>JAWNOM010000535.1:705000-1319174 GCA_035045965.1 Drosophila aldrichi
CAGTTTGGCCCTTAAAGGGCGCTAATGAAGCCACAAAGAGCGAGAGGGCGAGAGAGCGAAAGAGAGAGAGAGAGAGCTAGCTCCAATATGAATTGAAATATGCTATGGCCAGCCATCACGCTCCCTCTCTCTTCTCCCCCTCCCTCTCTCTCTCTGTCTCTCTTTGTTTCCCTTTTTCAGGCTGTTGTATATTCCCGCAGCTTTTGCATTTGTTCAGTCAGAAATGGCAAAAAAAAACTGTCTTTAAAATCGATTTTAACGGTATTTATCGATGCCCGTCCCAAAGTTTTTCTCTGTTTCTGATACCCTGTATATATAGAAATTGGTGGAATAAGAGGTATATAGGTTTCTACACCGTAGTTACTTAATATTCCGCAACTTTTTTCATTGATATTCTGTGATTTCCATTTTAGCGATAAATATCGATTTTCAGGAATTCAAAAGCTTTATATTTAATAAATATTATGTGGACTTTTTTAAGCATTCTCTTATAATAAGACACAGATTCGAAATTTGTTTCACTTTAGATCTTGATCTTTTTCAGTAAATGGGTCAGGGGTATTCGGCCGTCGTGCACACCTCACTTAGTGTAGTTTTACTGTGTTCTTGGCTCGGTCCGTGTATTAGGTTTAAAGGGCCTTTGCCCGTAATTTTGCACACCACACCACAAAAGCCAATTTATATTTTTCATTTTCATTTTCATTTTCATTTCGTTGGGTTTTTCCAACAAGTTTTTCTTTTTTTCTTTTTTCTCTGCTTCTGCTGAGCATTTTAGCCATTGGCTTGCTCGGCGCTTGGTGTGGCCGCGCCAAATTAGCAAAAACGAGCAAAATGAGGCCAAAACAAAGCGCCGGGATAATAGAACTAAGTGCAAGGAGCTGTCGCAGCAGGCGCCAGGGGACAGGGATGGAAAGGCAAAGGGGGAGGGGGAGGCGGGATAAAGAAGAGGGCGTAAAACTAAAGTAGTTAAAATTATGATTGCATTGGCTGCCGGCAAAGTGTTTAGCATATTGTGTGCAGCAGCAGCAGCAGCAGCAGCAGCAGTCATGAATGCGAATGAGAAGCGCATAGAGAGGCAGCAGAGAGTGGAGCCAGCAGCACAAAGCAAACTTTTGCCTCTGATCCGGCTTGTTGTGGCAATAAATGGCATAAAATGCTGCTTAGCAATCATGCCAGATGATTGGGGGGAGGGGGCGCGGCTTATACTTAATGCTCACACTTCCTTGAGAGTTGTCAACCAGTTGGCCAGTTGGCCATTTGGCCATTTGGCTGCGCTTTTAGCGACAATCAAGTCGCCGTCTGCTGCAATTGCAGCAGCTGCTGCTGTTGATTGTGGCAGCTGCTCGCGCTGCCTGCTGATAACGATGACAATTATAGTAATGATGATGGCAATGATAATGACGATAATTATGCAACTGGCTTGGTTTAATCTTCGAGGAGTCCCAAAAACACTTGATAGTAACTGTGCGTTGTTGCCACATTTCACACACTCAACTGAAGCAGCGTTGCCACATTTCATTTGCTTGCTGAGTCCATATTGTATTGAGTTGGGGAAATACTTCAATGAGAACTCAACTCCAACTCCAACTATAGGAATAATTAGAATAGTTTCCAGCACTACATTCGATAGATGTTTCCCATTCCTTTTTCCATGTTTCATTTGTAGTCTTCCCTTGCAACTCTCACTTTCAATTTCAAGTTTCGATTCACATTCTCATTCCCATTGTCGATTCATGTTCACAAGTTCAAATTCATTCCTTCTTTCTTCTAAGTATTCCCTTTACGTATTTCTAAGCATTTCCCTTACGTAATTCCTCTACGTAATTCCCTTACGTAGTTCCTCTACGTATTTAATGCATAGCTGATCGATCACACCCTCTGCTTCACTTTGTTGCGCACACCTCCACCAGGCCTGGACGACTGAAGATTGACTGAAGAAATGCTGCAGCGGCTGCCCTTTATATAGGGCCACTTTTACTCACGTACTGTCTCTCCCAAATGTTGAGCCCTACGGCAGGGAGAGCTCGTTACAGTCGAGCTTCAAGTGAGCAATGGGAACGCTCTCTGCTGCTGTGAGCATTCTAGCTTCGTTTTACCTAAATACACATACCAAATGAGAACTGCTGCATACACATAGACAACTTCTTCTTCTGCTCGACTCGACTAGAGCTTTCTTACTTGTTAATCTTGATTTCATACTCTCACTTCCAGGTGCCCAGCTAGCATTGTCCAATTGGCACTTCCACTTGCTCCTCTCAATTCCTCATATTCATCAGCCTGTGGCAATTCTGATTTGCTAGTTCCATTCCTCATTCCACTCCACTATGGAACTGTCATTTGCTAGCTGCACTTCCAGCTTCCAAGCTGCAACATTCCAGGCGCCGGTTGCACATCCCATTAGACACTTCTGCTGCATGTTGTGTGGGCCTTCCTCCATGCGTCACATGTAAATGTCATTGTCTCCAAGCCTGTAAATTTTGCAGCTATTGCTGGGATCAGAATGCCGCATGCAATTACACAATGGCTCAGCCGACTGCATGGGGGAGGGGGGGAGCGAAGGACGTTTCCTTGACTACTCCTGCTGCTGCTGCTGCTGTTGTTGGTGCTGAAGTTGCATTTCCTTGGGGCACACACACACGAGTTGCCACAACATAACTCAATGTCCATAGAGAAGGGCAAAGCAGAAACCCAGCAGCAACAGCAGGAGGAGGAGGAGGAGGAGGGCTAACAGCAACAGCAGCAGTTGCTGACGCGTTTGCCTCGACACGAGGTTGCGAGAAATAAACACAGCTTGGTTATTTGTGGCCAGCGATGTGAAGCAAATGCCCCTAAAATGTTCCAGCTGTTGTTGTTGTTGTTGTTGTTGCTGAATCCAAAAAAAAGAAAAGGGAAAACAAAACAAGCAAAGATCCTTTGCACAATCTAGTTTCCCTGTTGCCCGCTTTGGTCAGTTGCGTTTGACATTCGGCCTTTAAACCGACCAGCTCTCTCTCTCTCTCACTCACTCTCTCTCTCTCTCTTTCTCTCTCTCTCTCTCTTTTTCTCTGCCTGTGTATGCGCGTGTTTGTCTAGCCAAGTCAAACAATTGCTTTTGACAAACTCAAGTGCGGCAGATAAACAGATAAAAAGTCGCATCGCCCTTTTGTTTTCCACTTGGTCAATGTAAAAGAAAACACAAAAAAAAAAAAAAAAAAACAAAAGTCAAGTGAACTGCGGCAACAGCGCAGATCAAAAAGAGACGCGGGCTTTTGGCCGTCAAACACTGCATTGCTGCCACACTTCAGTCAAGTGCTTTTTATGCTGCAGCGGACAGCCAGCGGACCTCGGCTGAGGCCGAAGGTGAGAGCAAGACAAACTCGCCCTGAAGTGCGGCAACAGCGCCTCTGATTGTGATGAAAATGAATGTGTTGTCAGTCTTTCAGGTACTCTGTTATTATTCGAATTGCGCTGTTGCCAAATTTCATGACTGAGTGAGCTTTGCTTGAGAGAGAGCGAGAGATGGACAAAAATGAGGAAAAAGAAAGAGACAGAGAGAGAAAGGGATGTATAAAGAAATAAATAAAGACCGTGAGAGAGAGAGAAAGATAAAAGAAGAGTGAAGAAGAAGAAAGTGAGAGAGACAGAGAAAGCGATACAGAGATAGATATAGCAACATAGAACGAGTGAGCCGTAAGAAAGTAAAGTAATTGCAAACTCCCTTTAAAATTGCATTGTTGCCAAACTTCGGTCAGTCTTAAGTGCTTTTGGCTCATCTGAGGCATGGCTAATTCATCGTCTATCGGTTTCAGTTTCTGTTGCTGTTGCTGTTGCAGGCAGGCAGAGCTCTCGTTGCTCACACAAATTGCAGCCAAAGTTTTTGGTCAAAACAAGAGGCTTACCACCGCCCCCAGCTACGGCCCCACCTGAGCTGCCGCTGTCCGAAAGTTTTTGCAACCGAAGGGCTGTCAACAGCAAACAGAAGCGGGGACGACAAAAAAAATTTGTGCAAGTTGATGATGCAAACTTTCAATAACTGATATTGTCGCTTTGCAGCGTTTGTCAACACTGTCAACAGCAGCAGCAGGTGCAGAGGAGGCGGGCGAGCCGCTCATAACAATAACTGAAACTTCAGACTTAGCCTCGAGTTGAGCTCCGTTGGCAGTGCTGCCAGACTGTTTGAAGTGATTTGAAATCAATTTGCGGAGGTTCGTGATGAGATACACAGCGTTGCCAGATCGGCGAGCTCGCTTTAAGCGTATTCTAATGGATGAATGCGCTTGAGCTTGACTTGAGTGAATGCCAAAACATGCTTAAGAAGAGAATGCATGACTCCTATATCAATGGCCAATTAAGGAACGATTGGGCAATGTGGCCAGTGCTGCCAGATGTTTGGCAAATAGTGCTTAATCGCCAATTGGCTTGCTGCTCATTTATTCATACATTTATGCCCGCATGCATTTGGCTCTCATTTTTAACAGTGTCAACCCTTTGCCACCTGCCTCAATTGCCACTTGGCAGCAGTAACAACAAGAGCAATAACAACAACAACAACAATATTTGCATTTCACAGTGCCCAATGGCCACTTAGTGGACCCTCTAAGTGCCACATTACGTTTTATTTGCCTGAAATGGAGAGTTCGCCCCGCCTCTACCGCCCTCTCTGTCTGCCTAACGGCACAGCTGGGTACAGTTGACGTTGGCGACAGCGAAACCATGTGAAATGTGGCAACGTTGGGCCATTGTCAACTGTTGCCAGACCTCCAACAAAACAGTTTTCGAAAGCCAATCAAGCTTTGATCATAAATATTAACTGATTGCCGAACTGAAAAAGCTCTACACAAGCATGTCTTGAACTTAGTCTTAAGCGAATATTATTAGGGGCCTCACTTATAAGATCATTTTGTTCTCGAAACCCATTTAAGACTTACTAGAACTTTGCGTAAAATTAGAAACTTTAGTTAGCTACATTTCAATTAGGGTAAAACTCTCTTAAAGCTCCCTGAAAACTCGTAACTTAAATAAAGTTCCTCACGTTCTTTGCTTTGCCATCCATTCCCTTGCACTTTGAATGCGAACTGGATGAAATGTTTTTGTTATGCGCATTTAAAACTTATTTCTGATTTACTTTTAGAGCCGCAGTTTAAGTAAGTCAAGTCCATTGGCCAGACATAACCTACAAACGGAATTCAGCTCGCATACACCGAGCGAAAAACCAGTCGCATTTATAATTAAATAAATTACAAATACATACACATAGAAAAAACTCGTATTTGTGTTTAAAGCAGGGGGCGAAAAAAAACACGTGAAAGAGAGAAAGAAAGAAAAACTCTTTGGCTCACGGCTAGTAAGCTTTTTATGTTGTTATGGCGCAATCCAGTCCCGCTGCACGGCCCCTACCTCACGTGCCCTTTGACCACGGCACACATCTGCCCACGTACTCCACCCACCCCCCCTCTCTTCACTCTCCCCTTTTGTCTGAAGTTAAGGTCCGTGTTTCGCTTTGGCTTTGGCTTTCGCTATGGCACGACAAAGTTATAATAGCCCTTTACGGCCAGGCTGAACAGCACACACACACACACACACGCACGCAGATTCGGCCGTAATGGCAGAACAAATGAAAGCCTGGCTAAAGCCAACGACAATTGCAATGTGTGTAGCTTGCGTATGTCAACGTGTCAACACTTAATGTAAATTACAGTTTGTTAACCACGCACACACGCACACACACACACACACACACACACACACATGTACACGTCTCTTCAACTATTTTTCGCTTTTGCCTCTCGCGTTGTTTTTATGCGCTTCATAAGTATTTAATGCGACCTTCTCATATATAACAGCCACGCCCACTTGTCAGGTTGTATAACCTTAACAGGCACGCCCACACAGCCGCCCAGCTCTAACTGCCTAACTGGCATATGTATATATACACACACACACATGCACCCAGTGCATGCGACACGACAGTTGTTAGAATTGGATATTGGATATCCTGACTATACATATACATATATGGTATATATAGAAACATATATGTACATCTCTATCTTCTATATGTGGATATATGATCATTGGCATCGAAGCACTGGCGAAGTTATGGATGGAAGTTCACTGAAATTGACAATATTTCCCTCAAAGAGGTAGATAATATTGTATAACCTATATATAGAAACTATCCATCTATTTTATCCTATAGAAATATTCTCGCTCAATATAATTGACATCCCATTAAATAGGCGTGCTTTGCTTCAGTTCCTCTCATCCGTTTCGTACATCAGGAATAGTCGTAAGCTCCATGTTCCCGAGATGCGAATAGCTCACCATATCTAAAGATTCTCCTAGGCTTAATAGTGATATGATGGCCAATATTTTGGATTCTTTTCTTCGAGCAGAGCCCTACGAAACTAATATACCCCACTTGCGCATATGGATGAGTATTAGCAGTTTGTCTGCTTGCTAAATAGTTTTCGCATTCATTTCCCAGTTGCCAGAGAATGAAATAGAGACAGAGACAGATGCAACAGGGCTAAAGGACTCAAGCAACTGGCAACAGCTTAAGCTACACACACACACACACACAGATGCAGACACATACCTGCACACACACACACACACACACAGCTCATTGGCAAGTGAAGTGCAATAAATTGTTGAGATTTTACAGTGAATGCTTTTTGCTGGCTTTTTTGGTTGACCACAATTAGCTTTTTATGATGTCTGTATGTGTGTGTGTGTGTGTGCGTGTGTGTGCGTGTGGCAGTAGTTGAAGCAGCGAAATGCATACGCATTCACATAGCAAATCGAATCTTTGGCCTCGACCAAAAACCAACAAAAAACGAAAAGGAAATCCACAATTTAGTTAGGGTGGACCCAAAAATCGAGCTGCATAATAAACGTATGACTGCACACGCAGCCTCTGTTTCAGTTTCAGTTTCTGCCGCTGTCGCTGCCTCGGCCTCGATTCACATGCGAATGCAGAGCGAACAAAAAAAAAACAAAAAGTTGGAAAGTTGACTACGATTTTCGACAGTTTTCGCAATTACATTGAACCAGCTCAACTCGACTCGGGGCTCGACTCGCTGCTGGTCAGCGGGCCGCAAAACAAAGCTCAGCTGAAGCATCAACTAGTCAGCGAGTCAGTCCAGTTGCCCAGCAGCATAACAATAATCCACAGCAAACGAAACGAATGGAGAATGGGTATATGAAAACCAGGAAATAATTCGAGTCGAAATGTAACTGAAGTGCGGCTGAATACCAACTTCAAGCTGAATCAATATACCCCGTGTGCATCACCCTTCATTGAGAGTGCGGGGCGCAAAATATATAAAAAATATGAAAAAAGCGAAATACACGAAAAACTGTTAACGAAACGTGGTGAGTGGCCAAAAAAGGACATGGCCAACGTCCTGTTCCCGCCTTCCTCTAGGGGCGAGGGTCTGCCAGCGAACGACCTAATGAATGCAATTTATGCCAACGGTCACACAAACTTCGCACTCTATCAAATGCGAGGACAGAGGGGGGGGGGGGGGTGTCAGTGGGGACAGTGGACAGTGAATGCAGCAACCAGGTGCCAAGCGCATATCACAATTGCATAACAGCACCTTTTCTTCCCTCTCTCTCTCTCTCTCCCTCTCTCTGTCTCTGTCTCTGTGAGAGAGATAGTCGTCTCATAACAATATTTTTTTTATATTCGTCCACCTTAAAGTGCATACAGGCTGTAAAGGACTTGTGCAAATGCTAGCACAGAGTACGGCCTCAAAGAGGATATTCCAGAAATCATATATACAAATATAAACATCTATATGCATATGTACAGTGACGAGCAAAACTGTAACACGAATTCAATGTTGCAACTTCAAGGGTCTGTATTTTCGCTTCTACGCTATGGATGTTTATGATCTTAATTTTGTTTTGTTAGTACGATATTTAGCTATCTTATCTGAAAATTTGAAATGATTTGGTTGGCTGGAAGATTTATAAGAATTAAAAATGTAAAGAAAGTCAAATGTTACAGTTTTGCACGTAGGCCATTTTGCAACAAATATATTTATTAATAATATTTTAATAATTAATCCATGACTTTTTTTTATTTTTTTAGTTCATTAATGTCATTTGCCATCATTTTTGTATACCATCGCACCATTTCAGGAGGAATCGCGTACCAAATGTCCTTGTTCCTCTCGCGCAGCGCTAGCAGTCCACTTGGAGCCACCAATAATTCGCAGGCTGCGATTTCACAAGACTCCATATATTTTTAATGAAATTCATGTCTGAACATGGCTCAGGACACTTCAGGGACTTAAATCCTTTCCATAGACTCTACTTTTTGACCAAATAAGTCGTTGTCTTCGGGTCATTGTCCCTCATTTGGCAGCACTAAGACCCATATGTTTAGTCAATTCTACCAAATTCTTCTGTAAAATGTCAGGTATTGCTCCTCAAACTGTATTCCATCAATTAAAACCAAGAGTCAAACACAATCTTTGTTTATGCGTCCCTAAACCATAAGAGAGCAGCCACCGCGCTTGACAGTTTGCCTTACTGTGTTGTTACAGCCAACAGACTGGACTGTGGGATCTCTAGGTGAATGCAAGGATTGTCCATATGACTCAAAAACGTTGTTTATGGTTTCATCTGGCTGTATTAACCATTTCAAGTCATATGGACAAACCCGACATAGGTTTAAGGCTTCCACAGTCCAGTCTGTTGGCTGTAACAACACAGTAAGGCAAACTGTCAAGCGCGGTGGCTGCTCTCTTATGGTTTAGGGACGCATAAACAAAGATTGTGTTTGACTCTTGGTTTTAATTGATGGAATACAGTTTGAGGAGCAATACCTGACATTTTACAGAAGAATTTGGTAGAATTGACTAAACATATGGGTCTTAGTGCTGCCAAATGAGGGACAATGACCCGAAGACAACGACTTATTTGGTCAAAAAGTAGAGTCTATGGAAAGGATTTAAGTCCCTGAAGTGTCCTGAGCCATGTTCAGACATGAATTTCATTAAAAATATATGGAGTCTTGTGAAATCGCAGCCTGCGAATTATTGGTGGCTCCAAGTGGACTGCTAGCGCTGCGCGAGAGGAACAAGGACATTTGGTACGCGATTCCTCCTGAAATGGTGCGATGGTATACAAAAATGATGGCAAATGACATTAATGAACTAAAAAAATAAAAAAAAGTCATGGATTAATTATTAAAATATTATTAATAAATATATTTGTTGCAAAATGGCCTACGTGCAAAACTGTAACATTTGACTTTCTTTACATTTTTAATTCTTATAAATCTTCCAGCCAACCAAATCATTTCAAATTTTCAGATAAGATAGCTAAATATCGTACTAACAAAACAAAATTAAGATCATAAACATCCATAGCGTAGAAGCGAAAATACAGACCCTTGAAGTTGCAACATTGAATTCGTGTTACAGTTTTGCTCGTCACTGTATGTATGTATATCTGATCTTAAGTAAAAAAAAGTAAAAGCCTATTATGGCATTAATAATTTTAATAAAGCGAACAAAAAACCGTTGTTTGCGTAATCCTTTATATGAAAAGCAATCAGAGAAGCGTTATAATACATCAATATGAAAGCTTAAACCCGCTATACACTGAGAGAAAATTGTTAAGGAAGTAACTCTATAGCCATAGTTTTATAGTGCTTTGGGTCTCTAGTGGAGTCTGTAATTGGCCCTCTAGTACAGTCTCTATGCCACATCGATAAATCAATGAGATGTGATTCGAGTAATTAATATTTGCCATCATCGACAATTCGAGTCAAGTTTGAGCTGATCAAGCTATGCTTCGAGGCTGGTGGAAGGAGGAGGGAGGGAGGGGCGGACTAGACTAGCTCTAGCAATTCATCTGCTCATGCTGGTCAAGAAGATAAATTGTACTTTATGATTATTGCTATTATATTATGCATTCAGTTAGTAAGTGCATCTGAGTGAGTTCTACCCAAGTCATGCTCCCCCCACCCCTGCTCCTAGTTGAAGCTGAAGGAGTTGCTAAGGCTTCATACTGTCTGTCATATACACTCTCTGCCATATATAGCCCCCACTTGCACATTTACAGGGTATTGTAGTGGCCGAAGGGGTTGGCACACAAATTATTATTGGCCTTATTATGGGCCAACTAGTCAAGCAAGTTGGGTTCATTTCACCGAATATGGATATGCGTCTAGGCGCTAAATCATTTTGAACAAGATTACACACACACACGCACACACACACGCATACACACACACACACACGCATTGGCATAAATTTGGCCACAATTTTTGAGGTGTCTGCTCGAGCTGTTAGCTGCAGCGCAGCCTTTGGCTTCAGCTATTAACTGACCCAAACAAAAACTAAGCCATAAACATATACTTGATATGTATTTCTGTATAAAAGAAAATGGAGCTAGCCCACTAGAGTGGGCGTGGCCAAAGGGGTTAAAGTTGAGTTGCAAAATTTATGATTAATAAAAAAAAATAAGTTTTTTTTTTCTTGGGTGCGTTGAGTATGTAGCTAGCAGGAGCTAAACACAGACAGACAGACAGAAAGAGAGAGAGAGAGAGAGACTGGGTGTGTGTGTGTCTGAGAGGCGTTGCTGCTGGAGGCGTGGCTGGAGCCAAGCAAAAGAAATCATAATAAATATGTAAAGCAGCCGAAAAGTATGCAAATAAACGCTGTGATTGCCTCGGCCAGTTTTTATGCAGCGGCATGCCCAACATTATAATGCCATTCACACACACACACACACGTACGCACACACACACACACACACACACATCTGCTCTCTTGTGAATGCCACATCAAAGCTCAAAACAACGGACAATTTGCCAAGTAGAACGATTTCTTAGGGCTCTTCCTCACTCACACTCTCTCCTCTCTCTCTCTCTCTCTCTCTCTTGCTCGCTCGACTGCCTCCTCCTACTGCTGTCCTTTTTGGCCAAGCGTCTGGGCCACTTTATTTGCCTTGTGCGGTTACGCCAAATTGATTTTTATGCGCTCAATTTATGTATTCTGTTCTACATGTACTTGAGATACATACGAATATGTGCATGTATGTGTATGTGTATGTATATGTGAATATTCTCACTATCAATATATACCACATACATATATACATATCCCTATATATCTATATATTTATATTAAAATTGAGTCGCGCTAGCAAAACAATTCCCAATGCAAAACTGTGACCCTCCACTTGCTGTGGCAGGGGCAGCTGAGTGATGAGCCACGCCCCGCCCCGCACCCCCCGCCTTTGAAAGGAATTCTTTCACATTTTGTTAGCACGCAGAAAGAAAGAAGAAGAAGAAGCAAGCAGACATTACAAATCAATTGACTGCAAAATGACATCGAATAAAAACTGAGGGCAAAGAGAAGGCGGAGAGAAAAGTGAAGAATGGAACAGAGGGAGAAATGGAACTAGTGAGACAGAGAGAGACAGAGAGTGATTAAGATTGATACTAAGATTGAGACTAAAACTGAGATTCAGATTGAGATTGAGATTGAGATTTATATATATTCGATATATGAATTTTATAAATTGACAGAGAAAAAGTGTAAAAAAAGGATATGAAAAGAGAGAGAGAGAGAGAGAGAGAGAGAGAGAGAGAGAGAGAGAGATAGAGAGAGAGGCCATGTGGTTCTCCTATAATTTGTTGCTGTCTGTCGTCGTCGTCGTCGTCTGTTGTTGTTGTTGTTGTTGCGTCTTGTCCAGCTGCTCCCTTTTTATTTATACATATATATTTTTAGGGCAACGTCTGGCCATTTATGAAACATTTATGCTGGGCGCTCGGGCAGCCGCACCCACCACCACGCCCACCCCCAGCGCCGCCCAGCTTCATTGTCCTAATAAAAAGCACAACAAATTGTCGACAGTTGACAGGATGGGTCGCAGGACATGCTGGACACACACACACACAGGATGCCAAGCAGGAGGCTGGCAAAAAAAAAAAAAAAAAAAAAGAACCTTTTGGCAAAATTTGCCTTTTCTTGCGTGGGTGCAGAATGCTCGGGGCGTGGCCAGAGGCAGAGGGCAGCAACTAACAAGCAGCAGTTAGGCTAAACGTCAGCTGTTTCAGTTATAAACATGTAATATTACACACACACACACACACACACACACAAGCATAGGCATTCCGCTGCTAATGAAGCTGGAGCACACACACACACACACACAGGGAGAGAGAGAGAAATGAGCCACTATGTGAACCACTAAATGAACCAAAAACAAAAACTTGACGTTTGCATATATTTAATAAAAAACACAAATAGTGCTGCAGCGGGAAGTGCTCGACTCAATAGATACCCTAGCAGGAAGTCACTCTCACATGAGCACTGGCGCCATCTAGTGTGCCAACTGTGCACAATTCCTCTACTTGGCATAACTGGGCATTGAGCCGAGAGATCTCTTTTTATATGATGATGAATGGGAGATGAACCAAATCTGATATGTTCAAAGTCATAGAGCTCATTGGAGAAATCTGCATAGAAATTTCAACATATATCGATATCAATCGATTGTGCTGGGATATCGATGGCAAAGTCTGCTGCGTAGTTAAACAAGATATACTTGAATGTAAATTTGAAGTCTCGAGCTTTTGTAGCTCTTGAGTTTGAAGTGCCGGACAAATGGTTTAGGCCCTCAGGCTCGTCTGTAGAGTCTGTGTAGGAATATAGTATATTTCATATTGTCTACCCTTTCGAGACAATTGCTATGGCTACAGGGTATGGATGGGGGGATGGGCATGGCAAAGGCAATTGAGCAAGTGGAAATGCTAAACAATTGTCAACTCTTATTATAGCTATACATATGTACATATGTATTATATAATATATATATAAGAGATACATGCATAGATGCTCTGCCTGAAGCTGTTTGCTTTGTTGTTTGAGCGTTGCCAGATTGTGGACCAAGCCTGAAGCAGCAGCAGAAGTCCATGACTAAACCTAATCAGGGTGACCATGCTTAGCTTAGCTAAACAGTCAGGTGAACAGCTCTACCTCTTTTGCTTCCTCTCTCCTTCTCTTTCTCGCTCGTCACTTCTGTTGGCGTTGACTTTATTGATTTTTATGGCTCAATGGCTTAGCTTAACATATCATACGTATCTCACCCAGAGCACGGCCCCCAATGGACTCCCTACGCCCTCGCGCTGCCCATGCTGTCATCTTCTTCCGGTCAGCCTATTCGACCCGCTGCTCGCCCTCCCCCTCCACCTATCGGGGGCAAGAGCTTGTCCCCGAGCGAGTTGGATGAAGCACAATCCTTTGCTAAACATTTTCATTTTATGTTGGCGTTGCTCTTTCCACCACCACCCTGCTCCTGCTCCTGCTCCCACCCACTCCTCTTCCTTCTTGTGCGCTATTCACTGTTATCTGCCGCCATTTTGTTGGCCGCTCTAAAATGTCATGCTATTTCTGACCCAACATGCCACATTTTTTTATTTATGCATGTATCAGTCAACACACACACACACACACATACATACATACACACACATGCGACTCTTCCTCTTAACTAGTTTCTGTATCAATGCTTCGCTTGTTCAATACTCTGTAAAATTTCTGAGCTGCATTGCTTAAGGAATGGTTTTCTGACTTACAATTGGTTGATTGACTGCATGATTGATGTAGCCGGTGATTCACTGACTGATTCTTGGATTGATTGATAATTGACTGAGCATGATTGAAGCCTTGCATGATGTAAGCCACATTCTATGATGTAAACTCCTGTTCGATTGATGCGCTGCTTGACGCATTGATTGTGTGATTGATGTCATCTGTTAGCTGTGACTACCTCAAAATAAATTCTGATGTCTTGTGTGTGACAAGGGAAGTTAGTCCAGGACAGGGCCTACTTGACTTCTGCTTGACAGGGTATTTTATTATGAGTTCAGTTTTTGGCAATTTGCTTTGATTTATTTATTTTTTATTTCTGGAATTTCTCAACACCTTTTCGTCCGCTTGATTGGCATGGGGCAGTGGGTAAAGGCAATGGCATTTACAGCTCACCCTAGAGTACGCAACATGGACACACACACACACACATACACACACACACACACTTACACTTGTGCTCATTCATATTCATATTCATATTCATACAGTTGCGTATTCATTTGCATTGCCGAAAATTGTGATCGACGAATCGACAAAAGCGAGAGAGAGACAGAGAGAAAGAGAGAGAGAGAGGGAGCATGTGAATGGCTATAAATCTAAAGTGGCTTAATAAGATTCCATTCCCAATGTGTCGTGTATGTGTGTGTGTGTGTGTGTGTGTGTGTGTGTGTGTGTGTGTGTGTATTAGCTTTGCTATGCGAGAAATCACAAATTCGCAATCTGCGTAAAGTGAGCTAAAATTGGCAGAGGGAGAGAGTGAATGAGAGAAGGAGAGAGGGAGAGAGGCAAACATTTTTGGCAATTTTGTTTTGTTATTGCTACGCAATTGGCAACGGCTGTTGTCTCGCTCTCTCCCTCTCTCACTCCCTCTCACTCCCTCTCTCTCACTCCCATTGACTCTGTGCTTGGTCAGCCGCTCGCACTTGCAAATCGTAAATTATTTTATTTGCTGCTAATTGCAGTTCAACCAAATGCCAGCTGAGCTCCAGCTGTGCTCTCGCCCAGCCACGCCCCCTTTATTGGCAGCTCATAAAGCAATTAATTGAAAAAGGGCAGCACAGAGTGGAACCAACAGCCCCTAAAGCCCCCCAAAGTCGACTCCCCAACTCACCGAAAACCGAAAAACCGAAAGCCAATGTCCAACTAACCAACTCAACAACGCCAATTGTTGACGGCGGCTATTTTCAAGGGATTAGCGAACAGCAGCTCTATCCAAATGAGTGTGTGTGTGCGTGTGTGTGTGTGTGTGTGCTGTAATGTGTATGTAATGTGTGTCGATGGCTGCCTGTTGTGCGGTTGGCTGTGTGCGGCGCTATTGTCAACATTTGCGTTTGCCGAAAATGAACCAATCGAAAACATTAATTGCCAGCTCTTTAGATGCACTGAGAGAAATGCAGCAGGCTGAGCTGAAACTACGCAATGAACATAATACAGAGTCCATCCATAGTTCAAGCTGCTTACAAATTCAGACTGTCAATCAATCTAGTCAATCAAGAGCAGGACAGAGCTGACTCTGCCGCTTCTGCTCTTAGGAATGACTGAATGAGCACATCAATGAATCATCATTCATTCATTCATTTGATTCTCTGCTTAAGCTTATAATTAGTTTTAATCTTTAAAGATTATGAGAGATACAGCAGTAAAAATTTAGCAAATTTACTTCAATTCACAGTTGAGTTTCATTCACATTTCAATTATGAAATTCACTTCAGTGTTTAGTGCAACTTACACAAATTTCGCTCAGTGCATATGCATGCCCAGCATTACACCTCAATTTGAAGGGTGCAAGGCAAAAGTTTTTCCGCTTCGCTGCGATTTGAGCAACTTTTTTGTTATCGAAAGTCTTCACACACTGGCCACGCCCTCTCATCGGCTGCTCAACGCCCTCGTTTTGCCCCCCATTTGCATTCGTCAAGTCATTTAGTGCAACTAACGCATTTTTAACAAGCCATTGGCACATTTTACACTTTTTTTTTAGTTTTCGTGTTGCCCCAAAAAACATTTCAATTCAAGTTTTTAATTGCTTGTAAAATTGCATTGTTGTTGTTTGTTGTTTTTATTGGAGCAGGGCGACGTGTGTGTGTGGGTGTGTGTGTGTGGGTGTAGATGCTGTTGCCATTGCCAGTCGGTGTCGCACACACACACTACACCCAGGATACTTTCAATTTTGCATTCAATGTGGCGCCCCATCAGAAGGTCCACTCTTATCATCATTAGCATTACCAATGTATTGTCTTCTTCATTATTCATTTTTCATTCATTATCTGTATCAATCGATCCTTATCATGCTCATTACTTATTCTTTATTATTCATTCATTATCATTACTCATTACTTATTCATTCATTACCAGCACCATTCATTGTCATTATTCATAATCATTGTCATCATGCATTATTATTATTATTTTTAACAATCACTAACATTAGTCATCATTCATCATTACTAATAACAATAGCATTATCATTATCATTATCATTATCATTATCATTATCATTATCATTATCATTATCATTATCATTATCATTATTATTTTCATTACAATTATCATTATCATTATCATCATTACGCATTTATTAATATTACTACCATTATATCTACTTATTACCATCAATCATTATCCATCAATCGTTTTCAGGCATCAGTCTCCATTATTCATTATCATTAGAATTGTCATCACTCATCATTATTAGCATTTCTCGATCAATTTTATGGCCAAGTCGAGCAACTTGGAGCTTTCATTATAGGGTATCGAGGCACTTTGCCAACCGTTAGCAAATGGAATTTCTCTTGTTATTATTTTGTTATTGTTATTGTTGTTGTTTAGTTGCGATTGTTATTGTTGTTACTCAATGGCCGATGCCCACAACGCATTGCGTTTAGTTTTGTGTGCTACCAAATGAAGGAAAGCGCGTGTGTGTGCGTGTGTGTGTGTGTGTATGTGTGTATGGGTGGGTGGTTGGCATTCAAATGTAAACTCGAATTATCCAAGTAATTTGTTTAAAATTAGTCGGCAATTGCTTTTCAATTAGTTTCTCCACTGAATCCGCAACAGAAGCAATAACGTTATCGATTTACAGAACTTTTACGAGTTGCTCAATCAGGCAGTCAATCAATACTTGACTGTAAACTGACTGTAAGCATTAGTTCTGTCTATTTACATGGATCGAGCTGTCTTTTGGCCATCAAGCATTCAATCATTCAATCAATACATATAGCATTCTATATTTCCTTTGCTTCTTTTTTCATTTCAGACTCTTTCTAAGAGTTCTAATGACGTTATCAGTCTTATTCTCGATCAATCATTCCATCGTTCAGTCAATCAGTAGCTCTATTTCAGTTTCTATTTCTATACAAAGACTATTCCAATTAGTTTCAGGTCGTAACGCATTAGTCAATCGATCAATTTATCAGTCAATCACTCAATCAATAATACATTTCTCTTGATTCTATGCATACTCCGCGTACTTTCTGTTTACTCTTATGACATGATATCTCGACTATTTGCTTGAGAGATCTGCTGCCTTGGAGGGAGCGTATTTGTGTACGGCATTTACATTCTGAGCTGTTGTCGGCTCCATTGTGGATGCTTGACTTGTGCTGGATGCCGAATCGAACATGTAAGCAAATATTGATGTGCATATACATATGTAAGTGTACATATACATACATATATATGTCTGTATGTATATATGGAATGTATAAAGTGAAGCGAGTGCTATTATCGGTCGATTGACAATCGAAATTCTGTTTGCTCGCCTCTGCACCCTGTAGGCACTGCAGCTGGGGCATGTTGATTGCTGCACAGTCATTTGGACCTGTGCAGGGAATCCGCAAGCCGGGCACACCCGTCCAGTGCGGCAGCACTTACTTGTTATTTATGGCATTTACATTACGAGCATCCATCGAGCAGCTGGCAAGCGGAAATCAGCGCCATGCGTTGACGAGCATGTAATGCAGAGGCCACAGGACACACCATATACTCTCTCACACACTCACACACACACACTCATACAGAGGACATTCGAAATTGTTTACATTTTCCGTCAGCTCCGACATTTGATTTCGCTTATCAGAGCGAGAACGCGTCCACATAAAAAATGTCCCATATGCATGTTAAATAAAAGAAACAAAAGCACAGCCAAAGCAAAACAGGATTACGAATAGGCGTGGGGTATGCTCGACCGGTGCGTTAATACCCTGTACTTTTCATGCAAGGCTAGCCCAAATAGCTAACATATAGTAAATCGATGATTCGATATACTACTACTGTTCCTACTACTATTCCTACTACCATGCCTAGTACTATTCCTACTAATATTAATTTTTGCTACTACTATTTTTGCTACTTTTATTACTACTACTATTCCCATTACTATTCCTACTATTATTCCTACTACTATTACTACTACTATTACTACTACTATTACTACTACTATTACTACTACTATTACTACTACTATTACTACTACTATTACTACTACTATTACTACTACTATTACTACTACTATTACTACTACTATTACTACTACTATTACTACTACTATTACTACTACTATTACTACTACTATTACTACTACTATTACTACTACCATTACTACTACCATTACTACTAACATTACTACTACTATTACTACTACTATTACTACTACTATTACAACTACTATAATTTCTATTCTTGCTACTACTAATTCTATTACTATCTCTACTACTGTCACTACTACTAGTTCTGCTACTATAACTACTGCAATTTCTACTACTATTACCACTTCTATTCCGCTTACTGTATCTACTTCCACTATATCCACTCATAGTAGTTACAGGGTATACAAAAGTGTGTCAACAAGCGAATTGGTTCAGTTGTTTTAACATCAAATTCTTTTTTTTTTAGTTATCTGGCAAGGCCGTGCTTTGCACGCATGTATGTATGTACGTGTGATGCTTGTGTTTGTGTTGGACTTTAAACATGCCTCAATGGCTTTTACTATTAAATTTGGACTTTCATGTGTTTATTTGCTTTTGCACGTTTCATTCGCTTCGCTTTGCGCTTTGTCTCCGCATTGTCCACTGTTCATTGTTCCTAACCTTTCGCCTCTATCTCCTCATTCACTGTCCCTCCCTGAACATCCCCCCCCTCATTCTCTGAAACATCTGCAACAGCCTCAAGGGTTCGCTCTGTCTATCCGTTTGTCCGCTTGTCCGTCTATCCGTCTGGCTGTCTGTTCGTCTGTGTCTGTCCGCAACTTTTATTTAATGCGACGAAATGGGCTCTTACTAGGATTTGAATAAAATGTAGCGTTATCCCAAGCGTGCACTTGATTACACAGACACACACACACACACACACATACTCCCTTTCTCTCTCTGTGTGTGTGGGTGTGAACCTTGACCCGGACGGAATCTAAATTGAGTTTTCTTAGGTGACAGCAGCTAAACAAATGGAAATGTGTACTTAATTTGCCTAAAACGGCTTTTATTCAGTGTTGTTAAATGCATTAAAATTCCGTGTCCGTAAGTCTTTGACAGTAGTGTTATACTTATGCAAATCTTTGACAAGTTTCAACAAATTCTATACTTAACTTGTTCACACTTGGCTGTTATACAGAGGTGTAATATGCATGTATATAGTCAAAATTATTCTGCACACAACTTGATGATGGGTTGCTCTACTTAAGCTAAGATAGAATGAATGGGTGTTAAGTAAATATTTTGTATACTTAACATGTTTTATATCAACTGTTATACAAAAGTGTTATATATAGAATAGAATAGAATACAGTGTAGATACTGCTTGATTATACGATTTATGAAATACTGCTCTAATCCGGTTCTATGAAACTGTTATACTACACTTGTTATACTCTGCTGTTCTACTTAACTATTGAAGAGAGCAATTGTGCCCAACTTTTACACATAAATGTTCTGCTGAACAGCATACAGGCTAAACTGTTATACTGAGCTTTGTTATACACAATTATTATAAGCTGTAATTAAAGAGATTCAGCCAAGTATCATTCCCTGCCATGCCGCAGCTAGTCAACCGCAACAGAAATTGTAGCAGCTGTAATGGGGGGCACGCACGCAGCAGAAGTCGTGCACGTCCCGCTATTACGCCTCTGGCCCCATCCGCCGGAGCCTCTGGCAGCTGCAGCTGAGGCTTAACAAGGCGCCTTCAAATGCAAATGGCGCACTTTGCAAGCGTCTCTGGAATTCAACTTATGTTTTGGCTTTAATTGCAGATTGCGCTCGCAGCCAGGGCGGGGCACGAGGATTAGAGCTTAGACAGCCTTAGGGGAAGGGCCAAAGAGTCAAGGGGAGAAGGGGGTGTTTGCCCAAGTGTCGATTTTAGTGGAGTTCCTGAGCGAAATCGTGGCAAACAAAGCTCGAAGCGCCGTGAACTTTGGCCCGCCTGGCGGACGTGCAGGGTATGTGCCGAGTAGGGTATATTGGGTGTCCATGTTGGCGGTGGGGGGAGGGGGAGGGGGAGTTTTTTAACAAGAAAACTTTCGCGTGGTTTTTCGGCTGCATTCGTTTTCATTTATTTGGCATTGTTTTGCATTGTAGTGCGGGCCAGTCTCAATCTCAATGCCAAAAGCTGAACTCTTCACTTTACACTGTCCAACAAAATGCTGCCGCTGCTGCTGCACAACAAAATGCAATGAATTTTATATTGAAATAGTTTTGCCAAACGAGTTGGCGGCGCAGCAGATTTGCGCCAATCGGAATTTCTTTTGGCAAATGCAAACGCAAATCCAGCCTCAGCTTCCGCCTCCTCCTCCGCCTCCTGCTCTGGCCCTTTTACTGCCTCAGGGTCAGGCCACGCAGGCCGCACTGACCGAGCTACCCTCTCAGCCGCTCGACCTGCCCGCCGGCTGTTGGGCCAAGTCCATTAACATGCGGTTTTAATTACGTGTTTATTTCGCTGTCAAAGTTCTTTGATTTCCATAAAAAAAAAGTGGGTAAAATGCATGCGAACAACTTTTACTTATTTCCTCTCTCTCTCTCTCTCTCTCTCTCTCTCTCTCTCTCTCACTCTCTTTCTCTCTGATAAAAAGTTTTGACTGCCCGCACGCAGATAGCGCGACCAGCTGGCACGCCCCCTTTCCACTCGCTTTGCTTGGCCCGTGCCATCTGCGGCCTTATCTGCGCTGCATTAGAAACAAAGACAAAGTTAAGCCAAAGTTGCGGCTGTTGCTGACGTTTTATCTTCAAGTTCCTTTTTTGATACCCTGCAACGGGTGAGCACGTGTTTGGCAGGATATATTGGCTATCAAGCGCACTGAACTGTCAGATCTCAGAGATTTGGATATACATAAATAGAGTAGTTGCAGTTTATATTTGATATCGATTAAAATGATCGATAAACTATGGATATTCTTGAGTGAGGAAGTCAACATATAAATCTATCTATCTCATTGGCCTCTTTCACTCCATTTATCCTGCCTCAATTGAGGTTCCTCAAGTGCTAGGGTATCTTGCAGTCGCCCACATCAAACTAACACACTTTTCATTGTCTTTTTTTTTTGTTGTTGATCCAGTTATTGTATTTCGTTCTTTGTTTTCGTTGCTTTTCCCCATTTATGCCTTGGCATTTCAGCGTGTCATGATAAGCCGAGAGCAGCGGGCAGAGCGCCGCGAGTTCTGCCTGTGCATCGACGCATTGTACTACAAGTGGAGCCAGCGTTACGGCCACAGACTCGGCTAGAGCCGACAGCAGGGCTCTCTGTGAGGCAGGGGCCTCATAAAAATTCAATTGAGTGCGAAGGCTGCGCAGTATGCAAATGCCGTCTGCTTAATAAGAAATAAGATGGCTAAGTGAAATCGGCTAACCATCTACCGCCCTCGCTTCCTCCCTCCAGTCACTCTCTCTCTCTCACTTCTTAAATAGCCTTGCTTAATGCCCGCAATATCAAAGCTCAGCTGCAGCTGTAAAAGGTATTAAAGTAGCAGATTATGCCAGTATAACAGTGCTGGAATTCGATTAAAGCTGATGCATATCAATGTGCAAATATAACAGTATGACAGTGTGCCAGTATAACAGTTTCCAGCTGCTGGTACGTAAATAGTTTCACAGCTAATCGATTCCATTTTACCAGTATAACAGTATAACAGTATAACAGCTGTTATATATATAGTATAACAATCAATATAACAATAACTAAGTACAATTTAATGACGATTTCGTATTTCAATTCACAATGCCTAACTTGAACTGTGCTGAATTCAATATAACAGTTTTAGTAATTAATTTCGCATTAAATTTGCTTTCAGCGTTTCATGAATCAGCCCACATTTCGTTCTATGTCAAGTTGATTATTAAATTGTGTTTTGTGTTCCCCCCCTTGGGCTCTTGCGTGTTAGTCACTTTCTTGACCCACAAAGCACAATGCACACACACACACACACACACACACACACACAGACTGTTTCATTTGGCCTTAGTTTCAATTCCTTGCGTCGCCTTTTTGGCAGCATTTGCTCATTATTTATTTTGAACTAATTAGCGGTTTTTTGTTTGCGTTTTTTGCTGCTTGCCATCATTACTGTCATACATGCCACGCCCACGCCCACACACACGCCCATACGTTAGCCATGCCATCTGTGAGTAGTGAGGTCGCTAAACAAAAGCATTTCGTGGGTTTATCAAACAAACCGTGCAGAGAACCGAGCTATGGCTCCACTTTCGCACACAAACTCCCAGTTGAGTCAGGTTTGCTAATTAGTTACGGATATATGCGACAGGGCTAGCACACACACACACACACGCACACACATATATATATACACATGGACAGGTATTCTCTAACTTTGTGCAAGGCAGAGTAAAGTTTTTAGCGCTCTGGGAGCTAAGCACAACTGTCACGCCCCCTCAACCCACGCACAACTCTGTCTCTGTGTGTGTGTGTGTGTGTGTGTGTATCAAATATCAAATAATATAATATTTGCAACAGCATAAACTATGCGACAAGTTGGCTGAAACACCATTGCGTATACGCCCCATTGTCTGCCATGGCAAGCTGCCTGGCTGCCTCTCTCTCCTTCTTCCTCTCCCTCTCTCTCTTTTATTTTCCTGTTATTAAACAGCAATCCTTGAATTCCCGCAAAAATGCGGAATTCATCATTTGTATTGTTTCTTTCTGCTCACGGAAACTAGTTGAGCTTGACGTGAGGAATTTTTACTGTATGTATTTCTTAATCAAAGCATTTTCTATTTTTTATTTTTATATATATATATTTTTCCAAACTTAAGCTTTAACAGCGCCTCTTAAGAGTCTTTCAATGTATAAGATGAAGAAGAAGAAGCATTTACAGTGTGCATGCATAGCAGGAGAGCAGATGAGGAAGCCTTTCAAGCCACAAGAGTCCATTCATTTGTTTGATTCTCTCAACATGAAATCTCGTTAGCTCTACCTTTGCTCTGGAGCACATCTCAGCTTCTCCAGCGACTCTGTGAGGGCTCAACAATTGGTTTAGGCTTCCCAGCGATTCTTAAACTTAATTAAAATATGTACATATATGCGTATGTGTGCGTATGTGTGTGTGGGTGTGTGTGTGTGTGTGTGGTTGTGTGTGGGTGTGTGTTGAGTATAATCGAGTCTGTTGTATGACAATGACTGCACCTGGCTTCTGGCTCGGCTCGACATCTGCAGAGGACAACATCAAACACGTTGTAATTATTTTCAGCAGACGTCGAGGTAGGGTGGCTGCGCGACTGTGGGCGTGGCAATCAAAGTGCCTTCATTCAGTGCACATTTCCGTTTCCGCTTGCCCATTTCTGTTGTGCGAATGACATTTAAGTTATGACGTGGCAAGCGAAAGGAACAGTCGTCGCACATTCAAGGGAGTTGGAGTTGGTGTTGGTGTTGGTGTTGGCATGGGCGTTGGAAGTGGAAGGGGGAGTTGGAGTAGGAGTTGGTGTGGGAGTTGGATTTCGAGTTCCATTTCGTGAGCCGAAATGCCGAAATTCAGTGGGGAAATCAAATCAAATCGGTCTCTCTCTCTCCCTCTCTCTCCCTCTCTGCTGCTGCTGCTGTTGTTGCCATTAAAAACTGATTTCACTTTATATATCTTAATTGAGTTTCGAACCACAGGCACAACAAGAACAAGAGCAGCAATAAACATCAGCAAATGCTCGTAAATTAAATTAATGTTTCATAATCTGAAAAGAGCGTCTAAACACAACTACAAAGCAATTCAGAGTGCTCTCAGTGGGGAGGGTTCGACTGGAAGACAGCCGTACTACAAATGTTTAATATTAACAGAATGCAGTGCAAACTAATCTTAAGTCCATCAACTAGTTTCGTCCAAACTGTGACGCACAGCAAGCCAATATGCTCGCTTCACTTTGTGGATGAGCATAGCAACAACAACAACAACAACAGTCGTATGATCGATAGACAGATACTGAGTGCTATGCCACTCCAGTGCAATGGGGCAAATGAAACCGAATTGGAGTCTGATTTGAATCAACTTCAAATGTGATAGCAGATTTGAGCTGAAGCAAAGCAAAATGACGACTCGGCTTGAACAAGGAATGGAATAGTCGATACAAAGTGTTTAAGAGAGGAACAGCCGCAGTTAAGGCTGTATTTTAATTGAAATATGAAGCTCAATTGAGCGAGGGGCGGGGATAGAGCGGGGAGCCGAGTCTAATGGTTAAGCTAAGCTGCCTGGTTTAGAGAAAACAGGTGAAGCTGACCAAAAAGCGTTCGCTATGCTAATGAAGAGAAATGCTCAAGGCAAACAGAGAGAGAGAGAGAGAGAGAGAGAGCGAGAGAGAGGGGAGTGAGATATAATTAATTAAGCGCGCACTTGATTACAATGAAATTGACGCCATTTACCAGAGACGTAGCCCGACGCCGAAAGGTAGATCCCGAACAAAACTGTAGCATACTTTGTGGCATATTAATGGCTTTCACTTTGGCTTTGGCTTTGGCTTTGGCTTCGGATTTGGCTTGGGCTGGGAGTGCTTTGGCGGCCACATAGTTAGCAGCCGTAGCCAAAAATGTGTGTGTGTGTGTGTGTGTGTTTGTTTAGCTGTCTGCCACGCCCCCCTGCACGCGCACGCCCGACTTCTCCTTGTCTCGGCAAGTGCGCATTTGTCGAGTGCAAATTAAATATGCACAAATGTAGCGAAATGCCATTTGCAGCCACAGTGCGCACAGTGGCACACACTCGCAGAGAATGTGATGAAAAAAAAAGGAGAAATTTATTGGTGGTCTTGGTGAAAGTTTCCTCAAGTGGAGCTAAGAAAAGGCCTAAGATGATGAAAGTAAGGAAACTTAAGCAAGTGAATACCCTGTATTAGGGGTATATTGAAATAGTGTTGAATTGAAGAAAGGGATGGAAGACTAACTCAACAGCTATATAGAATAGAAAGAAGGAGAGGGTACAAATATATAGCCAATACTCCTTTACCACTGACAAAACAGAGTATATAAATTAAATGAAAAACTTGAGCTTCACTAATGATGAATTCGAAGAAATAAATGAAAAAACGCTCCACTTCTTACTAGCTAATAGGGTATACATTATTGTACCGCCTGTTACTTTGCCATTGAAATATGCCAACAATAAACATATATCGATACTCTAATGGAGCTCATATACTTCCCCTTGCATACCCTATATAAAATATTAACTAAGATTTAACTTCACATATTACCGCATTTGCTCCACTGTGCCTAGCTGGCTCAAGCTCCGTGATGTTTGCTGATAATGATCAAAGTTAATGCGCAGCATCCGTTGGGCATTAGCTGCATTACTGAGCGGCGCCCGCTGAGTGCTTCTTATGCACTTTTTGGGGCCACCCTAATGCCGGGTATGAGCTCCCGAAAACTTTTCAAGCCGAACTTTAACAACTTTGGCGAGCAGCCATAACGCTTAATTCCTGATTATTATTAAATTAGGTGAGTGCGCCAAAGGGCCAAAGCGCTTGACACTTGCCACTTACCTGAAAAGAGACAGAGAGAGAGAGAGGGTGAGATTAGTTTTTGTCTTAAGCAGCATTTTGGTAAAAACTTAACAAGTCCTAACAACGCCTCAGGCTCATCTAATCAAGCAATCGCGCGCAGCGCTACTTGCAATTTGCCAAATGAATCGCTGCCACAAGCATCGAGATAAAGCCACAGAGAGAGAGAGAGAGAGAGAGAGAGAGAGAGAGAGAGAGAGAGACATAGATTGAAGCGTGTGTCTAACACATGTAACAAACACGTAAGCGTGCGCCTCTGCTACCAACTCTCCAGTTACCTTCTGCTCCCATATGAGTAGCATATTTGCCTCGACTTGACTGACTGATGTATGAAATGAAATACCCTGTAAAGATGCATGCCTTGAAGGTATATATACACACATATAAACTAGCTGTACTTAAGCAACTGCAGCTTGAAGGTTAGCTCTTGCCTTGCGTGAGTCTAGATACCAAATGGTCTCGAGCTATACTGAAGTAACTGAGTCTATAGACATGATACTTCGAAAATGAGATATTCCTAAAGCGCGTGTATCTGTGCAGAGTCAGCATACCAAATTTGGTATCGATACCTCTTATAGGTCTCGAGTAATGTGCAACTGAGTCGGAGTATAAATATATACATATATACCCAAAAGAACGATGTAGAAAATAATTGATTAGAGGAAATTTATCATTCGAATATGATAAGCAAATGATATCAATGAGAGATGAACATTTTCATTTTCGCTTGTTTCAATACAGTCAATACAACCTCACTCAGATAGGTTCATTCAATTACAGGGTATATGACGCGCCGAGGCAGGTAATGCAGCAGCCAAACGCACGGCACAGCACGGCAACTGTAGCTATAACATTTCCGACGAATACCAAGCTGGCAGCTGCAAGGCGGGAGGAGTGGCGGAAGCGAAGGCGGTAGGGGCGTGGCTGAGGTTGCGGTTTACTTGGTTTGATGGGTTTTTGTGGCTTGTTTGTTACTTGGTCGCAACGTCGACGATGTCGACGACGACCAAGCTCCAAATTCCACGCCAGAATGCGGCTTCATTTGACAGAAAGGGTCGGTCGACCAAGGGGCGGGAACGAAGCTGTGGGGGCAGGGGCGGTGTGACATGCATGACAAAGGCGAGAGATGTATGCAGAAATCCATAGAAATAAAAATGTCACTATAAATACAAATGCAATTGGCAATGCCAAATCAACTGCCAGTCAAAATGTCAAACGGAAACGGAAATGCCACCCGACCGCAACATGAAGTGGGAGTGGAGAGAGACCGAGACAGAGATAGGTAAGGCAAACCCCATTAGGAAGAAAACCACTTGAACTTAATATTTTTTATTTTTTACTCAAATTTTATTTACTTTCCTTTTGTGTAAGCGGAAATTTCATTAGAAAAATTTACCGAAACACAAATTGAGTCAAGCTGAAGTTTGTGAATTTGTTACACAGAAGTTCTATCGGAAGGAAGTCTTACGCCCTGCTTGTTCGATTGATTTCGCATTTTCCAATTATGCTCGTCTTATTGGCAATTGTGAATCTAATTGGAAGAGTTCCCATAAATCGATCAACAACTTACATAAGCAGAAGGGTAAGAGATGCTATCGACTATATCTGTTATCGATAGTCCGGTCCAGTTATGATATGGTGATATTAATCGACATTAGATCAGCTCATAGAATCTCAGCTTTCAATTCCTTGAATTTTCCACTTGAACAGGTGCATTTCGTAGAGCTCAATTGATTATTCAATCCGAATTAGCATTTTAATTGGCTCCGTTATGGATCGTCTACGAGTCTATTGACATCAAGTTGAGATTCAGGCTCATTCTTGTTGGCTAGCATGCATTATGCCTACACAAACATATCAATATCTTGGCATGCCAGCTATGAACCGTGGGGTAAATAAACAAATTGCAGACACTCGAGGAGGCGGGGCTTAGCCCCTAGGCAGGGACGCAGCCAGCTCCAAAAGGAAGCGCACAGAAGACAGAGAGACAGGGTCAGCAGGAGCAGGAACACGGAGAGACGCAAGAAATGCGAGACCCGGGGAAAGGGGGGGCTGCCAGAAGGTCGCTCTCCCATGCCGCCGCAGCCTGAAAAACTTATGCTTTCGGCAGTTTATTGTCTTGTTTTGCATTGTTTTGCCACGTTGTTTTGTTTTGCGCCGTTTTGTTATTGGCAAGGCGGCTTGGCGACGGGTCGACTTTCAGATACCCTAACCGAAGCTATGCGTGAACAGCTCTTGAAGTGCAGCTCTGCTCCATTGCCAGCACGGCTTTTGTACCTCGCATCTAGGGCCCAGGGTATGTGTAGCACAGCTAATATGCCCCGCACCCAACATAGGGTATGTGCAGCATGAAGCTGTGCTTGCGAGTGCGAGTCAGCGAGTCGGTAAGTCTATTCAAAATAGTTTCCAAGTTGGCGCTTGTCCCTTCTTAGCTGGCTTTGCCCATATGCAAGGTATGCCACAGAGAAATACACTGCGAGAAAAGTGAAGAGCTGCTTAAGGATTGCACAGAGTTTCCCAAATGAAATTGTGAATTCTAATATGAATTTAAATTCGATTTCAATTCATAAACCTGAGTCGAGAACTAGCCCATAATCTTGTAGAGCTGAGATAAGAGTGCCAAAGCAAAGATTTGGAATGGACGTCGACTACACTGAGAGTAAATTCGACATGCCTTAAATGGAATTATATTAAGGGAACTGGAATTTAACCACTTCGCTGAGATTTTGCTTGAAGTGTACAAGTCTTTGCATAGCTTATAGAGTTTATAGTTACCCACACACTCACACACACACACTTAGACAGTTGTAGCTCGTATAGATAATAAGTTTTCATAAATTGTTGAGCATGTCGAATATGGGCACAGAAAAGTTGAACTAGGCAAGAACACAATTTGGAGCGGTTCCATCATTAGTCGCCAGTCTCCCCCCCCCCTCTCTCTCTTTCCCTTTCGTTTTCTTCATAATCGTAATGATATGGTATGTTTATGAGTCTCTGTATGAACGACCTCACTATGGGCATGCGAATTGCTTCAACTATTCGAAATATCAAAGCATTTGCCTAATATTTTACCAGTTGTTATATAATTTACGAGCCTAATCGGAGGGGATGTGAATTGGCCAAATTATTGCAAAGGGCGTGTTTCAGCTCCCTCCCCTCTCTTCTAGCGAGGCCAGAGGACGCCTTGCGTGTGGAATTTTCATGAAAATTGCCTTTTATTTCACTTTGCCTTCCGCTTTTTTTTTTTACTTCTTACTTTTCCTGTGACGTCAGCAAATGGATTAAGCAAACGTATTTATCGATTTTAAATACTCGCTCATGAAGTGTAAACGAGTCTATGCGCGGCGTATCAAGTTCGTTAATCTCTTTGACTCTCTGGGTCTCCCTCCTCCCTTCCTCCCTCTCTCGCTCACCTAGAATCCATCGATATCCGCCTTGAGCGAGTATTATGCAGTCGGGCATAGTAATTTATAGGGCACCCATCTAGATACTCTCGAACAGCATATATCTTCTGTTGGCCAGGCTTTGGAACTCATTATATATTTATTAATTTGATTTGTGTTCGGCTCGTGGCGCACAGCCCCTCTCAGGGCTGCCTCAAGATATTTTCTTTCTGCGGGCATCTATTGGCGCGCGGGCGTCTGCCGGTGTCGGGGGCTGTCTGCGGGGCGTGGCTCGCAGTGTCATTAAAAATCATGAACATTCAGTGAAGCAGCGCAAATGCGACCGCTGTCCCAAATCATATCAAAAGGTTTCACTCTCGTTCGTCCTCACGCCCTATCGCACTACCGCTCTACCGTCCTACCGCCCTGTCGGCCTTCGTATTAGTGCACATATTAAATGTTTTTCATAAAAATTTCAAAATTTCCAAAATTTCATATAAGCGGCACTCGAAGAGCTTTCAACTAATTCGTGCGCAAGCAACCGCGGGCGATACCTCAACACGCACCGGCCCCAGTCTCACTTCAACACCCCCTCAGTGCCCTTTCCCCTCTTTGGGGCATCGCGAATGGCGACCGACTAGCACGAGGGACATTGAGAGAGCGAGAGAGAGAGAGAGAGAGAGAGCGGACAATGTGTATAAATATATTATGCAACTTGATAACCGGAGCACTGCGAATCTGAATGTGAGAGGGTATATTGGTTCATTTACATTCAATGAAATGCGGAGGAAATCATTGAGATCAGTGTGAAGAATTGAAGCTACTCTAGTTGAACTACTTCTCCTATTCGATCTCTGTAAGATCCTCTCGCTTGTACTCTTAAAGCTGGCGAATATAAATCATTGCTCTACTTAAGGGTATATTAGGTCTTGTTGCTAAAGTGCAACAGGCAGGAGGTCTGATTGAAGGAGGAGGAGGCTAACATCGGAAGAGTTGACCTCGTTCTGCTTCCGCTTCTCTTTGGTCTCAATCTCTTGCTGAACCCACAGAGATCAGTATGAAGAGTGTTGCCCTCTAGTTCTAAGAGTTGCTCATTATCAGCTTGGGATTCCTGTTTTATAAGGCTACCATAAGAATGCTTCCATCATTCGATTTAGCAATATTCGTCTGTCTATTTCTTCCAAGTATTTCCACTAAGTAATTCCTCTGCGTAATTCCCTTACGTAATTCCCTTACGTAGTTCCTCCACGTATTTAATGCATAGCTGATCGATCACACACTCTAATTCACTTTAATGCGCTGACCTCCACCAGGCCTGGACGACTGAAGACTGACTGAAGAAATGCTGCAGCTGCTGCCCTTTATATAGGGCCACTTTTACTCACGTACTGTCTCTCTAAAATATTGAGCCCGACGACAGGTAGAGCTCGTTGCATTCGAGCTTCAAGTGGCGCTCTCTGCTGCTGTGAGCATTCTAGCTTCGTTTTACCTAAATACAAATACCAAATTAGAACTGCTGCATACACATAGACAACTTTTATGATCTTCTCTCCTTGCTTTTACTTTTACTCAAGTACTGTCTCTCTCTCTCATTTTGCAGTGTATTTAGTAGTCGCTTCGCCTGTTTGATTTCTTTTCTTGTCTTGTTCTTGCTGTTGTTTATCGGGTAGCGCAGCTTTATAAAAAATGTAAAGAAATGTTCTCGCAGTCGTTGTTGTTGTTGTTGTTTTATTGTAACAGTTAGATTTTGATTGGGGCGGCCATTTAAAGGTCCATTTCAGAGCTGCGGCGAACGTTTCGCAGCTCTGCTTCGCTCGTGGAGCCATTGTGTTTGCCACGCGGCCAGCCACAAATTTTATGTTTGCCGCAATTGCGCCTCAGAGATTTGTGGAGCAGCAGGAGAACGGGAGCGAAGGAGAGAGGGTCAGCGAAAGAGCAAGAGAGAGAGAGAGAGAGAGAGAGAGAGAGGGAGAGAGACTTGGGAGCGAACTGCTCTAAAATTTATTTGCGTTATTATTTAGGGTCTGCGTGTAGCATGCGACAATGGGGCGCAATTTAACAAATTTGCCATAAGCAAGTGAGCGTCATATAAGAGGATAAGCACAACTCGAATATACCCTGTATTCAAAAATGAAATGCAATACAATTCACAATGAATACGTGAGGAAAAAAGATAAAAGTTAGGCTGTAGATATACTAATCGAATATCTATACCTGAAATATTGCAGCTGAGGCAGCAGTTGTGCCAAGCAACCCCACACAGCCAATATACCCTCTCTGTGACATACACGCGAATATGCTTAGAATAAGTGGAGACATATAATGGGGGGCTTTAGCTAAAAATCAATTGAAATTTGGGGCATGTCCAGCACGAAGCTGCGAGAAAAAACGTCTCATGAATTTGTAAAGATCGCGAATGGACGAGGCCGTGCGAGAAGAGGACGAAGAAGAAGGGAAGCAGAAAACAGAAGCTGAGACTGGACATATTTAGTCCACTTACAATAATCACACAATTTACACGCGTTTTGCAGCTAGCCGAATGGGATTTCCCATGGAGAAAAAGAAGAAGAAGAAAGCAAAGCAAAGCAAAGCAAAGAAAAGCGAGAAAAAATTAGACGAGTGGCGGAAGAGGAAATGAAATATCTTTATAAGTAAATGCCAGGCACACACACACACACACACACACATATGTAAGTCCCAACACGCACGCAAAACTACAAAGGCACTGAGAGAGAGTGAGAGAGAGAGAGAGAGAGAGTAAGGGAGTGGGAGAGACAACTGAGAGTAAATGCGTGCAGTAAATAAACTAATGCGGCTACTTGTTAAGCAAAGTGCCGTCATCTATTAAACAATGTGAATGTCGCCCCACCCCCCGCCCTCCCTAACTACTGCCTGCTTCCTCTTCCTCATCTGTTTTTCTTTTTTTGCCAGTTGAAGACCAACTGAACCAGCCAAATGAACTCAATGACGAACTCAACTTTGGCCAAAAATGACAATGGAGATGGAGAATGGAGATGGAGAATGGAGATGGAGATGGAAATGGGCAAGCAAATGGTCCTTGTGAGGGGAAAGGGGCTGCTGTTGCAATTGGTAATCTAGCTATACCCTAGAACAGTTTAGCTTAGTTCGAAAAACATTTCTGAGAGTCTTAGAGAGAATTTCAAATATTTCCCACTTATTTCAGTTCTATTGTGCATATAGGGTAACTGTAGCAGTACAGGGTATCGCCTCGTGCAGCATGCCCCATTGGCGCCCACTTGTTTGTGGTTTCGCTAGTTGTAAGCGCCTGTTGACACACAAATTTCGCCATGTTCCCGTCGAGAGCGTCGCATGTGTGACAAATGTCTGGAATTCCACTTCTTCTTCTTCTTCTACTTCTGCTTCCTCCAGAGTTGTCGCTGCTGCCGTCGGGTGACTCATTAGGCGCAGCCCACGCCCTTCACCATCCACCCACCAGCCCCACCCCCACCACGAAATGTCCGCCTTGCCTAAGCCACCCAGCACATATTTCTTCAAGTCCATTTTCTCAGTTTGTTTTTCTTCTCTGCTCCGTATGTGGTTGAAAGCTGCTTAAACGTGTAATGGCTAGCAAAAATCATGACCAAAATAGAGATGACATGTCCTTAGCTAATGATGAGGGAGAGCGGGAGAGAGGTGCTGAGGGAGGGGGACAGGTACAGACATGCTGCGCTCTTTGAATTGATGAGCCGCTTCAAACAGCTGTGCGAGCAGCAGGAAAATTTGAGAGAACTTTAAGAAATATAAAACAGGACAAGACTGGAAAGAAATACCACAGGAATATACCCTGTAATGCTCAAAGTATTTGAATTGCTGAAATTGCTGTCTGAAGGAAAGATATTCGAAATGCTTTGGCATTTTATAAGGCCACGTAATTAATTTGGCTCTACGGGCTATCAATTTTATGCAATTTCTCAAGAGAGAGAGAGAGAGAGAGAGAGTCAGAGACATGGCGAGACACACGTAAAAATAAGATAAATAAGTTATAAATGAGGCACCTTAAATGCTTCGCTGCGCCATTCACAGCGTGCGGTCTGTGGGTTCGGGGCGAATGGCTAAGCCTATAGCAGAGGCCTGCCTCTCTCTCTGTCTGTCTCTCTCTCTCTCTATCTCTCTCTCCGTCGCCTCTCCACGTGTTTAGTCGAGCAATAATCCAGAGCTGGGCAGACGCAACGTGCCTCAAATTCATACGAGCTGCGCGACTCAGCGTTTACTTAAGCTGCACTGGGCGATTGTCTCTATTTCCCTTAGATACCCTGTAGACATGCCAAATGCTTGGAGGAATATTCGTTTTTGCCGAGGGTATGCAAAACTTGAATCAATATCTCTTACAAAAGAACTTTGATTCGGAGATCTAGAATGTTTTGTTCTCTCTCTCTCTCTCCCTCTCTCTCTTTGATTCCACAGTTCTCGTCAGTTCAGGTATCTTCTAGTCGTGCACTCCCTTCGGTTACATGCCGCTACGTTCTGCTTTGTTGTCTTGTTAGGCCTACGCCACTCGCCTCTAGGACCAAATCCAAGCCTCGCTCTGACCTTTAATCATGGCCAGCAGCAACAATATTTTGCTGACCTGGCCAGTTCTGCTGTTTGGCTTTGACTAATGACTGACTGGCTGTCAGCGAGGGGCGGCTAGGCGGGCGGAGCGTGTGGGGCGTATGGGGCGTGGCACGCACGCTGCTGGGGAATCATTAATAATGCAGAGGTAAAGTTAACTACTAAGTAAAAATCTATAATTAACTATGCTCCGAGATGTCAAAGATTGAGGTACGCCCGCTCTGTCTCTCTCTCTCTATCTCTCGATGTCTCTAGTGACCCTTTAAGTAGCATATGAGCTCGTCTAATTCCATTTCGCTCTCTCTTTCTCCGTTGGCACTTAAGTGAATCTATCTATCAATTAACTAATTGCACTTCTTCACACACACCCACATACTCACACTCGCACACCTTCACACGCACACTCACTCACAGAGAGAGACAGAGATAGACAGTCCCTATTTATGCTAATCCTCTGGCCTTACCAAAAAAAGCAGCCAAACAGCTCCGCAAAAACCACAAAATTTTCGCTTTCTTATCGAATGCTACGTGAGGGGCGATTCAAGTGATTGGGGGCGTGGCTGGGCGTAGATCCATGGCAAGATTCACGTGCGTGAAATAAATTTAAAACGCACATCGAATGCTGCATAATCTATATATGTGTATGTGTATGTGTGTGTGTGAGTATGCAAACAGCTACAGTAGCTAAATGCTAAGAAGGAAATGGGAGTTAAGCCAAAAGGTGGGTCATAGATAAGACGTGAGGGAGTGAGGGAGTGAGGGCAGAGGGAGACTTCAACTAGTTGCCCATAGGGAGTGCACACTGTAAACTGTAAACTTTGCAATTCTCTTTCTTCCGTTTCAACAAATTTTCTTGACAGCTCGAATGAGCTCAGCTTGAGGTGCATCAGGTGGTGTCTTCACTGTAGCTGGCTGCTATTTTTGGCATGTTTTATGGCCGCAACGCGAACTCCAACTCGATGCCCAAAAATAGAAAAAGGGCCAAGCGAAAAAGGTTAATAGCAACTTTTTTCTCTCTTTTCTTCTCGTTTTCTTTTTTGCTGCTGATGCTTCTTCTTCTTCTGCTTCTTCTTCTGCTTGGCTCTGCCTGCTTTGGCAAAGCGTTTATCATTTTGAAGGGGCGGGGCGGAGGGAAAGGGCCCGGCCGCATGGGTTTGCTACCTTCTAAATACTCCTAAGCTAAACAACGTGTCGCACAGTTGAGTTGAAAACTTTCGGCCAACTTTCGGCTGTGGCCAATTCCCCGTTGCAAACAGAGCCACGCCCACACAGCCGTCGCCGCCCTCGCGCCGCATTGATGTGGCAAAAGTTCGTTAAGTAAGTGAAAGAGCTGTGAATGATTTATTGCATTTTAAAAATGTTAAGTAAGACGCACTTTTCCGCTCAAGGTTCAGGCGGGGGCCAAATACCAAGTGCCTGCCTGGGTTGGGCTGGCGTAGGAGGGAGGGGAGGGGACAGTCTGATTGCAAGCACTTGCTGCTGCCAAGCTGCCAGACAAATTGCCAGTGTTGCACAACTCACAAAACGTCAACTTTTTGAGCGACAGCAAGCCAAAGCACATGGCAGAAGGGAAATGTATGGAGAGTATAGAGAGAGAGGGAGGATGAGAGAAAGGGAGCTAGCTATATGTGATATATATGTATATACATATATATTGCAGGTATAGCTGACGCCTCTGCGCCCTCACAACAAAAAATAGAAGGGGCAGCTGACAGCTGTCAAAGTTTGATTTTCGGTTTTCGGACGCAGCAAAACTTTAAGCTTTGTGTGGGATCAAAGCAAGAAACACAGACGCCTGCCCTAGGTCAGGATAAAACTTGCCAGAGAACCAGGATACCAGGATATATGAATATGAAAGCGTAGACGAATGTGACGGCGCCTCTGTCTCTGTGGCCGATCGGAAGTTGTATTACTCACAATTCGAGATATGCGATGCTTCCGGCTAACGCATATTTGATTTATGCAACAACAACAACCAAGACGACGACGACGGCGAGTTAGTCTAACCAGCTCAGATAGAGCTAATAGAAAAAAGGGCGAAGCAGCAGAGTCGCCCTCGAGGATACTCCTTGAAAAGTAACTCCAAGGAATGTTAGCGCAGGAGTAGGGAGTCTCGCGATCTCGAGTTACAGCTGGCTAGCTACCACATATATGTCAGGTTCTATAAGAACTAGCTCATATATCATATATTTTCTCGTCATGCGACGCACACAAGCATTAACACATCCATTTTCACAGGCCTAGCACACTCAGTGCCCGAGTTCATTCAGGTACATCTGGAACAAGGAGCAAGCCCTTTTGCTGACTACCAATGTTCCAGGGTATGCGTTCGACAATAACAATATATATCTATAACACAGGCAGCAGACACACGCAGCCAACATAGCTGAGGGGAACGAACATAACTGAGGATACATTGGACTCAAACTCAATTGAAATACAATTGGCTTATAAATGAAAGCCTATTTGAAAAGTGAAGACAGACATGGAGACGTGGAGACAACATGACATAGACGAAGACATGCAGAGGCTAGACTGAGAGCGGGGGAGCGGAGAGCGGAGAGCGGGGAAATGGAGGCTGTGACGCTGACTCAATATGCTATGCGATATTGTGTGGGCGTGGCTGATGTGTCTGATGTGTGTGTGCGTGCGCGTGTGTAGAGAGGAGGCGGACTTAAATACCAATTGCTTGAATAAAGGATGCCAAAACGATTGCATGGACATAATATCCACAGTGAAGCAGATGAGAGAGAGAAGGAGATAGAGAGAGAGAGGGAGAGGCAGACATTTCTTTTTTTGTGCTCATTCATAAAGTGAAAACGAGAGTATATTGGTTTCTTTGCAATGTCGCCATCTCTCCGTTCATCCATCAGTCTGGCTATCTGTCCGCCCATTCGTCTCTCTTCCTCCCTTTCTTCTCTTTCTCCCTCTTACTCTTCGAGTATTTTGCAGTTGGTTACACTTGACTGCAATAGATTTACTGGGCTCTTCTCTTCCAGTCAGTCTATTGAATGGCATTTCGTACAATACTTAAGCTCGGCTAGTATTCTATGAATGCGATTATGAATGATGAATATATATATGAATATAAGACAAGGCATAACAAATGAAGAAGCACAAATTAAGACATTAAAACATAATTTTTTCTTCTTTTTTCATAAAGCGGATTAAGCCACATTTGCCAAAATATTGCAAGCGGGCATAAGCAACTACAGAATACCCGCTCGGAGCAGGAAAGTGTTTGGTATAGACGATATAAATACTTAATCTTATCTATTATAAAGCTCTCTCTTTCTTTCACTCTCTCTCTCGCTCTCTGAGGCCTTTCATCAAATTGTTGAGTTTTCTTTTAGAGAGTGTGAGAGAGTGAGAGAGAAATAATTGTATGGATGTGAATGTCTCCCTATAAGTCCTATGGATTCTATGAATAGATATGTACGTCTCTCTTCCTATCTCTCTCTCTCTCTCTCTCTCTCTTTCCTTCCCCATCCTCATTTTTATTCACTCAATAGTTCAATACATTTGTCTGCCTCCCTTAGTAATAGAATGAATAACTCACGCTCTCTCTCTGTCTATCTCCCTCGCTTCCTATTTATCCCTCTCTGTCTCACTCTCCAAGCAATATTATCATATTTTCCTAGCCAATTAATATAACTATTTGAATTTGAATGAAAAGCTTTTACATTTCGGCTGAGTGGCAGGGCTAATCAAATGCATTTAAATTAACAGTTCAGTTAAGCCAAATCCAATTTAAACCCAATTTATATTTTAATAATACAATTTGCATATCCAATTGAATTGGAGCAGGGAATGCATGGCTGCAGAGAATCCTCCGGATCTGACTCCTGCTCAGCTGGTCTGCCCTGTCCACTTAAGAGAGAGAGAGAGAGAGAGAGAGAGAGAGAGAGAGAGAGAGAGAGAGAGTTATGGAATCCTTAAGCATATCTCTAGTTGTTTACATATCCCTTCCATCATTAGATTATTTGAGCACATCTATTTCGAGTAGCTTCCTCCCATTCCTTCCACATTTGCCTCGAGTCGACAATTGGATGATCTTGAAAAAGGCAATTGGACGGGTATCTGCTAGTCGTGCGCTACCCAACGACATCTCTCTTAGCTGCCAAGCAACTTGAAGACGTTTGTTCTTTGCTCCTATTGATTAAGCATATATATGTATATGTATGTCATTATGTGTGTGTTGCTAAGCCGTGGCTCTAAGCTCAAGGATTATCTAATTGAATTGCCTGTCGAAATATTAGAAATTCAATTATAAAATATTTTCGAAATGCGAACCCAAATGCAAATGGCATAAAACTTGCATTAGCCAAAGGAATTTAAGGGCTCAGCATTCTGAGCCCAACTGTTGCGAAGCACTTTATCAGCCAGCTTCAATTAGCGAAAGCCACTGGCAGAGCGAGACAGAGAGAGAGAGCGAGAGAGAGCGAGAGTGTGTGAGTAACGGAGGCGAATAAATGTGAGCTGCTCTGTTGCTAGGAGCCAGCGAACTGTGCTGCGCTGCTGGGAGCGCCGCATGCGAGCCATAATTACAAAAGCGGCAGAGCTGACGACCCAAAAAAAAAAAAAAAGAAGAAAACCACAAGAAAGGCAGAGAGAGAGAGTGAACGAGAGAGCAGCTGAAACGTCAGGGGATGAATGCTGTATGTGTGTGTGTGTGTGTGTGTGTGTGTGTGTGTGTGTGTGTGTGTGTGTGTGTGTGTGTGTGTGTGTGTGTGTGTGTGTGTGTGTGTGTGTGTGTGTGTGTGTGTGTGTGTGTGTGTGTGTGTTTGTCTAGCTCTGGCCATCATGTTGTTGAAGGCGTGCGAAAATTCCAACAGTTTTGCCTATTAGTAATTCATAATCCAAGTAGCACGCGCGCGCGCTCCCTCTCTCCACCACTCTCCCTCTCACCACCTCTCCCCATCTCTCTTCCCCCCTCTGCTCGGCAGCTGTGACACATATAAACTGCGTCAGTTTGTCGCTTGCTTTATGAAGTGCACAAAGTATAGAGGCTTTTAGGCCGCCTACATCTGGCAGTGCGTCTCTCTGTCTCCCTCGCCCTCTCCCTCTCCCGCCCTTGTCTCTGTCTCTGTCTGTTTTTTTGATACCTTGGACGAGCGTTAAACAGTCGCCCATGCTCAACTGCTGGAGCATTGCACTTAGCTTGGAGTCACTTTTCATTTATTAAAAACTAACTAAACACATTAGGTTCAAGGGCTACTCTAATGGGCGTGGCAAACACCTGTGTTGTAGCCATGTGTACGTGTGTGTGTGTGTGTGTGTGTGCGTGTGTGCACATCAATTAAATGTCATAGTCATAAATCAATTAATTTAGCTAAACACAAATTAGCTCGAGTGCGAATGGTGCTGCTGCTTCTGCTGGTGCGGCCACGCTGCGTATGAGTAATCGCCGGGCTTAGCATGCAAGCCAATTAACTAGCATTAAACTAGAGAATAAACAACAGCAGCAGCAGCAGCAACAGCAACAACAACAACAACAATCGCATTCTGGACACAAATTGCAGAGGCGAGGAGGGGGCGTATACGTAATATCGTAGATATCTATGCAGATATCGCCAACTCGACGTATACGTAATGCAACGTCAACTAAACGACGGCTCACTGACTTACCATGGCCAGGCATTATCCTAATGCCACGCCCACTGGCCAACGCCCCTTGTCGTGCATCGTAAGCAAGTGCCAAGCTAAGTGAATACAATGCCCTTTGCCTCATCGATGCTGCATGCTCGAAAACCCAATTACACAAATGACACACACAGCGACAGTCACTCAGTCAGTGTGTGTGTGTGTGTGTGTGTGTGTGTGTAGTCTGATTGCTTATAGTAATTACAAATGTCTTTGTCTGTTGATTTGGTTAACCAAGTCAGTTTGTCAGACAAACAACTTCAAGCAATGTACCAAAAAAAAAGTATTCACAGTCATTGCAGTCGAGCATAGCCGACTGTCTGATGCTCCTTCGACCTTCAACTTGTTGATTCATGCCACGCCCACAACTCATGTCTAACGAGCTGTATTCATAATCTATTTGACGCAAGTGCAACCCACAAAAAACAAGAGAGAAAACTGCAAATTTGCATTTTAATCGAAATTTTAATTGATAATCGAATCGTTATGATATTAAATGCGAACTAATTAACGCGCTTCACTTCGTTAATGTGAAATGTTTCGACAATGAGAATGGCTGCAAAGCAACTCGCACAACTGATGCTCTATCGATGACAGCTATCGATAAATGGAAATGACATAATGTCTTCGTATATGTATATCGATAGGTGATAGGCTTAAGGGAACAATAATTAATAATCATTTCACTTATGCATATGCAAATCATTCAGTAAATGTCATATCGATAACTGTTAGCTTAAATTCGATAACATTGACTGTTCTTAAATAAAACTAATGAGAATGTATTAAAGTGTCAAGTACATACAAACGCGTTTCTATGAGTTAGGCTCTTTCCGGCAACTCATCGATAACTTCCCTTTCGAATTAATCGATTGGCAAACAAGCGAAATAAATTTGAAGTCAAAGTGTGAGAGTTATGCGGCTAACATATTGATAAGGCAACTAAATGAATGCCGTCCGACTGTTTGCTCAGCTATTTATCAAAAATTTAACACACACACACACAGAATGAGAGAGGGAGAGCGAGAGAGAGAGAGAACGGGAAAGAAGCAACTTTGTGGTTTTTTATATAAAATTCTTCTTTATTTCTGTTTCCTATCTGCTGCGTCTTTTGGCCAAAAAACCGCAAAATCCACTCAATAATGCGCCAACGCACATCAGCAAATACACACACACACACACACTAGCACACACACACACACACGCACACACACACATTGAAACAAAATGGCAAATAGCTATAGAAAAAGTCGACAAAGCCTGACTGACAAACAGCTGCTTTGTTAAGCGTGTGTTTGTATTTATAGCTGTTGCTATTGTATTGCCATAATAATGCTGTCTAACCGGGCATATTGGTTGTGCGAATCGACATGTGACAGCTGAAGAGCAAAGGTCAGCTTGGCAATGGCCTAAAATGCGGCAAATTGCGAATGGGTCACTTTATCGGAATAGATATATCTTTGATCGATAACTAATCATTGGGGAGAGACCATGAGAGCTTTGTAGCTTTGTCCAGCGGAAGAATTGAGATCAATTTCATATTCTCTAACGAGTATCTGTCAGTCGTGTATACCTCACAGTCCACGCTCAAAAGTAAGCAATGCTTTTGCAACTGTTTGTCGCGTTTGCCAGAGATTATTTATTGAACGATTTGAGTGGTTAAAGGCGCATAAATGAATCCTGAATGTGTGCACTGTGTCGGTGTGTGTCTGTGTGGGTGTATATATGTATTTCTGTGTGTGTGTGTGTATCTGCGCACATCTGTGGCTGCTGCACTGCAAATGCACAAAAATATGCGCTGTAAATACAAATACATTTAATGCATGAGCCAGACAAAGGGAGAAAGAGTGTGTGAGAGAGAGAGAGAGTGGGAGAGAGATGTGCTGGTATACCCTGTAACAGAGCATTAATTATGGTAAAGCATGCCAAAGCTGAGCCGCATCAACTGAAATAAAGTTCGTTCGTTCGCATGAAAAGCCCAAAACAAAATCGTAATGGAAACCGAGGAAAGCGAGAAAAATGCATTCGAATTTTCATGTTGGATAAAGCTTGAGCTCTGAGGCTGAAAGCAATGCCGTCGAGATTGTGCGGCTGGGCAGGTGGGCGGCCAATTGGGCGTGGCAGCTGGCAACACACGAATATCGCATGCAAATTCGACCGTCCGCACACTTAATATAATTTCACTTAAACAGTTTGAGAGCACCAAGGCGTCTGGGCCAACTGAGTGAGTGTGTGTGTGTGTGTGTGTTAATGCTAGTGTGTGTGTGTGTGTGTGTTTGTGTGTATTGGACTCTTTGCCATTTCGTGACTTTGGCGCGTTAACCTCAATTTATCGCTGGCATTGATGTCCTTTTTTTTCGATTACAGCATAAATTGTGGCGCATACACACACACACACATACCTGATAAATGGTAAACTGCATGCATTGTGTAATCGATAAAAACACATACACACACACGGATAGAGTGTGAGAGAGGCCCCAGTAGAGGCATAAAACAAGGACTAACAGGAGCAGCTCGATTCCAAGCCAAAAGGACAATTGCCTTAATGCACATTTGTATTCAACTAACACTCTATTCACATATGTGTGTGTGTGTGTGCGTGTGTGTGTGTGTATTGGCCGTCTTGTGTAACACTTACATGTTGACGCGCAGTAAATTTTAAGCAGCTCACAAAAGCGAGGCGAGAGGAGGAGCTGCCAGGTAATTGCATCAATTTTCCAATAACAAACTGCAATTGATACCCTGTAATCGCTGTATGAGAAGCGGGCATGATGCGGGCATGACTGACTCAAAATGAACCAGTTCTTCTAAACGTGTGCGCATACAGCTGATATGCCCTGTCCATTGACGATATACAGGGTATCTAAAAAAGCTTACTGTAGAAGGAGCTTATTGTAGAGGGTTTTCATATACATATATCGAATATCGTATCAGAAGCAAAAGATTTCTTGTATTATATTTGGTTGATCGCATATGTATATGCGATATACTGTAGTGTATCGTAGACTCGTTTTCGAATATCGTATATAGTATTAAATTCGTATAGCGATATCATATATAACATATAATGAATATCGTAGGTCATCATATTGTATACGATATAAGGAATATCATATATCGCAGACATCGCATTATGCGAATATCGTATGCCGCACATCTCTCTCACAAATGAGCTTACAATATCCTTCATATATCATCTATGTATACGTCGTTCATCATATAAGGCCGCTCATATATTCGTATGGTAGTCCGTATAGGCTATCCTGATTGAATTCAGCCTCCTTTTGTATTATTTACGCAGAGGGAAAAGTTGATTAAATTAAATGCTCGCCGCATTGTTTGACGAGCTATTATTTTGATGTTTTTTACATTTTTATTTTTCGCTCTTCCCCATTTTGTTTATTAAATTTTGTATCTTCCCCATTTTGTTTATTAAATTTTGTATCTATCTACATATATATTAAATGTATAAAATGTTTGGTTGATCCATTTGGAAGGATTACAATAAAATTTGTTGTTTTTTTTCCAGCAACTATTGTTGCTGTTGTTGTTGTTGTTGTTGAACATGTTTTGCATGCATTTTCTTTTCAACATTTTGGAGTGCATTCGCTTTTTGACTAGAGCGGAAATTTAATTCAAATATTTTCAGCATTTTCTATTTGTTTTCCTCTTGCTGTCAGAGCTTCAATGTGTCCATTCACTTTTTCCACACACTGTTGAAGTGCCTTTCCCAGCTTCAATCAAAGCCAAGGACTTACGTTATTGAAGCCATTTTAAATACACATGCATTGTTCCTATACGGTAAACGGATTTCCATATATCGTATATATATATTGGGCTGACTCCATTTATCATATATGTATGGAAGAGAATCTCCAATAGCCGTGGATCAAGCAAAAACTGCTCTCTGTCCCAGATCTCTCTCTCTCTCTCTCTCTCACTCTCTCTCTCTCTCTCTGCATCTCATGAACTATGGGGACATTCACAGATTTCGAATTCGGCAGTTTTAATGCGAATGTTTTTGGTATGCCAAACAACTCATTAAAAAATCATGTGAAAGCCAAAGCAGACATGTTTCACATGCAGACCGAGACAAACTAAAGCGAAGGCACTCGACTGAGCAACTGAATGAGACTAGGCACTGGGGCAGGAGGCGGCAAAGGCAGAGGCAGAGCTGTAGCGCAATAATCATAAAGCCAGTGAAAAGCTGCACAATAAAATACTCATACGCCCCGTCCTCGCCACCCCCCGCCTCGAGTTTGCAATGGATTGCAGAACTTTTGAGTCCTCCGACTGCCGGGGGCGATGATTATGACACCCTCAAGCACTACATGGAAGAGTTGCTCGTGCGTGACGCTGAAAGCAGTCGCTGCTGCTGCTGCTGCTGCTGCTGCTGCTGCTGTTTGCCCAAATGAAACACGTTGCCGCAACTCGAGCCAGATGGAAGCGGGGAGCGGGCGGAACGGGACGGAATTGTTGCGGCTGCTGAGAAAACTCTAAAAGCAAATGAAGGCAAATAAACTACAAAAATAAAACAAGTCAGTTGGCCCTAGGCACAATCACTCGACTGGGAGATACCCTGAAGTCGGCTACTCTATATGTACATAAACAGAAGCAAAAGCGCCACCTACTGCTCATTTTATGCTATGCTAGATGAGTTCTTCCATCACATGGGCTGCAGCTTTACGATCTGAAACGGGAATGGGAGTGTGTATAAAGCAGTTTTGATGCAATGAGGAATCTCTCTATATCCCCTGAGCATAAGACCAATATACCCTTTACCAGCACTTCGTAGAGGTAACTAACCAGACGCCTCGAGGCGAACTAAATCGGATAGGGATGCGGATATGAATGCGGAAGTGAAGCAGTCGCAGTCTCAGTCGCAGACGAAGTAGCAGTAGCATTCACAGTTGCAGGAAGTGGAGTCCGAGTACCTGATGCAGCATTTGTCAGTGCTGAAAACTAAAATGCGGCTCAGCAGGTAGCATTTTAATATCCACAGGCTAGCCAGCGCAACAGCTCCGCACCTGCTCACATATTCCTTTATGCCAAGTGCTGTCAATGCTGTGCCCAAGCAGCTGAGCTTCTCTTTTTTAGGAATTCCATTTTAGGGGATATCACAATAGAATCGATATTGATATTGATGAATTCCAAAGGTACAAATCAATTATCCAAGCAAGAATTGAATAAGAAATTGCAAAATTTAAGAATATATAGTATCGATAATATATCGATAAATTATAATTGATAAAATTATGTCGACATTACTTGAGAAGTTTTTGTTTTCGATGTTAATAAATCATTTTTGTTTATCAAAGACCATCAATTCGCTGAAATTCGTGCTATCGATAAGTTATCGATAAATTAGTAAAAATTAGAAAAATTGACTTTTTATTCACCCAATACAAAATAAATAAGTACTACAATGCAGAAGCACTTTTATTACTTATCGATAAATTATTGACTCGAAATTTACCACAACTTAAATAAGCTTTAATCGACTAGTAAATATTGATAGCAATTCTAGCATATAATCACTTGTATTTGCTATCGATTGATTTTGCCTGCGATTCTACGAGAGCTGTGTGTCTATGGCCAGGCAAAGCATTGTAGTGCGCGTCACATCCGCATTCGCATCCGCATCCGCAGTGGCAATGCCAGCAGAAGAAAATCATAAATAACGCAGCTTCGGAGTCATAAAGGGATATGAGGCAACAAAAGGAGGAGAAGCAGCAAAGCCAAAAAGGAAAAGCGGAAAAAATTATTTGAAAATTATGCAGCGAAAATATGTTAAAGTTGCGAATGGAAATTGAAACGTGGCTAAGCGAAATTTAAAGGCAGGCAAATTCAATTTCGAATCAAGTGCAACAACGAGACGAAAGTCATCTACTTTTCCAACAGTTTTCCACAGTTTTTCGCGCAGTTTTCGCACAGTTTTCATCTGTGCTCCGAGTGCAACAGCTTTCTATTAACTTAAGTTTTGTCGACTGTCAATTGAGCAGAAAAAAACTCACCAGACTTTCATTCATTTCAACTTTTTTCTTATCTCCCCCTCTCTCTCTCTCTCGCTCTCTCCCTATTTCTTTTGCTCTCCACTCACTGTGCATTTGTTTACCTTGCAAGTCAGTCCGCAAGTTAGTAAATTTCATTTCAAGTTTATCCTCTACCGCTTTCATTCCGCACTCTGCCCCTATATCATTTCATACATGATTATGCTTCCCCTCCCTCACTTTCTGTCTCTCTTTGTCTATGTCTCTTTTGCTGTCTGCACCCGCATGTGACATCATAAATTTTGATTAAGCTCTTTGGCCACAGTTTACAGTTTCCATTCGTCCTTCTGCTCCCACTCCCACTCCCACTTCCACTCGCCCCCGCCTCTCATCATCTTCATCATCATTAAGCTGATCTTCATTATCTGTCGTTTGCCTGCCCTTGCCCCATTCAATTGCAAGTTTTCTTTCGCTGGACTCTAGCTTCTCAATTTTGCTAGCAACTTGCTGCATTTCGCGTTCACGCTGGGCATTGCTCATACGCCGCGTATGCCGCAGTCAAGCTGCACCATTTAGTTGACATTCTGCACTCGTTGGCCTTCAATTTATATATTGTATATGTATGTATAGCTATTTATATTTTAACCTCATCATGTCGATCTTAAGGGAAAAAAACTGTATATGATTGACATTATCTCTTTCTTTAGAGGAATCTTGTTGAAGAGTGCATGACTGCCAGAAGACATACCAAATCGTTAAGCATGTTCTCAACTACACAGATATATATAAGATCTGAAAGACTGAAACTGTTATAAGCTATAGGATATCCAGGCTTTTCGTATTCCTTAAGTCAAGAAGCTTTTCGTTGCTTCAACACTGGACTCCAGGGTATCTAAAAGTCCTGCACTCTCTTTCTCTCTGATTTTCTCTCTCTCTCTCTCTCTCTCTCTCTCTCTCTCTCTCATTCGCTCAATCTCTCTCGCTCGCTCTTTCTCTTTCTCTTTCTCTGCATTTTATGGGTCAGAAACTGTTTTAAGCTGCTTACAAAAAAGTTTTACGCAACGAAATCTGCCAACTGATTTGAGCCAACTGGGCAGGTTTTAAGGCAGACGCTTGGCTTTATCTTGTTGTTTTATGTTTTTTCTTCTGTGTACAGCTGAAGCGAAAAGAATTTAATATATGAAGCTTCCTAAAAGTTTAAGAAATATGAAATAAATTTTGATAGTTTGTAATTCTTGCCATAAAAAGATGAAAGCAAACAGATTAGGAGCAACAGAAGAGGAAGACAAGAGAGAGAGAGAAGGACAGGCAAAGGTGGGCACCTAATTGAAGGAGACAGAGAAGGGAAGATGGAAAGAGAGAGAGAGAGAGAGAGAGAGTTCTTAGATAACATTTTTGCAACTCTTTTACGTCCATCACTCGACTAAGAACTGTGTCTGTTGTACTGCCTGCTGCTCCTGCTGTCTGTCAAGGCCTCGTCTGGCTCTGGGAGAGTTCAGCTATCATAATCAACGTCGCCACATCCACTCACTGTAAGCCCCACTCCCCCTGCCCCTTCAAGTTCAATTCCCATGGATGAAGAAAAAACTCGCTGAAATGCAATCAAATTGACAAAGTTCAAAGTTTCTTCAATGCTCGTTCGGAATGGGCTGCGGGGGGAGTATATTGGCTCCGGGGGCGTTGATTGACCCCATCTACTCGCCGTCGCTGGACTCATCTCTCCGCTCAGCTCTCTGGCTCTGCCCCTTAAGTGAAATAATTATCGACCACTCGGTCCGACTCGAGCGGGTGTTCTGCGGCCAGATATGCCCCGCAATGCCAAACTGTTTTGCCTGGCTTCACATTGTCCGCTGTTTGTCGTTCCATTGTCTTCCGCTTGCTCTACGTAATACTCATCGGGCGTAAATAGTAAACATATTTTGCCATGTTGCTTTGTCTTTCGTGTCTCTTAACTTTGACTACAACAACAACAATAACGACAACAACAACAACAACAACAACAAGTACAATCACTAGAGCAACATTTTGTCTCCTTTATGTTCACATTTTTGCTTTGTTTTTCTTCTTCTTCTTGCCTTTTTCGTTGTTTTTAATTCGTTGCAAAGTTTTCGCGGCAAGAACAAAAAAAAAAAAAAGTGGACAACAAGAAAAAGAAGCGAAACCGAAAGTTGGTCCACATTTTTGCTTGTTATTTTCTGCATGCGCTTTGATTATGTTTATCTTTATATTTATCTCACACTCTCCTCCCTCCTCCCTCCTACCACTCCCACCCTTCGCCACCTGCAGTCAGCGAGTTGTACACAGAAATTATGTAAATTTGAATATAATGATAACCGAGAGCCGCAAGCCGTGAGCCGTAAGCCGAGAGGCAGCTGCCAGCACGCCGGGAACGTGGCTCAGCCTCAACTTTCGATACCCTACAGCCCTATGCGAAACGAGCTGATAGAGTTTCATAGATAGTCAGATAGGAGAGCACAGGAGGCGCCTCGTTCCAGCTCAATATTACGTTTGACTGAAGGACTCTCTGCTCATAGCGCGCTCAGCTGCCCTTTTCCTTCATATAATCGATAACTTGTTCGATACATCGATAATGAACTTAAGCCGAATCATTCCATTCGTAGTCCTCCCCTCACTCTAATAAAGAATGTTGACTTAGACCCAAGCCTAGGCTGACCCATTTAGTTTCCATGGAAGCTTAGCATATACTCTAGGGTATCTGCATGTCGTTCACAGTGGCTTTTGGCTCTACAGTTGTTCTTCCCTTTTTCGGAGTGCAGTGTGATTTATGTACTTTGTTTATAATTAATTTGTTTGCCTCGCGTACTTTTGGTCAACTGCAGTCTGGAGCGAGAGGAGCAGCGGGCAAAGGTGAGGGGAAAAAGGATTTTGCCACTTTGTCATTCGACTATTATTAGCTTATGATTATTATTATGAATGGCCAAAGTTGCAACAAGCAGATGAATAAAGCTGTAAACGTGACACAGTGTCCATAAAAATCTAATTATAAACTCAACATCTATCTCTATAACATGGACAATAATTGATGAAATTGTGACTCAATGATTATTTCTAATATATGTATATAGCTAGACTGTCATTTTTAATAACTGCCACTCTTAGTCCGATATATATCGAAACTGAATAGAATAGATTATTGGAAGGGAAGACAGGAATATATTAAGATCTATTTGCTCAGTTGAAAAGCTTTTTGGTTTATGCAGTGAAAGGCTTTCATATTGATATTGTCTTATCAAAATCGATAAATATCGATAGTCAGAGTTTATACTTAGAGCACATATCATGGACTTTAGATGTGTAGAAGAAAGTCTGCAAGTACACGAATATTTTATGTATACGTATTACCGTGCTTACAGGGTATTTGCCAGTCTGCTACCGTACCTAGTGACACCGTACGTGTTTCAGCATGTATCAATTGTGTTGTTCAGCTGCAATTGCAGCTATTGACAACTGTTGCAACTGCTAGGCTCCCATGGCCCAGCCTCAAGCCATCACCAAATTCAACACCAAATACATATGCATAGATGAGTGTGTGTGTGTGTGTGTGTGTGTGCAGCTCCATTGAAGCCAACCGCCAAGCATTAATTGCGCACCACAGAAAGCAATCAGAGTGCAATGCGAGAAGCTGCTGCCAGCGATTTTGGCTAGATGCCAGCGCCGAGCAAGGGAGGCAATCTGTCGATATTTGTTGGCATTTTTACAATAAAAGCAAATGCAGGCAGAGTGAGAGAGAGAAAGAGAGGGAGACACACACACACGCAGACAGTCGGACATTTCATTTTAATCCATTTTATGTGGCTGTTGATTTTGCGATCAAACAGCTTAATCTTTTGACCGCAAATTTATAACACACAGAGGAACTCGCAAATAGAGACAGCCAGAGATAGAGAGAGAGAGAGAGAATGAGAGAGGTAGAGGCATTTATTTAACTGTCAAATTTACACATGTTGCAAAAAGACAAAAAAATAAAAATAAAAAGTAACAGTTGGAGTTGGCCAACTGAATGAGGAAAAGGCCAAAAGCCGCAAAAACGAAACCCAAATGAAATCAAATGAGAAGCCAGAGTTAGAGAGTGAGAGAGAGAGAGAGAGAGAGAGTCCGGCTAAAGATATTTGTGCCTAGATATAAGTATATATATAATGCAGTAACTGACAGCAACGAGCAGGAGCAGGAGTAGCAGCATTTGTGGTAATTTCATTTGCAGGCAACTGGGAAAGGAAATGCTCCACACACATCGAGCGCTGTGCTGAGCTCAACAGAACAGCATTAGAGTTAGAGAGAGAGAGAGAGACACACACGCACACACACGCAGGCATTCTGAGCGACAATTAGCCAAACAGAAACCGTAGAGCTAATTGAAATTGAAGACAATTTCCAAAATTTTGTGAGTTTATCCATAAACGGAATGGCAAGCAACAGAGATTATTAAAATAACATACAAAGTGCAGAAATCAAGTTGAACACACTCACACACACACACATATGGACTTGGACAACTGTGTGAAAGAGAAGTATATAGTGCCTGACTGGCGAATACCCTGACAGCTGACAGAGGATGTGGCTTGAAATGTAATATTTCTGTTAAAGGCTATCCAGCTGTGTTCAAGAAACTCAGTAAGCTGAATAGATATCAGGTGCATATCTCCTGCTCTAAAAGAGTTGTCGAGCTTTGCTTAAGGAATGAGCTATGAGCTAGATATCAAAATAACAAAATATTCTTAATCTTTATATAGACTAAGAATGCCTACATACCAAATTTCTTATATCTTACTCTTAAAGTTCTCGAGCTATGCTCAAGTGAGTCGATTAACTAACACAAAAAAATACTTTGATATTGCTCAAATGTCTTTGATATTTTCTGTACTCGATCTAAAGAAAGGCAAATCTTGAAGTTAGGTATTCCCTAAATTCCCCATCTAAACTCGCCTAATCAGGCGCTCATAGCCAATATACCCCATGGATCTGGCGCAGTTACAGTTCATAACAAAGGGCAATTGTGTCTGCAGCCAGGAGCTGTTGCTTTAAATTTTAATTACCCATGATTTGATTTCAAATGCAATTTCCATTTTCATTTCCATTGCCATCGCCATCGCCATTTCAATATCAATTTCAGCATTTTCCATTGAATTTACACCTCGCATTTTCAGTTCATTCTCGACTCTCTCTTTTTTTCGCTTTGATTTCATGTTTCATGTACCTAAATACTCAAGCTAAGAACTTATGCTGAGATTAAAGTGAAAATGTGTTGGAATCAAACAAATAAATATTACGTGACGCGGCGCATGTTAGTGCGCTCAAATGGGCTTAAATATTCCGGGAACATGATTCTGCTTTGAACAATGATATTTTAATTGATTTCACAAAGCAACAACGGGTAGGACGCGCAGCTCGACTAACGTATACCCGGGCAGCAAAAGATCTCTCTGGCTAGTCATCTATCTATCTTCTATTGGCTTTCAGCTTTGAGTGAGACTTGAGTAAGGCTTCGCATATGTACGATTCTTACGATGTCTCTAGGCAGTTCAAGACTCACCAGTCAGCTATATAATACCAGGACTTTTAACGAGTGTAGCAACTGCTCTCTCTCTCTCTCTCTCTCTCTCCCTCTACCAACTCAACTGATGATCGTAGCTAAGTCTGAGTCAAATAATTTGCCTGAACATATACTCTATATCCATATACCCTGTTCAGGCATTACTCAACTACTGCAGGCAGCTCTAATTTGTAGCCACATATGCACGTAGCATACATATACATATATATACATATACATACATATATACAGTAGAATCCGGTTATAGCGACATTCAAGGGACCGTCGATTTTACGTCGCTATACCCGGAGGACGCTTTAACCAGACGGAGCAAAAAAAATTTTTTTTTATATTTTTTACGGTTGTCATGTTCATAATAGCTTTTAACATTAAACAATTTAAATGTTTAATCAAAACTAAGATTTTTTATAAATTTATTTCATTAACATGGCTTAGAAACATTTTTGTGACGTTGGCATTGTACTTTGTCTCTCTCCCTCTCTCTGTCTTGACAGAATTTGGGGCGTTGCTACGCACACAAGCAAGGGTACTGATCACTGATCAATATATACATGTATACATGTCTAACAGAGTCTTTTTATGCTGAAATTTTTTGTTATTATTTTGCGATTTTTTGTTTGTCACGTCGTAATAACCGGTAAATGACTCAAAAATATGAAAAAATACCGTCGGCATAAGCGGATTGTCGTTAAAAGCGGAGTCGTTCAAAACGGAAGGTCTTTCATATAAGTTTGTATGGGGACCAACCAAGACATCGAAATTTCGTCGATATAGCCGGTTGGACGCTTTAAGCGGAGTCGTTATAAGCGGATTCTACTGTATATTCATTTATATATGTATTCATTCGCATCTGCAGATTGAGCATAATTCATGTTGCGGCCAGCCTCGCAGCTTTGTTGAGAGTTTTGGATGGCGTGATTGGGACATGTGAGTGACATGGGTAGACAATTAATTGAAAACAAAATGCGCAGTGTGCGTGACTGCGTCTATCTCTCTCTCTCTCTCTCACTCTCTCTCTCTCTCTCGCTCTCTCTCTCTCTCTGTGTTTCGCCAACAACAAAATTGACGCTAAAAACTTTTATCATTAGCGCTGCAAATCAGCTTAAAAACTGCGCGCAAGACATTCGCATTCGCGTTCCCATTCCCTTCCCTTCCCATTCCCCTTCCCCTTCCCATTCGTGTGGGGCAGGGAAAATTGTGGACAAGGCGACGATAAATGTCAAAAGGTGTTTTGTGTTTCTTCTTCTTCTTCTTCTTTTTTTATTTTTGTTTTTGTTTGTGCCGCTGGGCGTGGGAATGGGGCGTGAGGCAAGCAAGCGTTAAACAAAGCTAAAGAAAAGAGGAAGAATGAAAGAAGCAAAAAGTGTAGCATACTTTGCAGGGCACCGCTGCAAAATCTTTGCCAAGCAAATTGATTAGACCTCTGTGTATGTGTGTGTGTGTGTGTGTGTGTGTGCGTGTGACTTACTTTAATTTCAAGTGCCGGCTGTGAGGCTGGCGCCCATTTCTATACAACAGCAAAAAAAAAGCGGCTGCACAACGCGGCGTATGAGTATTATTTAAAATTAGCGCAGTGGAAATTTGTACGCGCCAAACTTAATGCCAAGTGTGTGTGAAGAGCGAGAGAGCGAGAGAGTGAGAGAGCGAGCGAGAGGGAGCGAGTGTGTGCCACAAAGCTAGCTTTGCTTGAAAATAATTTAATTGTTGGCCTAAGCTCTTTAATGTATTTTCTTTCATTTTAATGCGCCATATATGTGTATGTGTATGTGTGTGTGTATGTCTGCTCTAAGCTACAGTAAAAAAAAAAGAAGAAAAAACAGACTTTCATTTGAGCTAATTATGAAACGCCTTCACATTTGCTGCCAAATTCAGCTAGTGAAACGCATTTTCCTATCTAGCCATTGGTTCTGTCTAATGAGCTGTGCCTGTATGTGTGCGTGTGTGTGTGTGTGTGTGTGTGTGCGTATAAGAGTGTGCTTGATAGCCGAAATGAACAAATGTAGCTGCTAATTACAATATAAATTCATATGCGCAGTAAAATCGCAATCGAAATCAAATGCAAGAAGAACATTTTGAGCATTAAGAAGGGAAGAGACTTGAACGACTAGCGAATACCCTAGAGTGTGTGTGTAAATTCAATCTGCCATAAGTGAGAAATTAAAGAAAACAAAGTGAAGTGAGCTTCTGCTTGGCAACTGATGAGAAAACCTCGAAAGAGCTAGAGCAGAGCGTGAATTGAGTGTTTCAGTTAGGGTATTTCAAATGTCTATTCTGCATTGCCATACATTGTGAATATCATAAATTTGCTGTCAGCTGTGCCATGAATACTCTCTCAGCAAACTCACTTTGACTTACAGGGTATGCATAATTCATCACGTTAACCTAAAATTGCGAGCACGAAGTGAAGCAAAAGGTGAACTTGTGCATATTGGATACTCATATCGCTCCCTCTCTCTCTCTCTCTCTCTCAGTCTGTCTGTCTATGCGAGTGTGTTTCTGATTATATTTACATACGAACACACACACACACACACACACACAGCTTGCTGCTAGGTGAATTGTGAGAGATAAGCGTGGGCGAACAAATGCATAAACCAAATTAAATTCACAAACTGCGCAAACTGAAATGCAACTGCAGAATTATTTACTAATCACAGTGATTGTGTGTGTGTATGTGTGTGTGTGTGTGTGTGTGTGTGTGTGCTAACTCAATATCAAATGACCAAAAGTACATTTAGATTAGATGAGTTTATGAGCGAGCGATTCACTCACATTCATTTGACTGACTGCACTCTACACACACACACACACACACACACACACACACACACACACACACACACACACACACACAAACACACATACGCTGCTCATTTCAGAGCAGTTATTCAATTCCATTGACCTCAAAGTCAAACCTTCATTGCATATCATTTAGCTGGTCATTAAATGAACAAATCATAAACAGGCTGGCATATGGCAATCGGGTATAAACGACTGCATGATACCCACTACAATGAAAGATTGCTTATGATTCTTTACTTTTGTCTTTCTTGTTGTAGTCTTCTGTTGTCTTCTTATTCGAGCTATCGATAAGGAAAGACAGAGTATCCATTTGTTATTTATACCTTTCTCAGGAAGTCTCAAGAATTTTGGTAGTATTATTATTAAAAGGTACTCTTGCTTCTACCTTTCCTATTGCTACTACCTTACTCATTTTGTATCCCTACTAACCAGCTATATTCTTATACTTTACTTGTAGTTCATTTTCTACTTCCTCCACTCTATTTATGTTCCCTTATTTTCTGCTGCCCTCCATTAATCCCTAGTTACAATAGTACTTCACCTACTGAAACTTTAGTCTTATTATACTATCTCTGCTCCTTTCTTCTTTTCCTCCTCTTCCATCTGCATCCCAATCTACATATTTTTCGACTCCTCCCACTCGTATTTCGTCATCCTCTTATCATAATCTATCCATACTTTGTATTTCCCACTTATCTTTGCCAGCATCAACCAATCGCTACTTTGTATTCGCCTCATCTTCTTTGACTCTAATTGTCTTCTTCAGCTGCTTCGTTTTCCATCATCATCTTCTTCTTCTTCTATCAAATCCTTGCTTTGCAGTATCTTGACTTGCTTTCATTGCTGAAACTTAAAACTTCTTTTGATTGCATTTCGAGTCGTAAAAAATAGTTCCTGGTGTCTGTAACTGTTGTGTGGCCTTCGTCTTCCAGTTTGCTGTTTTCTATTTTCTTTGATGGCTTTTCTGCCGTCATTTGTCGCAGGTTAAGGGCTTAAGCGCTCCGGCGGGTTAACCGCTTAACCGCTGCACTGTTGTGGTCTAGTCGACAAGGTGAAACACTTGAGACAGTTGCATTTCCATTTCAATCATCTCATTGAGTCATAAACTTCAGCAATTTAAAGCAGAGCGTGAGTGAGACAACGAGTGAGGGGAGGGGGGCGGGAGGGCCTTTGGGGTGTTGGTCAATGGGGTGTGTCCATTCAATGCCATCCTGCGATTGTCCAAGCTGCCATCTCTCGCACTTGCGGGCTTGTTGCCTGCTGTGTTGTTGACAGCAAACAGTTGTTTTGCATAATGCCATTGCAGCTGCAGTCAACCGACAACAGGCACACACACACACAGAGAGAGTGAGAGAAAGCTGTTCTACAAACACACACTATAAATATATGTATGTATGCAATGCACGCATGCATGCAGCTGGGCGTCTGTGTCCAGCCGAAAGCCGAATGCTTGTAGTTTAACATAAAAGTATTGCACGCACACACGCACGCAGCAGAGTTGAGGCTGGGATGAGCGACGAGTGGGGGGAGGGGAGGGGAGGGTTGACGAAAAGCCTGTGTGGTCTAGCCAGCATCATGCTGGGTTAGTTTAATATGAAAGTTATGTTTGGAAAGTTCTCCTATTAATGCAGCAGGCACCGCTTGCAGCCAGTGCAAATTGCTCTTTCGAAAGCCAACGAGTGCGAGACAAAAGTAACGAATCCCATCTCAGAATAGCAGTAAATGGAAAACAAAAGCGAGGGAGATCAGCTGGCAAACGGATAACTGATATGAAGCCAACAGTTGAGCAACGAGTAACGACTAGCGAGTAACGAGTAACGAATAACGAGAGCAACAACAGAATTTGCAGTGCGAAAAGTAGCGAGTGCAGACGGACCATTGAAAAGGAGCGAGAGAAATGCAAATGAAAGTGGAACTAACGAGTAGACCAGGATAAGTAACGAGCAGGTCAACTCATCTCTTAAATACCCTAGAGAACTATGGAAAAACCTAATTTAGTTTCAGCCATGACAAAAAAGTCGCGAGTAAATTTAGTTTCAGACCAATTGAAAAAGCAAAGGATTTCACTTCCGCTGTCAAGAGAGATTTAAGAGCGAGCAGCAAGGGGGAGAGAGGGGACGACTCGCTACAAATGCTGACGCGGCGCTTTATGCGCATTTTGCTTGGTTCATTTTAATATTTGAAGGTAATTATGCAGAGTTTTCAAAATTCAGCCAAGTCATGCGGCTAAGCCATTAAATGAGCATAGAAAAGCCAGATAATGGATAAAGTAAGCGAGCTGTTTTTCCTTCAGCTACCAAAATGCGTAAGGGTTACGCGCTGGGTCATTAGAGGCGATGTGCAGCCAGCTGCTTAATTCGCAAGGCGATGCCAAATTTATTGCCTGTCATCTATGACAGACGCACACGCAGAGAGACTGAGCAGGGGGGCAGGTCAGCGGGAGAGGGGAGAGGCGGAGAGGCAGAGGTCACATCTTGTTCCCTTTTGTACATCTCATTGCGGAATTCTCTGTGTTCATCCAGACCAACAAAAATAAAGAAAAAAGCAAAAATCTTGAGATGTTTATCTTTTATCTGTCTTTCGGGGCAATTCCCTGTTTTCTAATGCAAAACTTTTGTGAAGCAACTCGAAGAGCTTTCATCAATCAATTGCTCGCTTTTTGCCAGCTCTTGACTTTACTTGCATCCTCTCTCTCTCACCCACTCTCTCTCTCTTTCCCTCACTCAAACTCTGGCGACAAGTAAAACAAACATAATCTCAGCTTGTTTTCAACGATTTCAATTAATTTAATGCCACATCGCTTTTTGTTTTTGTGTTTTTTTATTTGACAAGCCATGAGAAAAGATGAGCAAGAAATAGCCCACTCAATGGAGAGGTCGGCTAGAAGATATCCTGTAATAGGCTGACGACAAAGCTCCAAGAGAGTTTCCTAAGAGCCTCAGAGCTAAAGATGAGCAGAGAAAGTAAGCTAAATAAGCGATCGTCACAGTTGTGTTTCGCATTTGAAGTATTTTTCTAATTTACAGGGTATCTTGACAGTTCACATTGTATGGAAAATGTACCTTAATTACATATGCGTATTACATATAAATTAAGAGTTACTAAGGAGGCTAGAGTTTCCACATTAGACACTCAAGGGGAGAACATATCCAGTCGCTCGACTATATGTATATCCATTATGCTTTTATAGGGTATATCATGTACAATAGACAACAGGTTATCTAGATAAAAGACAGAAAGGATCATAATTTGTGATGTAGGCACATCATTATAGGGCTCTATCTATCTGTAGCATGCCATGCCGCACCTATATGCCCTTTAGGAGAGCTGTTCACTGCTTACAGGGTATTCTGAAAAGTCATATATGAGGACAGTTTTGTTGGGTTCTCCGCACCACAGCTGCTGGTGCACAACATATGCGAATGATTAATGTGGTTTCTTCTGTGGGTTTTCGGTTTAAGTTTCGACAGATTTCTCATGCCGCACGTTCCACATTTGTGGCCTTGTCTATAGGCACAGCCGCTGTCCCTGCCGCTGCCTCTGTCGTTGCCTCTGTCGTTGCGTGTACGTTATTTTTATTGTTTGCTCGCTCGCTCGGAACTGGCAAAAGTTTGAAAGATTCTTATCAATGGCATCGCGCGTGGCTTTATTTATTTTTGGCCAACTCGAGCAGATGTCATCGTGCTGGCCTAGGCCGAAGCGCTGCAGGCTGCAATCAGCGAACTGCCAGGCAGACTCTGGTTAAATCAGCCGCAACTCCCGACTCACAATTCTCGGCTCTCAATGCTCATTGCTCGCTGCTTGTTGCTCGATGTTCCATTCTCCACACTCCACTCGCAACTCGGTTGCAGTTCATCAACGCTTGTGGCCAGGCACTTCAGTTACTTTTATCACAGCTGCCACGCATCGTTGGGCTCAAACAAAAGGCAAATGCAAACCGAATGCACTCGTAGCTGTTGCTGCTGTAAATGTTGCTGTGCACTCAAACGTGATCTAGCTACAGTGAAGCCTCTGAAGTCATGGCTGACAAATGGTAGCAACTTCTAGTTATTCACATTGAACGAGTAGCGAGTAGCGAGTAGCGAGTAGCGAGTAGCGATTAGAAAGATTGTAGCGATTAGTTGGAGGTAATCATAATGTAATTGCAGTAATGGAAAAGGCAAGATGGTATAGAATGTATCAATTGGGAATGGAAAAAAGAAGAAGGAGAATACCCAGATGAATGCAGAGTGAGTAGCTTAGCACTGGACGAATATGACAAGAAGTAGCGCTTAGCAGCAGAGAGAAACCAATGAGCGAGAGGCTATCGATATATGCCATAGTTTAATATAGAATAAAGACATAAAGACAGACATAAGGAAGGTATTAGCTTCATAGTAGCATAAGTAACGAGTGGTAATCCCACGAGAAGGATGACACAGGAAACGGCTAACAAGCTGCCATCAGTAAAGAGAGAGAGAAAGAGAGGCGTCAATACCAAGTCACTAAAGAACGAAGCAATTGCTTAAAGATTGCCATTAGCGAGTGACCACTGTACCACTGTTTGTGACAAAAGCCAAAGCCCCTTCACCCTTGGCGCTCCTCTGCCCGTGCGCTCGTTCGTCCGACTGTTTGTGGTAAGCATTTCAATAATTCACTTGTCTGTCCATTTGCACTGCGACAACAACAACAACAGCAACAACAACAACAACAGTAGCACATTTGGGTTGTACTTTGGTCATTTTGTTTGCTCAATTGTTCAACCACTGTAAATAAAACGTAGTACTTCCGTTCGATGCGCCATATTGTTTGGCCCCGATTGCCCCCATTGAGCAATTTCTCGCATGTTTTCAGCTCCTCCTTTTCGCATTCGCATTCGTATTCGCATTCGTCACACAATTTTTGTCGCATTGCTCATTACGCGCTGCTAATTGTATTCAAATTGAGTTCGCACCAAAGCGAAGCAAAGGAGACCAAATCATCAAAGCTTCATTTCATTTCCGACAAATTTCTAAATGACCACCAAATGGAGACGAAGCAGCAGACCAAGCACTATCAGCGATAAATTTGAATTCAAATATACTTCAAAAAGGGTTCGATGTGAGAGAAAGAGTAACTGAAAGTCCAGGATATAAACTCAACCCTGCGTAGAGTTGTTCCAAAACTCAATGTATACTTTATTATGTATGTATATGCCATACACCCAGGCACTCACGCACGCTCTGCACTCCGCTAATGGGCTTTACTCTGGTAAATGAATAAATAACTCTTGTTCTAGTGGTATCTTCCTAATCAAATTTTCTGAACATGATAGAGGCAAGCAAATGTGTCTATTTGCCAAAGCGTAACCCTACCCGGAAGGGGCAAGGTATGCTCACATCAGAGGAATCTATAGAGTATCGATTAATATCGATAAAAAGTAAATAATCTTATAATAAGGAAAGTCGAATAGAGAGACAGTCAAGCAGACAGCCTGCCACGCCCAAACTAATACACCCTAAATAGTCTAGCATTTACAATGTATTCAGCATATTATAATATTTAGATGGTAAAACGCAGAAGCGTTTGCTGATCTGATTTTACACCTTTAAGCTACAAGTTGCCATGACTCGCCCAGTTGCAGTCAGAGAGAGGTAGAGAGTGAGAGAGAGAGGGAAAATAAAGCTGTGTGTGTGTGTGTGTGTGAAACTTGTAAGAGGGGCGTGTGACGGTACGGCTGAAAGGCTCGACGGCAGCAAGTGGGTCAGCTAAGCTGCTCAGCTGCGGTGCTGATGGCGCCGCATGTTGCCAGCATGTCAAACATGTTAGGTAAACACACACACACATACATACACACACACACACACATACACAGACACACACATACACTTCCACATATGAGCACACACACATTCACATCAAAGTAATTAATATCCCTTCAAATGTTACATGCACTAATTACAACAACAACTCGAACAACAGCCAAACAAGCAGCCAAGACGAAATTTTGAAAACGAGGCTAACAAAATGCCAGCTAGAAACTTGACAGCCTCGGCGACGCATCAAGTCAGACGTCGCGGCGGCTCTGCTGGCTTCGGCTTCGGCTGCAGCTTGTCAATAAGCGTGCTTTATTTTTTTTTTAGCTAGGGCAAAGGGCTTGGCTTTGGCTAAAGCCACAGCACTGTCAGCGCCATGCATGACAGATTATGGAGAGCTACAGATATGCTTTCCAGGTGTGCACCAGGACAGCTCGCACGAGAAATCGCACTGCAATCAAATCGTGAAAGGAAAAGGAACTGCAGAAAAAAACTCCTGCTCACAGCTTATAATGAAAATGTTTTCAAAAAGTACTCCAAATGACGTAAATATCACATTGGAGCTCTTAAACAAATACATATATAGATAGGCTCTTCATACTTCATAGTTCATACTTCATACTTCATACTTCATACTTCATACTTCATACTTCATACTTCACACTTCATTCACCATACATCATACATACGTCATACGTCATTTGCTTTTGCAAATTTCCTACAGGGCACTGGCTAAAGTGTGGGCATATGGATGTACATATGTTTATGAGAAGAGGGAGGAATTCTTTTTTGGTCAAGGTCAGTTTGGCCCCAGAACTTTCACTCTGGGCGCTGTGCATTTGCGAGTGAAGAAGAAGAAGAAGAGGGCGGGTGAGGGGAAGCATGCAGCCAAATGCAACGCTCACTTGACTTAAAAACTCATGTCACTCAAGTTAGGAAAAAAAAACAACTTTCAATTAGGCGCAACTGAGCAACCGCCGCAGCAGCAGCAGCAGCCAAAATGAGACGTTGGGTTGGCATAGCCACGCCTTCATTATTAATTGAAGAGTCTCGAATGACACAGTGGGAGCGAGAGAGAGAGAGAGAGGCAGCAACAACATTTACATTTAATCAGCAATCAGCAGACGACGGCAATGCGTATACGTAACGTAACGCAACGTAACGTTCACATTGCGTATACGCGATGGTAATAACCGATTGCAGCTCACCGTCAGCGTCGCCATCGTCGTCAGAGTCGAGTCAAGAAGCTGCAGCGCCATCCTTGTCAATTTAATTAATTTGTCATCATTTATTATGCCAAAATAAAAATGCAAAAGAGCTTGGCGAGTGGGTTGTTTGAGTGGCAGAGTGCTTGAGCGAAGGGCTGAGACTGCTGAAGTCGCAGGGGAAGTGACAAAGGCGAACTGCGGGGAAGAAGAAACACTGACAATGGCAACGTGACAATGGCATACCCTGGCATATTACCTTGACGAAAATCAAACGAACAACTGCCAAGACATAACTGCAATAGCCTTGGGACATGTGAGACAGCTACGAAGACAGAAGGAATATATGGGGAATATCTGGAAAGATCTGAATCAACAAGAAATGCTGAAAAGAGCAGCAAGAAGGAGGATAAAGGGAAGCAGACAACATGAGAAGCATAAGAGGCAACAAACAGAAGGGAAAGGAACAGTGCTGACGATGCAAAGAGTAGACGAAAGAGTGAGCTAGATGTGGGAAGAGGTATCATTAGTCGGGTACACTATAAAATCTTGATAAACAACAAATGAAACAGAAGCAAGGGCACAACGAAAGGAGAAAAGAAGAACAATTATCATTGTCTTTGGACATGCAAAAGAGCATCAAACAAGACTATCTATAGTACGATAGCGGGGGTATAGAATCAGAAGAGACTCGGCCAAATATATACCTGTTCAATAAAGCCATGTGTGAGGTTACATAGGAATCATCGTCACATACATGCAATGATGCAATACGCTCTACTCCAGCTTCGCGAACAGGGTATATGCCAAACTGCTGATGGCTGATGGCGGCGCAAATGTCAGCAGTTGTTGCACTCGACGAGGCAATAATGCAAGTGCAACAACACCAAGCGAAGAAATTGCTTTTTAACCAACACAAATAGAGCGAGCCATCAAAAGAGAGTCGGGTAATGGTAGCGGTAGAGGCGGCGGTAGAGGTAGAGGTATGTCAGAGGTAGACTTTAAGTGCAAGATAGGTCAGGTCAGGTCGGCTCTCAAGTGTTGTGTGCAAGCACATGTGGAAAGGAACGAAGCCAGACAGACAGCTAAAGACAGAGAGATGGAGAGGCGGAGAGAGAGAGACAGGGTCAAAGGGTTACGGGGTGAGGGACAAGAGGCAAGAGGAGTGGGCCTCGTTGTATGCTGGCAAACGTTGACTCACGGCTCGCAAGCAGGTTTCAATTTACATTTACCTTGATTTTTTGTTGAATTGAGTTTGACTCTGGCTGTCGACGAGCGGAGACAACAAATATCAACATTGACATGGACACAAATGGGTTATAAGAAGCGCAAAATGACACGAGAGAGGAGGATGAACCAAGTGGCGATGGAAATGGTCCAGAGAACAGAGACTCTGTCATTACATCCGCAAGAAGAGGTCTCCAGATAGAGGGAAATAGTCGATCATAAGATGTGGTTACGTCAGATGTGGTTTATCAAGAGGTAAAGGCAAACGGCTTTCCAGGTCTGTGGGAAGAAGTCTGGGAATAGTGTTCTGAGCACAGTCGAAGAATCCTAAGGAAGCAAAATAAATAAATTGGGCTTTAACTAGATTTTTATTGACAAAGGATTCTATAAACGAAAGACATCTATGAGGTCCACAGGAGACCTGTCGGTAACTGGCCTTATCAGCTGCAAAGCAACATGGGCACGAAATGCAACAGTGACAAAGGATCGAACAAAAGAAAATGCAACTAAGCGAATTTGGAAACTATGATCAAAATATGGTACATCGAATGCGGGAATAATGGGAAGGAGAGATCGTGGTATAAGTATCCAAGGCAGCTCCACATCTAATATTAGTTGGTTAAGTCAAGTTTTCAGCTGAAGATTGTTCAATCGGGAAGGGACTTTGGAAATTCCAGGATTTATTGCTTGGCTCTCTTGTGGGGACATGAGTCCTTGGCGGGTCGGACCATTGCTATATTCTCGGCGATCTGCTCGAAATAGAGCGTCTCGATGGTCTGCAAGGCGCCCAGCCAGATGGCGCGCGACTTGCTGCAGTACTCGTCGAAGAGCTGACGCAGCAGCTGGAAACAGTGAGTGGCCAGCAGCTTGCGCTGCGCCAGGTCGTGCTCCATATGCGACTTCCAGGCCAACTGCAGGCGCTGCTGGCAGCAGCAGGTGTGGCACTTGTCGAGCGCGCGGCTCAGCCGACTGCACAGATTCTTGTCCAGCTGCGCATCCAGATGGCTGATCTTCCGGCGCAGCTCCAGCTGATCGTCGCCATCGTGCAGCAGCGGCTCGAAGAGCTTCCCAAAGATGCGGCAGGGCACCTTGAACAGTGGCTTGACGGACAGCTGCAGCTCGTGTCGCCAGCGAATGCAGGTGCGATGGCATGCGGTCTCTGTTTCGGGCCCGGAGGCCTCCTTCGTCTCCTCGAGCAGCTCCAGCACCTCGAACGAGGCCTTCAGCATTTCGGCCTGGAGCCGCTTCAGCTGCTGCTGCCGCTGCTTGGCTACGAGCAGCTTGCGCTCCATCAGCGCATTCTCCAACAGCAGCTGGGGCCCTTCGTTCGCGCCCAGCTCCCGACTGCCCAGCAGCAGCCGCTGGAAGATGCTCCGCTCCTGCTCCACCTCCTTGTCGGACAGCTGGAACTGCTCGCCCGACAGCAAATTCTCCTGGTGACGCCTGCGATTCTGCATGCGCATGCGCTTCTGCATCCGTCGTCTGTTGCGATTGAGCAGCGAGAGTCGTGCGGAGTTGGGCGCGGCTTCTCTCTGCGTGCACTGTGAGCAGTGTGCTTCATCACCCTCGCCTCTTCCCCTCCGCCTCTCCTCCTTCTGCCTCTGCTGCTTCTGCCTCTGCTTCTGCTTCTGCTTCTGGCGCACTCGTTGCTGCCAATGATGGCGCATGGCTGTAGCTCTGGGCCCGGACTCATTCAGCTCGAGGGCGGTGTCGTCGCCCCCATAGACCGCGCGACAGCTGACGTTGCTGTAGCTGCTGTTGTTGTTGTTGTTGTTGTTGTCGTCCTTCGCTTTCTTCGTTCTCCTTCGCTCGTCCCGCAGCCGGGTCTTGCTCATCTCAATGAAGTGCTGGTAGCGCTGCGACAGCGGCTGCGTTGTGAAGTACTCCCCGCTGGACTGCTCCTGCTGATCCGATTCGCGCTGCAGCTTCTTGCGTAGGTACTTCTTCAGCTCCCTCCTCAGCTCCGCGTCGGACGGCCGCAGAGTCTCGTTTGAGCCCGACCTGCGGCGCCGATCGAACTGAATGTAGCGCCTCATCAGAGGCGACCACATGCGCTTGCAGTTGCTGACGCTCGCCGATTGGGCTCGACGTCCGGCCGCCTCCATCCGCTTGGCAATGGACCTGAACTTGGTGTCGCTGTTCAAGCGCTGGACGCGCCAGGCGAACTTGACGAACTCTGGCATCGGGCCCGACTTGCTCTTGAGGAGCTCGCTGCTGTCGCCGGTGCTCAGGCTCAGCCGACCAATCAGGCTCACGTCGCTGCGGTTCTTCTCTTGGGTCAGCCAGTCCAGCACGTCGCAACGCTCCTGGATCTCCTTCTCCAGCTGCTGCTTCTCTATCTCGATGGTGTGGACCTTCTGCTCGGCCAGCTCCAGGCGCAGCCGCTGCTCATCGATGTGCTGCAGGAAGCACTCCCTTGTGTATTCCTCCAGCTCCATCCGCCTGGCGTTGTTCAGCTGCTCGATGGACTGAACGGGCGTTGGAGAGACGGACGGCGATGGGGTTGGTGCTGGAAGAGGCGTGGGGATTGGAGGCTTGCTATCGCCAGCCCGAATCCTGGTACTAACACTGTGCCTTGATCTATGGTTTGAGTTCGGGTTGGAATTCAAGTTCGCATTGGTATTTGAGTTCGATTTGCTATTGCGCAGCTGCTCCAATGGCTCTACTGGCTCCACTGGCTCCACTGGCTCTACCGGCTCTTGTTCATGTCGACTCGGAACTTGGGTCGGGCTACGTTCTTGATTTGAGCGCGCCGAGGATTCACGATGAGATAGAGGCTCTCCTTCCAGCAGCTTCTGCTGCGACCTCAAGATAGCGGCGACCTGTGGGTTCTGCTGCTGACTCACTATGTAACGCAGCTTGTCCGCCAGCTGTTTGTCGCGCGCTGCGATTAGCTTCCGCTCCAGCTCCTCGGTGCGCCGTCTTATTTGCTCCTGCTCCTGGCGTAGTTCCTCCTGCTCGTGCAACTTTTTGAGCTCCTTTAGGCGCATCAGTTCATATTTCAGCTTTTCGCCGATGGCTGAGTCAATTTTTACCTCCACGGACTGGAGGTTCTCCTTCTTGGGCGCCTGGTGGGTCTGCAGCTTGGTTTGTTTAGCCTCAAGCTGTTCCCACCGCAGGCGCTCAAGTCGTAGTTCCTCCGCTTTGGACTTCTGCAAGGTCAATTGCTGTTCCTTACGCTTTGTTTCAATCTCTATCGTCAGTCGCAGCTTCTCTGCGCGCGATTCTTCCTTCGACTCCGGCTGCACGGCCTGCTTCTCGCGCTTCTTCAGCGTGAACAAACGCATCTCGTTCGCCCTCTGCCTGCGCAAGTTGCGCTCATGCTCGCGCTGCTCGTGCACGCGCATCATCTGATGCTCGTGCTCCTTCAGATTACGCAGCCGCTCCTGTTCCAGCAGACGTTCCTCGCGCTTCTTCTCCTCCGCCTCGCGCGCCTTTTGACGCTCACGCTCGCGCTCGCGCTGCTTTCGTTCAATCGCCTCCCTCGCCTTGCGTCGCTCGATGTCCATCATTTTGCGCATACGCTCTGGCGAGTTGTCCTGATGCAAAGAACGCACGGGTCGCACGCGTCGCTCGGGTCTCTCGGGTCTCTCGGGTCTCTCGGGTCGCACAGGTCGCGCCGGCTGTTGGGGTCGCATGGGCTGCTCGGGACGTTTGGGTCTCTCGGGTCCTTCAGGTACCGCCGGTCTCTCGGGGCGCTCACGCCGTTCGGATCGCTCAGCCCGATCAGGTCGCTCAGGCCGATCGATTCGCTCGAATCGTTCTGGCCGTTCGAGGCGTTCGGATTGTTCAGGTCGTTCGGATCGCTCACGCCGTTCGGATCGTTCGAGTCGCTCAGGTCGCTCGAATCGCTCAGGCCGTTCGGATTGTTCAGGTCGTTCGAGTCGCTCGGATCGCTCAGGTCGCTCGGATCGCTCAGGTCGCTCAAATCGCTCAGGCCGGTCGAATCGCTCAGGCCGTTCGAGGCGTTCGGATTGTTCAGGTCGTTCGGATCGCTCACGCCGTTCGGCCCGTTCGAGTCGCTCAGGTCGCTCGAATCGCTCAGGCCGTTCGGATTGTTCAGGTCGTTCGAGTCGCTCGGATCGCTCAGGTCGCTCGGATCGCTCAGGTCGCTCAAATCGTTCAGGCCGATCGAGTCGCTCATGTCGTTCAGATCGCTCACGCCGTTCGGATTGTTCAGGTCGTTCGAGTCGTTCGGATCGCTCACGCCATTCGGATCGCTCAGGCCGTTCGAGTCGCTCAATTTGCTCTTGTCGCAAAGTCATGAGGATCTTCGGCCGACTTTTAGACACTTCCGGATCGGGCTCGCTCTCTTGCTCCTTGAAGTGCTTCTTCTTGTACAGCTCAAGCAAGGGCTTCATTCGGCGATTAGTTGTAAGCTCCTCCCTTGGGAGCGGGGGTCGCTGAGCGGCCGCTGGCAGGTCGTTGGCCGGGTCGGGATTTGAGCTGGTGGGTCGAGGCGGCCGACGTGGAGCTGGCGGAGGCTTAGCCCAAGTCGGCATTTTACCACCGGGCTTGATATTAGCGGAGAGCTCATCGCGCCAGACCCATCGCTCGCCTTTGTCCAATTGGACTGCACTTGGCTTCTCTTCATGAGTGTTGTCCTGCAGCGTCGACACGTGCCAATCGGGGGGCACACTCACACGTGACGGCTGCGGTACACGTAAGCTCATGGCACTGCTCCTTTTTATATTCTGCATGCGAAAGTCTGGCGGGCGCAGCAGCGTCTTTACTGGCTGCGTGACGATTTTAGTCACAATCACGTCATCCCTCCTTTGCCTCGTCGGCTTGCGCCGAGACTCATAGTTCTTGAGCACAGTGCGCAAGTCCAGATTGCAGTTGAGGAAATCCGTAAAGGGGTAGCTCAGCCTTCTGTCCTCCTTCAGCTGGCGGTGCATCAGGGTGATCAGGCTGTTCCTCGCCAACTTCTCGTCCTTGGTCGTCCGCGAGAAGATGCCCAGCCATTTGGGGCCGAGCTCGCGCTCAGCTATGCACGGATGTACCTTACTCATATCTCTGATCAGCTCCATTTGTTGCACGTAGTGCCGCTCCATCTTTTCGTCCGACGCGCTGCGCACCGCGCTTAGACTCGAAGGGCGCGAGGCCTGCATTGGACTCCGACTTCTATCAATCTGTTTTCTTATCATTTTCTCTCCTTTCACAATCTCTTCCACTTTCTATATATTTATAGGAATTATTTTTTTCCCCACTTTTCAATTCGATGCCTGATCACAAACTGAATAACTTTTTATGCCCTTGCTGGCAATTCGGTTTTAGACTTTATCATGGCCTGCTATACGTATACGAGGCTAGGCAAAGCAGAGTTTCATCAGGGGTGTTCCCTTGAGAAATTAGTTTTCGACTTTCTCATGACCTGCTATATGTGAAACTAAGCAGAGTTTCACTAGAAGTGAAATAAAAGTGAAATACTCAATGTGATTTGAAAGCATTACAGAAAATTTGGTTTTCCGACGACGAGGATGTGAATTGGATGCACAGATTGGGTATATTACTTGCAATACCTTTGCAGAAAGAAAATCCCACTAACCACCTTTACCCTTTATACCACTCACTCAAGGCAGACTCTGCCTCTCCTCTGCAAGTAAGGATTTCCGAGTAGAGCCCACAGAATTTCCCGCACATAATTACTCTTCATGTCAGTGAGTCTCAAATATGAGCCAACGCCAACTCCCACATAATAGCCATAATTCCAGTTTCAGTATCAGTTTCAGAAGACACAAAACTCTGGGCTGTTGCAGGATTACCCTAACTCTTATGGCCAAACAAATTCCATCGAAATTTCGTTGGTCTTAGTCTAATGACTTAACATATTAAAGAAGTTTCACTCTGCGCCTTACCAATTACTTTGGCTTAATAGAAACTTGATTTGACAAATGCCCAGCATACAGTGAGAGGAAGACCAATAGAGACAGAGAGAGAGAGAGAGAGAGGGAGAGTGTGTGTATCCTACAAATTGATGGCCATAGGATTAACAAAATGCTTTTAATGTGCTAAATGAAATTAATAAAGTGCTAAAAGTTTTTGAGCCGCAAAAGTCTTGGCCCCAAGCATTAGTGAATAGCTATACAAACACACGCCCACACACACACACACACACACACTTTGTGTGAGGGCGCTGTTGGGCGTGGCATGTGAAGCATTAACAAACGTTTTCATAATAATTACTGTATTATTATCTTTATTGAACGCAAACAGCACACACACACAGCTAAAACCCGCTGGGGTGACTTTCTAATTGAGTGTTTAGCACAATTTTGATAATAATTAATATTTATGCCTTTTCCTTGTCGGGCCATTTTGATGGACTTCATAGACCAAGTCGACTTTTGAACTCCCTTTAAGCTGTTGCATAACCGACCTCAAATTGTTAGGGAAACATTCAATTGGGCATTAAGTCTAAGGCGTATGCCATGCTGTCCAGCCAGGCCTCCAGCTCACGCCCTCCCTCTTGCTATCCCCATTAACCTAGGGCAAATGGAGCGTACGAGCTGCAGGCTCAGCGCTCATTAGGCGCTGCAGAAGCAGAAAGCAAAGAATTGCCTGCAAATCCGTTCAAAATAAAGACCCAAGTCAAATACGATGGACTGAGCCCTTTTTATGCATACCCTATAGCAAAATATTACGAGCATGTGGGTATATCTGTTGTGTATGCACTACATACCTATTCATACTCTCTTTTCAATTCATTGTTGTAAAATGAGTAACGTAAATCATAGTTGAATCTCGATGGGAACTTCCTATATTCCGCAGCAATTGTACTCTACAGGGTATTGCATCGTCGATCTCTTGCATTGGCCGTTCATCAAGTTGTTTTCCTTTCACTTTGCAACTGATTTATTTGATTTGATAGGTCTTGACGCAAATGTGTTTCATTTACCTACTCACAAAACGCTTTCGGGGTAGGGCGTGTCAAGGGGCTGGGCCCGGCTGGGGATGGTCTGGCCTGTGGGGGTGGTTAGGTCAGTCTAGGAGCAGGTCCGTCTGTCTTTCTGTTTGTCTATCTGTCTGGCCGTGCCTTTAAGTTGTTTGCCAACAATTTGAAACCGACGTTCGGGGCTGAAAGGGTCAGAAGGGGTTTTTCGGTCACTCGATACGGCGCTCATTAAATTTCTTGTTTTTTCTTCTTCTTCTCTGATGTATACCCTTTATATTGATTAAAGTGATTTGGAGGGTGTCTGTGGGCATTGCATAAAGTATCGACTACAGTATCATTTATCTGTCCTCTACTTGTTATTCGAGCCAAGATGTAAGGCTAAGACTTGCGGTAAACCAAATTCGAACCGCGAAGTGAATTATCCAAGTTGGGTCATTTGGCTCTCAGCTTCGTAAACACGTTTAATGACGTATGGGCCACAAATGATTGGTTCAATCTATTAAGACAAGGACAAAGTTTCATCAAGTTACTCCTCGAACCAAGAGCGTAGTGAGTAGTGAGGTGGCTCATATACATGGATTCCTGCTCACATATCACATTAGAGCATACCCCATCCCGGAATTGCTATTAATTGTCGACTTTCATATTCAACCGATTATCATTAATTCGGCGTCAACTGAAAAGCTTTGAAATTCTGAAAATTCCATGCCTTAACAAGGAGACATTAACAAGGCATCCATCCCATCCGCTACCTTCAAATGTTTCGCCGAACTAATTAGCGTTGATTATGATAGTTTAATTGGCGAATTAATTGGGAAGAATTGACATCCAGAGTTGTTCAAGTGGGGGGAAAAAGGGATGTAGATATAGAAGAGGTATATTGAGTTTGCGAGGGAGAACATCAGATAGAGAGAGATGGATAAAAAGAAAAAAGGCCAATTGATTATCGATATACATAATCTGTGTTTGCTTGCTGCATACAAAATCGTTATCGCTGTCGCTGTAGCTATCGATATATTAATAATCTAATCTGTTTTAACTTAGAGTTAAATCTATTCCATGTCATGGAAGGCAATTCATTTGAGTTGCTTATCGGTATCGTTATCGATATATATTGAGATGACTTTGATTGATTGTTAGCAACAGCTGCTCATACCAAACCAGCTGAATATCCCATTCCAACACTACGATCTCTACAACTTTACGAGTTGTTGCTGTTTAGGTTTTCCTGTTTTCCCTCCCCCTTTCACATTCTCCATTCCCCCCTCTGGGTTTTCGCTTTCGTGTTTTCTGTTTTCTGTTTTCTCTTTCTTTTGCTTAACTTGACATTTATCGCTTTATACGCATTTCCTTTAGCCTGCCTGTCTGACTGCCTGTCACTCGGCTTGTCCGCTCGCATCTCTCGCCCCCGCCGCCATGCCGCCTGCCTATTAGTTTGACATGTTTGTTATGTTTATAGCACGATATATTTACCAAACTTAATTGGTAGTTATAGACGTTCTATATCAAATGCCAAGAAAATAAAATACGAGACTTTAGGGTGCTCCAGCAACAACAGCGGCAAGGGGCGTAAGCTGACTTAAGGGCTAGACCTTTAAAGCAATTGTTCCATATGGAACGAAAATGCAATAAAAACCAAAAATATCCATATCAATTTAAGTTCATATAAACTTAAGATAAACTTCAGAAGTAATTCCTGTGCTGTTCTTAAACTATGTGTTATCGATAAATATCGGCATATACATTTACATAAGCGTAACACATATGTATATATCGATAGCTGGTCAAGTTGATACCTAGGCCAATTCAATGCACATTCAGGACATTCAGTTATTAGTAATACCCAAATTCAACTGCACTTGGCTTTACAGTCACGCCCACTGCAACAGCCTCTCTCCCTCCCTCTCTCTCTCTCTCACTTTCTCTCACACTTGCTGGCGAGTCCCTGGATACCTTGTCTACGAAGAGACTCCAGAGGCTGGCAAATGATTGTCATTGTCCGTTTTATGTTTCATTGTGTTGCCTGTGGCTGAAGCAGGAGTTGGTGTGTGGTGTGTGTGTGTGTGTGTGTGTGTGTGTGTCCTGTGTGTCTTGTGAGTTGTTGTTCTGTGTATTCGTATTAGTTTTTGTGTTTATGGCTTTGCTTTTGCAGCGACGCTTTAATTGATGCGCCTCCTTCATGTAATCATAAATCTCTGCTCGCTCTGCCCCCACTCTTTGTCTCTTTCTCTGTCTCTCTCTCTCTCTCTCTCTCTCCATCTCACTAACAACAATAAAAATCAAATCAAATTTAATACAAAATTAAATAAATTGTGTTTTGGCTGCGACGGGCCTTAACTGCTGTTGTGCCTGCTGCGCCGTCATTTGTTTTGTAGTTTTTTATCAGATACCCTGTAAATTTGGCATAAGCATAAAGGCAAGCATAAAGGCTAGCTGCACAGATATGTATGTAATGCTGCAGCAGACGCAGCGATTGAATGAGAGAGAGATAGAGAGAGCGCGCCTTGAGAATTACAGGGTATATAGGCATCACTCAATCTGCTGTGCTTAACTTCGAGGTCATTTCAGGCTGTTCAGGCTTTGCAGGGTAGCTGGCTAGTCTGTCATTGCTCTCTTTTTTCTTATATATTGTTGTGGCAAGTTGTGTAGCCGCAGCTGGCACGCAAAAATTTCAACTTTTGGCCAAGTCTTCGCCAGTGTCTTCCACTTGCTGCCTCTCCCTCTCCCCTACCATCCCACTCCATCAGCATCTCCATCTGTATCTTATTTAATTTGGCTGACTGAGAAGCGCGTAGAGAGGCGAGAGATGCCGCCGCCGCATGTTCGTTGACTTTATTTGCTGTGTGTAATAAAATTAAAGCCCTTTAGCTATTGTACTTTCACAAAACCCAAAAAAAGAGAATGAGAAGAAACAAGAAAAATGCAAAGGAACAAATTGTAAGACGCGGCTGGCAGGGGAGACAGGGGGCGTGGCGTTGCGTTGCGTCGACAGGCAGCAGTCAGCGCAGTGAGCAGTGAGCAGTCGGCAGTCGTCAGGCAGTGCGAGCCAACGAGCCATGAATGTTGCTCTTAGTTTTGTGGATGTGGCCATTAAGTTGGCCTTTTTATAGTCCTAGTTACATGCCTGCCAGGCAGCCAGGCAGCCACGCGAAGGACGCAAGGACGAAGGAGCAGCGGACTTTAGTCTGCAACATATTGAGAATATTTCGCGCGGTTGTTTAGCTAGTTTATATCGCATTAGATCTGCGACGCTTGCTAATGAACTTCGGCTCAGCTCCGGAAAGTTTTTCGCTTCATCTCGCCATAAAAATATGGAGTCTACTTTCCCAATTAGAACTGTCAAATACTCCATTTTCCGATTGGTCATACAAATGCAAATAAACCTATCGATACTTATCGATTTCGATCATATTTTACTCCTTTAAAGTCCAGCATAGATACAAAAGCCAATTTCAACTTTCTCTAAACAAAACTCAAGTTTAACTTATCGATTAATATCGAACTTCTACTCACCTCCACAATGGTCCTTGAAGTCGTCACAGCAATCGCCCAGCTTGAGACAGGCGTGATCGCAATAACACGGCTTATCGCTCAGATCCTCGATAATCGCATTCACCGGCGCCTTCTGAACCACGCACGACGAGTCGCGTCCGTTGCAACAGAGTTGAGCCTCACGGCACGAGCCGCCAGCCACCAGAGGCAACAGCAGCGACAGCCAAACAACTCCGCCAAGCAGCCCCCATTTTGGTTGCGGGGCGTGGCACATGGCGATAAACGAATACGATGACATTTTCAGCTTAAATTTGTTGCAATCAAAACTGTTTCGATAGCCGATAACAATAGTGCCCTATAGAAGTGTGAACAGATTTCATCAATACCTCATGCACGACTGGCTCTGTGTGTGAGTGTGTGTGTGTGTGTAGAGACAATGTGAATAGAAGTGTGGGTGTGGTTGTGGTTGTGTGGTGTGTGCAAATGCAATTTACGCCCAAAAGCGGAAATTAAAACTAAAATTGAATTATGACAATTGTACGCCACCATTTCATTGAAGACAGAGAGAGAGAGAGAGAGAGAGAGAGAAACTAACTATCAATAAATCGCAGAGGGGAAATGGGAATTTGGGAGTAGATTCTATCTATGGCAAAGGGGTGCGGAGCAGACTTTACGACTTACCAAAACAATGCTATATAAGACTTTAAGCCTATTGAATATTCCAATGTGATATATGTATATGCGATATTTATCGATATAATATTTATAAAGACTTGCCGATAAACGATAAGCTGACTAATCTATGTAGCACTTCAATATTAATCAACTCTTGCTCAGCTCTTGCCTAGCAAATCGAACCTATTGAAATGCTAAGCAATTCCCCATTGAGCAGCCAAAAACTAGGAACTAGTTTGCATAAAATATTGAAGCAGATGGCAACAAAGGAGTCAACGGAGAAGAAAAAAATTTAGACAAAGGCGAATCGATGCTGTGACAGGTGTGAGACAGCGGGCAAGGTGTAATAAAAAGACAAAAAAAAAAAAGAATTTCAATTTTCATAAATCGTTGCCGAAATCGTTAAGATATTATGATAATATATGAGCTGCTGTGACAAGCTGACGAAATCAATGGACCGAAAGAAGGCAACTGATTTCCATCAGGAGAGTCTCACGAATGATGGAGAAGTATTTGCAACACATTCACCCGAAAAGCAGAGAGTTCACTTTATTTGTCTTATTACAGAGCCAGTGCCATCCATTCATCTAAAATTTTATTCATCCAATCCTATGGATATTATGAGTTGAGCTCGAATTGAAACTCTCAGTGCAGAGAAACTTTGATCCTGGCAGCCTCTTTACTCCACCCAATCATCTCTTTGGGGCGGAACATTATGTCCATCCAAATTCAGCTCATCAGATGAACCTTAAGGCTAAGCGATTTAACACTCAAGTCTGAATATATCCTGGAAAGACATATATGTACATATGCATATACATAAATGTTCGCATAAATGCGAATCAATTTGCATTAGAAAGCGATCTTTCATTTGAATTTTACAATAAAAAAGAATGTAATTGCATTCGATTAAAAACTAATTTTCGATTTGTATGCGCCAGGTGAAGCGAACCACGAGCTGCGGCCAAAAAAACTCAAATGGTCCAAGCTGAAAATGCACAGCTGAAATTAGGTGCGAGTTGGCAGTGGTAAAAATGTCCAAGTTAGTATGATTAAAAAGTACTTAAATGATATTCCATTACCACTCAGAACATTATTATATAGCACTCATATTATTAGTATAGTATACGCAACTTATGCTTAGTGCGACTCACTCATATATCGTTAATCATAAATCACAAATCACTCAACCAATGAGATCACTGAGTCAAAAGGAACTGCTCGAACACTCCCTCGAATTACTCAATTCAATGCACTCGCACGCAGACAAAGGAGCTCAAAGCAAACAAAAGGAAAGCAACAAAGAAAAAAAAAATCACTCAAAAAAATCTACGGCGCTTCGATCACACACAGACAATTGGGTGGGCAACAAGAAATGCACTCAAAGTGGTTGGCGAGACACGCGCAGCATTTGGCAGGTGCCGTTATTAAATTTACCGCAAAATGCCTAAAAATAGGCAGCAAGGAAATAAACAGAATTTAAAGCGGGCCATCGAAAAGGGAAAAACGAGACAACAATAACAACACCAATGACGACGGCACGCACACAGACAAAGCAAACTAAATTTCCGCAATTTTTTTTTGTAAGTGTGTGTAAGTGTGTGTGTGTGTGTGTTAGCCAGGCGACATAAATGTGCTTAAATGATTAATAACTTTTGTCACTCCTTTCTCACACACGCGAATTTCGCTCGTTGCGGCGCGGTTTCAGTTTCACTTATAAAAAAAAAAAAAAAAAACAAAAAAAAATATATATATCAACAACAACAATGAAGAGTCGAATAAGCGCCTTTTCTTGTTGGCTCCACACGTGTGCTTCGCTTACGTTATTTACGCTATTTTCGAGAGCTAAACGTTAACTGTTACGTTGCGGAAAGCGCACGACAAGTGCGAACACTGCGAAAGCCGGTCGACGACTGTGCCAGTTGCTCTGCTGCGTGGTGAGTTATAAAGCAACACAAAACAGTGTCGCCTGTCGGCAGTCAGCAGTCGGCAATCGGCAGTCGGCAGTCGTTCGTGCTTAGCCACTCAAGCGCTCGGCTCGGCTGGCTCGACACGTTGCACTCCGCCTCGGCCCGTCTCGCTTCCACTCGCCGCGTCTCTCGCAGCGTCTCGCCTACTCTTTCATGGCGTCCCGTTTGAGTCGCTGTGTGGCTGAGCCGCTGCTTGACACGTGCAAAGCGCTTTGATTTGTTTGTTTTGAGTGGGCTTTGCTCACTGCACGGCAAGGAGAGCAGAGAGGACGATACGCAAAGGCGCAGGCAAAAAAGCCGGCATAACGTCGCTACACTTGCAGTTCCCAAAAAACAACAACACACACACAAAACAAACAAAAAACAGAAGGAAAAAATTGAAATGAAATAAAAGAAAACAATAAAAAAAAAAAAAGAATTACACACTCTGTGGTGAGTTTTTAAATACGCCGCAGGCCAACAGACAATAGCAATATTTACTCTAAAAGCCATTCAAAGCGGAGTGTTTAAATCAATGTTATCGCAATCACACACACACACACACACACACACACGCATACCCTCACATATTTGATTTAAATTCTATTTAAAAATATAACGCGACTGCTGCAATCACTTTAACAACTCTTCTATTGCTTCGCTCTCTCAATCAGCTTGCTCTTGTCGGCTTCTTGTCTCTTTCTTTCTCTTTCAGTCTGTCGGCGCGTTAGGCTTAACGGCAGCCATTACGATTGCCAGCTAACACTACCATTAGCCCATTACATTGCACTACAATGGTTGTCTCTCTCGCTCTCTAGCTCTGTAGGTAAGCTTAATTTAAATTATATCTCTCTCTTTTCCTCACAACGTATGATCGGCCACGCTTAATCCTTTTCTCCCTCACTCTTTCACAACAAGTCTTGAGAGCTCAACTTGCGTCAACTATCTCAGTAGCTCGTTTTTTTTTCGGTTTGTAATCAAAGCAACCTTTTTCCATACCTCTTTAATAATCATGTCGCTCAAATTTTATATCGAAGCAGGCGTATTTTCAGGCAAATATTTTTTTTACATCTAGTTGGCTTTTGGGGCGAGCCCAGGCTGATACCCCAAGCCCAAATTCATATTATTTTCATTTTGTATTTGGCTCTCGAACAAACAACATCAAAATTCAAAAGTGAAAATTCCAAAAAAATAAAATAAATAAAATAAAATAAATAATAGCAAAAATGCTGTGAGAGAGCATTATTTGGGAACAAACAAAATTTTGTAGTGGAATCGTGGAAAAACCAAAATTTCGAAAATGTGAATAAAAATTATTTAGTTAAAAATCTAAACAGCAAAAATCACTAAAGAAACATTCTAGACTTTGAAAAAATGCAAACATGAAACCAAAAAAAAATCAAATACAGGAAAGCAAAAAAGATCACGGTAAGTCCATGGGCCTTCTGTGTGCCTTATTTAGTTATTCGTCTCAAAATCTAAACAGCAAAAATTCCTAAAGAAACATTCTAGACTTTGAAAAAATGCAAACATGAAACCAAAAAAAAGAAATCAAATACAGGAAAGCAAATAAGATCACGGTAAGTCCATGGGCCTTCTGTGTAACAACTGAACTAAGACCTTGACATTGCAGAAATACATACATATGTCTCAACACAAAGAAAAGCAGAGCTGTTGAAAATTAGCGGAAATACAGAAATTAGAGCACATTTTACAATTCAAATAGAATCTGATACACTTCCATAAATCCATATTGATTGAAATTAACAGGCATCAGTTGCGCAGCTACAGTCCGAATTTTGAACACTCTTTCCACACACAAGAAAGGCTTAATTTCTATTGAGGCAAACGAATCGACAGTACACAAAAGTAACGGAACATCGGAAACAATGGAACTCGGATTCAACACGAATACACGCAACTAATCAATCAACAACCAACCAACAATTACCGATAATTACCCCAATAATCACGAATCACGAATCACTCACTATACAAGCCGCACATGTCCCACGGGTAATTCGCCTGCAACGTGAACGCGCATGAATACGCCCGCCCGATTCACGGGAGCTATGCGAATTTGCCAGCACATTGATCATTTGTAATAAATATGGTAAGCCTACAGTGTCAATTGCTGTGCGCGATTCCGCATTCTCAATTCGATTCTCTGCCTCTCTAATTACAGATATTCGGCCAATGCGATTTCAAGCTTACGGTACCGCGACCGCACCACCCGAACCAGACATGAGCCTTCCCGTACGCATCTATACATCATCCATATGCCTCCACACCACCAACACTAAAATCGTCAAAGGGATTAGGGAAATATTTTGGAATGGTAAATCTTGCTTGAAGCACACACTATAGGGGGCTTTCTACTAACCGCAAATAGCACAACACACCGAACGAATCTACACGGTCGTCGCGATGGATAGCGTTCTTGAAAGCGAGGTTGGCCGATCCAGTTTGCTGCACTGATCAATGGAATACATGCTTAACTTTCAAATATATATATCCTACACTGAATGCAATTAAAGAACGAAAACTGTAGTTTTCATTTCCACAGAGTGGAAGTGGGTAGGAGTGGGAGGGGTGGTAGAGGCGAGAAGCGAGAGCGGCAGAGGTTGGGTAAGTGCCTAGTGCAATAATTAGTGCAGCTTCAGGCTCTGTCAATGTCTAAAAGGACTCTCACATGCATGGTGTCTGGAGGGCTAAGAAGCGTGGGTCACTAGACAAGTTGTGAGTGAGTGAGTGAGTGAGTGAGATAGATGATGAAGAAAGAGCAGACTTGAGAGTCAAGTAATAGGGAGGAGAGGAGGGAATGAAAAATAATATTTTCTGAGATATGTGAGACGAACTGACGTACTGCTCTCAGCTATGCTGATGGAGCGACCCTCGCTAGAGATTTACCCACTTGCACTTGGCATCAGCTCTATTCGGGCATCGGACGTTTGGGGCGTTGAGTGCTCGGCGTGGGCGTGGCATATGGCGACAAGCCTGGCAATGGGCAGACAATGGGTTAAGTTGACACAGTTGCATAGCCAGCGAGACGGACTGTTGACTAATGGAGGATAACAGAGAGAGAGAGCGAGAGAGAGAGAGAGAGAGAGAGAGAGGAGAGGGCAAAGGAAGCGAGTGACATTTATGCTGACACCAAAAATCATCATCATCATCATCAGCAACAACAACATCAGCTACAAAAGAGGCGAGCCACGCCCCCACTCACGCAACGCCCAACGGGTGCTTGGCAACTTGACTCGCAAATATTTGCCAGCTAGGCAAACTTGTGGGTCGCAGCTCTGCGCCCAGCAGGAGCCGAGGCAGCAGGAGCCGTGGCAGCAGAGAGGTGTCGCATGCGTTGTGTTTCCGCTCCAGATCATAAACAAAGCGAAAGCGAGTGCCAATACGAGTTATGCACATTTCATGTTTCATGTTCCTAGTTCCATGCTCCATGCTCCATGTTCCATTCCCGCCCGTTCCGCCCGCGACACCTGACTAACGGCGACGCAACGCCCGCTGGCAGTTGCCATCACATACTTTTGGGCTGCCAGCTTTGTTTCAACTTCTTGTTGTTTCCGTCCCCAATGGCAGCAACAATTAAACGCAACTGCAGCAAGTTTTGACTGCCAGACTGCCAGGGTGTATACGACTGGCAGATACCCTTCAATCTGAAATAGGTGGTGCCCGGTGGCGAGAAAGGGAAATACCTGATGCCGAATGCCGAATACCGAATTCAATATAAATATATGCCCTGGAGCGGAAGCAGAGTACACTCAACGGGGAAATACCCTGTAAGCCAAGGCACAAGTTCAAAATGTCATTGATATACTTGAATAATGCAATTGTACAGTTTTATCTCTCTCGAGGTATACACAACTTTGAATACCCTGTAAACACTGAAAACAAGAAACAAGGCTAACCCGACTCGAATACACCCTGTGAGCTAAATAGTTGATTGCATACACCTCATTTCATTATGTTTACAGGGTATTTAGCAACTGGCCAGCGGCTACATTTTTGTCAACTAATTGAAATGCCCTCGTTTTGCACACACAAAAACAACTGACTCGAAATGCAGACAAAGCGAGAGCGTGTGAAGAAGAGAAAGGCATGGAGAGAATGGAGAGAGAGAGCGACAGCGAGAGAAAGAGATGATGCATTAAATATATATGACCTGCAACATTTTTCGGGACACAATTTTGCATCATTTTCACCTTAGTTTTCATGTGCTAAAAAAGCTGCTCGAAAAAGCAATTTGTTTTAGTTGTCCACAAATTGGTTTTTCATATTTTTCTTAGAGCTTCAAGCGAAACTGGTTTCATTGTATTTGATAATGGAATTTAACTCAAGCACAAATGCCCAACTACAGATGTGAATTAATAGAGGCCACATGCAATTTCCCAGACTGTTGTTTACTTTTACATACACACATGCATATGAGTTGATGATGGATTGATGGACGAATGATGGATTTCGATTTCGGATTTGTGGACTTTTTACAGGGTATTCTACACGGATATACCTTCGTGTGCCTGTGACTTGCTAATGAAATTCATATATACAATTTGTATAGGGTATTTGCCGCTCTATCATATTCAGCTAAACACAATTTCAAGTCAGTTTATAGGGTATCATAGATTATCATATATAGATATTTGTGCTGCTGGGAAATCATTTCGAAAATAAAGGGTATTTTAGCTGGAGTACTTGATGGGTATTTACAGGGTATTTCAACAGAGCTTAAAAGGGTATACATACAAATCAACAGATACAAATTACAGGGTATATCGCAGCAATCATAATTGCATCTATTCGATGGTTTATACGGACTGCATATGCCGATCAGTTTTGTACAGGGTATTCGCAAGTCAGTCATGTTTCAAAATTCATACACTTCAACACTTTCTAGGGTATGCACGATCCTTAATGAAGATGCCGTGCCACAGCTCAGCCAAAGGGGGGCGGCAAATAGCATTCTTGTCGGGGGAGGGGGAGCGCGAGGCGTGACAGCTAAAGAAATTTCAAATTTCAGAAAATCGTAAAGCAATGAACAAAAATTGAAAGAAACAACAAAAAAAAAAACATTTTTATTTCACTAAATTGAAAAATGTATAAATATAACAACAAGACAAGTAAGAGAGCTCTAGTCGAGACTGCTCGACTAAGAAATACCCTGAACCCTGCGGAGAACAGATAACAGAGAACACACATATGCACAAGAGGACACACATACATAGGCACACATAGGCACGCACGCATAAACAGGCACGGGCTTAACATTTGAGGGAGACAGTACTTGAGTAAAAGTAAAAGCAAGCAGAGAAAAAGTGCAGAATATCATTAAAGTTGTCTATGTGTATGCAGCAGTTCTCATTTGGTATGTGTATTTAGGTAAAACGAAGCTAGAATGCTCACAGCAGCAGAGAGCGCCACTTGAAGCTCGACTGCAACGAGCTCTACCTGCCGTCGGGCTCAACATTTGGGAGAGACAGTACGTGAGTAAAAGTGGCCCTATATAAAGGGCAGCAGCTGCAGCATTTCTTCAGTCAGTCTTCAGTCGTCCAGGCCTGCTGGAGGTCAGCGCAAGAAAGTGAAGTAGAGTGTGTGATCGATCAGCTGTGCATTAAATACGTGGAGGAACTACGTAAGGGAATTACGTAAGGGAATTACTTAGTGGAAATACTTGAAATAAATACGTAGAGGGAATACTTAGAAATAGAAATAGACAGACGAATAAATTCAGCTCGTCACCCTGATCAAGAATATATGTATATACTTTGTGGGGTCTGCCACGCCTCATTCTGCCTGTTACATGCATTTCAATAAAACCATTATACCCTGATTTCCCATTTTCAATGGGTTCAGGGTATAAAAATTCAGCTGAGAGATGAGTGTGTGACTGATGCATATGTGTGTGTGTGTGTGTGCGTGTGTGTGTGTGTGTGCGTGTGTGTGTGTGTGTGTGTGTGTGCGTGTGTGTGTAGGCCAACTGTTGAATCTGAGCCAAATGCCGCTGCCGTTGACGACAAATTCGACAGTTGCAATTCGTGTGCCGCGGCTCGAACAACGCGAAACCAAAACCAAAAATAAATTTATAATTTCATTGCTGTTGTTTTTTTTTGTTGTTGTTGTTTTTATGCTAAATGTTGTTGTCGCTGTCGCTGTCGCTGTCGCTGTTTGTTGCCTTTATCATTCGCGCCCATTTAAATGGCTGTAATCAAATGACAACTTGTTAAACACATCGATTAAAAACGCAACCCCAAAGAAATCTTGCACGAAATCACACAAACAAAATAATTTATCAATTAAAAGCAATTTCAACCGTTAATCACTGCTTGCCGCAGAGAGAAAGCGGCAAAAATAACCATAAAAAACATAAAACAAAAACAAAAACAAACAAACGAGATGCCAGCAAAAAAAAAAGTAAACATAATTGCCAGAGTTTTACAGGGTATACGCAATGGAAGCTGTAGAATGACTTCCAGCGGTGGGTGGTAGGGTGAGGGAGGGAGGGGGTCAGCATAATTAAAAATTAATTTAATACTGAATAAATATGTGCATATGACATGTGAGCGACTGTGTGTGTGTGTGTGAAAATTTTTATGGCTGCGCCCAAATGAAAAGAAAAACACCAAATATAAAATTTGTGTTTCGTTTATTTTTTATTTTTTTTTTTTGATAATTAAACTTTGTTTATAAACTTTCTATTTATTTAATTTTATTGTTGATTCTATTTGCTACAAATTAAAATATATTTTTGCATATATTAAAGGGGGAAAAATTCAAAGCACACAAATCGTGCCACACTTTTGTGGAATGCCCCCAATTCGCATTGGGGCGTGCCGCGGTGGGCTGCGTTCTCTAGCCATCTATCTTTAGAGTGCGCCATGCCATGCCTCAGTCGACGCGACCTATAAATAAACGCCATATACAACCAAAATATGCGTCGCTCGATCGTCTCTAGTTGCTCTAATAAAATCGAAATCATTCTCTGTTGTTTCACGCTTCTTCTGCCTGTTTACCGTTTCATTCCGAATAATAAATGAGAGATGTTTTCGAAATAAGTCAATTCTAATGAGATATGCATTGCATTGCTGGAGTGCAGCAAATGCAAAATGTACTAAATCATAGGACGAAGAAGAAGAAAACAAACTTGCAATCAGAAATGAGTGATGAATGATAGAGTATGAATGAAGGTTTCGAATGATGAATGCTAATGAATAATAATAGTGAATAATGAATGGTGGAAATTGAATGAAAGTCATGATAATGAGTGATGAATAATGACTGATGATAATGAAAGAGTGACTGATGACAATACTGAATGAGGTCAATATCGATAATAATGCGTGGTATAAATGCTAATATATGATGCTAATGAGTAATGATAATGAGTGATGATTTTGATAATAAAAGTTAATGAGTAATGATACTGAAGAATGATGATGATAAATGAATTTTATGGATGACTGAGGATTGATGATAATGATAATGAAAAAACAATCAATACAGATAGAGGCAACAATAATAGTTGATGCTATTGAGTGATGGTAATAATAATGATAATGATTATATCATTATAGTCCAGAGTATTAGTCAAAATAATAATATATGATGACTGATGATAATAATCAGCAATGACTACTTTATCATTGTATTCAAAAGTAATAAACATAATGATAATGCATGATGAATTATGATATTATCACAAGTGATTATCATACATGACAACGATAATGATAATGAATGATGATAACCATACGAATTAGACAAGTGAAGCGAAAGGGTATGCAGAAAGAGACAGACAGATGCATATAAAGTTAAAGCTAATGATAATAACATCAAGTAGAGTTCAGTGAGAGGACATCATACATCTTTCATTCATGCTGAAGCTTGCGCTGCTCCAGAGATAGACCTGTCTCAGCTCAGTTCACTCGCAGAGCAGAGCCTGCAACTGCAGCCGAGAGCAGCTGGCAGTGAGGAGGAGCTCGTTACGTTGATGTGCACCTGTTTGAGGCATTTAACGTTGAGTGTCTTTTAATTGCCAGCTGTTGACAGGCAGAAGCAAAGGCAGAGACAGAAGCAGAAGCAAAGGCAGAGCTACGCCCTACACTCCCTTGGCACGCCTCGGCTGCCACCCTTTTGCTGTCGAGATTCAAGCATCGGGCCATGTGATTAATGAGCCATGGACTCGGAATATACCAGAGCAATTAGAATACAATTAGCAGCGCCACTAATGAGCAGCCCCTCTACTTCTCTCTTTTGCGCAGACGAGACGCCAGCAGCAGCAAAGCAGGAACCGGCAGAGGGACGCACAGGAGCAACCGAAGGAGCAGCAGGAGGAGCCGGTGCCCGCCTATCGAGTAGAGCACTCGGAGCTCTACGGACGCTACTTGGTGGCCAACCGCTCGCTGGCTGCCGGCGAGCAGCTCATCAGAGAGCAGCCCCTGGCAATCGGACCCTGCGTCAGCTGCGAGCCCGTCTGCCTGGGCTGCTACCAGCCGGTGCAGCTGGGGCCGGAGCAGTGCCGCTGCAAGGGCTGCGGCTGGCCGCTGTGCGCCGCCGACTGTCGCGGACTGAGACAGCGCAACGGGCACAGCCGCGAGGAGTGCGAGCTCTACGGTGGGCGACGGGCGCAGGCGGCTGACCTGCTCAAGGAGAGCGCCTCGCCCGACGCGGTGCGGGATCTGTACGAGCTGGTGCTGATTGTGCGCATCCTGCTGATGCGGAAACACCAGCCGGAGAAGTACGCCAAGATACGGCTGATGGAGTCGCACACGGAGCAGAGGCGCGAGAACCTCACGCTCTGGCAGCACTATGAGAAGAAGGTAGTGCAGCGACTGCTGGACGATTGGCAGCTGGCCCAGGAGCTCAGTGAGCTGGAGCCGGCGGAGATGCACGAGATCTGTGGCATTCTGGATGTGAACTGCTTTGAGATTGGGCAGCGAGGGGGCAAGGCGCGTACGCTATATCCGAGCGCCTTTCTGCTCGCGCACGACTGCCGACCAAACACATCGCACACGGACGATCCGCTCGACTACTCGATCATCCTGCGGACGTCCCGTTCGGTGCGCGAGCAGGAGACACTGACGCTCAGCTATGCGTATACGCTGCAGGGCACCTTGAAGCGTCGCACCTTCATCCAGGGCGGCAAGCTGTTCTGGTGCCAGTGCCAGCGCTGCGCCGATCCCCGTGAGCTGGGCAGCGACTGCAGCGACCTCGTCTGCAAAATCTGTCGAGCAGGCAGCATTCGAGCCACAGAGCCGCTCAAGCAGGATGCCGACTGGGCGTAAGTAAAAATCAACTTGATTTCAATCACATTCTCACAGAGACTCTCTCTCCCCTCTCTCTCTCCCTCTCTCTCTCTCTTCAGCTGCGATCGCTGTGCTCATCGCATCGAGTCGGTGCAAGTGGAGCGCCTCTTGGATCACATCAATGATGATCTCGAGTCCATCGATGTCCACGACATTCCCGCCTTGGAAAACTTTCTCATACGGTACGTCCTTCGATGCCTCTCATCTAGCGGAGCTCATCCAATAATACTCACCTCAGTAACTTCTTTACTTACTATATCTTGATATACTCTACAATATTAACTTTAACAGTTATTTCAGCAACTTCGTTAACTTTGCTAAAAATCAATGACAACTCACACTCTGCAGACATTTGCCGTCGGCTTCTTCCATCAAATCGCATCAGTCTAATACAATTTCTAATACTTTACAGACTCGTTCCCTGAGAGACTTTTATCATTGGAGTTCACTGAGTTAATCAGTCTGTCAACCATTTACTGCGTCAATCAGTCAATTCTATCTATCTATCAATTAATCAATCAATCAATCTGTAGATAGTCAATCGGCGTATGATCAGATATGATATACAGTTAATCTATGAGTCAGGAGCCTTGAGATGCATCATTTACTCACTGAGTTGATGAATCAGTCAACCATTAAATTAATCAATTAGTTTGTCAGTCAATCAAACATTATGTCAATCATTAATTCAATAAGTCATGCTCTGCCGCTTAGAATGTCAATCAGTCATCAATCACAACAAATCAGGAAACTTCTTCTTCTGTCTGTTCTTCTATTATAATAAACAAATAATGACTGACAATGATTGATCTACGAGTCCACAAGCAGTGTGACCAAAAAAGTGTTTAACATAAACATTTTGCATTATGATTATAAGGAAATCGCTCTCTCTCTCTCTCTCTCACTCTCTCTCTCTCTCTCGATGTCTCTTCGTTCCGCCCATGGACCGTTTAATAAAGCTTTTCACTAACTAAGTACTTATACTCATGGTTTGTATCAGCAACATTTGGGTCCGAGGGTCAAGGGTCAAGGGTGACTCTGGGTTTGATAAATTGATTGAAGCCACTCGATTTTCCTACTTGTAGATATCGCGAGGTGCTGCGCCCCAATCACTACCTCCTGCTGTCCGCCAAGTACTCGCTATGCCAGATTTATGGCCGCGTCGAGGGATATTTGCTGCCCCAGCTCTCCCCACAGGATATTGAGCGCAAGGAGCGCTACTGTCGCGAATTTCTGGCTGTCATTGATATACTAGAGCCGGGTCTAACCCGACTGCGTGGTAAGTTAGAGACTCTAGAAATAAGTAGAGTCTATATAAATTGACCAAGAATATTCCTTAAACTGCCTGTTTATGTACCGAACCCTCACCCGAATCCTCTTCGCCTCTTGCAGGTCTCATCATGTACGAGTTGCATGCGCCGATCATGGTGCTCGCCCAGCTGGGCATGCAGAGCGGTCGAATGTCGCGCCAGGAGTTCCAGAGGCGCATCAAGGAGGTCGTGCGACTGCTCAAGGAGAGCGCACACATCCTGCAGCTGGAGCCACCCGGTTCTAGCGAGCACGAAATGGGCCTAGCCGCAGCTGATGCATTGGCCAAGATAAATGCACAGCTGTAGATCAGAGAAGCTATACGAATTGGATTATATATATGATAAATGATATTGAGGGAATTGACGAGTGTTTTGAAAAGACTTGAAAAATAATAGAAGACTTTGTTATGTTTCAATTTGAAGAGTGTTTGGAATGAAGTGCTAAATATAAATCTACAATATTTGTCGCCCCTACTGAGCTCTGTTAACCTACGCCAGTTAAGGCCACGTTACGCTCCTACTCTACTGTAATACTCGTCTATCTCCATAATAATCTCCGAGAAAAAACTTCGGTGGCGGGTAACAATTTTTAATTAGCCAACATTTTGCTTGGCGAGACTCGTTCCATTATCTCCATCAAATCGAAATGGCGAAACTGTAATCTCGTCTGTCGTCTTTTGTTTTTCTTTTTCTTTTTATACCCTGAACCCATTGAAAATGGGAAATCAGGGTATAATGGTTTTGTTAAAAGTATGTAACAGGGAGAAGGAGGCGTGGCAGACCCCATAAAGTATATATATTCTTGATCAGGGCGACGAACTGAGTCGATTTAGCCATGTCCGTCTGTCCGTCTGTCCGTCTGTCCGTCTGTCCGTATGTTTGAACGCGTCGATTTCCGAAGATACAATAGCTAGAGACTTCAACTTTTTTTTAAAATGTCCGTATATAGCACGCGCATATCGAGTTTATCATATAATTTCGATAACTCGTCCGATTATTTTTTTATCGATGAAAAACCTTATCGAATGCCAGTTATAAAATTATATCTCCTACATCTTTTGAGCTAGAGTCTCCAAATTTTAAATGTAGACTGATATGGACTTTATAGAATTTCGGTTTTTGTTATAATTCACCCCCCGCCCCTATATCCACCCCCTCACCATCACTTTTGTAAAAGGCGTATTTCAAATACTAGAGACTTGAGATTCGGCATATACACGCATAGTAATGATATAATCATAATCTAAAAGTTTCATGAAGAACGTACGTCCACAAAAAAAGTTATTAAACAATTAAGTTTCCATGAGAAGCCCACACGGCAGCCCATGCGTGTTTATGCGTGCGTGCCTATATGTGTCTATGTATGTGTGTGCGTGTGTGTGTGTGTTTGTTTTGTAAATAAAAAGACGCGGAGAATTATTGAAATATCAGTTCTCCGAAGGGTTCAGGGGATTTCCTAGTCGGGCAGTCTCGACTAGAGCTTTCTTACTTGTTTTTCTTTCTCCTTTGTGTTCGCTCCGCAGTGGAAAGGTGTGAGCTTGCCCGACTAGACTATGCCTTTCATAACATACACTTAGATGAACTTCATCTGACAGCTCTCTGTTTGAAAAGAGGGATATAGAATATATTTTCAAGTATTCTTTCGCACCTATATACCAAATTTTAATGTCCATAAGTATTATAGTTCCCGAGCTATGCTGGTGCCAATATACCCGTTTGGTGCAGCTCTGCTGAGTGCGCCGCAAAAGTTTGAGTTCAACTCGGTTCAATTCAGGGTTCAGCTGTGCGAATCTTTTGGAGTTAAACTAATTGCGGAAACTCTGAGCGACAACAGCGCAGCGGAAGTGGACGCAGCTGCCACGCCCACCCCCGGCAGCCCGTCCCGTCCCACTCCCGCCAACTTCCCATATTGTGCTTCGCCTTTTTGCATTGATAGTTGACAGCAAGCTGAATGCTTATCGCAGTGTTAATTAATGCTTAGTTCCTTCTCGACGTTGATATGGCAACGCCGAGCTCTGCCCAGCTGTGGCAACTCTGCATGCATTAGTTGACTGAGTGATTGTCCCTCATTACACTTGCACAAGTTTCATGAACTGTGAGTTTTGAATAGCAAGTTTTACCTTTGACTTTATCAAATGAAACTCTGTAAGTGAATTCCAATTGGAATTGCATACCATACGACAAACCAATTGGAGCAAGTTCCAAGTCTGCCTTAAGACTGCCTTAACTGTTAGCTCTTGCCGTACATATCGATTCCAATTGGATTCGCTATACTCGTATATAGCTGGGATAAATACGAGTTAGATAACTTCAACGGTACATTTAGCTTACGACATTTGTCTGCTCCTTTAGCTGTCGTCCATTTAGCTGTCTTCTCTTTATACACACAGCTGGTCTTCCCATTGGACTTGCTCCAATTAGACTGCATTAAGCTGTCGGCAACAGGTGGATAACGGTTTAAATGCAGTCTCTATTCAGTTGCTGGGCAAACGCAACGGCAGTTTAGACAGTTAGATACGCATACACTCAAACGTATAGAGTAGAAGAAGAAATACAAGACGGGAAAGAAAAGGTGAAGAAGAAGAAGGAGAAGAAGAAGATGATGAAGAAGATGAAGGGGAAAGTGAAGAAGAAGAGAGAAATATAAATAGAGAAAGCAGCCAGCTCAGCTCCACTGGACCACATGCTTCTCTTTTATATGTAAGCATATGCATGTGTGTGTATATTGGAGTCTCTCTGTGCATGTGTGCATGCGTGCATGTGTGTGTTTGTTTTTCTTACAAAGGCATAAATGAAAGAAAAACAAGAAACGGCAACAACTAAAAGCGTACGATAAATATAAATTGCATTGTGCAATAATCTTCAAAGTGCAACAAAGTAAAACCAACAACAACAACAACAATGCCATGAAGCAGAAGAAGCTGAAGCAACACAAAACACAATGAGTAACTGAGCAGGAAAGAGAGAGATAGGGAGAGGGGGTGGGGGGTTAGAGATAGAAGCAGCTGAAAGCTGGTAGCTGGTAGTGGGTGCGAAGCATAAAGCCACATAAAAAGCAAGACGAGGCAGCCAGGCAAGCAGAAGGAAATGCGGCAACAACAATAGCAAGACGAAGAAGAAGAAGAAGGAGAAGAATTCTGCTTTGGCAGGATATAAGCACACACACACACACACACACACACACAGCGAGAGAGACAAAGTAAACGAGGCAGACAGGTTGCCTAACCAGCCAGGCTAAGGCGGCCCGGCTGCCACGCCCCTCCCTTTGCCACACAGCATCCAGCTTCTGCTTCTGTTAACTGGGCCCACAGTCGCAGCCATTGGCGTCGCACAAATGGGGCATCATTTAGCCAAAGGATTCAAATCGATTCCATTGATAGAATGGGAGAGTTGATTCTATCTAAAATACTCTGTATATATGTATTTATGTCTCTCTATATCTAATACTCTCTATAGTCGGCATGCTCAATACTCTCTCTCTCGAACCCCGCTAGGTGGCGCCACTGCCTGCGGTTGCAAACGTTATGACAGCGAACAGTTATGGCTAGCTGTATCTTTTGTATTTACTTGTGCGCCACATGCAACATGCAACAGCGACAGCGAGACAACTAGGTAAAGGGAACAGAAACAAGGACAGGCAGAGGCAGCGGCAGAGGCAGAGGCACGGCGACAGCAATGATAATGCGCCGAGGCGAAGGTCCCCATGGCAAGGAGCTCAGCCTCGACGCTGGGCTATCAAAATTGTTGCTTATTAAAATAAAATTTATTGCTTGTTTGCTGATAAAAATGAGGAAGATGAAGAAGAACAGGAATAAGATAAGAGTAGAAGTGGCTGAGAGCAGCAGCAGCAGGATGAAGAAGAAGAAGAAGAAGAAGAAGGAGAAACTTGCTTAGCCTCGTGTGGCACGTAAAAGTGTTAAAATGATAAGCAGCGCGCGATGGCGTAGCAAACATCAGGAATATTGCTGCAACAGGAAATGCAGCACCATAAAGCCATAAAGCCAAGCGGAGCACAAAGCGAACAGCAGGAGGCGGAGCAGCGGGAGGAGCAGGCGGAGCAGGCGCAGAGTCAAGAATGAGAGCGAACTGCTCAAGACAGTCCAAGAGACAAAGGCCAAAATGCAATTAAAGCTGCAAAGGTGCAAAAGCAATGCAAATTTTTAATGAGCTCCTGAGCCCAATACCGACTGCCCAATGCTTGCTCAAGTTCTGAATGGCAAGCAATCAAGAGGAAGATGAGCTTGAAGAAAAGAGAGTAGACCTAAAATAGAATGAGATAGACATATATATCGTTACATATTCATAAATGACAGACCTGCACTTCTGGTTTACTCAAACCATGCCAGAACCTATATACCCACATTTTTGAGCTGCCCGAGCGAGCATCATTGCCGACCCGCTTAATGAGCAACTCGTTCAAGAGTCCGCAGTTTCCCTTTGCCCAACGACCGCAACTGCTTCAGCTTCAGCTTCTGCTTCTTCTTCTTCTACTGCTACTTCAGCTTCTTCACTCCATTGGAGTCGAGCTGTCTCTACTTGGACATGCCCGTCCAGGCCCTTGACAATGCCAGCCAGTCACAAGAGCAGCCGCCAACTGTCGCCAAGTATTTCGAGTGGCTCAAGTTATTTTGGTTCACCCTAATTTGTACATACCCCTCGAATGAGAAAGGTTTCTGTGGGGTGTATTAGCATCGAACTGAGAAGTCAATCTGATTAGCCTTTGTGTACTTCCAATTCACTATCCTATATGCAGCGAAGATGTTTTGGTTCACTCTAATCTGCATTGTCCGAGTGATTGATTGATTGAAGCAGTCAGTTATTCATATAACTTGAAACGGAAGGAACAGAGAGAACTTTAACTTTAACTTTTCTACACCTGAGCGTATCAATCGAAGCCAATCCATTGCACTCTGATTGATCACTGGTCTGATTGATCTCATGATTGATTTAGACCATAGACTAGCTACGTAGACACTTACTGTCATGTGGAATACAGCTGAAACAATGATTGACTTTGATTGATTGACTTGAGTTTTTAGGGAAATACAGTACTTGGTAAAGTTTATTTACATCAATCATCAGCTAGCTGAAGTAAACGATTAATTGATAGCTTGATTGAAGACTTGCTTGTTGGGTATACGATAGCTAGGGTATTTTAGTATTCGATAGAGTAAAATAAACGTATGTATGTGCTCTGGGCCAGACTTCAAGTGGTGCGTCTAGACAGGCGAGCCGTCAGCCGAATTCCAATCCGCACAGCCGAATTCCAATCAGAAAGGAACACTGCAACACAATTGGCAATCAGCTTATGCGCCTGGCCGCAGAGTTGACAAAGTGGATGAGCAGCGGCCAGCATCAGTAGTTGTTGTAGCCCATCTCGCTGAGCAGGGTGTTGCCGTCGGCGCTGGAGGCGGAGGCGGAGGCGGACGAGGAGCCGTCCTGCATGTTCCGCAATATGCGATGGCGGAAGTGCATTGTCCGCAGGCGCTGCATGCGACGCTTCAGATTGCAGTAGACGGGGCAGCAGTCGGGAAAGGGCTTGTACATGAGGTCCTCCTCGTCGCCCTGCTCACACTGGTCCGGCAGGATGTCCAGGCAGCTGGGGGGGAAGAACCAGACAAAATCAAAAAGGTTCGCATTAGCCAGAGTCAAAGTCGGGGCCATGAGTCATGCAGCCATGCAGTCATGCAGTCATGCACTTGTTGTTGAATAATTAAGCTTCACTACTCGTTCGGTCTAGACATTTTTTCCACTACGAAAATAGACCTGGAGCGCGGCATGATCTGATTGTTCTCGCAGAACAGGTTCGAGCAGAGGCTGAGCAGAACGAGCCGGCGCGGCAGGAACTTTGACTGCTCCCACATGCAGCGGCGATAGGAGCCTGCGAAGCGACAGAGACAGAGAGATTACGGCCGGATTCAGATATTCCATATGGAGGGAACTCTTACGCAATACGCTGTTATCATTCTCGCTGGAGTCATCTGGATTGTAGCCGCGCTGCAGCTGATAGCGCTTCATGTGGAACTGGCCAAAGCCTTGGCAGCTGCTTAGCCAGGCTAGGCTAAGCCAAGCAGCAGCTAGCAATTGCAATAGATACATGCTATCTCGCTCGCTCTTTGTGTATGTATCTCTCTCTCTCTCTTTTGTATCTCTCTTTGATGCACGCTCTCTCACTCTCTTTTCGCCTGCTCTCTGTGTGTGTATCTAACTGTTCAGCCTGGCTGTTCTTTGGCTACTAAGCACTGAGCGTCTGCTGCGCGACATTACGTATACGCAATGTTCTATCACCTCACATGTATATATATGTGTGGTTGTGTGTGTATGTGTGTGTGTGTGTATAGTACTATCTAACTGTACAGCCTTTGGCTTTGCTTGGGCTATTCACAATATTACGTATACGTAATGTTATATCAACTCAGCTACACACACACATACACATACATATATCACTAAATGTGTATGTGTGTGTGTGTGTGTTTGTAACAGTTAAATTGGCCGCGACACTTGATTAAATCAACAAACAAACAAAACGAAAAACAACTTAACAAATGCAAATTTTTCGTTGATACGAAAAACGGGGGCTGCTGCGGTTCGCTGAGCTGCCGCAAATGAATATGAATATGAATACTAGTTGTGAGTACATTCACTCGGTGCCCGAACAAAACGGCCATCCGCCCAAATTATGCGAAATTGTCGCCCAGTTAAAGCGCAGGCAGCAAATCAAAATAAAAATAACAAATAAAAATGAGAAAAACAACAAATCAAATGTCAAGTGCAGCCAGACGGAATGTGAGAGAGCGAGACAGGCAGAGTGGAAGCGAGAAAGAGAGAGGAAGAGAGAGAGACAGAGTCACAGCTAGATAGTTACTAAATTGTGTATTTACAGTTGTCAAACTCTTGGCTACAAATCGACTCTAAGCCAGCGGAGCAACGACTCAAAACTTTGTCGCACCATTAAAAGAAATGCGAAAGGCTTGGGCCATAGGGCATATCTGACTGCAGCAATGCCTGCTCAGCAATGCCTGATATATATGTATATAATATTGCAGCTGAGATTGGCTCAGCTCTAAGGTTGACTGTGTAATGAGTAGTACTTCTATATAGCCACGTTGGGCATATGTGAAGAGCTTGCCATGCGACGTTAACCAACACTGGCGAATAGTCTAGCATTGCCACAGCTGAAACTTCTGAGCAGAAGCCAAGCAAAAGTTGCGCTTGCTCTTCGAGTGGGTCATGCAAAAGTAAAAGTTTCGCAGAAAAAAACTCAAAATTTCATAAATATACAAACAGATATACACTTTCATAAAAAATATAAATACATATACATATATACATATATATATGTATGTATTTATGGCTTCATATATGAAGCGACGACTGCAGAAATCGTGTAACGAAATTTCGTTTGAATTTCTTTCTGCTTTGCTGCCACGCCCACTCGATGACAAAACTTTTTGCCCAATAACAACGCAAATAAGTTCAACAACTTTGAGCAGCAACAAACTCGAAACGCAACGATAAGCAAATCGGATGCATAATTGCAGTCGGAATATTTATGCAAAGCACAGCCTTCAGCTTTAGGCAAATTGCAAGCCATGAGTTGCGTATACGCCCTGTAGGCAAACACAATAATTATATACATATATAGAACATATGCATACGCACGCATAGGGTAACAAATCGCAGCTCTGATTAGTTTTATAATAGTGTATAAACTCTGCTCAAACTGGAGCTGATATTTGTGAGCATTACGTATACGCAGCCGTGCACACGGATATACATACATACATTTGGTGCAATGCAAGTCATATACTCCAAGCATTACTCTGGGAAAGCATTTCTAAAGCTATGCTGTTTTTTTTCCTTGTCTCTCTTCCTCTGTCTCAATGTCGCAATTGCTCTCTCTCTCTCTCTCTCTCTCTCTCTCTCTCTCTCTCGCTCTGCATCTGACTCTCTGTATCTTATCTGTCCATCTCTGCCTCCTTCCTTTCTCTCTCTCTCCCTTTACTCTTCCCTAATTCTTTAACTCTCTCTTCCCTATTCTCTCCCTTTTTCTCTCTATCTGTGTTTCTCTCACTCTTTCTTTCTCTCTCTCCCTCTACCTCTCCTTCCCTATCCTTTTCTCTATCTGTTGCATTCTCTCCCTCTTTCTACTACCCTCTCTATCTCTATACATCCCTATTTCTCTCTCTCTCTCTCTTCCCTCTCTTTCTCTGTCTCTCACAATACATTCTTCTATTTCCTCTATATCTTTCACCATCTCTCTCTCTCTCTGTCTCGGTTTCTGTCTCTTTTCCCATTTCTTTCTCCCTCTGTCTAAATAACTTGCTGTATATCACATATTCTACATATATACTTATATAGATATATGTATATATACATGTTTCATTTGCCCTTCAGTTAATATACATACATACAATATATTCCTTTCAAGTTGCCCCCCCTCCCCCACTTAGTGTAGCAAATGCGATTGTTTGCGGTTTCAATCAGCTGTGGCAGTGTTTTCAAGTATTTTTTAAAGTAATTTAATTATATTGAAATTTATTATGAAAATTCTAGCTGAGGGAACAAAGCGAACACTTTAACCAGTGCCTGGCCACCCTCCTCCCCGGCATGCTCCCTTTATTGGTCAGCAGAGCAGACGCCAGATCCTTGTGCTCGCATCCTGAAGATGTTTTTAGGACGGGGGCGCTGGCGGAGGCGGAGTCGGAGGCGGAGGCGAAGCTCTTATATTTGAAGCACGTTGCGCCCCAACGAGCAGCCAGCAATTAAGTTTGAGCAAGTTAAAAGTTTCTGCCAGCGACAAACGTTGTCTGATGCGACCCTTTTGTGTGCACGTGGCCCAATACGTAGCCATTGTTGACATACCCTGTGCGGCTCCAATGGGGTTGCATAGACTATTGGAGTGATCTCAAGAGATCAAGAGATCTGTGAATGAAAGACGGAGAGCTCCCTTTAATATAGTAAGGTAGAGAAGCAAGTAGAGATAGACGCCTCGATTCCATTTGCTATCCACCAACCTATATACCCTACCATATATGCACTTTTCACACTGGGTATACAAAATACATAAAATAACTTTGGCATATTTTCTACCTGTTTGCTCAACTTTTTACATACATCAATTTTGACATTTATCAACTAAGCATGCGAACATGCTCTACAGGGTATCTGCCAGCCGAGCCGTGCGCGAGTGTGAGGCCGAGCTAAACGCATCTGTAATTGTGGCCGCGTCTGCACGTGTTGTTGCGAAAGGCGTAAACTGTATTTTCATGACACTAAACAAACAATTAACTCCACACCAAAGCCAAGACAAAGGCGCAAGGAGAACAGGAGCGTGAGGAGGGAGAGGGGAAGGCAGAGGGAGAGGGGTAGGGAGAGGGGTAGCGAGAGCTTAACTGGTCTCTGCGCCTGGTTACTTCATTTTGTCGGGCCTCATGTCAATTAGAATGCTAATTTTTATGCAAATTTTTGCGGATAGAATTTCCGAGTTTGTTGCTCCGTCCTTCGGCTGTTCGGATTGCTGTATGTCTGTCCCACTGTCTGTCTGTCTGTCTAACTGGTTGGCTGGCTTGTTTTGTTTGTCTGCGCGGCGGCTTTGTCTGGCACTTTTGTTTATACGGCGCCAGCTTGTTCTTTATTATGGACAAGCAAACAGTTTTTGGCGGAAATAAACCAACTAAAATGCGCTGCCAGAGGAAATTGCCAGCAGGTCGTCGCAAATTAATGGACATTCCTGTCCATGCCAGCTCCTCCAGCTGGCAATAGGCTTCACTGCGCACTGCCAGTCCTCGTTGCGTTGAGCGGCAGGTGCGCGGCAGAGGGTGCAGGCTGGATGCTTGACTACTTACTGTAAACAATCTAAACAGCAGGTACTAAAAGCAACTCCTCCAGCTCTGTGTCCCTTTCTTCTTCTCCTCTCCCGATTGCCAAGTCCCCATCGAAAGTATTTCCATAAATTCTTGAATCATGCTCTTTATTCATCAAAGCCTGTCCTTAGTTATGCAAGGGTATATGAAGTAGTCGGAGAGGCGCGCTAAAGAACTATCGATTGCCTTTGATATTCTAATTCCACGTTCAAATAGCTCATTTACTCAATATTTGACACTTTACTCTGAGCAAAGAGCTTAAAACTTGCCATTCTATGATTCTTATCAAAGTACTACACTTCTTCTACCATTTCTAGATAGAGAAAGACATGATTATGTTCTGTTTTGAGATAACATGAGAAATCGATCCATAAATATCGAACAACTGTCTGCCAAAGTAAAAATCGTTGCTACTTTCAGTAAATATTTATTAATGCATAGAAATTAAAGTTATGAAAAAAAAGAACATTTTATATTAGATATAATATAACTGCAGAACTATCCACAACACAATTGCTCAGGATATATAATCATATCATAACTGGAGCACCGCTTACATCCATATCAATATCGATCCACTGTGTTATCGATAGTTGCGCAACAACAGGAGCCACGCTGATGATCAATAGTTGGGCTCGCTGCCAAAGAACGTAAACGTCTCGTTGCAGCGTATCTCATAGCAGTCCGGAAACGATGTGAAGTGCCTCGACAAGCGCAAATCAAAGATGAACTCGCAATACGGATAGCTGTTAATATTTCGAATAATTTGACGTTAGAATGCAATCGATGGAAGATAAAGAATATACTTATGCATATAAAATATATATACATACATCATACGTACATGCATACATCATGCAATAGTTTATATAAATGAATTGATTTGATTGACGACCTGTTTAACTGAATCACTGAAATTTACTGTATTGCAATTGATTGACTGCTTGATACACTTACTACATGACTGACTGATGAGCTGGTGGAATGAGTGATGCTTGAGTGTCTGATTGAAAGCTGTGGTTGATTCTACAGCCTATTACCTGATTGATCGTTTGACAAATTCAATTATGGATTGATTGACCAACCAATTGACTTAAATAATTGATTGATTGACATGAATGACTGATCATTATTGGTTTCCCGCACCTACTTAAACCTGCAACTTACTAAAAACTACTAATTGTATGATTGACTCATTGATTTACTGACTGACAGACCGACTGAATGATCGTTGAAAGCCTGATTCACTGAATTACTGTAGTTAGACTAAAGCAAGCCTCAGTCTACCTCTTACGATTCACTCACTAAGTGATTGAGTGACTGACTGACTACACTTGCTCACTACAAACCTTACTTTATCTATATCACTAGCTGAATTTCACTTGACTGTACAGATGCCAGTTTGACTAGATGATAGAATACCTGATAAATTGATTGAACAGTAATATGAAAGAAGGAATTACGCTATAGTCTGCCTGGAATGAAAGTAGGCTAATCAGTTTGGAAATGCCATGAACTGTGAGCTATGAGCTAAGAGCTTAGTCCATGCCAACATTTCTCTGGCTCGATAGCGAAAATGGTGTTTGTATAATGCAGCTTGGCTTAAACTGAACATAACTTTTAGTATAGTTGAGAATAGTTGGCGCTGTAAATACTCGACACGTGCACTCGCTTTATTATTTGCAACGCTGAAATATTTATACCGACGCTGCCAGCTATTTTAATTGTTATGCTAAAGCAAACCTGCCCGCCCGCCAGCCCCACCGAGGGTGGCAACTTGGCAAGTTTTGTTTTAAAATGCAATACACACAAGTTGAAAATAACATAAATTGTAAATTGTATGGGGCATATGGGGTATGGGGTATAGCGTACAGGGAGGGTATGGGGTATGGGGTATAGGGTGTGGGGCATGGGGTTGCGGTTGGGGTTGGGATCTGGCTTGATAGGTGTGGGGCAATGTGCGGTTATGTGATTGAACTTACATTGGCGGAAACCAGAGGAAGCAGCGATATGTGCAGAGTATGCCAAACGGGCGCTTGAATTCACCATCCGGCGTTTGTATCGAGCCCGAGTTGTGCTTCTTCCAGCACTGCGAGGCCCAGCCTGTAACCCCAACCATCAACGTATATCAGTGCAGGCCAACAAGCAGCGTGTTCTCAATTGTTTACAGCACACGAATTCCACCTCATAATTGAGTGGCCAACAATAAAAGCTTAAACCTAACGCGCTCTAGTCGGCTGAAGCCGACTAACTAACTGACTAGCAGACCTCTGTTTGTGCGTAGTATGGAGGGTACTAAGGTGGGATTCAGAAAAAGATGGATTTCAGAATCTTGGAGCTCAAGGAAGGGCAGTCAGAAGATCGAACAGCTTACAGTTGTATATTCCTATTGAGAGTTCGTGTACCACATTTGTTATGTGTAGACCTCAATAAACTCGATCTATGCCAAGAAAACCAAGGCTCAAAGACAGTAACCAAACTTCTATTGAGAGTCTGATAGACTTATAGAACATTAATCAGACAAAGGGATATTTCTTAACTGTATAGCTTTGCTATGAGTCTGCATACCAAGTTTGGCATCTGTAGCTCTTAAAGTCTTCGAGAGAGAGAGAGAGAGAGAGACAGAGAGAGAGAGAGAGAGAGAGAGAGATTAAAACTATTCACTCCCACAGTTGCTATCCTTGCTGTCGCTGATTTTCACGCACATTTCCATTAAACAATTTTCAACCACTTTAAATTCAAATTGAATTTAGTTTTAGACCAAAAACGCGCGTGTGTGTGTGTGTGTGGGTGGGTGAGTTCTTTTTGCTCTCCATAATAAACAATTTATGCGGAGGCTGGCATGGCGTATGCGTAATATGCGCCATATACATCAAATTACATTTTGGACGCTCATTAACACAGACATACGCGGAGGCAGGCATTATACATGCCAAATTGGGTTTGCCACACACACACACACACACACACACGCACACACACTCTACACACATATGCACACACTTGCATTACGCATACGCAACGTGCGCCGCAAAAATAATTGATGAAATTTTCAATAGGCTTTAAATTAGCGCCGCACAAAAACAAAAAATTGAACAAAAATTTGCACACAATTGATAAACAATAAGCGATAGACGATAGACGATAGATGATAGGCGTTTCGATATACGTACTGCCATAATTGTAATCACATAGACAGCACAAAATTAAGAGCAACACAAATGTGAGTGTCGTTGTGCCTTTGCGTGTGTGTATCGCTGTAATTGTTGTTGGTATTGGTGTTGCTGTTGCTGTTGTTGCTGTTGTTGTTGTTATCGATTTGGCCATTGCATAACAATCATTGATAGTACCGTCCCCGTCGAACATGCTCCAGTTATTGTCGGTGTCTGCTCTCAGCGCCTGTGCCCGGGCAACAGCGCATCGATGTTCAACGCGTTTTTAACTGTCATCCGCTTTATGCGCGCCACGTCTAACGAAACCTATAACAACACAGGCACACACACACATGCACACACACATACACATACAGAGACAAAAGCCAAGACAGCAAAGAAATGCCACAAGTTTGTGTTTTGTTGCTGCTGTTGCCCCTAAATTGATGACAATTGATAAATTATCGCACTCGCCGAGGCGAGAGCCGAGTGTGTCACAGTATGTGTAAGTATATCCGTATAACTGTGAATAACTGCGAATAAGTGTGAGTATCTATGACTAGCAGCAATACCCTGTACCCAGAGCATGCCCACAGGCATACTTGGAGATCTCTCTCCCTCCCTCTTAATGAGATGTATCTGTATCTGTATCTGTATCTGTATCTGTATCTGTATCTGTATCTGTATCTGTATCTGTATCTGTATCTGTATCTGTATCTGTATCTGTATCTGTATCTGTATCTGTATCTGTATCTGTATCTGTATCTGTATCTGTATCTGTATCTGTATCTGTATCTGTATCTGTATCTGTATCTGTATCTGTATCTGTATCTGTATCTGTATCTGTATCTGTATCTGTATCTGTATCTGTATCTGTATCTGTATCTGTATCTGTATCTGTATCTGTATCTGTATCTGTATCTGTATCTGTATCTGTATCTGTATCTGTATCTGTATCTGTATCTGTATCTGTATCTGTATCTGTATCTGTATCTGTATCTGTATCTGTATCTGTATCTGTATCTGTATCTGTATCTGTATCTGTATCTGTATCTGTATCTGTATCTGTATCTGTATCTGTATCTGTATCTGTATCTGTATCTGTATCTGTATCTGTATCTGTATCTGTATCTGTATCTGTATCTGTATCTGTATCTGTATCTGTATCTGTATCTGTATCTGTATCTGTATCTGTATCTGTATCTGTATCTGTATCTGTATCTGTATCTGTATCTGTATCTGTATCTGTATCTGTATCTGTATCTGTATCTGTATCTGTATCTGTATCTGTATCTGTATCTGTATCTGTATCTGTATCTGTATCTGTATCTGTATCTGTATCTGTATCTGTATCTGTATCTGTATCTGTATCTGTATCTGTATCTGTATCTGTATCTGTATCTGTATCTGTATCTGTATCTGTATCTGTATCTGTATCTGTATCTGTATCTGTATCTGTATCTGTATCTGTATCTGTATCTGTATCTGTATCTGTATCTGTATCTGTATCTGTATCTGTATCTGTATCTGTATCTGTATCTGTATCTGTATCTGTATCTGTATCTGTATCTGTATCTGTATCTGTATCTGTATCTGTATCTGTATCTGTATCTGTATCTGTATCTGTATCTGTATCTGTATCTGTATCTGTATCTGTATCTGTATCTGTATCTGTATCTGTATCTGTATCTGTATCTGTATCTGTATCTGTATCTGTATCTGTATCTGTATCTGTATCTGTATCTGTATCTGTATCTGTATCTGTATCTGTATCTGTATCTGTATCTGTATCTGTATCTGTATCTGTATCTGTATCTGTATCTGTATCTGTATCTGTATCTGTATCTGTATCTGTATCTGTATCTGTATCTGTATCTGTATCTGTATCTGTATCTGTATCTGTATCCTCTATCAATGTATCTGCATTTGTGTCTCCATCTCAATTGCTGCTCGCATCTGATGGAGCTGTTGACACCTTTTCTGTTGCTGCGTCAATCAGTCAGACATCTGTTCCATCTGTTCGACTGTCTCGCTTTCTGTCAGGTTGGCTGTCAACTTAAGCGGCGAATTGCTGCCTGAGCTGTTTCTCATAATTTGTGGATACTTTTATTGTGCTATTTATAAAAAGCATTTTGCGCTTTGTCAATCACAATGTGAATTTCACTTCAAATTCCCAACACACTCGCACGGCCCCTCGCAGCGGCACCAGACTCAGCTAGACTTGAGGCATTTACAAGTTTCTGGATTAGAATTCGACTTATTCTGCTGCCCTTGTGGAATTCATCGAATTGAGCTACAAAGTGAATGTTCATTTTGGAATTTATTTACTGCAAAATTCTTTCGCCTGAGTCGAAAAACAAAGAGCAAATCACTGCGGCCCATGCATTGCTCACATACTTTGCACGCACTCTTGTTGCACATTTTGCTTTATTTTATATATATATCTTCTATTTTTTTTTTTAGCAGTTGCAATTGCAGTTTAGGGGACGGCAGCTGATGCGTGCTGCTCCGCGATGCGTAATGCGCAATTAATTTGTTTATAACTATTTCGAAATAATCTAATTTCATTCAAAAATTGCTGTAATTTGCCAATCAGCATTGAAAGTGAAGTCCGGCAATGCGAACGCGCGCGCCCGCCCAACAATAAACGCATCCAACTAAACAATCTAACAAGCCCAATCAACGCACAACGACCACGACCCAAATCCCAGATACAGATACGGCTATACGGCCATAGATGCAGATACAACAAGTAAGTGTGCCAGGACTGACTATCAGATACCCTGGAGACAGTGACAGCTACACTTTAGTATATTTACTGATTGTCTTGAGATAGCAATCATAGCTTGAAGTCGAATGTCTTCAAATTCCAAGTAGATAGATACCAAAACAAAGATATTGGTATTATAGGAGTACCCATATACAGAGCAGGATTGCCCTGGCATAGATATTCGCTGTCATCTTCGTCTGACACATTCCATAACCTCCTTTGCATCGAGTCCTATATACCCCGCTGACACACTTACAATGCGTCTAGGGTGTCGAATTGGGGTATATGGAAACAAATACATTTGGAAGTGCGTTCGCATTGCTGTTGATCTTCGCTTGAAGCAGGCTGCAGGGTGTACATGTGTGTGTGTGTGTGTGGGCGGTTGTATGGCCTTCAGCGATCAATGTCATTTCGTTTGATTCCATTAAAGTGCGACCCCAAAAACAAAGCAAAACAAAACAAAACAAAAAATAAAAACTGCGAACTACGCAATGCGAAACAACAAAGCGAAAGTGGAAATGGAAACTGTTTACAGGGCAATGTGGATGCCCAGCAGCTGAGCGGGTGGCAGGGCGACTCTTTTTTGTTTCTCTTTTCTCTTTTCTGACTGTGCGAATCAATCGCAACCCTTGCACTTCCCAATCCACCTTCACATCCGTATCCACAGCCACATCAACGTCCACGTCCACTTTAAGCCAGCTCTATGGGAGTCGCAGGTGCGTAAGTTAACAGCTCCATTGACTACAGCCGCACAATTTATCTTATTTTTAGCCTGACTTTGAGGCCGGCGTCAAAGGCACACAAACACCCAGAGCACCTGTCCAGCCACGCCCGCAGAGCGGCAGCCCCCCCTCCCCCCGCGACCAACTACTGTCACCCAGCCCAGCCCTTTGCCACGTAATACACAAATTTCAGCATAACTTTGACTGGCTTATAAATGTCGAACGATTTATTTGCGGCTGTTTGCACAGGTAAGCGGCAGAGGTGACGGGGGATGCCCTAACCACCTGCCCCTAAATATATGTATATATATGTATAGCTATAGCTGCTATAGCTGACGCGTCTAACAAAGTGTTTCAAATTTGTTTACTGCTCAAAAAAAAAAGCTCAAAAAACGCTGGAGGCAAGTAGATGACTGGCTGATACTCTAATGCAATAGAAGAGGTATTCAAAAAAAAGGAAAAATATCTAGTTTATATCAAGCATTCCACATGTTGTGGGCCAACTGCGCAGTTGCTAGCTCTTAAAGTTTTCGAGTTTTGATCAGAAAACCCATTCGATATCGAATCGTTTTCTAGCTGACTTGAATCAAATTCTGATCTAGATCTATATGCTATATGCCTTAGACCCAACGTGGCAAAAAATTGGGAATTGCTCTTACGGCCAGCCTTGACTCGCTCGGTAAATGGGGCGTGGCACTTGTGTAGCAGCATTGATAGCTGCCATGGCCTTTTGGCCACGTCTTTTGCCAACAGATGAAGTGCAAAATCGACTTGAGAGCTAACAAGAAATGGAAGAAAAACTAGAAAAGAGCTCAGAGTGCAACTTTAATGGGCCACTCAGCTGCGACGTGAATGTGTGAGTGTGTGTGTGTGCTTGTTGGAGTGAATGAGTGCACGCAGCACACGTGGCGTATACGCAATCCGCCAGCTATATTGCGATGCTAGGCACGTCGCCGTAGTTATCAAGGATTGTTCTTGTTCTCGTTGTTGTTCCTGTTGGCTGTTGCTGCTGCCATTCAGGCTGCATTCGCAGTATTCACAGGTCCCGAACTGAATCAACAATCGAATCGCTGCGAATCAATTCACACACACACTCAAACATCACGCTGTAAACATGCAACACACTCACACTCAACTGGAAAATTGAATAGATGCAATGCACCTGCAAATGGCGCGCTATTACATAGATGGATTCCCACATATCTATTAAGGAGATCTGATTTAATTATAGCTGTCATTCCTGAGATATATACTTTTATTCCAATACATATTCCCTTAATGTTGTTATTGGGACACTGGGATGAGTATAAAGTGTAGTATAAAGACTTAGACTTTGATGAGGTCTATGTATACCCCATTCCATCTGCTTGCTAGAGAAACTACTTTGTGTTCCTCGAACTGAATTCAAATCAGAAATCATTTCTGGACTCTCCTGTATGTCTGTAATTTTTTCCCGACTTTGCATTATAAATAAAACACAAGCACCAAGTTTTTTAAATATGAACGTATTTTTTTCCACTCTGTACGTAATTCATATAAAATTAACTAAACAATATTTTAAGCATAAGAATTAACTTTAAAAAAAAAAAAGGAAAAAAAAGTTAAGATTAAAGAGCACTTTGAACTAGAAATACAATAATTAGCTATATATATAGAGTGCTGCATGTGAGTGCGCATATACCCGGTCGGCACACGGTATTTGGCTTTTGTCTAGCTGAAATAGTTTAAGAGCGTGCACTTGACGTTCGTGCAATCGGGCAGTGAAGTGAACAAAACGCAGGATAACTTGTAGTCGTAGATGAATTCGCAAGTGGGATAACTGCAACGAGATAGAGAAGCAGAGGCAGAGGCAGAGGCAGAGAGAGAGAAAGAAAGAAAGAGAGAAAGATGAGAGAGTGAGTAAAAGAGGTATCAAATAATATTATAAAATAGAAATTGAATTTCGCTTTGCAAAGCAAAAAGTTGCAATTGTATAGGAGCTAAGCTAGTTATGGCACTCGAGCCAGGACAGCAGCTCGTGACACGCGTGAGCTACTTAAAGCTGGAAATGGCATTGAAATTTTATCTAAATTGTGCTTGACTCTTATCTAATTGAGATCTTCCTTCATGCTTCTAAAAATATATTCAAAAATAACGAAATCAAACTATATCAAATGTATATCGTATAAATGTATATCGATAACAATCGATCAGTCTCTTGTAGGCTCTAATTTAAAAGTCCTTTGAGGGTTATACAAAATTGAATGAGATACAGCACAAACTAAAAGTAATTCTTGACAATAGTGTACATCGATAGCTATCGATTACTCATTCTAAGAGAATCGATATATTTATATCGATGACCATTGATAACTCTCGTATATGACACTGTTTCCTTATTAAGCGTTTCACTTGTCACGTTTTCATCTCAAGTGTGGTCAATGACGGGCTGGGGCCTGGGGGTGGTCAGAGTATCGATTGCTTACCTGATTGTAAAGAACCAGGTGCACTTGAAGTTGCATAGAATGCCATATGGTTTCTTCAGCTGCTCCTTCTTGTTGACAATGGTGTTCTGTAGATTGTAGCCATCGTAGCGACGCCAGCAGTGATTGATGTTGCCTGCATTGGTGTAGAGTGGAGTAGAATGGAGTAGAGTGGCGTAGAATGGAGTGGGGTGGAATCAAGTAGAGGAATGTAGTGCAGGTGCGCCGATAGCTGGCTGGGACTTACGTCTTATGTGATGGCTGCCGCCATGGTGATGAAAGTCGCGTCCCTCCAACTGCATGCCGTGGCCGTTGGTGGCCTCGACGCCCGCGCTCGAGCTGCCAAAGAGCAGCAGGTACCACAATATCAGCGAGCTGACTATGAAGATGTAGCTCAGCACTCTGCCCATATTTCCCTTTCAATTGGGGGCGTGGCACGCGGCACGATTCGATTTGCTCTGGGCGGAGCCGTTGACGTTCCTTGTTTCTAGCTCCAAGCCGATGACAAAGCCTTGGCTGCACTTTCTTCAGGTGGCGCGCTCTATCTATGTCTGTGTGCGTGTGTGTGTGCAGTTGTGCGTGTGACTGTGCGCGACTGTATGTGTGTGTGTGTGTGTGTGTGTGTGTGTGTGTGTGTGCTATGGCTGTCGCTTTCGTTGCTGCTGCGAATGTCGCCCCTGCACTGAATACATTGTCTGAAAAAGTGAATTTGTTTTGGCTCCCCAACTGCTGAGCTGCTCCACGGTTGTGCGGCTTTGCCCGTCTCTATTTTCATTCGATTCTTTTCCATTTTGGTTCTCTTTTCTCTTTTTTTTTTATACCTCTCTATATAGTCTGTTTTTGTGTGAGCATTATAAATACCCCACAAGCGTGGGGAATTCTGATAGGGTAGATTGATTCTGATTTCCATTTAAGACTTCTATCCAATTGAACGCCTTCGATCCCAACTGGAGTATAGCTTCCGCTCATTCTATATATACCTACTGGAGCATTCCCTCCCTCCCTTGACAGGTAGTCTCAATCTATTGGTCGTGCATACCCGACTCCTCCAGCTGTTGCTATTTATGCACACACATATATATTTTGTTTTCGGTCCTCATTCATCAACCTATTCAATTTGAGTGAGCGAGTATTTTCGTCTTTCGGCTGCGCGCTTTGCGTTTCTCACTCGTTTCTCGTTCGCCTGTTTTGCCTGTCACTCATTTTGCTAATTTAGATAATCAACTGTGAATTAGCTTAGCATCGTCTCTCTCCCACTTTCTATCTCTCTCGCTCTCTCTCTCTCTCTCTCTCTCTCTTTTTGCTCTCTGGCTGAGCCAAGCGGTTACGAACTGAGGCTCGCAGTCAACGCACTCGGGAATGTGTGTTTCTTAATTTAGATCTCGCTAAATTAAGGCTTGGTCGTACATCGATAAGTTTAATTGATATCGATATCAAGCTTGTGCGCTTATCGATAAGTGTACAGTCATATGAAATTGACGTTTCGATAACAAGTTATTTGTGAGGATTTTAACATTATTCATTATACTATACTATTCCGATACATTTAGCAAACATATATTTATCGATAAGAGTTTATCGCTGTAATTTTATGCTCGATGGTAGTATTATAAGTTGATTGATGGTAATGGATAACATAAAGCGTATACCGTAACAGTTAATCGATATCACATATTATCGATAACATATATTAATGACGCTTATCCCCAACTAGTGCATATCTCATTGATATCATCGATTGCTGAATGAGTTTCATATGCATATCAGCCATAGACGCTTATCGATAACATGTGCTATCGATCAACTAAGCAACTGCTACTCAACATGAACTTCCCGGCATTATGAGCGAATAACTGGCAATCGTCGGCATGTGCAGTTACACCTCAGGGCGAGCCCATCAAAACTTTAGTGCAGAGTCACAGTCGCAGTCACTGGGAGAGTCACAATGACAGTCACAGCCAGAGACACTGGCACTCACTGTGTAATAAATTAAAAATTTATTTAACTGCAGTTGACAATTTATTTGCATTTAATTTACCACAATTGTGGAAGCAGAAGCCAGAGCTAGAGCTAAAACCAGAGCCGGAGCCGGAGCCAGAGTCGAAGTGAACAAGTGAATTCATGAAGTCGTAAAAAGATGTGGCAAAGGTAGTGGCAGAAGGGGCGAAGTACTACATGGGGGAGGCGTGGCATATGCAACGGCCAAGTTGCAAGAAAACGCAATGAAACGAAATGAAGGTCGCTGAATGAGTGTCTAACTGTATGAATGAATGAATGCATAACTAACACGCAGCCCAAACACAGGCGATGCATGTCTTACACACCCACAGGAGCATCCTGCGTGTGTGTGTGTGTGTGTGTGTCTGACGGGCTGAATGAAGTGTTTGGCAACACTTTAACTTGATTAAAAATTTAATAGCCAGCAGGATAAACATTTGCTTCAATTTTCTTCGCAGCTCAACTTTCTACACACCCACACTCCCTCGCTCCCTCTCGGTCTCTCCCTCTCTCCTTGACATGTCTATTCAATTGCACAACTTGCCACAACACTTGTCTGTGCGTGTGTCGGATATGTGGGTCTGCCTGGCGGTTGGCTTAACCCGAGCGAATGCATTTCATTAATTTACAATGGGAAAAACTTGAGCAACTTTCGAGCAGAGAGAATCATGCAGTAGCAAAATACAATAGATCGATAAGTGTTATCGATTGCTGATTTGAGCATAATAAAAATTTACTATTATCTATTGTTAAGCTTCAAAAAACTCTGAATACGAGCAGCACTCAGCTTAGGTGTTATCGATATTTATCGATAAGTCATAAATATCATATATTCCGTTTATAATATTTTTTAATGATGTCTGTATTTTGCAGTCATACCAATCGATATATTGGTAAGATATCACCACTATGGTTAGTGATATTGCTTTAGTTCTATATAAGTATCGATACTCATCGTTTGACTACTACTACTACTTTGCGTAATGTTTTACATCATTTCATATTGAGAATCTAGATGCTGAAATATTGTCAATGTTGAGCCAAAGTATTTGAAATCGATTAGAATTTAATCGTATACTAAGGTGAATATACATTTCCCATTCCATCCGAGTTATGGGACCTTGGTCCATTTTCATATCGCTCCAAATGCATTTCCCAATCGCTGGCTCAGGGGCATCACTTAGTCGAGCACACCCGCCAAGAGCTTTCAAAAGCTGCTCCGTTCAAGCTCCATTAAATGTGTCTAACTTTAAGCTCAGCTAAGTACTCAACTGAACTTATTTATATCGCTCAAGACCCGATGCCAAAGCTCGATCGCAGCGGAAGCTCTTTCAATTGGATGTCGACACAAATACTCTGATTAATTCTAAAAAATAATAATAATAATAATAATAAAAATAAAGAAATAAAAAAAATGCTACCAAACAAACATAACAAATTCCCAGTGGCAAAGCAACAGCTCGAATTGTAAATGATGAGACAACGAAAGAAAGAGAGCGAGAGAGAGAGAGAGAGAGGGAGAGTGTGTAGAGACAGTGACAGCTTCTGCGTGATAAACTCGCTGACCCGCAAAGCAGGCGAGGTTGGGCAAGGGGCGTGGGCGGGCGTAGCGGGCGTGGCGGGCGTTGTTGTCGGCAGCGACTTCAATTAAATAGTAATACATAATAATCAACACAAAAAAGCAAAAACAAACAAATACACAGCAAACTGGAAGCAGCACAGCGAATACCCTATGGAATAAGTGAAGCGAATGTATCATCAATCAATCAATCACAAAAGCAACGAAAACTCTGATTCGCAAAAAAAAAATATTAGCTGAAGGAGAAGTCTTGCTCAGATTAATATACATTTTGATAGCGTTCACTAATTGCAATGACTGATTGATTGATTGATTGGTGTTTAGCTGTAGCTAACTTAAAACTGAAGCATATTGTACATATGCCTGCCTAGCTGATTGAACAATTCAATGCTAATCAAGTCGAGTAATTGAATAACTATAGACCTAAAACGAACCATCTGATTGATTGATTGACAGAATGACTGATTAGATGACCAACCAACTACATTCGCTTACTGAGCTATAGCTGTGTCCAATAGATAGAATGATTGACTGACTGATTGACTGAGCTAACTAATTGATAGACATGCAATCCAGTACTAACCAAACCGAACCTGGGCATTATGTATAATATAATGATTGATTGATAATGCCGATTGGCTGACTGATTGACTGTCACTTTCATTTGTGCATCGCTTGCTTGATGTGCATACAAAAGAATCTTTCTAGACCTATTTGTCTGGAAATGTTTACGTTTCCCACTCAATTCACGTATGAATACCTACCCGCTGGCTGGGCTGAGCGTCTGAGCGTCTCACGCTGCATCAGCGGCCAGAGGCACCCCCCGTGGTTAGGGTGCGGCGAAAACAAACCAATTGATGAATCTAAGCCAAAAGCCAAGTCACTCGCAGCAGCGGCAACAAGAACAACAACAACAACAACAACAACAATAGAAATGCTGATGCCGATGTCGATTGGCGATGACAAATTTCGATAGCCGTTGCCCAAGTGGAACAAGCGAGTCAGCCAGCAGTTGCGTCCAGTGCCATTTCGAACGACAAACGCGTCGCAATGTCTGAGCAACGTTCCACCAAGCCGACAGGCAGCAGTCGCTGCATTCGAAGCCGCAGCAACGGCCAGATCTTCACAAGCCTTTGGCTCATGCTGCTCCTGCAGCTGGCCACGGGAACAGAGGGCTATCGAGCTATCATACCCATCGATGAAGGTGCGAACGAGCGTTGCTCTACCTGCTCTACCTCTACACACTCTCTTTCTCTCTCACTCACTCACTTGCTCTCTCTCTCTCTCTCTCTGTTTAGCTAATCCCGGCAAATGCATTTATCGTGGCGATTTGCTGCCGGAGGGCATCAACAACGGCATTCCGCCCTGTCAGCGGCTTACTTGCAATGCGGATGGCTCCATACTTATCGAGGGGTGAGTCTGGCCAGGGCCAAATACGCACACTCACGCACACGCACACACACTCACTCGCACCCAGCTAAATACAAACATTCGAAATGTTTTGCACAGATAAGAAAGAGGCTGACGGCGCAGTAGACATCGTCACAAAATTGTGAATTGAGTTTAGAGTACGATTCTGAATTAGAAGCCTACATAGGCCGGAATTAGCAGATACTGAAACTCCTCTGGAAATATATTTCTGTAGAAGAAGTATAGCAGAAGGAAGAGAGAAGGAGAGATAAAAAGTCCATTCCATTTGCCTGCAGACATAGCTGAACGAGTTAGTTTAGCTTATCTACACAAGAGGAGAGAGCTCGAAGAACTTATCTGATCAGTGATATTAGAAAAAGAGCCGAAATGTGAAACATAAAGGAAGTAAGACACTAAATTTACTTCTCATGAAGAAGAGATCGACTATGTAACTACTAGATTTATACTATAACCCAAACAGAAGTATGTGCATATATCCTATACTCCATATATTCGAATTAAAAGCCTGTGATATTTCTTAGACATGATTACATCATTCCCAACCCAGTTCTAACATCCACTTACAATATCATTTAGGCCTATTAACACAATGTCTTTTCGCCTTGCATTAGAGCAAGACGGCAATAGAGCTGAACTACTCTTTTTCAAGCAAGTTGAAATGAAGGCCAGAAAATTAATCAACTAATTGAAGGCGCTTCAATTAAAAACTTGTCCAGTTAATCAATGTAGTTCAATCAATTAATCAATTGATAAATTAATACAATTCTTGTTAGGAAGTTGTAACATCCACTTTAAATTCGAGTAGCTGACATAGCTGTAATACTGTGTTTACATGTATGCCATACAAGTAGTCATCAATCAGTATCAATCAAGCAATTAAATAAATAAAATATTATCCAAAAACATAAGTCAAGTTTGATTAGAGTCTTAAAGTTTCCATTGTACGCATATTAAACATCTTTAATCTCTCATCAGCTTATCTATATATACATATATATCTAACCTATATATATTATGCTTCTCTTTCGTTTTCCTCTCTGTCTCTGCAGCTGCGGCAAACTTCGCATCGATAAATGCAATCGTGGCGAACGCATCTATCCATCGAAACCCTTTCCGGAGTGCTGCCTGCTGCGCTACAAGTGCAAAAAGCCGGACGGAGTGCCCTTCTACATTGAGCGGAATGCTGCCGAGGGAGCGTAGACGATCCATAACATAAGGCAGCCATCTGGGATCCATCTGGAACTCATTACAAAATCCATTTGTCGCCCGCACCGGCAAACAAGCTATGCTAATTTATTTTGTACATTATTCCACTTTGTATATCGAATCAAGCAACTATTCTTTTTTTTTTTACTCCACATAAACATACATACAAAAACACATACAGACTTTATATAGCCATGTGATACTTGCAGCTTTTTAATACTGGGCTCTCTTGACTCGCAGCAGAAAAGAAATTGTTTAATTACTGGGCCAGCCCGCTCATAAACACCAATTAACGTGCCCCACATGCTCCAAGCCCCCCTCTGAAGTGATGCCAACTGCAATCGAGGCACTAGCTGTAGATGCAACTGGATGGCACTTCCAGCTCAGGCCTGATCGACTGGCAACTACCCTGTACTCCGTTTCTATATGTGACATATGTGACTTCATATGAAGATATCGATCTGCAAAGTAATGAGTCACATCACATCAATCAAGCATTAGCTCATCATATAGTGTGTTAGGTAGTCATGCAGTCAAACTTACTAGTTCAATCAATCAGTCACTAGTCTATCCATCATTCAATCAATCTGTCAATCAGGCAATCAATTAATTAGTCATCCGGAGAAATGATATTTCAATAATTCAAGGAGAGAAGAAGTGCAGAAGATCATTAAAGTTGTCTACATACATATGTATGTATACAGCAGTTCTCATTTGGTATTTGTATTTAGGTAAAACAAAGCTAGAATGCTCACAGCAGCAGAGAGCGCCACTTGAAGCTCGAATGCAACGAGTTCTACCTGTCGTAGGGCTCAACATTTGGGAGAGACAGTACGTGAGTAAAAGTGGCCCTATATAAAGGGCAGCAGCTGCAGCATTTCTTCAGTCAGTCTTCAGTCGTCCAGGCTTGGTGGAGGTCAGCGTAATCAAGTGAATTAGAGTGTGTGATCGATCAGCTATGCATTAAATACGTGGAGGAACTACGTAAGGGAATTACGTAAGGGAATTACGTAGAGGAAATATGTAGAGGAATTACTTAGTGGAAATACATGGAAGAAATACTTCGAAATACGTAAAGGGAATACTTAGAAATAGAAATAGACAGACGAATATTGCTAAATCGACTCAGCTCGTCACCCTGATCAAGCATATATATACTTTGTGGGGTCTGCCACGCCTCATTCTGCCTGTTACATGCATTTCAACAAAACCATTATACCCTGATTTCCCATTTGCAAGTGGTTCAGGGTATAATTAAGAAATAAAATAAATAAGCGCACCTTTTGTCGCAAAACGTTAATTAGTACGAAATAATGAAGCTGCGTCCCAGTCGCAGATTCGCAGATTCGCAGATTGCGAACTGAGCATTGGGGAATCGGAGCATGGGCAAAGGGGGAGAATTGGGGTACTGCTTCTATCCAAATGCCACCCAAAGGGCGGACAGTGTCAAAGCTTAAGATGCGCGTGCAGCGAAAATATCGCGAGAATTTGTTGCCTCTTTTTTTTTTTGGCTCTTGAGGGAAATGCTTCCCCCGTCTGCGTCGTCGTCCGCGCCGTCGTCGTCCTCGCCCCGTGTCCTTCAGTCTTTTGTAACTGCGCAAATTAGCCCAATTAGTTCGACAGCTTATCGCATGGCTAAGCAGCTTTATGTGGAATAGCCAACATATTTGGACTTGAGATAAACCTGCCGCCTCACACCCTCTTTCTCGCCTCCCTCTGTCACTCCCTCGACCCTTTACCTGTGCCTTCCTCTTACCTATTCATTCATTGGTCACTGATTTTTGCAGTACTCTTTAATAGATTTATTGAGCTCGTCCATTTGAGAGACTCATAAAATAGTTAGTTGACAAAGCTAGGGAGGTTTGAGTTGAACATTTACAGGGTATTATGTAGTCCACTCATTTATGAATTAGTCAAATAAACTAGTTTCTAGGGTATTTTATAGTCTGTAACTGCCGGCTACATGCGATAATTGATCAATCTAAAATATAAACCATAAAGGAAATTGTTTGTATAGGCAAAGCCTATTTAGCTTCAAGGGTTTCTCAAACTTGTACAGGGTATTCATGCACAGTCAAGTAGAAGCAAGAACTTGCTCGGTCTGCATGAATGATGTACATGAATGATATAGTCAGACTGGAATAAATACAGAAATGGGACAAATGCAGATTTGACAGGGTATATTCTAGTCAGGCATAGCCGCCTGAGCCATGTTAATGTAATCAATTTGAAGATTCATCCATTAGGAGATTAATGACACGACACCATTCAGCTACAGGGTATTACACAGTCGAGCATGGCCACTCGGCTGGTTGTGCTCATGCATTTAGATGATGATGATTGATGCTTGCTGCCAAAAATAAGTGCACTCTGGCCCAAACAAAATTGTTGCGCGCTGCCAAGTTATTTATAAGCCTCTGCGTTCTAAACTTGCCAAGGTATTTACACAAAGCTACCTTATGGAAGCGAGCGGCAATGGGGCTAGGGGCGTGGCAATGCGAGCAGCTTAGGGAAAATGCGTAGAGCCGAGCTAACGTACATATGTGCGCACATTTTTGGCTCAAGTGCAGGGTAATTGGGGGCGGGGCGAGGAAAAGTTTGCTAAAATTTCAAATGAACTCTAAAGAAAGAGAGAGAGCGAAAGAGAGGGAAAGAAGTGGAAACTCTTAAAGTTGTTCAAGTTAAATCGTTGGCATCTCCCCTCGATGTAGTTACCTTGGCCTAACCAGCAGCACTCAATTTATTTATGGCTTTGCTCTGAGCCGCAACTAGTTGACTCTTTTAATAACCAATTTGGCAGCCGACAGCCAGCAGCCAGCAGCGAGCAGACGGCAAAAAGGATATTAGCGTTGTCCTCGACGCAAGGATCTAAGAACTAGACCAAGTTTTTTCCACGCCCGCCTGGAACTGCAGATGGAACTGAGTGGGTGGCGGTGGGGCTAGGCAGCGGAGGAGTGGAGTGAATCTTAATGGAAAAACGCACAAGGACATGCACACCAATACACACACGCACACCTGCTTAGCTACACCTACAGGTAAGTTGTGTATTATGAAAAGCTCATCTAATTTCAATCAATTGTTGCCAGAGTTGAGGGCAACAAATTTTTAAGTGCTGCTGCTGCTGCTGCTACCTCCACTTCATTCTCTTCCTCGAATATAAAGGCGTGTGTGTGAGTGTGTGTGTGTGTGGGTGTGGCAATATCTTCATCAAGAGCAACGCAGCTTGAACAAAAAGTTCGTGCAAAATTAAATTCAATAAAAATCAAAATGAAATTTAATAACCAGCCACACGTGCAGCTAAATAGAATTTGCAGCGGGTCGATAAACGATAAACGATAACATTTGCTGGCTAGCTGTTAGAGATGGCTAGCCAAAGCTTAACGCTCGTATATCGATAACTGGTGATCGATAGCGATAACAGTAAAAAGAAAGCAAAATGTTTGCCCCATATTTATTTCTTCGCCTTTAATCAAAAGCCTATTTCATTTTTGTAAGCTCTCCCTTATTTATTTGACTCCAGCCTAATCATAAAAACCCATAAGTCAACTTCCCATCTCGATGTTGCCTCCAGTTCAGCCCCCATTCCTATACCCATCCCCATCCACATCATAATTCCTGGCTCGAGCCGAAACCAAACTTCAAGTAGCTCTCGCGTAACCACTTAATCATATCAGCATAATAAGTCAACAGGAGACGCACCAAGGTAATAAAATTAAATCCTTGCTCAAAAGCTCAAAGTGAGGGTAGTCCACAGTCGGTGGCGGAGGCGGTGCCAGCAGGTGGCTGAGGGGGCATGGCGGGAGCACACCTACCCTATAAGCGATATTATAGTCTAAGCTCCAAAGCAGAGCGAAAAACCAACAAGCGAAATCAATGGCAAGTCAACGCGAGGCGTCTATGTCGCACGCAAAAAAGAAGAAGAAGAGGAGAGCTGAAGATGCTTTTGCATAGGGTATGCGCGACTTGGCAATGCCCTGTCGGGCAAGAGCTTGTGGATAAAGAGATAACTATAAATCACAAGAGGAGTAAGAAAGACGGCAAAGGAAAATGTAAAACACACAGCTGTGCATATGATGTGCTCGACTAGTAGATACCCTGTAGGCACATATCGTGCTATAGACAGATGAAGTAGGTATTTGGTAAAGTTTAGCTGAGTGAGTTTACATCTATGGCATTTGGATACAGCTCTCTCTCTCACCCATGATATACCCACTGCTGGCAAATGTCTAGGGTATGCTAAAGAAAAACTGCTTACGCGCATATTAAAAATGCTTTATTTATGCTCCACTCCAAACAGGGAAGGAAAACGTTGGAGACGCGACGACGCACAGTGGGGCCTTTGCTCATTTTGCGTTGCAAAAATCATAACTTTTGAACCAAGCAAGATATTTCAAAAATTTAAAAAGCATTCGACAGAGAATTCTTCAAGCTATAAATAAGCCAAAATTCAGGGTGATGCGTTAACAGGGTGCTTCACAGTTTAACCTCAAACCTGAAAAATGTGATTTTTGTCCTAAAATGCATGTTTTTGTGTGAAAAACTACAAATTTTTTTGTTGAAATTGATTTAGTTTTAATTATTTGCAATATTTAAACAAACAAAAAACAAAAATTTGTAAAAAAAAAAAAAAAAAAAAAAATTACCAAAAAACCAAAATTTTCGATTTGCATGCAAATTTGACCTTTTTTAGTACATTTTGTGCGTTTTTATGCCGACTTTGGGTTAGTTTTTTGCTATAGAAATCCGGGGTGGCGCCTGGTGGCACCCAAAGTTTTATTTATATTAAAGAGGACATCTTCCTTAACACGTGTATATATACCCGTGCTCGGAACTCGGCGGAACTCACAAAGATATAGACTACTTTAGGTAAAAAAAATGGTCAAATTTAGAGGTTTAGTAAATTTAAACCAGCTCTGCAATGAAAAGTCGTATTAACATAATTTTTTTTTTATTCTATTAGTAATAATTCATTCTTTAAATCGCAACCAACACTGCAAAAATTGGTGCAAGATTTTTCCTACAATTCAATTGACAAGTGGGATATTTTTCACAAAAACACGCTGCTCTTCACAACTTTGCCACTTTCCCAAACTTTGAAAGGCTATAACTACCCTTAAAATTGACCGATTTTCAAAAATCTTTCGGCTACAAACTAGTAGATCGATTTATTTTCATATGACATCAACTTTTTTAAAATCGCTTAAGGTTACTTTTTTGATTTTTGCCACGCTCTGCCGGCAGAGGCCCCACTGTGCGACGGTAATCGATTTATGCGCAGCTATTTACAATTTGTTATTTGGGCGGCACAAACAGCGACCACGCCCCCGTCAGACAGTCAACCTGCAGCGTCCCCGCCGCCGTCTCCCTCTGGTAACCAAGCAACATTTGTGAAATTCAATGCGAACCATATGGAAAAGTTCACGCAAATCGTTTGGGGAGAGATGAAAATCCAGCAAGCGGATGGACGGATGGATGGACCTGCGACTGGAGATGTTTGAAATATAATCAAAATATCTGTGTATGTGTGTGTGCGTATTTGTATTGTTGCGAACTTTTTGTCTAAAGTACCTTGAAGAGGTGATAAAAGAAAGCGAGAGAGTAAGGAGCGAATTTTAAGCGACAAACCGAACAAAAGGCAGACAGAGAGAGAGAGAGAGAGAGAGGTGTATATAATACTGCCTAAAGGTAAGACAGAGAGGTAACGATCTCAATAGCCATTGTTCAGAGTTTAGCTCAAAGTCACATTTAATTTGAATGGGTAAAACCTGAAGCCATTCTCCACAAACTTACAACATTTTCCCGCACACAATGAACAAATAGGATAAAGTTCTGAGATGCAGAAGATTCGACTGTAAGATACCCTGTTATAGAGTTTACCTTTAACAACAAAACACAGCAGTTTAATCACGCTGAGTCTTATGGTTTCCTAACTGTACTCAAGGAACCCAGCCCTAGCTGAAACTATCCAAGAAACGCCGAGCTGTAAGCAAGCTTAGCCCGTTCTTATCAATATATACCATGCAAAGTTAAGATTCTTAATAATTTTTCCATAGTGCTGCACTAAACCAATATACACTCTACAAGTACATTTACTAGGGTAGCAAAACAATGGGGAAAAAAGAGCCAAACGAAAGAAACGAAAAGAAATAAAATATCGTATAGAAAACTTTGTCCAAGCAATAAATGAGCAAAAATTTTAATGAAATTAAAATAAGCCGCGGCGCGTGTCCAAATGAAAGTTCGAATCGAATGGCTAAGACACAATATCTAATTGCTCTCAAAGCCGATTTGTTATTTACTTGCACAGATAGAGACAGAAAGATACAGGGAGAGAGAGAGAGGGAGAGCATGGGATAGATGAGGCCAATGTTAAATCAACTGCGTTTTGTTTGCATTCGGTTCAAGCTTAATCTAAAGATTAGATTGAGAATATACGTATATATGGATATGTATATATGCATATACATATAACTTACTTACTTACTGAGTTAACAGATAAATATGACGAATTCCTTTTGAGATCAAGCTTCGTATATATGGGCTTGGCTTTAAAATTAATTTATATAAAATGTAGAATATTTCGTATATAATATTTATTGCGAAATCATTACAGCATACCGTAAAATATGTCAAATATGTAAGCTACTAAAAAAAAATAGATATAGTATATGCTTACTCGTGTTATATACTAGACACAAGAAAAAAAAAACCCCATTTGATTGAAGACTTTGTTTCGTTTTGGCTAATCTTTCAGTACAGAAAAAAAAAAAAGAAACTTAATTGCCTATCGCAGTCCCGGCATGTGGGCGGGCTGTATATTGTTTTTGGCAAGTGGGCGTGGCATGGCTGAATGCACACGCCAAAGCAAATGCTCAATCAATTCGATTGAGGCGCGATTGAGCCGCATTTCAGAGCCGCGAAACGCTTTCATTTGCATACAGCTGTCCACTCTCCGCTGTCTGTATGTGCGGATGTGCGCGTGTGGGTGTAGGTGTGTGTGTGGGCGTCTGAGTGTGCATGCTGATATGTGCCTGCGTATCTTTGGTGTCCATCTGCAGCGAGAGGCGCTCGGGCGCATCGTCGAAGCGCACCTTAACCTCTGACTTGCCATTGCCATTGTGCAACAAGGCCTGCGCGTCCAGCTCCATGATGGGCATATCCATGCTGAGTGCCTGCAGCGTGCTGTGGCAGCGCCTGAAGCTGGGCCGCTCCCAGGGCTCGGAGCGCCAGCATTGCAAGAGCAGCGCGTAACTGTGAATAGAATTGAGATGCATGAAGCGAATATGCCCCGTTGCAGGCGCCGAGCGGGCACCATTGAAATATGGCTGGCACTTACAGTTTGTCGGGACATTGCTCTGGCTGCTGCAGTCGCCCGCCCTCCTTGACGTGGGCGAGCACCTCGAAATTGTTGCGCGCCGCATACGGCTGCTGGCCAAGCGTGAGTATCTCCCAGCAGAGCACACCGAACGCCCACACGTCCGACTGGGTGCTGAAGAGGCCATCGACGAGACTCTCGAGTGCCATCCAGCGCACCGGCAACAGGCCCTCGCCCTCCTTGCGGTAGTAGTCGCTCTTATAGATGTCGCGTGCCAGCCCGAAATCACCAATTTTCACGATGCGTCGCCCGCCAATTGCTGCCCCATCGGACACCAGGCAATTGCGGCAGGCGAGGTCGCGATGCACGAAGTGCATATCCTCCAGATAACTGCAGCCATTGGCCACATCCAGGCACATGTTCAGCAGATCCTCAAACTCTAATTTGCGCTTCGGCGATTCCTGTAAGCAACGGTACATCAGTATCAATCATTGACTGCTTTAAATGCATTCAAATCATAATGGCATTTCGCACACAAATTCTATTTTCGGCTACTTTAACTGTTTTAAGCAAAAACTAAAACAACAACAAGCAATTGCAAAGAGCAACGAGAGCGCGCATATGTAGAAAACGGTTTTTGTTTTCGTTCTCTCTTTGGATCGTCTTCGAACTTCACTCGACAGCATGCAAAGAAAAAGGATAAAGCAATGTGGCTACCCTCTCTCTGTCTCTCTGTCTCACTCTTGCTCTTGCCGCTAGTAGCTAAGCGCATGTTATGTTGGCTATGCACACATATACATACATACACACGATGCTTAATGCACTCTACGTATAAAATGTATATGCGAGTCGAAACATGAATACCCTAAATTATTACCATAACGGGGAGAGCTTTGTAGTTAAGTATCATTAGTATTTAATTAAACATTAAATTTGTCTTCAGTGTTGCTGAAAAGAATTGATGCAAAAGTAAAATAAAGTGTTGTTTTTATAGCAGTGATAGCTCACAAAGCGTATTTCGAATGTCGAGTAAGCTTAATGAGCAGCTTACAAAAGTAAAAGAGAGGAGAGAGCGAATGAGAGTCGTATGCAAAGAGAGTCTTAGCAGCAAAGTGTATGTACGTACATACATATGCATATAAGAAGAAGGATAAGAAGCATAGGCAAACGACTACGTAAATAAGACAAAGACGGCATAGATATCTATGAATGTAGTTGCATCTCTCTCTATCATACATATATTCCCATTGATCAAGTGAACCAATTGTAATTAGAGTTTGAGTAACGCAACAGCAACCATTACTAAATATGTATGTATGTATGTAGATATGATAATTTGCAGTTAAGGTCGATTCGCTCACCTGTGAGTTGGGCCGAGCCGCACGCAAGTAGCTGAGCAGATCTCCGGCCTCCATGTGCTCCATGATCAGCGAAATGGTATCGCTGTCAAAGCAGATGCCAATCAGGCAAACGATATTCTCGTGCTTGAAATTGCTCATCAGCTGCGCCTCCTGCAGCAGCTCCGCAAATTCGCTGGCGCCCTTGCGCAGACTCTGCAAGTGGATGAGGAGCGTGCTTCAGTTTGGGCATGGCAAGTGAACTGCATCACTGAACACTCACCTTGATGGCCACTCGCTGCGGCTGCGCCTCGTCCTCGCCCTGCAGCTGACCCTCGTACACCTCGCCAAAGGCGCCGCTGCCCAGAAAACGCAGCAGCGTCAGTCGACTCCAGCTGATCTGCGGCAGCAGCGCAATGTCCGCATCGCTCAGCGTCATCGAGAACGTGCGATTGCGCGCTGCCATCAGCTGCTGCTGCGTCTGCAGCGTCGATAAGTTGCTCCAAATGCTGGGACGGCTCTGCTGGAGCAGCTTCTTGGCTCGCTGGCGACGTTTTTGCACTGCGAAATGGATTGATTGAATATTGATTGACTGATGTGTGATTGCTCGTGATTGAGCTTACCTTTGCGAACGAGCACTAGGGCCAGCACACAGCTGGAGACAATGGCCGCTGGAGCAATGATGGCCAGGACCAGCGAGCCACGCTTCTCGGGCGAGACGAAGGGCTCCGCAATGCGTTCGCTGTCCTCGCTGAAGGGTCCCCAGCCATGCGGCCGATTCCTGGCCCTGACACGGAACAGCAGAAGGCGACGCGAGTGCAGGTCGCGCACAATGCAGCTCAGCTCGGTGGTGTTGCAAAGGTCCAGCCACTGATCCTCGATGACCTGCGGCTCCTCGGCCCACGGCAGCGTGGCGAGGGAGGTCTCGCGTCGTCTCCGGCGACGACTGGGACGACGCGCCTGCAGCGCCTCCAGATTGTAGAGCATTATGGGCGCCCCATTCTCCGAGGCGGGCGCCCAGCTGACCCGAAACACTTCCCCCGCTATGTGCTCCAGCTGCGGTCGACCTGGCGCACTGGGCGCATCGCTCAGCGTCTCGTACACCTGGCTCGCCGTGTAGTAAACCGAGCCGGCTGGCGTGCTGGCATAGCTTATGGCGAGGCGGCAGGAGTAGCGCGTCTTGGGCTGCAGCGACGACAGCTTCATCAAGGTGTAGTTGGCAATCACGTTGAACTTGAGCTGCTCGCTGTTCAGCGACTGGCACTCGAGGATCAGCGAGCTGATGGCGTCGCTGGTGCCCGCCCAGGCCAGGGTCAGGGAGTAGGCGCTCAGCTCGACTAGCTGCAAGGGCGGCAGCTTTTGGTAGCTGCGAATCAGTATGGGTTTGGTGCCGTTGAACTTCGTGGGCGTGGCATGGGCATGCAGCCAGAGCTGGTAGAGGCGACCAGGCTGTAGCTGGGTCAATCGCTGCACACCAGCTTGCTCCAGGCGCAGCTGCTGCGGTGGATTGATCGCCGTTCGATTCCGATCAGCTCCGACCTCACTCGCATCTGCATTGATGAATGATTGATCCTCCTGATTGATCAGCGATTGATCTGTGTCTTTGCCGGTTTGCTCCCCCGCCTCGTGAGCCTTTACTTTCTTGCCTTGCCGATGTACTCCTTCGTCAGCCTGCTGATCTCCCTTCTCCTTGTCCTTGTCCTCCTCAACGCTGCCCGATACATCTCCCGCTTGTTGGTGCTCCTCCTCCATCAGCTGCCAGTGCAGCGTGTAGTAGACGCTCTCGCTTCGCAGCTGCAGTGGCGCCAGCCAGCTCACTTCCAGCTCATTGGGACTCAAGGCCCTGGCGCTGAAATTCCGAGGCGCCGTAGGCGTGGCAGGGGCAGTGCGCAGCTGCAGCTTGGGCAGCACCAGCAGCGGCTCGAGCTTCAAGACGGTCTGGTAGTAGCTGCTCAATGAGACGCCCAGCTCGTAGCTGTGGAAGGGCTTCAAGCCGGCAATGCTCAGAGATTGGCCGGCGAAGCCCTTGAGCGAGCGCAGCTCACTGGAGTTGCTCTGGCTCGCCGTCAAGTTGAGCTGGTAGCCCAGTCCGGGTATGGGCAGGAGGCAGTCCGGGGCAGCTGTTAGGTGGGGCAGCTGCAGGGTGCAGTTGGTCTCGTCGCAGCTGAAGGCCAGCAGCTCGTGCTGGCCGCTCCAGGAGGCGGGCAGCAGCAGGCAGTGGCGCTCGGGATAGGCCTGATAGTTGTAGGAGCGCAGCAGGCGCACCTCATCAAAGCTCAGGGGCAGCAGGTACTCCAGCTGCTGGCGTCGTCGGCCGAAGGCGCGCAGACTGCCGTTGCGCAGGGCGTAGAGGTAGCCAGAGTCCTGGGCCAGCTGCAGGATGTTCTCGTTCAGCAGGTTGAGCTGGGCGCTCAGGGAGCTAGGCGTGCAGAGCTGACGATGGATGTGGTAGATGCACAGCCTGCCCAGCTCATCGACCAGGTTGACGGTCTCCTCCGACGGCTGCTGGCTGCCCTCGAAGAGGCGCCACAGCGGCTGCGCGAGGCCCTGGAAACGCAGCTCTGTCTCGTTGGCCAGGCTGCGACCCCTCAAGGTGCCGTTGCGCTCGTTCAGCGAGTGCTGCAGCCAGATGAGAGCGCGCGCATGGGGCAGCGCCATCAGGTCCCGCAGGAGCTCACCGCGCGGCGTGCACCACAGCTTTTCGCCCGGCAAAATGCGCGCCTCGAAGCGGCACAGATCGAGCCGGTAGATGCAGGCAGCGGGCAGCCGGTCCGCCGCCGACAGCTGGTCCAGCTCGGCCCAGTAGACGACGCGCTGCACCCAGTCGACGGTCAGGGCGAGCACCTCGGCGCGCATGCGGGCCAGCTTGGCCGGGACCTGGCCCGGCATGTGGCTGAGCAGCTCGACGTGCTCGTTCACCCAGAGCAGGCGCTGCTCGCCCTCGATGGTGACCAGGTGCTCGACGGGATTCGCCGTGTAGACCAGCTGCTGGCGTCGGGCCAGGTCCAAGTCGAACTCCCCGATGTGCTCGGCATTGGCGTAGAGCAGCCGTGGCACCGCCTGCAGCTCCGGCGCAATGTGCAGCGTGTGGCTTGTGGCCGCTGTCGACTGCTGCGCCTGCACCTGGAAGCGGTACGTCTCGTCCGGCTGCAGCTGGCCAATGCGCGCCTCCAGCTGGGTCTGGTTGAGCAGCAGCTCGGCGTGGAGGTCGGCGCCGTGCCAGCAGCTGATGCGGTACTGCAGCGCCGTCTGCTGCTGCTCCTCCTCGGGCACGTCCCAGCGCAGCAGCGCGCTGATGTTGACGCCGACCTGCAGCGCCTGCGCGCGCCGCTCCACAAAGACGCGCAGCCTGCGGGGCTGCGTGGGCGCGGCCAAGGGCGTGGCCAGCGTCAGCCGTGTGGTGGGTCCAGCGCGCCAGGCCGAGTGCGGCGTCAGGCTGACCCGCAGCGGCAGCATGGCCTGCGAGAGCTGCGTGATGCGCGCGAAGGACGTGGCCAGCTCCAGGCTGAGCACCCGCTCGCCGCCCTGCTCCAGCAGCAGCTTGTAGCTGATGCTATGATTCCCCCCAGTGTGGGTGGGCTGCCAGCGCAGCCGGAAGTCGTTCCAGTGCCCGCCCGGCTCGATGCGCACGCTCTCCGCGGCCACGGGCAGCGGGCGCACGCTCGGATCCGGGCTGGGGAACGCTTTGTCGCTCAGCAGCTGGAGCGCAGTCAGCGATGCATTCAGACCCAGACCGAGCGGCTGCAGCGGCTGCGTGCCCCTCGAGCTCTCCTCCAAGCGCAGCAGGTGCGCGGCGCTGCCGTCGGCGGCAATCCAGGCCAGGGCGTTCAAGGGCTGCAGGTGCTGCAGTGTGTGGGGCAGGGCGTCGATGGAGCTCAGTGTCGTCAACAGCTCCAGGCTGCGGTCCATGGAGAGCGCGCTGCGATAGACCAACAGCTGAGAGCTCGAGCCGGAGCTGGAGCTGGAACTGGGGCCCTCGACCAGCCAGTAGAGATAACGGTGCTGCAGGTCCAGGCAAAAGTTGCGAATGCGTCCGGTGAGGCCGTTGACGTGATAGAACTCCAACTCCTGCTGGGTGTTCAGCGTGCGACTGGCCAAGTGCGCCTCGCTCGAGTAGTACAGCTGGCCGTGCTCCGCGTCCAGGGCCAGCTGCCTGGCCCCAAAGATGGGCAGCAGCTCCCGCTCGCCCGTCAGCGGATCCATGCGCTGCACCAGGTTGCGCGCCAGGTCCGTCCAGTAGAGCATGCCGCCACGCCAGTCGTAGGCCACGGCGCTGACCTGCTGCAGGCGGTCCAGGGAGCCGCAGCTCAGCTGGGGCTGCAGCCGGTGCACGCAGTACAGCGTCTGCTCGCTGACGTAGTAGGCCACGCTCTCGTTGACCAGGACGAGGGGGCTGGGCGCAGCGGCGAGCTTGGCGGGTAAGGCCTTCAGCTGCTCGCCCAGCTCGTTGGTCATGTAGAGCCGGCCCTGGCGCGTGGCCCAGCGCAGACGGTGCTCGCCCAGGGGCCAGCTGCGCGTCGCGATCTGCTGCGTCCACTCGCCCGCCCAGCCGGCCTGGTTGATGGCGCGCACGCGCAGCTGGTAGAGGTTGTTCGGCTGCAGGCGCTCCAGGCCGAAGCTCAGCTGCCGGATGTTGCGTATGTTGTACGCGCTCTGGCTACCCACGTCGAGCACCTCGAGCTCGTAGCTGAAGTTGGCCACGGACAAGGTCTGGTAGGGATTGAGGGCCGGTGGCCGCCAGCTGATCTTGGCCGCCTGGGCGCCGAGCATGGCGCGCAGCTGCTGCGGCTGGGCCGGCTCCAGGGCCAGCGGCTGGCGACGTCGCTCCAGGGCCAAGGTCTCGAAGATCTCCTCCTGCAGCAGCTCCTGCTCCTCCCGCTGCATTGTCCAGCTGCTGGTCTTGCTCTGCATCTCCAGTTTGCTGTCGTTGATCAGCAGCAGCTGCTTCTGGTCGACGCTCAGCGCGAAGCTCAGCCAGTTCTCGTCCCTCAGAGGCCTCAGCTGCTTGTAGCTGCCGTCGTAGCTCAGCTCCAGCAGCTGCTGCTCCTCCAGGAGCAGCACGTGGAGCAGCCAGCGCTGCGGCTCCAGCACAAAGTTGCCCAACCTCGTTGGGGCCGGACCCACGCGCAGCTGATCCTTGGTACTGAGGTCCAGGCGATGCAGTGACTCACCGTCTGACCAGAAGAGCCAGCCATTCAGTGCATCCACCTCCAGCTGCTGCACCGTCTCGCCCAGCTGCGCGCTCAACTGCTGCACCTCGTCTCCTTCCGTCGAGCAGCTAAACAGTTCGTACTCCGCCCCGTCTCCTGCCTCCGCTGCCAAGTACAGACGTTGCCGCAGCCAGTCCAGGCTCACCTTTCGCGCTGTCCACCTACCAGGCAGCTGCAGGTGCAGAGCTCGCGCCGAGCTAGTCGCCGGCTCATCCAGCAATTGACTGCGAAGAAGGGAGAGAGTTTGAATGGAGCCACATTATTGATGATTACCGACCTGATTGACTCACCTGTGCAGCTGTCCAAGCGAGTCGAGTAGCCAGAGTCGCTGTTCGCGCTGCGACCAGGCCACGTCGCTGATGTTCGTCTGCTCGTTGGAGCGGTAGACGACGCGCGTCTCACCCGCCGGCTCGAGGGATTGCCAGACGACTTGCCGCCTGCTGACCAGCAGCACGCTGAGCAGCTGCTGCGGCTCCAGCGGCGGCTTGGTCTGAATCGCAGCCACGGCCGACGGTCCCTGGCCCTGTTTGTTGATCATGCTCAGCGACAGCGAGTAGTTGGTCAGCGGCTGCAGCTGGCCGAAGATGCAGCTCGTGCGCTGGGCGGGCAGCAGCTGAAGCAAAAGAGAGAGATTGGTGTGTATCTGGACACCTGCTTTCGGACTTGGACTCACCTGCTCGCGACTGTCGTTGCTGCCGCCACTCAGCCGCAGCTTGTAGCCCTCGAGCGGCCCATTGCTGTAGCGGCCGGGACGCCAGTGAAGCGCCACATGATGCTCATCCAGCGCCAGTACCGATTCAATTGTTGGCGCCGAGATGGGCGCTCCTTCGATGGGCGTTTCATAGATGGGCGTCGCTGGCGAGTACAAAACATCCGAGCTACCCTCGCCAAAAGGTAGCTCAAAGCGAAACTAAAGTGAGAAAGAAAGAGAGAGAGAGGGAGAGGAGTATGATAAGGTAGGCATCAACTATTGGAAGAGTAAAGCTCATGTTATCCTCTTTATATATATTCATGAGTGGGTATATTAGGTCTCTACCGTTCTACCATCTATACTAAGCCCACTGGAATCCTCTCATTCTTATTTATAGATCTAGAGATAACCTTCCACTCGGAGATGCACTACACAACATCTCCAACCTAATCAGAAGTTATTCTAACAAGCAAGCATTATCAATGACCCACCATCTATCCCCCTGCCTGTCTTTGTGGTTGTTCGCAACTTACCCGGTAGCGCGAGTAGGGTATTAGCGCCTCGAGTATCTCACACACGTAGTACTCATCGCAGTCGTAGTCGGCCAGATTATGCCAGGCCAGCTCTGTCAGCTGATTCAATTGCTGATATTGTATGTTGAAGGGTCGACTGGCCAAGAAGTTCTCCGGAAACTGAATGCTCCACTTGATGGTCAAAGCACCCGAGTCGCTCGATGGCTCTAGCAGCTGAGGCTGCGTCGACTCTACCAGCTTAGCCATGGCCAAGCGCTGTAGATGCCAATAGTCCCGCTGTGACGTCTCGCAGGCGCCAATGCAGGGCGAATCGTAAGGATAGAATTGTGTGGAGGCCTAGAACAGCGAGAAATAGAGATTTAGAGTGAGATAGAAAGAGAGAGGCATACAGAATGAGCGACTGAGAGAGAGAGAGAGATAGTCACTTACGCAGGCCTCCTGGCAGGGTTCGATGTCCTTGAGTGCTCGATACCATTGCGCACAGCCCTTGGTGCACTGCAAAGAGAGAGAGAGAGAGAGAGAGAGAAAGATATGAATTATGGAAGTCTAAGTGAGAATCCCTTAAAGTCGCTTGGGATGAGGTGAGGAAAGGCGACTAAGTAGAGTTCCGTTTTCATTCTTACTTTTCTGCTAATCACATTCACATTTTTTTTTATAGATGACACTATGGTCAACTATCGATACCTAGCTATAAGCCTATCGATACTTAACCATTGGCCTGTCTCATCTAAGTCAATCCTTTCTCTTAAGAACCAGCTAAGAATGTCTCTCTACTACTTCCTAGACTTAGGTCTTTCAGCACAGCTCGAGAACTACTGCCCATCCAGTCAATGGCTCTATATATAGGGGCTCCATTTCAACTACACTAATCGTACACCCGTCTGCTCAACAAATTTCCGTTTTGTTCACACTTGCTTTGTTGTTCACTTCACAACATTTCTAGAGGCAATTTTTTGCTTATTACAAATTTTTGTGTTCTTTTAATTTGTCGTAATCGAAAAATTTCGTGTTCTGAATAGACGTATGCGTCCTAAGATATCCCGCAAAACCTTTAGTCTAGTCTAGTATGAGCTGAGATGGATTGCTGCAAGGTACAAAACACACAAAAGGTCGGGATCAAGTACCTCGCCTCGAAATGCAGGTCGAGGCGATTGATGAGCTTGCGCCTGATGTTCAATGGGTTCTTGAGCTGCCTGGAGCGGGAGTACGATTGGGCGCGTCTCATGCACTTCGAGCTGGTGTGCAACTAGTTCCCATTGTGGCCAGGATATCGGGATACTCCTGCCTCAACCCCCGTCGGGTAACTCAATCAGCGGCAACCACTAACAGCTTGCGGTCAAGCTTAAATACAAATGTGAGCCGTGAAACGGCTTCGACTTTAAATGTCTTTAACGGATGTCTCTGGCCTGTCTGTTTGAGAAAGCGGTGTTTATTATTCGCTGAAATATGCCTTGATTATATATAGTAAATGGTATCCCATAGTCGGGAGTCATTTTCATAGTGTACAACAAAGGCATATATTGTTTATGTTATGATAGGGTATCTGCCTGTCGTTCATTTTGCTGGCTATGCAATTACACACTTTGTCTGGGAATTTCGGGGTGCTCGGCTTCAGTTACTGGGAATTGATTCGATTTTCGATTTTCGTCTCTCCGTTGCCATGCTATCCCCTTTTTTTGTGGGTCAGTCGAAGGCAGGTTTCGAATTACGGGGATTTGCGGCCGTTGGTCAGGGCTGCACTTGACACCGCTTTCGCAGTGGCGGGGGAAGGGGGGCGTGGCAAGGGGCAGGTGTTGACTTACGCGAGTTTTGTAGCACTTGTCGCTGTTGTCGGCCTTATCGCACTTAATGCCAAATTCGTCAAGAAATAGATCCTCCTGGAAAAAGAGAAATGAAACATCAATAAAGAGCGACAACGGAAATGCTGATGTAGGAGAGTGTAGACGAGGCGTAGGACAGTGTAGGGGAAGCTTGGCCGTGGGAAGAATATTCAATTCAATGTCAATGAATTCGCATTCACACAGCGTGGAGAAAGGCAATTGCTAAAGAAAGCGAATGAAAGAGGGGATCAAGTAAACAAAGAGAAGGGCGACGAGAGAGAGAAAGAGACGAGGCTGTGTGTAGAGAGCGGTAGTGCACTTAACCAGCTTGTGACCTTTAAAACTTGTCCTCCATCTACAATAAAAGCTTAATAAGATACCCTGTAATAGTTGCCTAAGCCGGGTAGATTAACTTGGACTGAATGTAGCAGATAATCGATTTACAGCTATTGGTAGAGCATGTAGAGTAAGTAAGAGAAAACTGGATACATTTCATTCTGGCAAGTCTATTGTAGACAAACTCCTTCCACTCAGCTGTCAATATACCCATGCACACACTTTGCACTGGGTATTCACAATTTGCTGATTCGCTGGCTTTCAACTCGTTATCTGAGAACTTCTGTCTATTCAAAATGCACAAATCTATTTGACCAACTCAACATTTAATGTGCGTCACGCCAAACGAGTTTCAGACTCCCGCTCGCTCTCTCCCCCTCTCTCTCTCTTTCCCGCTCTTTTCTGCTTAGAGCACGTGAATCTTTGATCTCTGCTCTATTCGAAATAAATCTGCATTGATAATTAGCCAAAAAAAAGAAAATGAAAATGAAAAAAACATTTCGTTCGCATCGAAGGTCAACAAGAGACGCGCAAAAGTTGCTTAACCTAGTGCTACATAATGGAGCTGTGCATGATGAACATGAATAGAATAGATCTCTAGTGGGGCACTCTAGAAGAAGAAGAAGAAGCAGCAGCAGCAAAAGAACCTCCATTCGGCAAGCAAAATGTAATTCTTACTCAGCGCTGAACTGAACACAAATTAAGTCCAGCCAGACAATGCTCTACTTGCTTGAATAGGCAATTCAATTTCTCGCTTGCTCTTTGTTTCTATGTCGATGTCTGGCTCTGCCTCTGCCTCTGCCTCTGCTCTGTATGACTTGCATATGTGTGTATTTTATTCAAAATCTCTTATTAGTTATCTATTTTCTCGCTTTCTCTAAGTAAACGACTCGTTCGCCTTGAGTCTGCCTTAATATCTCGCTAACCTTTTGTTTCCTAACTTTTCTCTCCGTCTCGCTTTTTCCTTATTTTGCAATGCAGACTTATATTAACCATCTCCATCTTTTCCTCCATCCCTCGTTCTCTTTCATAGAGAACTTTCATTCAATATGAATTTCTCTCAAGAGACTTCTATTTACTATGAATATTTCTTTCGTTCTCTTCTCCTTTCTCTCATTTCGTAACTCTCTCTCACTCATACTTTATTGCTTTCCCTCTCTCTCTCTCTCTCTATCTTCAGCACTATCTCCCTCTCTCTCTCTCTCTATCTTCAGCACTATCTCCCTCTCTCTTATTCCCCCTCCAGTTCCAATTTCATTTCCCATTTCAGCTTTCGTTTCTATGGTTCGAATTTCGAATTGCCTTTAAGCTTCAAATTATCGCATGCAGTTGCACAATTTACACATCTCTATACACACACATACACACATACATACATACATGAACGTATGTGTATGTGTGTCTGTATATTTGTGTTTCTTTATTCTTGCACACGCGTCAATTTAATTTAGAATTCTACGTAATATTTTATTAATTTAGCTTGATTGGCTTTTTCACAAACTGTTCACAGAGAGTGACTGTAAATGTGTGTATGTGTGTGTGTGTGTGTGTGCGTCTCTCTCTCTCTGTGTCTGTGCGTGTGTGTGTGTGTGAGATGACAGATGTAAGGGGGCGTCGAGTGGGCGGGCGTGGCATGTAGAGCGAGCTGCTAGCTAATTGGCATTGGAGGGGGACTTTCGTGTCGTCATTGCAGCGTCTTTTGTTGTACAATTTCTATTACATTAACTGACTGACTGACTGACTGACTGACTGAGTGATTGACTGACTAACAAACACACACAAACACATATATTGCAACTGAAGTGTATATGTGTGTGTGTTATTGACACCATTTATTGCTGTTGTTAGTGAAAAGCACCCTTCAAACCTAATCAAAGCGGGTATATTGAAGAGAGCAGAGTATTAGAGACATATCTGTCATCTATCATATCTATAATTCTCTCAGAGATAATCTAAAATTTAGAGGAGTACAATTAAACCATCGACTAATTAAATATCACTTTCAACACTGGTTTCTATGAGCAAAAGTCGAGATCTACAAGAGCTAGCGTAAGACCCAAACCGAATCCTGAGTGTTTCACTCTATTTGAATTAGAGTCCTTTTGATATAGCTCAACTTTCTTTAGAATTCGAGACATACAATTTTTTATACAAGTTTCCAGTTTCATTTGCTTCATATCTTTCGATGAGACAGCTCTAGCCATAAAACTGGTTAGGCGTAGTTCAATATGCTGTGGTTGAGGGCATCTGCGAGTCGATCATACACACTCTTGCTGGTTTATTGCGCTGCAGTCCGAAAAGCTAAATAAATTGGCTGAGCATTTTGCACAGAATCATCAGCATCATCAGCATCATCAACAGCATCATCATCGTGTCGAGTGATTCTTTCGTAGAGCTAGATATTTGCGCTGCGATCCAATCTATTCAGCTGCCCCTCTAGAGCTGCCTAGGCAGCTGCAGCTGAAGCAATTAAAGCAGCCAAGCGATAAGCAACAATTTACAGACACACTAGGGACATTCCCCATAAGTGGAGAGAGGAGAGACAGAGAGAGCGAGAGCGAGAGAGCTAGAGCATCTCAAATTCCCAATCCGTGAATCTCAGTTCGTACAGCATTTACAGCAATTAGGCTGCCTGATTAGCTTTAATTAAGCCAAACTGACATCGAGATGGGGCTTTCGATTGCATTGCCCTCACTCTCTTTCTCTCCCTCTCTTTTTAAATGGGTCTGGGTCGGGGCAATGGGGCATGGGCTCTACGAACAGTGAAATGTGAATTGCCGAGTGTTGAGTGAGTGTGAAATGTGTAGCGCTTAATTAGCGCACTCTAGTTCCAACTAGTGTCTAATTGAATGCTCTGGCAGCTGTTTGCATTCTCAGCTGAATCGATAAGCTGTTATCGATTAGCAAACATACCAGAGAGAGAGGGAGAGATAAAGAAGAAAAGCGAAGTTTAAAAGGTGAGAAAAGGAATGTGGAAACCGAGAACAATGAGAGGCTAAGATGTCTGTGATAATCTTTATATCGATTACATATGAATAGATGATCGATAATGATAAAAGGAGTGCGCGGTAGATAAGGCCTTAAGCACAAAGAAAGAAGATTGGATATAGCAACTGTTTACTGCTATATGGCGCCATCTATTGGGTATTTCAGAGCGATAATTGAATAATGATGGCAACAAGTGTAAAAACAAACATAAATTACAAATATAAAGTGGAAAAAACAAAGACCACTTAAATATATTTTTAATTATGCCAGATGCGCGAACAAACAGTCAGAGTCGAGTTCACCGAGAAGCTAATTAAAAGCAGCGCTACAATATCAATTTGGCTTCTCTCCCTCTCTCTCTCTCTATATATATATATGTATTTATAGGAAACTAAAGATGATGAAATATGTTTTCAATTTGTTTCCATTTCTAACAATTTCTATTTATTTATTTTGGTTTTGGGCAATTAATGAATACAACTAGCTCCAACTGGTAAGCAGCTGGCGCCATCTGGAGCCGACAACAGGCAACTTGTACATAGAGCAAAGACAGACCCAGAGAACATTCGAGGAAGCAACCCACACAATGTGCATTCATGCAAATTACCATCAATTTGACAGGTAACCCAAATATTTCAGTTACAGTTAGAGATACCGATACAGATACAGATACAGATACAGATACAGATACAGATACAGATACAGATACAGATACAGATACAGATACAGATACAGATACAGATACAGATACAGATACAGATACAGATACAGATACAGATACAGATACAGATACAGATACAGATACAGATACAGATACAGATACAGATACAGATACAGATACAGATACAGATACAGATACAGATACAGATACAGATACAGATACAGATACAGATACAGATACAGATACAGATACAGATACAGATACAGATACAGATACAGATACAGATACAGATACAGATACAGATACAGATACAGATACAGATACAGATACAGATACAGATACAGATACAGATACAGATACAGATACAGATACAGATACAGATACAGATACAGATACAGATACAGATACAGATACAGATACAGATACAGATACAGATACAGATACAGATACAGATACAGATACAGATACAGATACAGATACAGATACAGATACAGATACAGATACAGATACAGATACAGATACAGATACAGATACAGATACAGATACAGATACAGATACAGATACAGATACAGATACAGATACAGATACAGATACAGATACAGATACAGATACAGATACAGATACAGATACAGATACAGGTACAGATACAGATGCAGATACAGATACAGATACAGATACAGATACAGATACAGATACAGATACAGATACAGATACAGATACAGATACAGATACAGATACAGATACAGATACAGATACAGATACAGATACAGATACAGATACAGATACAGATACAGATACAGATACAGATACAGATACAGATACAGATACAGATACAGATACAGATACAGATACAGATACAGATACAGATACAGATACAGATACAGATACAGATACAGATACAGATACAGATACAGATACAGATACAGATACAGATACAGATACAGATACAGATACAGATACAGATACAGATACAGATACAGATACAGATACAGATACAGATACAGATACAGATACAGATACAGATACAGATACAGATACAGATACAGATACAGATACAGATACAGATACAGATACAGATACAGATACAGATACAGATACAGATACAGATACAGATACAGATACAGATACAGATACAGATACAGATACAGATACAGATACAGATACAGATACAGATACAGATACAGATACAGATACAGATACAGATACAGATACAGATACAGATACAGATACAGATACAGATACAGATACAGATACAGATACAGATACAGATACAGATACAGATACAGATACAGATACAGATACAGATACAGATACAGATACAGATACAGATACAGATACAGATACAGATACAGATACAGATACAGATACAGATACAGATACAGATACAGATACAGATACAGATACAGATACAGATACAGATACAGATACAGATACAGATACAGATACAGATACAGATACAGATACAGATACAGATACAGATACAGATACAGATACAGATACAGATACAGATACAGATACAGATACAGATACAGATACAGATACAGATACAGATACAGATACAGATACAGATACAGATACAGATACAGATACAGATACAGATACAGATACAGATACAGATACAGATACAGATACAGATACAGATACAGATACAGATACAGATACAGATACAGATACAGATACAGATACAGATACAGATACAGATACAGATACAGATACAGATACAGATACAGATACAGATACAGATACAGATACAGATACAGATACAGATACAGATACAGATACAGATACAGATACAGATACAGATACAGATACAGATACAGATACAGATACAGATACAGATACAGATACAGATACAGATACAGATACAGATACAGATACAGATACAGATACAGATACAGATACAGATACAGATACAGATACAGATACAGATACAGATACAGATACAGATACAGATACAGATACAGATACAGATACAGATACAGATACAGATACAGATACAGATACAGATACAGATACAGATACAGATACAGATACAGATACAGATACAGATACAGATACAGATACAGATACAGATACAGATACAGATACAGATACAGATACAGATACAGATACAGATACAGATACAGATACAGATACAGATACAGATACAGATACAGATACAGATACAGATACAGATACAGATACAGATACAGATACAGATACAGATACAGATACAGATACAGATACAGATACAGATACAGATACAGATACAGATACAGATACAGATACAGATACAGATACAGATACAGATACAGATACAGATACAGATACAGATACAGATACAGATACAGATACAGATACAGATACAGATACAGATACAGATACAGATACAGATACAGATACAGATACAGATACAGATACAGATACAGATACAGATACAGATACAGATACAGAAGCCGAGATAGATACAAATAATCGTTCCATTTAGCATCTGAATTGTAGATGCCGCTGATTTAAGTGCCCCTTTAACATGACAAGCGTAGCCAACCACAGGCCATAATCAAGTAAGTTGACAATACAGAGAGAGACACGAGGGGCCAAGAGAGAGGGAGTGACATTACTTAGATCACATAGATCAAGTAGATCACGTAGATCACGCTGATCGCTTAATTAAAGCCTCCGATTTCAATAGGCTTCGTGACATGTGACTGAACGTAGCTGATGTTAGCTTTCAGCCCATTCATTCACAAATGCTAGACTCAATTCGATCATGCAATGCTCTGTTTGAAGTAAATAATAGAGTACCCGTAAGTGGAAAGTGAGAGGGAAAGAGGTGAATAGGATATGTAACATCGGGAGGATAGATTACAGTATGCAAGAAGAGGTTGCCTGGTAAGTAGAGCCCCAACCATATACGAGAGATCAGCCCAATTTCCTGGTACATTTTCTCAGTATACAGAAGGAGAACTGTTGCCAAGTAGCATTACTTTTGTCGGTATCAGATCCGAGAACCCTTTCTCTCTCAGTTATAGAAGTTTCGACTCACCTCTACAATGCAGCGCTGAACGCAGTCGCGGGTAACGTGTTCCAGAACGATTCGCTCATCGATGCCTGCATTACTCTGCTGTTGCTGTTGCTGTTGCTGTTGCTGCTGCTGTTGCTGCTGCTGCTGCTGTTGCTGTTGCTGCTCTTGCGTCTCCGTGTGAACTGGCGTCCGAACGACGCTGCTGATGACAATGCCCTCAGCAACGCTGGGTGGTGAGGCGCCCAAGTGCTTGGCCCAGACGGCGACCTTCTCAACCACATCGCTGTCTAGGGTGGGCCGCATGTTCGCCTGGGCGAGTGGTATCACAGCAACAGTTGCTGCCGTTGTCGGTGTTGTTGGCGTGAAGCCGAACTGTTGCTGCGAGCGACAGCAAACGGTGCAGCATAGCGAGAGCAACAGCAGCAGCACCAGCAACTGCCCCAGCAACATGGTGGTGATGTTGCCGTTGCGGCTGCACGAGAAGTTGCCGCGGATTAGCTGCAACAGGCTTTGCCCATGGCAATTGCCATGGGTACGAGATCGTAGCAATTCTTGTTGCTTGAGTTGTTGCTGTTGCTGTTGCTGCTGTGTTTGCTGTTGCTTCTGTTGCTCTAGCAACAGTTGCTGCTGCTGGTGTTGCTGTTGCTCTAGCTCCTGCTTGGTTCTCTCCTGATTTGCCAACATTTTCGTGTTGACATTCACAGCAATTTTAACATTGAAGCTAAAGCTAAAGCGTCTCGGCTGCTGCTGTTGCTGCTGTAACAGCAACTGTTGTTGTTGCTGCTGTTGCTGTTTCAACAGCTGCTGTTGCTGCTTCAGGTTTTGCTGCTGCTGTTGCAGATATTGCTGCTGTTGCTGTTGTAGCACCTGTTGTTGCTTCAGGCTGTGTTGCTGCTCCAGCAACTGTTGCTGCTGTTGCTGATTCTGTTGCCTCTCGAGATTCTGATTGAGATTACAATGTTGCTGCTGTTGCTGCTCTTTGTGCTGTTGCTGTTGCTGTTGCAGAAGCGGTAACTTTTCTAGCAACTGTTGTTGCTGCTGTTGCTGATGTTGCTGCTGTGCTGCTGCTGTTGTTGTTGCTGTTGTTGTTGCTGTTGTTGCTGTTGCCGCCTCATTTTTGCCAAACATAGTCAACAATTTTCATCAATTTCCATGCGAAATATTCATTGAAACACATGCAACTAAAACTAAAGCGCGACCTACACCTCGGCAAGCGAGTGTGTGTATGTATGTGTGTGTGTGTGTGTGTGTGTGTGTGTCTGAGCTGGTTTCCAATTTCTTGATTTGTTCGATTTGCTTCGATTGACGCTTTGCAATTTACATTTTGCCTGAAATTGTAAAACGAAATAACAAAAAACAAAACCAAATCCAAATCCAAAAAGAATCAAATAAGAATCACTTTGTTTCTTATTGGAATTCGCATCGGTATCGTCAAAAAAAAAGGGGGAATTAGCATATCATGTTCATTATAATAATAAACTCACAACAATTGTGCGAAGGGTTCAATGTGCGAGCACAATTCAAATCAATTGCTAAATAATATACTTATAGGGAATACCTCTGATATGTATGTATGTATAGTTGATCTACTTGTTTAAGTCGAATGCAAAAGTAATCGAGCTCAGGCAAGAAATAGCGACTCACAAAGCTCAAAGGTGCGAGTCCCACTTTGGCATATTAAACAATTTAATTATTCAAAAGCATTTCACATCTACTTTATAGAATGTCATTAATAATTTAGTGATCAGAGTGGCTCGAGCTCAAGCAAAGGCGAGACGAATAAAGAAAGAGACTGAAAGACGGACGGAGACGGAGACGGAGAGAATGAACGGACGGATAGTGGGACGGAAGAAATGACAAATGAACGAGCAGAAAAACGAAAATACAGTGGATAAAACAGAAAAATCGACGGACGGACGGATAGACTAACGAACGGACGGAAAGACAAACGGCTGAACAGAAAACGTGAAGGAACAACATGAATGGACTAAGACACGAATGGATATTGCATATCTGGGAGGAACAGGCGATGAGACGTATCAAACGGACAGACAGACGGACTGTAGATGATGAAACAAACAGACAGAATTGCACGCAACTAATATGCTCCACTGTGAATGAAAAGCCGAACACAATTGATGGATCGTTAATAAAGTCAACAAATGTTCCACATAGAGCGGAAGAAAAAAAAATATATAAATAAAACTGTTTTTATTTATATTTGTAGATATATTTGTGTTTACATTAAACACTAATTAACCGCGAAACTCTAGGCCCTAGAACAACTGAATTACAACATAAAAAGGACTTAAGGCCACTAAGAATTTCACACTGAGCGGTGCGCGACTAGCAAATACCCTTGCGGCGCATGGCGAGCAGCAAAGCCTAAAGAATCAGAAAGCTAATCAAGCACGCATATGCTCTGTAGGGTTATCTATATTACATTTGTAATCGATTTTTATCGATTTTAATCAGCGAACGTATAGAAGATTTCAAGCAAAAAGAGATGGGAAAGCGATTGAATAGACTGATGGGAAAGGAGACCTAAAGCGATATGGACAGAGCAGGACAGAAGATGAGCAACGAGCGAGAAGATGAACTCTTCTACTCCACTAAAGTATTGTAAATCGGGAACACATACATACATATATACACACAATCTGTGGAAGTGGCCATGTCACACACTTAGAAATCGATATAACCCTTCAATGAAATCGATATACCCCTTCAACACGCACTCACACATACTTATTTCCACATATACTTATATATTTATATAAATATTTATCACTAATTAACCGCCATTGAGGCTCTGAGGATAATTGTAAATAAAAAACACACAAAACAGAAAAAAAGAATTAAAAAAACAAAAGTACAACAACAAAAACCAATTCGAAACGACTTTTTATGCAAATGCCGTTATTAATTAATTATTTACGAATTCGATTGTTACACTTTTTTTCTTGTTTTTTTCTCATTTTTTGTTTATGCACATTTCGCATTTTTGTTTATGTTTTTTTCTTTTTTTTTTTTATATCACATTCGAACTCCGAGACGAACAAGCATTTTATGTTGTTGCTATAGTTGAATGTTGTTGTTGTTGTTGTCGATGTTGCTGTTGCTGTTCTTGTTGTTGTTGTTGTTGTTGTTAACGCGCTTTAATTCAATTTGCTGTTAATGCACGTAATTGATTTGAGCAGCTTAATTGCAATTGATGGCAAGCCCTTCAGCATCCCCAAGTGTATCTGTATCTGTATCTGTATCTGTATCTGTATCTGTATCTGTATCTGTATCTGTATCTGTATCTGTATCTGTATCTGTATCTGTATCTGTATCTGTATCTGTATCTGTATCTGTATCTGTATCTGTATCTGTATCTGTATCTGTATCTGTATCTGTATCTGTATCTGTATCTGTATCTGTATCTGTATCTGTATCTGTATCTGTATCTGTATCTGTATCTGTATCTGTATCTGTATCTGTATCTGTATCTGTATCTGTATCTGTATCTGTATCTGTATCTGTATCTGTATCTGTATCTGTATCTGTATCTGTATCTGTATCTGTATCTGTATCTGTATCTGTATCTGTATCTGTATCTGTATCTGTACCTGTATCGGGCTTAGATTTAGATTTATGTATGTATGTTTATATATTTACATATATTTATATCTATAGAGCGCTACGTACTTAACCGTGCCGCGATCGTCGCTTAACTGATGAAACCGGCAAGCGGTGACGGCTCCAAAAAAAAAAAAAAAAAACAAAACAAAAACAACCCCAAGCCAAAGACGCTCAACGATCAACAAACAGCAAACAACGATCAACGCCAACCTCATCCAGAGAGAAGAGAGCAAGAGCGTGAGAGAGAGAGAGAGAGAGAAAGAGGGAGAGTTGGGTTTCATAAAAAGCGATTCCCAAATTTCGCTTTACACCTCTTTCTCGAACAGCTTTTCAGCGACAATTTATGCAGCTCGCACAGTTCGCGTGGAAACTAAGAGCGAGCTGTAGCAACGATTAGTTGGACTATTCGCAGTCCGCATCAATTAATGGCAAGTGATTTGACATTCTCGGCTAATTATTGACAGTCTATTGCAAGTGCTGCGAAGAAACTCATGTACTTGGGCATTAATAGTCAATGCTATTGATCTATTCGATTCTTGCCATTGTCCGTCTATCGATCAGTCTGTCAATCAGTAGTCAGATATACACTTGATTTATCGAGATTTGGTTCATCAATCTGTTGGTCAGTCATTCAGACAATCAATGTCAATCAGTCAACAGGCATTCACTCGAAGATGAGTGCAAAACTTTTCTCTTATTGCACATGTTCAATCAATCAGTCAAATGCTGGTCCATCAGTCTCTCATTCTACATTAATGATGACTTATGCCTGACTGATGTATGACTAACTTATGACTGAAGTATGTCAGATGTATGATTGATGTATGACTGGTATATTAATGATGTATGATTGACGGACGAATAATGATGATGACTGAAGAATGACTATTATATGAAGCCACTTGACTACAGTTCAAGTTGATTGAGTAGTGCTGTTAGTGAAGTCATTGTTGATCAATCAATGTGGATTGACTTGAAGTAAACGTTTGTTGGGCACATCTACAATAGATGATTAGGGTATCTGTAAGTTGGTAATCCCTCTTCTAAGAGCTCTGAGTATTTGCAGCGAAAGTATACAATGAATAAAATCAGAACGAAATGGGAAATGCGCTGAAAAGTAAGCAACATTCTGCTGGCTGATGCGTCAATCAAGCATCGCAGCATTTGATAGGGCTATTAGGAATTTGTGCTTGACAATTTCCATTTCCGTTTCCGTTCGACAACCTTTTGGCTAGGAATGCACACACTTTTTTATAACGTGATTTGATTTGTGCAGGAAATTGCAAGTGTGGCGGAAATTTCAAGCGTTTACTTTTTTTTCGCTTTGCCGTGTCAAAGGTTATCTGTCTGGGCAATTGATTAGATTGAGCAACAGCAACAGCTAATCGCCGAATGGATTTGTGCGAAAAGTTCAAATTGTCAATTGTGCTCGAAATAGGGGACTCACTCAAATAGTGAGTGGAAGCGAAATACTTGAAGTAATTTTCAGCTGACTCTATTGATTCTACTTCTAAGCAATCAGTCAGTTGATGAATCTATTGGTCTGTCAATCAATCACGTGCTCACAGCCTAACGTAAGCTTAATCTATATTAGTTAATCTGTCGATCAGCCACACACACATACGGTTTTACATCACTCAATCGGCTTCAATCAAGCCAGCAATAACTATTTGAGATAACTAGTCTACTATTCGTTTTGGCTTAAAGCGACCGTTGATTGAAAGGATCGTGGCGAGATGATTGAGGAAGAGTCAAACTTAATTTTTGGCAGATCACTCAGAGCTCATCTTAGTTAGGATAAAATTCTTATAATCTCTCACTCTCTCTCTCTCTCTTTCTTTATCTTCCTCAGCGTGTATCCACCTATCTCCCTCTCTCTCTCTCTCTCCCTCTCTCTCTCTCTCTATAAGCATGAATGCATGACTCATCTGCTGTGGCCCAGTGCCCCACACAGCTCGCTTGGCAGTGGTCAGGCGCAGTCTACAAAGTGAAACAAATTATTTATAAACAATGTCTTAACATTTAACATCAAAGAGCACACACATACGCATTCGTTTGCCCATGTGTATGTGTATTCTATGTATGTATGTATATAGGTATGTTCTCGTAAACATCAATCGGTTTGCCATTTTCCCTGAAAAAACATGAAAGGTATATCGACTACTGACAACATTGGTCTAAACAAGCAGGAGAGGGACTGAGAACAAAATATAAGCAGAGAGATAAATAGGGAATTGGAATAGAAAAAGCAAGAATCGGAGAGACTAATAGAGATAGAGGAAGGGATAGAACAAGTGTGAGATAAATAGAAAAATCGAAAGACAAACAGACACAGAGACAAAGATAAAGGGGGAGAGATAGGCCCATAGAGAGAGGGATAGACAGCGATAAAGAGAGACTCATTGCGAAAGCAGAGAAATATGCTCATCTTAGAGAGATTCATTGGGAGACTCATTTGGGAAATGCAGAGAGATGCGCTCAACTTTACGTATATATAAATACTTGTGCAACCGCCTCACAATCTCAACTCGTTAGCACCATATCGTTGTGGCGCTCTACAGGGTAGCGCCTGGTCATGCCATCAACAATTGAATTTCGCTCTTTTCTGCGCTGTGGACCGAGCGATAAGCATGCCTTATAGAAAAGCATCAAAACATTTCATATACATACAAAATATTGTTAAATTCCCAGTAGAGAAAGCGCGTAAATGCTCTGAGTAAATGTGATTCCACACACACACACACACAGACACACATGAAGATAGACACAATCCATGTGGAGGAACCGTTGATAGAGATTAAATACATTTGCTTGAAATCAGTTGCGCACTAAACTTTGCAAACGTCGAATCGAATCAGGCCAACAAAATTAATCAAATAAAATGGAATCTGTTAAATTGTTGTTACTAGGATTCATCTTCGTAGCCGGCAGCCGGGCAATGCCGCAGTATCCATGTAAGTATGCACGGATGATCTGTCTAGCTGTGCTCTTCACTCAATCCATTTTGATGCATTTGGCAGCTAGTTACCGTTACAGTCAACAGTACTGCCGGGATACGCTGACAGCCAGGCAGCTGTATGTGGGAGAAGTATTCACTCGGCCGGGGCAATGTGTGCGAGTGCAATGTCTGGGCACGCTTCAGGTGTGGGAGGATACGTGAGTGAGCGATAGAGAGAGAGAGAGACTCAGAGACGGTGTAGATTGGCTGATCATTTTCATTGTCATTCTTTATTAACCGTTACAGCTGTAAAGTGCCGGTTGGCTTGAAGGGGGACTGTCATGTGCTGCCGCCCACTGAAACCGATTTGGTCTATCCTAAATGTTGTCCCCTATACGAATGCAAAACGTTCACATCGAATCCCGAGGGGGAGCTGGAGCAAACGAATACGTATGATCATGCTGGCAATTTGCGCAAATCACATCTGACCGAGGTGATTATCATAAACAAGGATCGTCTAGCACCCAATTTACCAGAGAGACCAACCGTGCAACCAACTGTTCGAAAATATTCAATATGAGCAAGCGTTATTTATATACATATACATATATATGTATATATAAATATCTATGTATATGTATATTCATATGTGTGTTTATAGTGTGAATTTGTAGTGTGATCAATTAGGCCGTAGTTAGTCGTTAAAAATTATCTGTGTCGCATTGTATTGTTACTTGTTTCAAATATATGTCTTGAGCATAACGAAATTGCATTAAATGAAGTTTGAATTCAACTGCATTGGCGGCATTTTTTATAAGACGGTGGTGTTTTACTTTTGCACCAACGATTAACCTATCGATAGATGCAAAGACCAGTCAAAATATGTTGCCTTATTATTTTCACTTCACTCACTAATGAGCAGATAAAATAACAATTAAAAAATAAAAGTTTCAATTTTGTACTAAATACATATTATTAATTTTTAATTATAAATTTAAAAATTCGCATTGCCAACTGGAGTATATATTTTTAACGATATATATTGTAACACACAGCTGACCATCGTGCTTATATCGATAGCATCAAGTCAACATTGCAAATGATCGAAGTGACAATTGCTCGTAAGTAGGAAATTCTAGAAATATTTCAAAATACATATAAGTTTTGCGTCAGTTACGCTCGCTAACTAAATTTTTTTCATCGAAAAACAGCAAAATCGTGTGTAAATTAAATTTCGGCACAAGCGAATTCAATTTTAACATTCGACTGCGAATTTCATCACAACTAGAAAAATGTTAATGCGACTTGCATTGTCGAAGGCTCCGTCGGGCTGCCAATTGCTGGCCAAATCCTCGAAACTTAACCTAAGCTTAGTTCGCAGCTATGCTCGTGGTCCAGTGCGTCCCCCACGCAATCCCGTAATTGTTGAGCGAGCTCCAGCACGTAGTCAACCGACACTCAAGGAGAAGCTAATGGGCCCACCAAGTGCCAATGGTAAGTGCTTGCCTTCCAATTATGTATGTATGTACGGGCGTAACTAAACTGCGCTTTCTTTCAGCTTTTTCATTGGGCAAGGGAGCAGCTGCGGGAGCCGCTGCCGTCGGCCTGGGCGCCCTTTGCTACTACGGCATCGGCATGGGCAAGCACACAAGCATTGCGGACAACGCCATGTGAGTAGAGATTCCTTAAAATACATGAATATACATACTTGGATACATGTACATATGCGTCGCTGCTGAAGGCATTGACCAATGATTGCTTGAGCTAGTATATAGTAAAGAGAGAGTGAGAGAAAGATCTAGACCTCCTCCAAACCATTTAAAGCACAATCTAGAACAAAGTCCGTCCACCCCCAGGCTAACCTTGAAAAATTCTCTCATTCTATAGCGCTCTCCGCGAGTAACGGTACACAACTCTCTCTGACTCTCTCTTTACCGCTCACATAACATATACTACGTATGTTTTGATCACTCAGCTACTCTCTTAAAGCTGTGCATGTGTGATGCGAATGTCCCGTTTCTGCTCTTCTAAGAGAGCAGTGCATAGTGGCATATTAATCAAACTTTTGCAAACTCACGACATCTCTCTCTCTCTCCCTTCATGTGTAGAATGTGGCCGCAATATGTTAAGGAACGCATACAATCGACATACGCTTTCTTTGGTGGCTCCTGTTTGTTGACTGCAGCATCTGCTGCTGCTGTTTTCCGCTCACCTCGTCTCCTCTCACTGGCCTCGCGCGGTGGCATTGTGGTAAGTCAAACATTGTAAACGCACCCACACATACACACACACAGCTATATATACATGTATATGTTTACCGTAGTGGACACTAGCTTCGTTTGCTTTGGTCATTGGCAGTGGAGCTGTCACTCGCTCCATTCAGTATGAGAAGGGTTTGGGGCCAAAGCACTTGGCCTGGGCCGTGCATTGCGCTCTATTGGGTGCTATGATAGCACCATTGTGTTTCCTCGGGGGACCGATCCTAACGCGCGCAGCTCTCTACACGGGCGGCATTGCCGGTGGCTTGTCGACGATCGCAACTTGTGCTCCGAATGATAAATTCTTGTATATGGGTGGTCCATTGGCCATTGGCTTGGGCGTTGTCTTCGCCTCATCCTTGGCATCAATGTGGCTACCGCCAACGACTATGCTCGGCGCTGGTAAGTACTTGAGTTTTATCAAATCATATACATATGTATTTATAATATGAAGCTTATGGTAATTCTTCTGCTCGATTTTCTTCTAGGCTTGGCCTCGATGTCGCTATACGGTGGACTGATTCTCTTCAGCGGCTTCCTGCTCTACGATACACAGCTGTTGGTGCGCAGGGCTGAGGTGTATCCAGAGTATGCATATGCACCCTTCGATCCTATTAATGCGTAAGTGTAAATCCTTTAGTTAACTGTGATTCTAGAGATTCATTTGATTCTATATTTCAGTTCAATGTCTATCTATATGGATGTTTTGAATATATTCATAAGGATTGCGACTATCATGGGGCTTAACCATCGTAAATAATTTAAAGCAAATACAGTTGTGATATAATATTGATATATATGTAAACAAATAAATAAAGCTTACAGGCTATAAAGCCAAGAAAAAGTAAATACATATGTGAATTTCTAATTTTTTCATATGCCACCAAATGCACGCACATAGGCACACATAGGCACGCATGCATACCGTACTTGAGTAAAAGTAAAAGCAAGGATAGAATAAGTTCAGAAGATCATTAAAGTTGTCTACATATGTACATATGTATGCAGCAGTTGTCATTTGATATTCGTATTTAGGTAAAACAAAGCTAGAATGCTCACAGCAGCAGAGAGCGTTCCCATTGCTCACTTGAAGCTCGACTGCATCGAGCTCTACCTGCTGTCGGGCTCAACATTTGGGAGAGACAGTACGTGAGTAAAAGTGGCCCTATATAAAGGGCAGCAGCTGCAGCATTTCTTCAGTCAGTCTTCAGTGGTCCGGGCCTGGTGGAGGTCAGCGCAATAAAGTGAAGTAAAGTGTGTGAATTATAAGCATTAAAGACGTAGAGGAAATACGCTAAATAATTAGTGATGTGCGTGAGGGACGGCAGTTTCACAATCGATGTTATGCAGTGGATATCGATTAAGCTAATGCCAGTGGCAAAGCATAACTTTTTGTTATGATTTTAATAATTAATGCACATTATTCGTCGATATTTTAAAGTTTATATGGCTGCAATTTAACCTGTTTAAAAATGTGTAGATGCATAACATATCGCACAACGATTAACTATCGCATGAATGGTATCTTAAACGATGTATATACGTCGGCAGGATAATGCGATAACAAACCTGCACTGAAGACAATTAAAAAGGATTTAAGAGCTTACAAACTGATTAGGCTTTGGCAACAGTGTCAAATGTGTGACAAGACTTTATTATTTAAATAGGAATTATATGCATGTGAGCACTTGCAAACTAACAATTGAACAGAACACAAATAATTTCATACGTGATATTACATCTAAAAAAAATATTTGTATATACATAAATACATATTCATATAATTATTTAGTTTTGCTTCATTAAGTGCATAAACGTGTTTCAGGTGCTTTCCCGTCGATGCTATAATACAACCGGTTGGAACAGGGGCAAAGCTAAAGACACAACGGGTAAGTACGAGTCCTAGACAAAGTAAACGCCGGCAGCCGGCGGGGCCGCGCCCTGCGCCAAGTACACAGCAGCCGGCAAACAGCAAATCGATTTACGATAACAAAAGTGTTTTGCTTTTCTTCTCTTCTGCTTTTGTGTGGTAATTGTTTTCAGCAGCCGCAACAGCAGCAGCCGCCGCACTGAAAATAACGCAAAAGGGAAAAATTGAAGACAAGCTGGAGGCCGACGATAACTTTAGTCTTGAAATGGAGCGGCGCTATCTGAAGAATCCGTTTGCCGATTTCTCGGGCGGTGAAAATACGCCGTTCGCCACCGATGAGGAGCACATAAAGACATTGATATGCACCTATGTGGATGCCATATTGGAGCATTGTCATCCTAACAGCGACGAGGAGGACAATCGCGGCGACTTGTATGTGGGCAATGCTGGCATTGCCTTCATGTTCTGGAAGCTGAATAGCAGTGAGCAGACCCGTGATCTCTATCCGGCTTTGGAGCATGCGGCTGCTTTCATACGCAATGCCAAAGCGAATGCCCAACGCTACAAGAAAAGATCAGCCGAGCGATATTCTTTTCTCTGTGGCAACGCCGGCATATATGCCGTCTCTGCTGCCATATCGCAAGAGACGAAGAATACGGAAGAACTCTCCATGGACTTGGCCAACTTTAAGTCGGGCATCCCATCGAGCAAGGAGTTCATGCATACGAAATATGGTTGTGACGAGGTGCTAGTTGGACGCGCTGGCTATCTATCTGGTTGCTACTGGCTCAACGACGTGCTGCCGGAGAAGAAAATTACGGATGATGACCTCATCTCCATTTGCCAGCTGATCATCCACAGCGGGCGCGAGTATAGCAAACTGAATAACTCTCCGTTACCATTGATGTATCAATACCATGGCACAGAGTATCTGGGCGCCGCTCATGGCCTTTGCTCCATTTTGCACATGCTCTTGGATAGTCCGTGGTTCCGTACGGTTCCCATATCGGCGCCCGCCGCTGAGCTGCGGGACATCAAACGCTCGATTGACTTCTTCCTGGAATTGCAGGATGGTGAGGGCAACTTCCCAGTTGCTCTGGAGGACTTGCGTTCGGGCCGGGATAAGCGTCTTGTGCATTGGTGTCATGGTGCACCCGGCGCTGTCTACGTGATAGCCAAAGCCTATCTAATCTTCAAAGAGGACAAATATATAATGTCACTGCGACGCGCCGCGGATTTGGTATGGAAGAAGGGATTTTTGCGCAAGGGACCGGGCATTTGCCACGGCGTAGCTGGCAATGGCTACGTCTTCCTTCTCCTTTTCCGGTTGACCAACGAAATGAAGTACCTGTATCGTGCTCACAAATTTATGGAACTCTTAACTAATGCGGAATTTAAGCAACGTGCGCGCGTTCCTGATCGACCGCACAGCCTTTACGAGGGAGTCGCTGGCACCGTGTGCTTTCTTGTCGATCTCCTGGAGCCGGAGCAAGCTTATTTTCCCTTTATGGATGTCTTTCATTAGATAATCCCGACCACATCCCATCCCCCGCTCCAATTTCTAGTCATATTTTTGTTTTCTTTAAATTTAGCGCCTATTTTGTCGATATTGCAGCTAGTAAGGACCATTCTTTTTAATTAAGATTAATCGATATCAGTCAAATTTGTAGGCGTCATTGTATACTTGCATCGATATCTTTCACTCTTCAGTACTTTCTTACACAAACATCAGGCAGTCTTTCTCCCTCTCTCTCTCCCTCTCTCACCAACGCTCCACTTGATTGCGTGGCTCAATCATATTCTCATATCAAAATTCTCTGTGCTTTAAGCTAAGCAATTAAAAATAATACGCATAAATATTCATATATATATCTATATATATGTATATATATATATACATTCACGATACACAAACAAATATACAATATATATTTATATACAATACTTACATTCATAAACATAAAAGAAATATAGACATATATATCTATATATATGTATACTGTGCTTTATACCTACGAGTAACTCCATTTAAGAGCTCTAAATTCTATTGTCAATAAAGATTATACTACAAAACTTAGTGTTTCTCATACTCAGCGGCGAATATCGTAAGTTGCTTATATTTCAAATTTAGCGCCAACTTGATGAAATGATTTCTTGGCTTAGTCACCACATATCGCTGGCTAATATCGCAAGTTCTATTTCAATGCAAATTGTCTATCGATATTAAAATATTCGTTACTTTAGTTATCACTTATCGCTATCTGCTCAGCCGAACTGGTTTATTATATTACAATGTTAATTTACAATAATTAATTATTATTTCATTTCCTGCATTAATAATCATATCTTCGCAATTGAGTAGCCAGCGCAACGACATCACATTCGTGCGGTTTGACGATGAATTGTTGCAAGTTAGCTTGTCGTGCGATAAATGCTCATCGACAATCAACTTGCATCCCTAACTGGCTCTTTTCATGGTGCGGACGCAATCTGCAAACTCGTGGCGAAATTTTGTATTAAATTTTCGTTGTCCATTTGCATAGCAAAACAAGGTTATTTGATATAGAACGATGCAGACTACGGCATAGAAACATGTATTAATGTTAATATTTACAGATGCCGGGCGTTGAAACAATCAAATCCAGTTGGGCCGATGAGGTGGAGCTCGACTACGGAGGCTTGCCACCAACAACCGAAACGATTGAGAATGGCCATAAATACGTGACCGAATACAAATACAATAAGGACGATAAGAAAACGAAAGTGGTGCGCACTTACAAGATATCCAAGCAGGTCGTGCCGAAAACTGTCGCCAAGCGCCGAACCTGGACGAAATTTGGTGATTCGAAGAACGACAAACCCGGCCCCAATTCGCAAACAACAATGGTCTCCGAAGAGATTATAATGCAGTTCCTCAACTCCAAGGAGGATGAGAAGGCCAACGATCCGTTGCTCGATCCCACCAAAAACATTGCCAAATGTCGTATTTGCAATGGCGAGCATTGGTCCGTCAACTGTCCCTACAAAGGCACCGCTATGGACACCAATCTCATGGAGAAGAAGGCGGCAGCTGCTGCATCGGCAGCCGTGGATGCCCCCAAATCTGGAAAGTATGTGCCACCATTCCTCAAGGATAGCCAAAAGGGCGGTATGGGTATGCGTGGACGTGACGATACGGCCGCTATTCGCATTTCTAACTTATCCGAGTCCATGACCGAAGCGGATCTCGAGGAACTGGTCAAGAAGATCGGTCCACAGAGCAAGATGTACCTGGCCCGCGATAAGAATACCGGTCTCTGCAAAGGTTTCGCCTACGTTCACTTCAAACAGCGCAAGGATGCGGCAGCGGCCATCGAAATCCTGAATGGTCACGGCTACGATCACTTGATCCTGAGTGTGGAGTGGTCAAAGCCACAGAACAACTAAAAGTGGACTCGACAACGATGTGTGGGTGTGTGCGACGTGTGTATGTGTGTGAAATGGCAAGCAAGGCTACCGGAAAAGTCAAGCAGCAGCGTGAAGAATATTGTAATTTGCTTTTTTTATTTTGAATAACTACCACTTATAGAGACACTGAAGCATGCCGCATGTGCTACAAATAAATAGTACATGGTATCTAAGCTATAAGTTTGCTAAAAACACAAAAAAATAAACAAAAATGAAAAACGGAATTTCTTGGATTGAATATTTTCCACCCCGTTCAGGTCGTTTATTTACATTCGCCAGTTTGACGTCACGAATACTGCGAGCAGTGTTACCAGAGAACATATTTATGCCGCAGCTCGCTGAGAAAGAGAGAGAGCGACCCAAAGCAACAGATGTGACGTCAGAAATATGTGAGCAACGCGCTCATGCCGTACTGCCATAGAATGGCACGACTGAGGGGATCAATAACGGCACTCCAGCAAGCACTCTCCCATAAAGAATATTTTTGTGTTGGTTTGATTGGCATGTAAATGTGTTATTATATACGCCACACATTTTATTTTTAATATATAATATTTTTTATTTTAAGTCGCATTTAGGCAAAGGTGCGCATATGCCACTTGATGCTATTCTCGGATTCATGGGAATACATATCACTAATGGTGTTTTTTATGAATATGCATATACAATGTGTCAATTACCTTTAACGACAGGCAATAGGGCGAGCATATCACATAGAAAAAGAGCGCTGCATTCTGTGTAGCGCATATCGTGTTGCTCGCTCTGCAGGGTATCGATGCGTCGACTAAGCGCAAACTTTGTGTTCTGCTTGCGTAAATTGTGTTTTGTTTGTGCCGTGCGCTAAATTTAGAAAATAGGTGCCGCTAAAGCATTTCAAATTTGAATATAGCAAAATGCAATATTTTTGATCTGCTGCTTGCTGGCAGGTCTACAGGTGTGTTCACAATGGAGTCCTCGTCGAAACTGGCCATCAAACGCGGCACGCGAATTCTAACTGAAAAGCCATTTGCGTATGTGCTCAAGTCGAAATATCGGCTGGAGCGCTGCGATAATTGCCTGGAAGCGTGAGTGGAAGTGGAATTTTGGAGTGGAGTTCAAATTAACAAAGTATAATATTGCTTGCACAGGACAAAAGTGTTGAAGTGCTCCAACTGCCGTTATGTCTCCTACTGCAATCGCAGCTGCCAGCAACAGGCTTGGCCCGTCCACAAGCACGAGTGCCTGTTCCTTAAGCGCGCGCTGCCGCGCATTGTGCCCGACGCGGCGAGAATGCTCTGCCGGCTTATATTGCGGCTGGAACATGGCGGCGATCTGGAAAGGGGCTACTACACTGAGCACGGGTCTCGCAAATTCCGGGATCTAATGTCACGTGAGTGCAATTCATATAGAATACATATTTCTATATAGGCTCTGTTTAATATTTTCCGCTTTGCAGACTATGCGGAGATTAAGAATGACCCGAAGCGCATTGAGCATTTGGAATCGTTGCACGCTGTGCTCACGGAAATGATGGCGGAGAGCGGAAAGGGTAGTCTAACTGGAAGTCTGGTGCCCAACATGAATGAACTGATGAGTATTTATGGCCGTGTAAGTGTGAGGGAACAGCAGCAGCTACTCATATGGCTGCACTGCTCTAAACCATATGTGCGTCCCACTCTATCTCATGCTAAGGCTGATTTGAAGTGTGACGTCTTGTTAGTTTTGTGAACTTGTCTTGATGTTATTTCCTCTCTCGTTCATCATACAGCTCATCACGAACGGCTTCAACATCCTGGATGCAGAGATGAATTCGATAGCGACTGCCATTTATCTGGGCGTCTCCATAACAGATCACAGCTGCCAGCCGAATGCGGTGGCCACCTTCGAGGGCAACGAGCTGCACGTGCACGCCATTGAGGACTTGCCGTGCCTGGATTGGTCCAAGATCTACATAAGCTACATCGATCTGCTCAACACACCCGAGCAGCGGCGGGCAGATCTAAAGGAGCATTACTATTTCCTCTGCGTGTGCAGCAAGTGCATCGATCCGCAGGAGATGCACGAAATGACCGCAGCCGTTTGCCCGAACGGCAGCTGCGACGCTAGCGTCAATATACAATTGGATAAGTGTGAGAGCTGTGGAACACCCGTGTCGGAGCAGCTGCGTACCGACTACAACGAGGTGATGTCACTGACACAGTCCAGCCTGGACTCCATGAAGGAGGTGGCCTGTAAGTGGACAAAGTGGCCAGACTATGTGCTATACTATATAAACTCTGTTCCCTTCCAGATCTGGACGTCTGCAAAGTATGCCTGGCCAAGCATCGTGGCATCCTGCATCCCCTAAACGTTTGGCACGTGAAGATGCTCGATGCCGCCTTCGAGGCATCGATCCAGGTGGGCAAATGGACAGAGGCATTGGACTATGGAAGGCAGCTGCTGCCAGGCTTTGCCAAATACCATGGGGAGTGGAATCCGTTGCTGGGTCTGCTCCAGCTAAAGCTGGGCAAGATCGAGCTATACGAGCGCAACTACAAGCAGGCCTTGCAGCACTTGCAGGAGGCGCAGCGCATCCTGAACGTAACACATGGACGAGATCATCGACTGCTGCTGGAGCAGCTGCGTCCGCTTATGCTGCAGGCCAAACACGAAATGCGATGAGCTCAGATCGGCTAAGAGATAGACTACGGTCTGGTAATAAAGGATTTAATTATGTGTAAAGCAGTTTTAAGTATATCGTGTATGTATGTAAATATTTGCAAATGGCGTTAAACGATCTGTGTGATGGCCTTGGCGCGCCGATCCGTGTCCTGGAAGAGGGCGCGTATCAAGTGCTTGATCTCGTTCGCCTGGTAATTGGCCGTCAGCGGACCGGCGCCATCGCACCACAGTTCCGTAAACTCCTTGAGCGAGGCGTTCATCATGGTCTTCAGCTGCTGCAGCTTCTGCCAGCTGCGCACCTGCAGCACCTCGTGCTTGTCCTGGTACAGCAGCGGCCCCCTCTCCAGCACCACGTCGATCAGGTCGCTCAGCTCGCTGGCCATCGTCGCCGAAATGTCGCGCAGCGTAAACACCCGCTGCACCAGCTCGTTGACAAACGCATTCAGCAGCTCGCAGAAGCTGCTGTTGTAGACGTTCTCCGGCAGCACCTGCTGCCACACGTTCTTCAGGAGCTCCAGCTGGCGCAGGCACTGGCGCACCAGTCGCAGCGGCGTCGAGCCCAACGTGTGCGGATTCTCGAATTCTGTCAAACGGCAAGAAGAGGCGGCAATTAATGGGAGTGTGACCGACTAGCAAATACCCTCACCCCAATCCAGAGCTACACATGGGCACTCTGCCAACTTCACTCTCTTTACAGCCCCCCACTCCATGCATTCATGCACTACCAATGTTCTCAGACTCAACTCTTTACTCTATGAAATCGTTTTGTGCATAGATATGGCTAGATTTCTTGTCTCTGTCTAATCGTCTCACTTTTGTAGTGGTCGAGAGTGCCAGGGGTCAGAATAGGATTTCTATATAATGTATGTACATGTTCTGACACGCCTCCCAACTGCCTTATCCCATATGCACAATCTATGTAGGAGAAAGAATATGAAGACCCACCGAATCCGCTCATGATGTCCATCAATATTGACTGCTGATAGTTGAGCTGAACCCGCAAGTGCTTGGTGGCCGTGGACTGAAGCATCTTGACCAGCGAGGGATAGCTTTCGATGCCGTTGTTGGCGTGCTGAGCCACCCAATGCGTCAGGTATTGGCAATTGTTGTGGAACAGCGCCGACTGCTGGGGAATGCTCTGCAGCAGCTTCTTATGCACCTTGGGCACCTCGTCGATGTACGTCTCTAGCAGCTGGGCAACGACTCCGGCCAATGGATCGGGCGTTGATTCTACTGTCTTATCCGTTGGCTGGCGCAGCACGCGATCCATCAGCTTCACAAAATCCTATCAATGGGAAAGAGATTTGTTTTCATTATATGCAAATAACTAGGAATACGAGCTCTACATAAATATTGAACTATTTCAGTGAAAGCTGAAATGCTTTGTGGATTTTGGCTCTAGAGCCACGGGAGTTATAGCCTCAGCACGACCTTACATGTCCCCAATGGCTGTAGAAAGAGTGAAGAGACGGGCGCACGACGGACGAGTAAACGGAGAGTCAGAGAGATAGCCGAACGAGCGGCAAATAGGGAGACGGATGGTAATAATTGTTATATGAAGTTGGTTGATGCTTGCCTGGGCGCTCTTGGAGATCATGCAGCGAGGAAACAGAAACGGATCACTGGCCACATTAGCAGATAGATTATTCGGAGCCACCAGCACCATGTCTTGCAGATCACGCTGTATTATCTCACGTGCCGTGGCCAGGACACGGGCTGAGAGGCGATTCCGATAGTAGGTATCGAACTCCTTGGTGAACTCGGTCAGAGCACAGTCCAGCTCTGGATTGATGAGATATGCATCCGCCAGGAGATGTTCGAACTGTAACACGTCAGCGCATAGAGTGGAGCTATTGTATTCATCCATTGTTTCCGGGACAGCGGGTATCAGGCACTCCTCGACGAGCAGCTGGAGCATGCGATCCTTCACCTGATCGCCGATAACAGTGAAGACATGCTGAGTGCCGTTGAGGTTGCTATTGATGCCACTCAGTGTCTGCAGCAGCAGGCGGAAGTGATCAAAGACATCCTTATAGTTGGGTCGCAGCAGAGGCGACGCAGCGTCCTGGTCCTTGATGGAATACGAGAGCGTAAGCTGTATGTGACTGTCATCCTTGGCCGCTTCATTGTATTCCACCGAAACGGGCTTCAGTATCAGCGGCTCTATACAGTGCTCTAGCAGAAAGTTGCACAGCTTGGCAGGATTGTAGCGTTCCTGGAACAGGGCACTTACAATGTCCTGCAGCTGCGCCTCGTCCTTGCTAATGAGCAGCGTAACGCATTTCGAATTGGGAAACGTTTTGCAATTCAGTTGCACCAGGCGATCGAACCGCTCCTGCAGGTTCTGCTGCAGCAAATGCGCCTGCACATGGTACTTGACTTTAATGGATTCGTAGCAATCCAATGCCTGGAACAGTCGCTCCACCTCGGGCGCTACATCGGCAGACTCTGTGGAGTCGCTGTAGATCAGGCTGCGCAGCTTGCCCATCAGGTCGAACACGACCAGGCAGTCTTTGTTGGCCTTCGCCTCTTCGACACACTGAAATAGATCGTCCAGCTTTAATATATGCTCGCTGACACGCAGCTCCAGCAATATTTCCCGCAGATCTTTGCTGCTCTTTGCCAGCTCAGCGCTGGCGTCGTTTAAGGCGGCTAGGCCCTCCTCACCAACGGTGGCCAGCAGCTCGTTGATTTCGTCTCCTAGTATGGTTGCTTTCTCCAGAAAGATATCGGGCGATGTATGATTGGGCATGAATTCTGTATAATTCTCATCAATATGCTTGCGTACGCGCGTTTGAAATCTTTCGGTGCGAACCAACATTTTCGTGATTGCCGATTTTGTTGTCTCAATATTCTGCCCCTGGCCTTGGAAGGACTCCTGTAGCACCTGCTTTTGCGCCATCATTTTTAAAAGCGTTATTCACCAACGGCAAGTTGCTCGAAAAATGTTTAAATTCTATGTGATGCTAATACAAACTGCAACGACGACGCTTGTTTACTTTTTTCTTTGCATTTATCGATTGCAATTTGAAATTGAAGTAGTCGAACTATTAGATGTTTAATAACCGGGCATTAATCATAATAGTATCGATAGTTGCATATGCACTTTTAAAAAGGTTTGAGTACTGGCAGCAGATTATTATTATTTGTTGCAAATTTTTCCAAATTGAAAGCTCCATATTAAAGACAATACAAATTGATTATACGAGGACTGCTTTATGTTAAGTTACCTATCGATTGTAACACGTAATAGCTCAAATGTAGATAAACTTAAATTTATTATTAAATCTGCATTGAAAATAAAAAACGCAACCTAGTATAGGTTATATGTTGATAATGAAATAAATTAGTGACTTTCGTAACAAAATATTTTATTTATAAAAAGTCGTGAAGTATATCGATACCATGGCTAGTGTAATCGGCATTGTGATCTATGCAAATTAGAGTCTAATAGCATATAATGACTGCGCACAGAACTAATAAATGTACAAAATGTATATACATATTGCTAATTATTGCAATAACTGGAAGTGGCACAGTTAATGGCATTGAACCAATATCAGCAATTACAGGCACTGCAATAGTTACTGGCATTTTTGGCGCGAGCAATTTCGTTTATTGCAAGTTTGCCGAGTGCTGTGACAAACGCAGTGTGCCAGGTGATATACAACGTAAGTCGAGTGATTGGAAATAGAGCTTTGTAGATAACAGATGCATTTTCAGAATTAAAGCAGTCATTGTCTCGCACGCTCTTTGGCCAACATATAGTGCAGCAATATGTTATTTCTGCCCTCTCGGCCCATCTACAATCGACGAATCCGCCCCGGAAGCCTTTAGTTATGAGCTTCCATGGAACGCCGGGCACGGGAAAGAGCTTCGTGGCAGATCAGATAGCACAAGCTCTTTACCTAGAGGGTACAAAGAGCAAATATGTGCACAAATATTTGGGCCGGGCGGATTTTGCGCATCCGGGTCGGCTGAACGAGTACAAGGAGCGCATTAATAATGAGGTACGGGCAAGCATCAAGCAATGCCCACGTTCCCTCTTTATATTCGATGAGGTGGACAAGATGCCAATTGGCGTCTTCGACACGCTCACATCCTTGATTGACTATGCAGCCAATAAGGGCGATGCCGATTACACACAAGCCATATTTATATTCCTATCGAATACGGCGGGCATCGAAATCTCCGATCATTTGGTCCGGCTTATGAAGAGTGGCAAACGCCGCGAGGATACGAAACTCTCCGATTTCGAGAAGATGCTAGAGCTGTCTGCGTACAATATGGAGGGCGGCTTGAAGAAGACGAACATGATCGAGGCGCATGCCATCGATCACTATGTTCCCTTCTTGGCCCTCGAGAAGGCCCACATCATTCAGTGCGTGGAGGCCGAGTTTCAACGCCATGGGTATAGGCCCAGTCAGGAGCAAATTCAACTAGTCGTTAAAAATGCCGTTACTTACGATCCAAAGCATAGCATGTTCGTCACATCCGGCTGCAAGACGATCGAGAAGAAGGTCGCTATTGTTGTCTATGACAACAAGACTTAAAAGTCACTGTCCAGTTGTACTTTTATTTTTTATATATACTTATATTAAAACGGATGGAATCCTTTAAAACTCACCAACTCGAGAGGTTTTACGATTACGATTATCTTGGATACTTTTCTCTTAGGATGTGTTTAATAACTCTCTTCGATTACATATTATATTACATTTAAATGAACCTATTGTTACCAGGGATTGAGCCACTTGAGTCGCGCATCCTTTCGCAGCAGCTCCGTGTCCAACCGTTTGGGCTGTTGGTCGAATTCCGCGCGTGCCTCACTGCGCTGTTCCACAGCTCCGATTTGTTTGGTGACCAGGCATTCGCCGTTCTCTTTGAGTATCGTGTGCTTGATGTCCTGTTTAGTTGGTTCGCCGTAGGGGAATGTCACTGGGGACACTTTGATCAAGTGCTTTATCTTCCATAGCCGGGCATTATTTTCGGGGATATTTTTAACCACGGTGAAATCACTTTGCTTGCCGTCCAAGCCCAAATCCTTGAGTAGGCGCTTCTCCCAGTAGGGATTGCCCTTGACGGGCTTGATGCGCTGCACGCGAAATAGCTTGGCCGGTTCGATTGGTGGATCTTGATGGTCTGGCGTTCTATATAAAGTTTGACATATCATTTTAAGAATCCTTTTTATAGGACCCGGTTTTGCAGCTCACCTGGGATAGTAAATAATATTCTCATATTTTTTGCCATCTTTGTACAGGAACTTTTTGTTGTGCTTGCCATAGCTTCTCTCCAGTCTCAGGCTGAGCTGCACCGGCTGTAATAGGCGCAAAGTGTTCATTTTATCTAACAATTATGTTAATTAACAAATAAATTAACGAAATCAGCAGCTGCTTGGTTATGAAAGCCTGCCAGGGCTGCTGCGCAATATCGCCATTCACACATATACGCAATTGCAGTTAAAGCTATCGATAGTTAGATGACAAATCGTGCTGTAGAGAACCGAATGCAGGCGATAGTTAAGCATATCGCTAGACGTTTCGATAACCAATTCAGACACCAATTGAAATATTGACTACCTTTAACCGTTTTTCTTTCTTTCAAAATTGCATATTTGAGCATTTTGTTGAGCTACTCTTTCTTGTGTTAGGTAAACAATATTATAGAAAAAATTCAATTTAGTAAGCTTTGTGTTATTCTCGCTAGCCGTCAAATGAAGTGCAAAATAATATTAAATGTAATATGTATTAAATATTTTACATAATAATAAGTAAACATTATTTTTGTTCTAAAACTGTTATACATCATTTTCCATATGTATATATCTCTTATACTGTTTAGAGCCCCATTTTAATGGTGGGGCGTAACAGTTATATGATTAGCATAATTGTCGCCATTTTGTTACGCTGATTGGCTAGTGGCTCTGTATGCAGCGCTTCCCATTGGTTGACGCCTAGCCATACAAACGGGGGTTGCTCGGCTCATACGGCTGCTGACTATAAAGGATGCTGCAGCATCCGCACAGCGACTCAGTTCATTCCGAAAGCTTTGCGGGCGCAGGACATCAGCATAAAAACTGAAAAACAAATCTGAAATTCAGTTCGTGTGTCTGATTGCGATTCTTGTAAGTAAAACTTGATCCACTACATATTAGTGTTCAAGTTGGTTTTTGTTCTAGTTAAATATTATTTTCAAGTGCGTGCGTTTTGATCTCTGGAGTACAATTGCCGCTCTGGACGAGATTTTAGGATTCGTAAAGCGCATTAAACAGCAAAATCAAAAAGGGGTTCGAAGTTCGAAGTTCGAACACCGCCTCAACTCCCGCGGGCCACAATAAAAGTAAACGTGACAATTGTTCCGACGTTATTTGTGTAGGTGTGAAAATATGTCGCAAATAAAAACCCGAAGAGCAACAGCAACAATAACGATAATAAGTAAACATAATAATACTCACAATAAATATAATATAATAGCAAACGCAAACAAAACACGTGACCAGAAAGGGTTCCCTAAAGGGGTTGACTGACGCACACACACACACACACCCCTCGGACGCCCACAGCATAATTCTATAAATAATGCAACTGTTATTTGCTACGTGGGCGTGGCTGTGGGCGGAGAGACAATGCAAACATTCTTAATCAAGCAGTTCTTGAGATAGCGCCAACAAATACATATACATACATACATACATACATATATGTTTATGCGTATGAGTATATATGTATATGTATGTGTGTACATGTATCTGTACACCTGATCCGATTGACGCAGCTCTTCATAAAATCTATATAGAATATATAGTTCTGATGTTTGTAATCGATTTATTTATCGATTACTAGTCTGGATTTTGAGACCAAAGCTATTCTGGAATATAATTACCGCCTATTATTATTGATTATCATATGCACACCGTCGATAAAAATCGATTTTGAGATTGACGTCTTTAAACGTAACTCAAGAGCTGTTCGAGCTAGAAAGTTCAGATTGGGCATACAGACTCTTGTATATCGAGAGCTCTCTTGGGATTAGTTTACTCTTTAGATACCTTCCTCTATAGCATTGAAATTTGAACTTGAACTTGACAGCTTGTGATCTTTTTCTTAATCCCAAACAGTGATCAGCCGAGGTGCAGCAGCATCGGGATTGGGATTAGGATCATCATCTAAATATGGTTTACGATATGGCACACTTGGCACCCGGCCCGCCGCAGAGCATCTCACTGAGTCGCTACTATATGGATCAGGACGACGACTTGGCGTCGGGCAACAGCAGTGCGAACATATCAAATGGCCATGGGCTGGGGCATGTCGCTAGCGAGGACTACGCGGCGAGCACGACGCTGGACATCGACCAGCGGTATCAGGCGCGGATTGCGTGCGAGACGGCGGCACAGCCGGCGCTGCCCGGGCCGCCGCCAACGCCGGCGCCACGGCGTCGCACCACGCCCATCACCCACCTGGATCCCTCCGAGCTGGTGGGCCTGTCCAGGGAGGAGCGTCGCCGGCGACGCCGCGCCACGCTCAAATATCGAACGGCGCATGCGACGCGCGAAAGGATACGCGTGGAGGCCTTCAACGTGTCCTTTGCGGAGCTGCGCAAGCTGCTGCCCACGCTGCCGCCGGACAAGAAGCTGTCCAAGATCGAGATCCTCAAGCTGGCCATCTGCTACATAGCGTATCTGAATCATGTGCTCGAGACGCCCTGAGATACCGCCAACGCCTCCAGCTGCAGCCAGTTGCCAGGCGCCATGTTTCTCAACAACAGCTCCACCTCAGCCTCCACCTCCGCCTCCTCCTCGTCCTCCACCTCCTACCCCTACAACTAACCATAGTTCCGACATACATATACCTAACTCTATCTATCCATATATACATATATATATATGTCTAGTCTAGTCTAGTCCATCGAATCAACTCGATCTTAGGCAATGTGTAAATTCGTGTTTTTTTTTCATAGATTATAGCTATATGTGTAATACGTGATATTTGCTTATATATCCAATTCCAGCAATAAATCTATCTATATGTATCTATGTATGTATATATTGTACAGCATTTATCCGAGTTTACTTTTGGGGGCTACCTAAGAAACGGGTGGAAAAACTATAGACTTTCTGTTTTCCTATTGTTATCACTTCATCTCAGCATGATCTTCATCTACCTCTATATACGATATGTATACCATATACCATGTGCACATATTTATCTCTCCCTCTCTCTCTCTCTCTCTCTCTCTCTCTCGCTCTCTCTCTCTCTCTCTCTCTCTCTCTCTCTCTCTCTCTCTCTCTCTCTCTTATGTACAGCTGTATATGCACATCTTCATCTTTCCTCTATCTATTTACCTTCATTTGGTTATATAACGCACTATAGGGTATCTCGGATCCAATCATTCGTCATTATACAAAGAAATTTCTTTACATAACTAGAATTTACCTTTATTGCAGGGTATCATATAGTCAATCACTTGTAATATTAAACACTTGCATGGCCACAATGTTCGTCAGTAAATTTATCATTTACAGGGTATCCCGTGGTCAGTCAGTCACTTCGCTTAGGCAAGTTGTGTGGCTCAGCTGGCGTTGTCAAGTTTTTCATTTGTTTTGCTGTCTGCGCGCAATACGCCAGATGCGCCAAGCCCCAATCCAGAACCAAACGCCCCACCATCTCTCTCTCACACACACACACACATACTGCTTCTCTCTCTCTCGCTCTCACGTGGCCCCACTTTGGGTGCCTTGGCTGCTGTGCGCAGTGCAAGCCACGCCCCCGAAAATCTATAAAATCTCCCCCGAATATACAATATTCTCAATCGCAGTGTGCGTGTGCGTGTATGTGTGTGTACATGTACGTGTATATTGTATTTGTTTTTGGTTTGTGTATGTGGGGCTCAACACATTATTTGAAGTAACAGAAAAAAAAGCATATATTCATTCCAGTTCAACATCCGCTCAGAGTTGAGCCATTCATTTTTGTGTCCCGTTTCTCGTTCGCCTTCGAAATTCGAAATTCATAAGCCGTACAAAGAGGAGGACAGGGAGGAGATCGAAAATGGCGTTTAATTTCAGCGCGATGCAGGTGAGCCGCCGGTGGCAGTAGCCAGTCGAACCGAACCTAACCTCAATTTAGTTGCGCCGGCGTTGCCACCTATCAAATTCGTCTGTGTGGCAGCGACCCAATTGCAGACGTCATCTAACTGTTTCTGCATTTCCGCGACCGTAACTGAAATTCGCTTGGTACAAGTTACAGAGGCAAGCGACTGTTAGCTTGACTAGCATATACCCTGTAAAGCAGTTGTTCCTACACCTAATGGCTCTTTAAGGCCCACAACGTGATTGGATGGCTACAGCATATGAAGTTGTCAATGAGGTAGCCGAAGTGCACAACTAGTATATACCCTGTACGGCAGTTGTTTCTTGCTATTGAGGGTACCTGCTCATTTCATCTACAGTTTCCTTTGGTATTAGGCTTAATGTTACCTAAAGAGGCCTCAGCAATGACGACACTGTTGTGTACGACTACCCTGTGAGCCATCTCTCTACAGCTGTAGCCTTCTATTCTCACATACTTTCGAATTGATAAATCAGATTCTCAAGATATTTTCTATCCAATATTTGCTAATAGTTCATGTGTTAGCATTAAGTTTACTCCAGTCATACATACTTTTATGTATGTGACTTGTCTGTCTCACAAGGCCAACAATAACAACATAGACATAGACATGGCAACCGAGTGAGCGTGTCCTCAATCTGGACTATATTTAACCCGCACAGAAATCAAAATACCAATAGAGCTCTCCCCACTCCAGTACCAGGCTCTATAAATAGCGAGCATAGTCACAGCGGGCGACAATAATTAACAAATTTGAATAAATATATTAGCTGATGTGATATTTACATATATGAATAATGCAAATCAACATGATTTCTCTTGATTTTGTGTTGATTGAAAAGAAAGAGTTTAATTCCATATACTTTAAATAGTACATCACATAAATTCCATGTGAGCTGCAGCTCAATTAGTTAAACGCTTTCGACGCCTTTGTCGGCTGGCAGCTGAGCTCTAGCTGTAGCATACTTACATGCATATGTATGTACATGCATACATGTGTATGTATATGTGCATGTGTTTGCAAGTGTGCTGCATACATATGTGTGATGCGTACGCAACTTTTGCATATTTTCCCATTGCCCTTCTTGTCACCTACGTCGCCACTTGCCTCTCTTCTTTTCTCTTCCTTCTCTTGCTTTCTCTCTCCCTCTTCCAGGCAGACGACAGCTATGCCAAAATAGCGACAGTTTTATTTACTTGGTTACCATTACCGATTGCCATGCAACTTGTTTACAGTTATTTTTTTCCAATTCTCTTACAACACTTTTGTTTTTGCGCTGTGCACAAAGAAGACGCGCTCAAAATAGTCTAACGGAATTTGTGTGACCTGCAAGGCTCAGGCGACGGTCAAGCCGAGGTGACAAGTATTTTTCTTAGTGTGTGTGTGTGCACATATGTGCATACATATGTGTGCGTGTGTGTGTGTGTCCACATTACTTTTTTTTTGCATCTGCAGCGCCCTCTTATTGGGAATCGTATTTAATGGCATTTCAATTGCAATTACATGTGGACGGACAGCTGTTTTGGGCGACTTGCTGAAGAAAATTGATTGGGAAATTGTGGAAAAGTGGAAATGGCAGTGAAAACTGTGCACTGTTGATGCTATTCCTGCTGCTGCAGTGCGTGAAATTAGCTTAAGTGTTGCCCACTACAGACACCCTCCATCTCCCCTGCCCGTTACATCAGGCACGCCTCGTAAGTGTGTGTGTGTGCGTGTGTGGGTGGTTGGTGTTGGAACCACACAAACACCAGACGCTGCACGTGCAGCTCGCTAGCTTTTTGACTGTCTAATCCAGCATGTGATAAATTGCACCCCAGAGGGCTGCACATGAAAATCATCGCTAAGGGTTTCCGACTGCCTCGTGAAAAGGGGTGGGCTGCAATTGTCCCGTTATCTGTCTGAATGAGCTAAGCTCTTGAGGTCTTTTGTCGCGCCTCTCGTTCTATTGTTGCTAATTGAGTTTAAAATCAATTTGTATTTTACGCTTCGTCCTAGTCCCTGTTATCGATAGCCCCCCCCCACCAGCCCTGCCCACTCCAGCCACCTCTAACTACTACGGCCCATCTCGAAGCGCCAGTGTTGTGTAATTGCCGTGCAAATTTAATTACACTAGCAACGCCTCGCAACAAGAGCGACCTCTGTGCAGCTCCTTTGTACATATGTACATAGATCTCCCTCTGGTTCGCACGCACTCAATCAAGACCTGCGCCCGCCCCCTGCCCATGTCGCATTCCGTCATCAAGTGTTGACAGCGTGCCACGTGCTGCGGCTGCAGCTGCTGGGCGTGGCCTTGCGTATTGTGTTACCATTCGCAATTTGCATTTGCCACCTCGACTTGATTGAAATGAAACTTGCGTGGGAAGCAGGATGAGCTCGATGGCTGCTCCCACAGCTGCTCCACTTGCTCCATGCAGAGGCTGCTCACCAACAGCTGCTCACTGAAAGATGAAATGTGTGAGAGAGAGAGAGTGAGATATCTGAGCTGAGCTGATAAATGATTGCGCCAGCAACTATGATCCATGGCTCACAGCAGAGCCGTAGGTCTTAGCTCTGACTCTGGCAGCAATTGCCAATTCCGGTTATATATTTTGTTGTCTCTTGATACCCTAGAAACTGGCTGACACATGGGGTATGCAAAGTTAAATTGCATAAACGGACTATGAGTTGAGGGCTAGATAGAGTCAATGCTAATAATTGAATATGGTATTTCTCAGAAGAGTAATAGACTCATCTCTCTCTCTCTCTCTCTCTCATTCTTGACTAAATTACGCTTGCATTCTACTGAGGGGTATATAGTAGTCGTGTAATTGTGCCAAATCCAAGCCATTTTTTATCGCTTCTGTTTGCCTTCTGTTTAAAAAAGCAAACACAAACAGTGAGCGAGAGAGACAGAAGGGGGGGGAGTGAGAGAGGGAAGCTGAAACTGAAACAGAAGCACAAACAACGCATTAAGTGGCATTAGACGAAATGCCTTTTTTACACATGTTGCAACACGGAGATTACGATTACGCCGTGTAATCGTTGCACAGGGGTTGAGACACGCCCACTGGGTCGGGTATGGTCAGGCTGGAAGGGAGGGTGCGGTTCAGTTCGGTCCGGTCTTTGGCTTTTTATCAATTGGTTTGCTTAGCGGCCATAAATAACAGCTTTAGGACTTGGCAATTGAAACAGGTGGCTGACAGGTTCAACTGGCTTAGAGCCAACTGCAATTCTGCTCCTCTCTCTCTTTCCCTCTCGCTCGCTGTCTCTTCTTACCTTCGAAACGAAAAGAGGAGAGACAGACTTCATGTTCTATTGAAGGAACTGGACATCTGTCCGTCCGTATATATCATATTGGTGTCTTATATCTTTGTAGGTCTAGAGTCTATTAACTGGCGATTTCTTATAGAGCTCGATTCTGGCTCTCCGTCTCTTGCTGTATTTCTCTCTTCCCTATTTCTTTTCATCTCTCTGGCTCTCTCAATTTCTTTTGTTTTCCTATTATTACTTTACCTTTATCTTCTGCTCTATTTACCCTGCCCCTACCACTGTCGCTCTACCAGTTCGAGCGTGGCTTTCAAGCAAAGAGCGTCAGTAATTGGGAGTATCCACGTTTCTCGCCGCCTCTGCCACGCAATCTGAGGGGCAACTCGACGCCAATAGCAGGGAACGACGGACATCTGCTGCCCACAGCGCCCCGGTAAGTTCGAACCATAAATTGTCCATTATCGATCATAGAAAGCATGCTCAAGCTCTCATCCTTGCAGGGACGGTAATTTCCTGGGTAACTATCGCGGCACGTATCATTTGCCTCTGCGCATTACGCGCAGCTTTGCGACGCTCTACAACAATTGCCTGAGCAACAGGTATAAGTATTGGAACTACCCGAGAGATCTGTGCAATTGCCAGCGAAAGCTTAAGCGCCAGTGCGGCTACCGGGAAACGTTGGGCCTCAAGGACGATCCGCTCTGGCAGCGGCCCAAGTGCCAGACCAAGTGTGAAGGCTTGAAGCAAATTCTTGAGATCAACAAACTGCACATGAAGTGCCGACGCGCCAAGTGCGAACCAAAGGTGAGTCTAGCTTAGCTCAATCACCATCAATCCGATCACAACTGCAAAGCACAACCACACCCACGCCATAGCCGAATGAAAAGTTGGTTCCGCGCATTGGAGATGCCTCGTCCAGGAATCGCAAGAAATCTAAGAAGCGTCCAGTCACCGCTTTCGATCACAATCGAAGCAATCACCGTGCCGAAGACGCAAAGTCACATAAGGCTTCCAAAGAAACCATCAAGGATCATTCTAGGGAGCCCAGCAAAGATACCTCCAAGGTCACTGTCTCAGGTCCAATTCCAAACAAGACAACAGCCAAGTCGACCACCAAAGCGCCCAGTAAATCAAAGAAGCATGCCAAGTAATCCCCCCTCTCTTTCCACTCAATGAACTGGTTGACATACAAATTCGAATGTGAAATCTTTTAATAAATTCTTTCTAATTTGCACCTTCAATTCAATGCTCGTTCTCAATCGGTCAGGCAATCAAATTAGTCTTTGTCCATCTGATAATAATAATCTGATAATAACAACAATCAGTCAATCAATCACTCTTTCTGTTAGTTAGTCGGCCGCTTCTTCAATCAGACAGCCATAGATAGCACATATTACATTGCAAATAATCTCAATCATACATCATCAATGTTTCAGTCATCAAGTGGTCAATCATTTTACAATCCACCATTAATTAACCATCAATTATCGTCAATCAAGAACCATCAATCATTAATAGTTCTACTTTTAAACAATAAACTAAGGTTATCAATCAGGTATCAATTGATCATCAATCATTGCCTATTCAGTCTCATTTTCCTATTCCTAAAGTACAAACTCAATCATTATCAATCAGCATTATCACCCATTATCAGCCATCACTAAAAAATCTAAACTAAATTACTCATCAATCATTCATCAATCATCTTCAATCTCATTTCATTTATCATGATCCATGCACCTTCACATCGGTAACCGTAAAATCCATCATCAATCATTCATCATCACATTAGTTGATTGATATTGATTGAGAGTACAAATCCGACGTGAATCTATTGCTCAATCATGTCGCAAGCAGCTGTTGCCAGCAGCAGTGTGAACTACAAACTGCCGGATTTGAGCTATACGCCCGGAGATCTCACCGAGCCGGAATATCGTTTGCCCTCGCACCAGCAGCTGCTGGACGCGAAACTCAAGCCACAAAATGCGCCCGAACGGGAGCTACCCCTAAGTCGTCTCTATTTGGACGAGGAGGCGGACAGATTTGATCGAGCCGGAGCGAAGGAGGTGAGCAGACAATTTCCGGCTCTAGCCGCCGCCCAGGCCAAATATACGGGTCAACTGAACCAGAACTCGAGTCTAGTTGCGTCCGAGCTGGACTTCTCGCCCGGCAGAGATCTGATCTCCAGCAGACCAGTGCCTGCTCCCACTCCCGCTGCAGCTGAAACCGACTTGAGTCGTAAGATGCCATTGCACTCGATTACGGAGAAGCCGAATGAACGTTGTCCGTCGCCCGTAGTGCCAGCGTATGCGAACTTCGAGCTGGCCAAGCGAATGCATCAGGATAATCTCGACCATCAGCCGTTGCCCGATTGCGTCGCAGACTTGGCCTTTCGCAAGGCCCAAATAACTGGAGGTCACGGCGGCCTAGCCCTCGACATCGATCCCATTGCCACGGGCGTGGGTGTGAAGACCCACAACGCCGGTCCGACGCACTGCACCAAGATGAAAGTCTATCGACCAAAGACGGGAGGCGTTCTGCCCAAAGCCTTGAACGGAGATCCGTTCCGTGGAATTGGCTCGGCGCCACCGAAAAAGATGGGCGCCATGGACCTGGCCATTGGCTGGGACTTCAAGCCAGCCAATCCGGCGGACGAGCCACGTCTGCCAAGGCACATAGATGGCTCCAACGAATCCGCTGGACCGGCGGTGTTCACGTGCGTCAAAACTCCTCGAGAAGAGCAGCCCAACGTGGAGCTGGGTCGCTCTGCGGGCGTATTTACAAGCACCATGGGTGAACCGGACTTTTTCGACAAGGACATACTACGGCGGAAAACGGACTTTGCCGGCCGATCAATGGCTCGGGAGGAGAACTGCGGCTGTGACTACTCACCGCCAGCGCGTGCGCGCAGCGTCTCACGGGAGTCCAGCGCCTCGCATTGTCGCCGAGCCCCAAATTTACTCGACTCCAGCGGGCATTCCGGCGGCGTTAGCTTTGGACTGCCAACGAATCGCCTAGCCAAGCAGTATCAGTCGTCGCCCATGCTGGGCGATAAGGCCTATCAAGCGCTGCGAGAGAAGTATCTCGGACCGGACACAAGCGATTGCCATACGGGCTGTCCACAAATCCCGGGTCCGGCTTGCAGGCGAGATCAGCCGGCTCGTCGGCCGACCCGTCGCCTGTGTCACAAAGTGGCACCGGCTCCCCGATGCTGTCCCTCAGCTCATGGCCATTGCCTGTCGAGCAAGGCGGCCTTTCGTGCCGGCATGCCCAAGCTGAATGCTTCCGGCGACTTCGTGGGCATCCCGCCGAGCTGCGGAGCTGCCTCCGGTGGAGCTGCACGTGTCTTGGTCGTGCCACGCCCCCGACAGCCGTATGCGAAAAAGAACTACGATATCGACACTCTGGTGCCGCCGTTTCGCAGTCAAGGCGGCGGCGCCGGACAAGGCGGCTATCCGGAGCACTGGAGGCTGGCCAGCGTCTATCAGCACGCCTACAAGCCGCCCGAGCAGCGCAGGAGGCCCCTACTGCAGACAGTCTACAAGTAGAGCTACAGCTTGCTAACGGATCCATCGGTTCTTCAGTAGAGATCTCTTCTGGATGACATGAAGGAAGGAGAAGGAGATAACTCTGTCAAAACAGCAGCTCTAGAGGAATTCCTTAAGGATATTCACATTTCATTGCATTAAGTTAGAATATGTTTAAGTACCTATTCTTTTTAGATTGAAGTTGATGCCTTAACAGCGAGATATCCCTTGAAAGGGAAGAATTCTTCAAGAAGAATATGAAATTTGGTTAAGTAAAGTCTCTATACCAGACAAGTTTCCTTCTTCAGATGGAAAAGGGAAAATATCGTATGGAATATATCGCTTAGGAAATACAGTCTTACATTAGGAGAAGCTCATATTCAGCAACTCATGCTATTGGATAGAGACCTATTGAAAGTACTTCATGTTAGAGAGACCCAACGGTTCTGTTTCAATTCAAAGATATCCTTAGTTCATTGAATTGGAAACTCAGGAGAGAGATATTATACCACAAGGCCATTACGATCGAAGGCTTTTGCAAATGAGGACCAATAACTTAATCGATGAGTTTTGAAAGTTGGAAATAGACATTAAATCATAGTTTCGTCTAATTTGATGTAGAATCGGTAACGCCTTAAGCTATAGAAATTGGACAAATTGAATTCCTGGAATACAAATATATCAATATTTTTTTTTCGCATAATATTGTCAATAGTATTAGAGATAAAAACATAACCTCACAATTATTAAATAAATATCAAGTTTTATTGTAGTGCAATATATAAATATTTAAAAACAAATCTTAAATTTAATATAAGAAAAAAACGTGCATTTAAATTGAAAGTAGAATTAACATCTATAAAGAGGGGGTTTACCCAATAAAAACTGGAACAAGATTTGTAAAAATTTATCAATAATAAATTGCTTAAATAAATTGCATGAAATACGTTCATATCAAGAGAGGCAAGCTCAGATATATAAAAGAAATATATATCTTTAAAAAAAAAAAAACCATATAATATATATTTCTATATTATACGGGACTCTTGATATAAATTATAAGAATTTCCGGTTTATAGCTGATCAATAAACACACGCTGCTTGAACATTCAAAACATTGAAAATTGTGTTTATAAAAATAAACTTCAATAGCTAGGAGCTCCATCGATCAATTATTTATAACCTCACTCTTGTGGATCTCAGAAAAAGACTAAATATATTGTTTTATCTGTGTTTAAGTACAAGTAGATGCTTGACAAGTTCTGTGTAACTGTGCTTAAGAGCTATATCTTGTTTAACAGCGGGCCAGCGTTGCCAGATAGTGAAAGAAGTGAGCTAATATATCTACGAATGTCAGAGGTATCATGCTCAATATACAATATATGAATGTATAAACTCTGATTTCAGCTTTTTTTTATATGTACCAAGCACTTCAAACAGCGTTGCCAGAGTAAAATCTTAATACTAAAATAGATTTAAAAAAAAAAAAAAAACATTTGTAGACAATCTTTGGATGCTAAAGAACTTGTAGAACTTCTTTTGTATGTATACGAGTGGAACCTATCTATCTGTCTCTCTCCCTCTCTTACTAGTCATACTTGTCTCTCTCTCTCTCTCTTTCTTGATTGGCCATGGTGCCTTATGGACAGACATACAGAACTTGTAAATATATGTTTGTGGAATCTATCCAATCTCTCTCTCTCTATCGCTTCCTCTCCCCACTCACTCTCTATCTCTCCGCCGCTCACTTGGCCGTCGCGTAGACATCATGACTCTTGTGGAACACATGTCGCAGAACATCCCGCGTAGAGCGCCTGATACTGTTGCGCAGGGTGTGCTTCTTCTCATTCGTTAGCTGATCGATGGTCATGTATTCGGTTTGTGGAATTATGGAACGTAACTTCATGGTTCGCTCGCTGCTGTCCACAATGGAGATGTCCAATGGTCCGCTATTCGGCGCCTGTGGCTGCGGCTTCTGTGGCCGTCGGCGCAGACTGTGGCGTATGCTAGTTAAGATGTTATGATGAGGTTTCTCCGATGAATCGGATTCCTGCTCCGATTGCTTGTGCTCCGCCTGCGGCTTGGGCATAAGCTTTCTAATGGATTTCCTTATCATATTGCGCACGCCGTGTGCGCCATGCAGCTCCTCAGACTTGCCAGATTTGCTGGATGCAATGGAGTGCAAGGACTCCTTGCTGCCTGCCGCATTTACAGCTGCAACTGCAGGCGTGGCAGCTGGACGATAGGAGCGTACAAAGCGTGTGGGAGCCTTAAAGTCAAGCTCATTCTGCTCCTCTTCTTCTGGCTCCGATTCGGAAGCATAGGCCACATCGTCGCACTCAAGTTGAGGCTGCTTTTCCGACTTCTGTTCTAGCAGCTCTGCCTGCTGTTTGGGCTTCCTGATGGATTTGCGTATATTGCTCTGAATGTCCGGCTCTAAGGATTTGGTGGATCTGGCGGATGTTATGGAGTGCAGCGACTCCTTGCTGCCAGCTATGGTTGCAGCTGCTCCAGATGGTCGATAAGAGCGCACGAAGCGTGGAGGAGGCTTAAAATCGGCGACAGCAGCTGCCTCTCCCCCTGGCTCCTGCTCGTCCTCCGAATCCTCTGAAGCATACGCCACATCTTCACCTGCCAGCTGAGGCAGCTCAAGCGGCTTCTCCTCCGACTGCTGCTCCGTCTCCCGCTCCTCCTCATTTGCCTCCAGTATCTCTGTTAAGGTCTGCCTACGTGTGGTGCACACGTAGCGGCGCTCCTCGCTGCCCTGTTCGACACTGGAAACTAGTTCCAGCTCTGTCTGCTCCGTCTCCAGCAGCAATCCATTCTTGCGCAGCTTCGCCTCATTGATGCTATTCTCCAACTCCAGCTGGTAGCGGTCCAGTTCCTTGCCAATGTCCATGCTGCTGCTCTCCTCGCTGATGGCGCCCAGCGAACGTTTAGCTGGCGCCTCCAGTTGCTTGGGAACTGGCGAGAAGACCAGTTTCTCAGCGAGCAGCTTGCTGGGCGTGAGCTGAGCCAGCGATAGGCCATGGAAATCGATGCGACAATTGACTCGCGGTGTAAATGGCAAGCCGATCTTTAAGCTAGTGGGCAATGGCTCCTCAGCCAAGGCCGGATTCTCTACGCCCGTTGGATTTCCAGCTGCGTTGGAGATGTCGCTGCGGCGATGAATCTCAAAGGGATTCAGCGAGGCGGGTGCATCGTTGCCTCGTAAATTCAAGGCCTCGTTCACGAAACCCTTGGTGGGCGTGGCAGTTTCACGAACGACCTTAATTAGAGTATAGATTAATATGGAATATAAAAGAGTATAAAAGCTCTGTCACTTGCCTCATATGGATTAAACTGACGCTCCGGCAGCTCAAGATTCAAAGCCGGATTCTCGAAGCAAGCGTGCTCGCGCTTCTTCTTCTTCGAGGGCTGACGCACTACCTCAAAGGGATTCAAGGAGAGCTGGCCTTGCTGCTCCTTTTGCTGTTGCTGCACTGCAGGTAAATCCGCAATCGATTTAATTTCTAGTCCCGGATGCGCAGCAAAGGGATTTGGTTGCTCGTTCTCTTTGACCAAACGACGACGGCCAATCAATTTCTTCGGCGTCGAGCTGAAGGCGGCGTTAGTGAAGCATGACGACGCTTTTCCTGCAACACCAGGTGCAGCAGCTGCAGCTGCTGCTGCGGAGGCTCCTTCGGATTTAAGGGTGGCGACTGCGCAATTGGTTTCACGTTTGCGTTTGCGTGGCGTCTCATTGAAGGCCAAGGCAGCGATGCTCTTGGTTTCCAGCATTTTACACAATAATTATTTTTATAGCCAACCGAAACTTTTAAAACTGATTCACGAAGTTCAACAATGAGCAAAATAACAAATGTACACAAAGCCAATTTTACGCCTCACACAATGCGCGCCATTTTGAATTCGTAAAATAGGAACATTGCTGCACAACTATCGACCGTAAATGTGCAGCCCTGGACTATCGCTTAAAGCACTTGTGATGTGAATGGCAAATCGTAAAGAAGGAGTACGCATCGTTTGCCGCCATAACGCAATTTGAATATATCGGCTGATATTTAACTTTTTCTAAGAATAAAAATTACAATATAGTTAAAGGGTCATCCAAGCGAACCGGTTGTTTGATAATTAATGAAATAACCATTATTTTTAGCATATACGCTAAAAGCTATCGATGTTTCGAATATCGATGTATTGTTATATATTCGAGAGACGTACAAAATTGTATATGATACTTTTCCTAGTTAATCAAAATTAATATTTATTTAAATCAAATAGTTCGTTCGTCGGAATAGCACATAAAACTATGTATATTTTTTAATAAAAACATATCGATATACGGTGCTCGATTATTTCAACGTAACACGTGTGCGGTGGTCAAAACGGTAAAAGGCAAAAGTAGCAGCATTCTTTGCAGCTGCTGTTGGTGTGCGTGTGTTCGGTGTGTTCCTGTTCCGTTGTAAAGCAGCAGCTCGTCGTCTAGCAGCAGCCCCCTAGAAGCCCGGACCGTCATTAACAGCCCGACAAATGCAAATTGGCTTGGATTCTTTTGCGTGACAAGTTCAGTTTTTATTTTTCTATCAACAAATTTAAAGGTGAGATGCACTATATAACGCCAACTGTGAAAAACTCAATAATGGCACACCACACATACAAATGCATACATGTGCACATGTGTCAGTATATAGATATATACACTCGCCTGTATTATAATTTGTGCATGTGTGAGTACGCGTGTGTGCTGTAATAGTTTAGGACAAGTGTTGTCTAGTGCGTGTATGTGTTGCAATTTCATTTCTTTCCTCTACTTTACACTGCACACCTGCAGACTATCATCAGCTGCAGTGAAATTCCTGTGTGCAAATTTTGTAGAGTGAGTGCGCAGCGTCTCCCATTGACCAAAAGTGATTCATTGCGAAAAAAAAGTGCGGCATTGTAGGTGAAATGTGGCTCAGCAACAGCTAGAACGAAAATCTAATAGCATCAGCCATTTGCTAATACGTAGATACAAGAAAAATCGTGTTGCGTCTTGTGCTTGCGAGTTTTTTCTGTTGAACCATTTTTAGGCGCTTTGTTGAAACAGTTGCTACCAAAGTTGCGCATGTGGCGCCATCTGCAGCCCAGACAGCGTACCATCTACACTTTCAGCATTCACATTCACATGCACAGTAAATTTCCGCTATATCTTTTCCCATGCATATTACATATACATATGTATGTTCTTGAATAATATTGAAACTGGATGTAAGACGAACAATAGAAATGATCAAAATATGTTTATTTTTCATATGCGGATATGATTTTAGTAATTTTAATGCGCGGCTTTCTTTCCAATTCACACTTTTATACACTTGTGATGCGCCGAGCGTGGCAAAGATGTAATTGCCGCAAGATCTAGTTATTCCAATTGCCTCACTCCTTCTAAGACATTAAATGACACTATTGCCATGACATTTAGCAACACTATGTGGAAAATCATTCCAGTTCCAGTGTGAAGAAGTAATTCACAAATCAGATATAACTGTCATTTCACTTTTACTGCCGTAAAAATAATGCACAAAGTATAGATACACAAAATTCGCACAAATTGTAATATGATTGTACATGTGTATCTGATCTCCTTGTTGCTGATCAGTGTATTTCATCATTCGTTGCTCACACTTATGCTGTTTCAACTGTGTATTTCTTTTGTTGTCATTAAAAGTACTCACATACACACATACGAGCACAGGCACACTCAAACAGGAAATACATATACAATCACATATATATTTACAGATCCATAAAATACTTTTTAGGCATACAGACAGCACACACACAAACAAATTTCAATCCGGCAACCTCAAAGTATTCTAAACGTAAACTTCAGAAATACATATTAACAAATCTCAAAAGATCAAAATGCCGTCGGACGCTAAGAAACGGGATGCGCAACGCAAAAAGGATGCGCGCAACAAGAAAATCCAACAAATACCATCCACAAAGAAGATGAATGGCAATGCCAATGGCCTGGATCGCGAAATGACCGAGGAGGAGAAATTGTGCGCCAAGCTCGAGGAGGAGGCTAGAATCAGTGCCGAGGCTAGATCCTGCACTGGCTCTCTGGCCGTGCATCCAAGATCACGTGACGTGAAGATTGCCAACTTTTCAATTACGTTCTTCGGCTCGGAGCTGCTGCAGGACACAATGCTGGAGCTGAATTGTGGTCGTCGCTATGGCCTAATCGGTCTGAATGGCTGCGGCAAGTCATCGCTACTCGCCGTCCTTGGCAGGCGCGAGGTGCCCATACCGCCACACATTGATATATTCCATTTGACTCGAGAGATACCGGCCAGCACGAAAAGTGCGCTGCAGTGCGTCATGGAGGTCGATGAGGAGCGCATCAAGCTGGAGAAACTGGCCGAGGAGCTGGCCATGAGCGATGAGGATGATGCCCAAGAGCAGTTGATCGACATCTATGAGCGTCTCGACGATATGTCCGCCGATCAAGCCGAGGCCAAGGCAGCACGCATCCTCCACGGTCTCGGATTCGATAAGGCCATGCAACAGAAGCAAGCCAAGGATTTCTCTGGTGAGAATTGCTCGTGATAATATACTATTATATCGATTCCATTTGTTATCTTAACTTCTGCATATTCCTTCATCTATTCATGGTTCAATCTATTACTTCCTATATGAACTCAGCTTCTGTTTAGGCTACTTTTGTTAAGATTGTTATATATGTACATATATTTGATATAACTTAACTTACTTTAGGATGATCTAATGGCTGGCTCTTATTCCTTAATATATATCAAGAGCCTTTCCTCTAGCAGCTATCATAGGTTAGGTTAGGTTAGGTTTCCACCAAGCCATCAATCATTCTGATCGCCTATCATCTATCATCAGCCTAGATAACAGAATTTCCACTTATGGGAGTTCATACAATGATATCTAACTCTCTGTGTTCTTCCCCCTTGTTCAGGTGGTTGGCGTATGCGAATCGCGCTGGCACGCGCTCTATTTGTTAAGCCGCATCTGCTGCTGCTGGACGAGCCGACAAACCATTTGGATTTGGACGCGTGCGTGTGGCTGGAGGAGGAGTTGAAGACATATAAGCGCATCCTGGTGCTCATCTCACACTCGCAGGACTTTCTTAATGGCGTCTGTACGAACATCATTCACTTGACGGGCAAACGCCTGAAATACTATACGGGCAACTATGAGGCTTTTGTGCGCACCCGCATGGAGCTGCTGGAGAATCAGATGAAGCAATACAACTGGGAACAGGATCAGATTGCACACATGAAGAACTACATAGCGCGCTTCGGTCACGGCTCGGCCAAATTGGCCAGGCAAGCACAATCCAAGGAGAAGACACTGGCCAAGATGGTTGCCCAAGGTTTAACCGAGAAGGTGACCGACGACAAGGTGCTCAATTTCTATTTCCCATCATGTGGCAAGGTGCCGCCACCTGTGATTATGGTTCAGGTGAGTCAATTGACGATATATTCCTGATCTCTGTACTGAATGATCCGCCTTCCTTAGAATGTCAGCTTCCGATACAACGATGAAACTCCCTGGATCTATAAGAACCTTGAGTTTGGCATTGATTTGGACACGCGTCTAGCCCTGGTAGGCCCCAACGGAGCTGGCAAATCGACGCTGCTGAAGCTACTCTACGGCGATCTGGTGCCCACGTCCGGCATGATACGTAAAAACTCACATTTACGCATTGCTCGCTATCATCAGCATCTGCACGAGCTGCTCGACCTGGATGCTAGTCCATTGGAGTACATGATGCGCGCCTTTCCCGATGTCAAGGAGAAGGAGGAGATGCGCAAGATTATCGGACGATATGGCTTGACTGGACGCCAGCAGGTGTGCCCCATACGTCAGCTGTCGGATGGCCAACGTTGTCGCGTTGTCTTTGCCTGGCTAGCCTGGCAGGTGCCCCATTTGCTGCTACTCGACGAACCTACAAATCATTTGGATATGGAGACCATCGATGCTCTGGCGGATGCGATCAATGATTTCGATGGTGGCATGGTGCTAGTTAGTCACGATTTCCGTCTGATCAATCAGGTACGTGCAGCTATATGGTGATTGCTACAAACAGGATTACGCTAACGCTTCTTTCTTTGCCCACCTTTCTCTAGGTTGCTGAAGAGATTTGGGTTTGTGAGAAGGAGACGGTAACCAAGTGGAAGGGTGGCATTTTGGACTACAAGGATCACTTGAAGACAAAGATTACCTCCGAGAACGAGAAGAAGGCCAAGGCGGCAAATAAATAGTTAGCTACACATACATCCAACATCCACACACACACACACACACTCGTACACTCTGAAATACAGCTTGAAAACTTTTGGAAAAACGTTCCCGCTCTCGCCGCTGCTGCTGCTGCTGCCGCATCACTTTAACTTTATCTCCCGATTTGTATGCGAAATTAGTTTTTGAGTTTACACAGGAAATTTAACTACACACACTCACACACAATACACACACACACACACAATACACTTACGCATGCAAAATTGATAGGTGAATTTTTTTCATTTTTTGTGTCAATTTAAATTTAAATAAAATGCGAGTCAAAAGGAAAGTAAAAACAAACATAGAAACAACAACAAATGCTTGTGATCTTAATCTTAAGCCACACACACACACACACACCCACACACACATACATACACTGACACTCTGGCATGTTGTGCACAACCAGCTGTGGCTTAAGTGTTTATTTTTTTTTTTTTTTTATATTTTATTTATATATTATTTTGTATTTTGAAATCGATTTCTTTGCTAGGTTTCAAATTGTTTAAAGCGCTTAAACTAAATAGAAATAAAGAACATATAGTAAACAATATTTAAATATGCAGACATATTAACATTCAGGCACATATATACATATGTTGTATACATATACATATATCGTGTGCATGTATTGGATAATTATGAACAAATTGCAAGACCAGTTAAACAATAATAAAATTGCTACTGCCCGCTGCCCTTCCCAAAATCAAAAGTTAAATCTAAAAATAAGTATATATACATACATATACATATATATATGTATCAAACTTTTTTGATAGTTTATAAACAATTGGAAATTGCTAGAGAATTAAAAAGCAGTTAATGTTTTTTTTTTTTTATATATATATAAATATACGAAAATACAAAAACGAAGCGTTTTTAAAGGAGTAAATAAACATGAAAAATAACTACAAAATAACTAAAAAAAAAAAAAAGAAAAGGTAACTTACAAAATTGTTCAATGAAAGCAAATTGATATACAATAAACATACATACATATACATATACGAAACTGAAAATTTAAGTCAACTAAAAAATTTCAATTCAATAAAAACAAAACATGGAACACATAGATAAAGCAAGTGTTTTTTTTTTTTTTTGTTTAAATATGCAACCAATTTATATTTATTTGAATTAAAACAGAGCAACTAATTTAACCTCAAATTAGTTGTAAAAACGTAAGATCCGTAGAAAATTTAGCGCATTAAAGGTGTAAAGTATACGTGTATAAAGAATATATAACAACAAATCCATTTGAGGTCAGCGATCTCGAGAACTAGAAGAGCAATACATCTGAAATTTGATATACGCCTTTACTGCTCACTATACTTAACAAAGGCGTAACTTGTTTCCCTATAACTCATTGCATTGCGGAGTTGAGTGGGGTTTTAGTGTATGTAAGTAATTCTACAGTTGGAAGAGTATGTAAAAATCCGCTATAGATGGCGCTAAAACTCTTCTGCGGACTTGAATGAATGAAATACGATCTCTATATTTGGATAAACAATTTTATTGTACTTGAAAGTTGTATACGTAGTTATTTGTTTTTATTAATATTACAAGTATTTAATAATAATTATAGTTATTACTATTATAAGCTAATATCGTTTATACGTTTGCTTTATTCGTGTAGGCACGTTGACAAGTTTAATTGGTAGACTCTCGATATTGCATAGACTATATACTATATTTATTATATATTTATAATAATATACATATACATCCGTACATATTTCCATACATATGTATGTATATATCTATATACACATATCTATTCGCATATACAACTATATTATAAATTTACTCTTGCGTTTTTCTGTTCGTTTCGTATGTTACAAATTTGTTTTTGTGTTTCTTCTGGAGATTGATACATAGGTGTATGGGTAATACAAGATGAGGTGATGAGGTGGAGATGGGAGGCTGCGCAAACACAAAAAAATCTTTAACAATCCGGAACAAAAAATCAATCAATAATTTAGTACATATTGCTGCTCTCGCTGATCCTTAACAAATCGAACTAGGAAGGTTCTGGAACAGCTGAGAGGAACTGGATAACTTAAGTAATTGTAAAAAGCGATGTGTACATAAGATCGAACAGCTGATAATACGAAAGAGACAAATGCACCAGCTGTCGTAGCTTTTGTCCGTGTGCTGGCAGAAAGGGGAATGAACGGATGAACAAAGAAGGAATGTAGGTAGGTCTAGTAGATCTTTGATAGTTCCGCATAAATAGTCTTAAGCAGCTGGCGCTCCTGTTGACTGATCGAAATGTTCTCGGCGCCAAAGTTACGGAGCAGATGTTTGAGATCACACATGTTTCGCTCGACCCAGGCGCAGACGATCTCCGCCAGGCCATACTGTTGCTGTATTGGCACAGAGGCGCCGGCACGCTCATTCGGCTGACTGGCGGCATTAATCAGCTGCGATGGCGTCTCATACTGGGCGAGTGTGTAGTAGTATTCAATCAGTTTGATGTGTGCGGGTGATTGGCGTGCTGGCGGCAAGTTGAGATGGATTAGCAACAGGAGACGCAGCACTTCGACGCGACGCAGTAGTTCGCCGTACATCGAGGGCTTGCGTCGCTCGTAGATGTTGTCCACAATGTCATCCAGGTGAAGCAAAGCGCCGCGGTAGTCCTCACGCTGCATACTCATCTCGGCGCTAACCTCCAGATCGTTGATCTGATGAGTAGGCGAGGCAAAGCTGCTTGTACGTTCCAATATGCGTTTGAGATGCTTTAGTTCGTGCAGCACAGCTGCTTTGAAGACGCCACTGTCGACCACATGCTCGGTTGCCTTATTATAGCAATGGAGTGCGCCCTCGCGGAAACCATTGTGACCGCTGCGCAGGTGCAGCTGCTGGAATTCGTTGTGTGCTAAAAGGAAGTCACGTGCAGCGCGTAAATATGCCTCAGCCTCGCGCTGGGGTGACCCGCCGTATGACTCACATTTGGCATGGCCAATATGACACATAGCCGCATATTGCATGATACCTGACTCCTCGAAGTTGTGGGCCAAACGCTGGAAGTCTGCCTGGACTTCGGCCACGTTTGGTGCAAAGCGCCTGTCAAAATGCCAAATTCATATATCAACACTGTCCATATGCATTAACATAGTTTCACTTACTTGAAAAATACTACACGCTCGATTTTCTTTATTTTTGATGAGGCGCGAAGATATTGTTCAATTGGATTCTTTGGGTATTGGTCGAGCTGTTGCTGTTGCTGTTGATGGTGATGATGGTGGTGATGGTGGTGATGATGCTGATGATGTTGTTGCTCTGCCGGCTGTGCGGTGGCAGTGTTATTGTTGCGTAGTTTCTCCATGATTTTTAGTTATTATTGAAATGCGTATACATTATATTCTGAGCTTTGTATCAAATGAATTTGTCAAAAGAAAAACAAAAAATAGTAACAGCCTTTCAAGTGCTATACAATAACACATAGCAAGCGTTGACAAATTGAAGATTTGAAAACATGCACAGGTTGACTTTTATTACACGTCTGTGACGTCACAGCGTGTTGATTATTTCATTCGATATGACTAGGAATGGTATTTATTAATAATCACGCAATCACTTTATGAGTATATTTTGGAATTCAATGTCTATTTACAATCCATGCGTGAGGGCTGTCCCAAACTACGCAAAAGACAATTTGTGCATTAAGCGGTGTTACCTGTTCGTTTCTCTGCGGCGCCGCTGTTGAGCATTATCCAACACTGGTTCGCCAGCTGATTTTCGCTCATGCATACAGCGCCATTTTTTGCACAGTCGTAGAACAGAACGTAGAAAAATATTGCAGCGCAAGCCACGTTACCGCGCCGCAACGCATTTAATTAAAGCATATATATTTGATAAAACGTTTTATCAATAATATTGACTAAACGGTCTCTACAATGGCCATTGCCGAGCATGATAACGTTTTTATATTCGTGCCAAATCTAATTGGTAAGTTCCCGTTTAGTAAACAAATGTGGCGATATGTGTAATGGGCCGTAATCAATTATCCGTTGGCAAAATATTGATGTGTACAAATAGACGAATTATTGAACTGAGAAGCTGTCTATTGTAGCTGAGCAGAATATGTTTGGCCAAACTGTAAACAATGCATCGTGAAGCATACAACTTTGCTGTTCTTGGAGTGGTTAATATATATTTTTTTAAATTATTTTGTTTGCGCGCCCACTGTGCGACGCATTGGGTGCCGATGATGTATGTGTGTGTGTGTGTGGGTGTTTGTATATAGCAGCAATAACAAATATGTATGCATAGATTTGTTATTTTGGCTTAATTCAATTAGCAAGCGTTGGTGGCGCTGCAGCCTGTGAAATGCAACACACTAACCACCCCCTCGTGTCCCCTGCTATCCCCTCGGCCAATCAGCAATGTCACCTACAGCTCCATCTACATGCGCACCGACTCATTATCGATTGGAAATTGAATTGTACTTGTTTGTTTGCGTTTGTGCGTGTGTGCGTGCGTGTGGGTGTGTATGCAATTTACATTGTTTTGCCTTAAATTGTCTCTTACAGGTTATGCACGCATCGTTTTGGCCATTATTGCGTTTTGGTTTATGTCCACGAACTATGTGATCGCCGGCTGGTGTTATATAATTAGTGCACTACTGGACGCCGTGGACGGACATGCCGCTCGGGCCTTGAACCAGAGTAAGTTCCTGAAAACATCTTCAATATCTCATTCGTCTTTTCGTCAATAATCATCAATAATCGAGAATATGTATATGTATATGACTCAGACATTGACCGGCAAAGTGTTCAGACTAGTATTTATTTATCTAGTTGTTGTTTGTGCAATTTATCCGCATACGTGTCCAGAATTGATTCCGCATGGTGCCACATTTAAATTTTTTTAACTTGACGATACGAAACAAGTCTAAGTGGAACTAACGTTAACAAAGTAGCGGTAAATACATAGGTAAGAAGTATATACAAATTATATTTCGATACGAGGTCCTCCTCCATTTCAAAAGTATAATCCAAGAATGAAATTTAACTGTTAAATCTAAGGAATTAGCATTTAAAGTCGGACTACACTTTTTATAGCCATACAATCTCAATAGGATTGTTTAATTATCACGCTTATTTCTTGTAGAATCATTTGAAAATGAAGGAACAAACACCGTGAGGTATTCCCTATTTAGGCAACATGCTGAGCTGCCAGTACTTCAGACTCATCTAATGCTTTTGTTAATTTTCTCCTCTTTTCAGGCACCCGCTTCGGCGCTATGCTGGATCAGTTGACGGATCGATGCGGTACAATGGGCCTGCTTGTTACCCTGGCCTATTTCTACCCGGAGTATATGTTCTGGTTCCAGTTGTCAATCGCCATCGATGTCGCCTGTCACTGGCTCTATATGCAAACGTAAATGAAGTAGATTCGATTGCGATCCTATTATATCTATAATATGACATTTGCATTTCAGGAGCGTTGTCGTTGGACGCGTCTCGCACAAGGTGAACGACAACTTTGTGATGCGCATCTACTACCAGAAGGATGTTCTCACCTTTATGTGCTGCGTGAATGAGCTGTTCTACGTCTGCCTCTATCTATTGCATTTTACTAGTGGACCTTTAAGTAATTATATAATTGGATAGCTGTTGTTGTTATACTTTGTAATACTTTGCTCACAAACTAAGCAAAGTGTTTGAGCGTCTGTCTTGCTGTTAGACGCTCAGCTCGTCCGTCTTGCCGTTCAATCTCGGCCTTCTCGAGAAATGCAGGAGCTATAGCTCTTTGCAGCACTTATAATATTCTTTAATCAGGCACTCTCGACTACATAACTTATTATTTGTTGATCTTTCATGTATTTTTTCTTCCCAGTATTAGGTGCTTCATTGTATAAGATTTTGGCCATTCTCACGGGCCCCTTCGCTATACTGAAGTCTGCGATCTCAGTGATGCACGCCTACGTAGCTGGCATCGATCTGGCAGCTGTGGATGTGCGCGAGCGCCAAGAGAAACGTCGCAGTCCGGAAGTCCAAAACTCTGGCAAAAAGTTGGAGTAAAAACCAAAGGGAAACAGCTAAAGCTAAAGAATGAAACAGCGAAAGAGAAAACAATTAAAAAGTACGAAGCAACAACTTTAGATTCCAAATAACTAAACAAAAATTAATTATATCTAGATGAATTTTTATTTGTCTTTTTTTTATAATTATTATTATTATTATTATTATTTTTTTTTTTTCATTTTTACTAATATTTATTTACAATATATACTTACACTTTTTATTCGTGTGGTGATTCAAGAATTATAAATTTTTTTTTTATATATATGTATATGTATTTATTTGCCTAAGTTAGTTAACTTAATGTTATAAAGCATGCAATATATATATATATGATTGATATATATGTATATATATATGATTGAAATTTGATGTCATCCATTTTAAAAATGAATTCTCTTGATCTTAATCTATATGTATTTAACTATATAATGTGTAAGGGCTAACTGCAATTCAAACCGAGACCTGGTTATATATATGTATATGTAGATATATATTTACATAAACTATCAGTAGAAATTCTCTGCGTTATTAGTCAAAAACAAACGAAAAAAAAAAAAAAAAAAAAGAAAAAAAACAGAAATTAAAAACAGTAGTTGAAACAGTTTGTCAGTGGTTGAACATGATTAATAAATAGAATTTGTATTGTTTTGTGTGTGTGTGCAAAATTTAGAGTTTACATTTATTGCTTCAACTCGTACGATATTGCGAATGTGTATATATTTTTGAATTTTGGCGCCTAGTGGGAAGAAGAGCTGCAGGTACAAACGAGGTGCAGCCCTGGTAGGACCTATCGATAGAGTCTGAGCACGGCACAGCTGGCGAACAGTGCTGTGTAGCCCTGGTAATGCAAGCAGCCCACCACAATTTGTTGTTATTTTTTATTTGTTACACGAATTTCTAAAATATATTGCTTTAATTATTTTAAATATGCTTTGGTGCAACGGCAACTCAGCTGATACAATTTTACATTAACTAAGGGAGACCGCAGTGCGGCGGAGCTGTCATGAAGATGGGCATGGGCTACACAGTACTCTCGCGTTTGCGAACTCTGGCACGCTACACAATCGCCTATGCTTGTATAACTCATTGTACGTTTGAATATGTAGGGGACTTTGTTTTGGTAAGTTTAGAATGCTCTATTCAATAAGTTATATGTATATTAAATATGTATGTATCAATGCATGATTGTCTTTTAGTGCAAAGGTCCTTCGATGGAGCCAACGCTCTTTTCCGATAATGTACTGCTAACGGAACGATTGTCAAAATATTGGCGCAAGTATCAATCTGGCGATATTATAATAGCCGTTTCGCCCGTTAATGCTAGCCAATATATATGCAAGAGAATTGTGGCCGTCTCTGGTGAAAAGATAACTACCCTTAAGCCCACTCCAATAGAGGCCGAAACGGCGGCAAAGCAGCCGACTGAGGCTAAGATGGTTACGGATTATGTACCTCATGGTTGCGTGTGGATCGAAGGCGATAATAAAAGTAATAGCTCGGATTCGCGCTATTATGGACCCATACCGCTCGGTCTAATACGCAGCCGAGTCGTCTGCCGCATATGGCCACTCTCAGAGCTAACAAGTCTCTGATCACCACCTAAGGCAAGAAACAAATTTATAGTTATCTCTAATTTTATTGTAAATTAACGACCAGTATAAATAAGATAAAAACGTTATTGATGAATGGCTTGAACTTTTGCTTATTACACACTGCCATTAACTACTAGGTGGAAAACCGTTATCGATGTATGGACGCAGTGATAAGCCAAATATCCTTTGGCCTATTACACATACACGTGTATCGATTAGCTGCCCGACTAGCTATACAAGCGATAGTCCGATGTTTAGCTAATTAAAATTCTGAATTTTTACATTTTTGCTATACATTTAACTATGTACAAATAAAAAAAAAAAAAAAAAACATTTTCGAAATAATAGCACTACAGTTTTGGCACTTCCTCGTTACTATCCTTCTCTGGAGCCACATAATACAATTTATATTCCTTTTTGAGCAGGCTATGCACCATGCTAGTGCAGGTAAAGTCGAGGCCTCGCTTTTGGTAATCCAGATAGGTGCGCACGAACAACCGATTGCCCTCTAGCACTTGGGGATGGCAAAGATACTCATCCAGCGGCATCCACTTGACACGAGCGATTTCGCGCTCACATGGCGTGGTTTCCAGATTCAGCGGATTCAGGCCAATGACCATATAAATATCGGAACATCCAAAATTGCCGCCATGCGAGTGTCGAAGGCAAACCATTGAGCGGAATGTGGTCCGAATACCCGTCTCTTCCATGACTTCACGCATAGCGGCGTCAACCAGATTTTCTTGCGGCTCCACATAACCGCCGGGCAACTTCCATATATCCTTTGCTATCGCATGCTTATCAGAAACGACCAGCACTTCGTTACTTTCGTTTATCACCAACCCACCAACGCCAAGCAATGTATGTGCATAGCTGGGTATGTTGCTGGGCTCGTCCTTGGGTAGCCACAGGTACATGGTGACGACACCAAAGCGGGCGTGGTGAAAATCGAAGCCTGCTTCAGCCAAAATGGGCACCCAATCGGCCTGCTTCTTGTAAACGCGAAACCAAATTGTACGATTTTTGTTTTCTCGCCAAAAGTTTAAAGATTCTACAAATAGTGTATGTATATACATATAGTGAATGAAGAATATTTATCTTATAGAACTTACTGTGCAGCTTTTCGCAAAATTGTGCGTTGTCAGCAATGTCCTGTTGGTTGCCATCGACCGTTACACCCAGGTAACGGTCCTTCACCCCTTGAAATACATCCGGCGGTGTGTCCATGGTTCGAAATCTGTTATTATTGAATACATTTTAATTTCACCCGCACAGGTTAAATATTTATGAGCTAGATATGTACTTACCTCTGATATGAACGCTTATATACTTGTGGCCAGTCACGAGATCGGTTGCAGTGATATCCGTGGGCTGCTGTTGCTGTTGTAATTGCTCCTGCTGAAATGCCTAATTTGCGCCATGTACTTAACGCACTCGATAAAGAATTGCTGCGGTTTAGCAATATGACTAACGACATTTAATAACAATGTGACCAAGTTGCGATAAAGCGCAGTACTGCGCTTGGCGTTGCATATACAAAACAATTTGATCAGCTATCTACAAATAAATTTAGAAAACACGAACAATATGACAAAACGTAGATGTTTGTAGAAAATTCGGTAGCAGCCAAAAGCACAGTATTGAAATATTATTTTTCAGCGTTTAACAGCGTACCTGGCTCAAAGCTCGGCTCAGTCTTTCAAGAGACCATGATTACTTACAAAAAGCCTCATATCAGCTGCAAGGTCACACACATGCATGCAATCAATTGTAATATTATTATTTCTGAGTGCTCCACTCACAGAGCATTATCTGTATTAGCTAGTGTGATAAGCGCGACAGCCAATCGAGACCCGTCTACCGTTCCGTTCAATTTGGCCCATAGCCCCGTCTGTCTGTTGTAATCCAACCTTGAATGACAATGAGTGCGAATGTATGTGTGTGTGTGCATGTCCGTAAATATTTCCGTATTTGCTGTCTGTTCTGTTGTTGTTTATTGGGCGTTATCAAAACACATATGTGCGTTTATGTAATGCACATATTTACACGGAGCGAGTTATTCATTCCCAGGCCTTTTGTTAACTTTTAATATCTTAACATATATTATAGCTGTTTGATGTACTTGTATACAAAACGTTTCCATTTATTTACACTTACATTTCGCGCCTAAGTTAGCGTTACGAAGTTCACAGCTTTACACGCAGTGTGACCACACTCTTGAGCATGCAAAATACTTCAATTACGTGAAAAATACTAAACAATAGAGAACAATTATACCAACAAGGTCAAACTATAATGTCTGCACAGTTGTAACATGTATAAAAATAAACTAATTAGGATTAGGAGCTGTTTGACTACATATCTATTTCAATTTCAGAATATAGCTGCCCAGATCATGCAGTGCACTACATGAAATTTACGCTATCTTTTATGATCTATGATAATTTTGGTCACCCTGATCGTGCAATGCAGCACATCGATATCGATAACGCTAGACGTTTGTCGATTTCACATATCGTAGACGCACATTTATTGTTTATTATTTAAATTCGAACAACAAATGAATACATATGTAAATATATAGTATGTAGCAAGTTGTTCGCTTGTTTGCGTATGGACAGAAATATGCAGTTAGTTATAAACGAATGGGTGTGTGTTTGTCGATTTAGATATCAACCTAATTACTAAGGGGCACTCAAATTTAAGACTCAAATTAACATTATTGATTTGTAAAGTCACAAAAGAACAAAAGAAATAAATATCTACATATACCCTATACTTGTATAAAGTTGAATTTGGCTTAGTTTCGAAAAGAATGTATGAATCCCTGCTTGGCACTATGCGTGGCTCTCGTTTGGGTCCTGCTCCTCCTCCTCGTCCTCGTCGTTGAGCAACAGCCAAGGATGATTGATGGCCGAAAAGGCCGTGATGCGGCGTTGGGGATTGGTGCAGAGCATCGGCTTCAGAAAGTTGGCAAATTCGTGGGCATCACGCGGCGACCAGTTGTACCGCTCCATCAGGACCTGATGCAAAGGATGCGGCTCCAATTTCTTAATATGCAAGAGCTCCCCCTTGGAGTTGAAGATATCCGCCGAGTATTCGCCACGGGCTATCAGCTCCCTGGGTATGGGGCCGCATGTCTCAATGATGTTAGCGATGTGCACCTCGTCCGGGCTGGCATCGCCGCGCCACTTGTTCGGCTCGAAGAGGTACTCGCCTGTGGCCAGCTCCCAGAAGAGACAGGCGGCGCTCCAGAGATCGGCCGAGGTGTCGTAGCCAGCGCCCAGTATGACCTCGACGGCGCGGTACTCGCGCGTCTGTATGTCCTCGGTGACATGCTGGTCCACGAAGCAGGCGTTGCCCACGTCGGCGATGGCCACCCTCACTTTGCAGGGCACCAGGGCGGGGTCCTTGCGCTCGAGCATGTCCATATTGAGCTTGCGGCTGCTCGAGGTGGCATCGAGCAGGTCGTCTTGACGCACAGCCGCTGGCTTCTTGCCGGTCTTCTTGGTCTTCTTGTGCTTGTTGTGCAGATGAAACGATTCGCTGCTCTTCTCCTTCTCGCCCTTCTCGTCGTTCTCAATGCACTTCTGGACGTAGCGCATGAACTTCTCGGTGCCGCTCTGCAGCATCTTGACTGCCTTCGAGGCCGAGTAGCAGGAGGAGGAGCAGGAGCCGGCGTTGGGGCCGCGCTCAGATCCGGCCACTTTCGAGCGGCACTTCCTGGCCCGACTCGCCGTTTGGGTGTCGCCCACCTGCTCGGCGCTCGAGTGCTCCTGGCTGAGCCGCAGCTGACGCACTTCTGCGGCAGAGAATATGGTGGGCCCGTCGTAGGCGAGGTAAGGCAGTTGGTTGGTGACGGCGTCCACAGCCATTTTGGTCGTCAGCAGGCCGTGCTTGGCCAGCAGGAGGAGGTCTTTAATGCCGCGTTCGCGCAGCCACTTGCGGTGCTTTTGGAAGAAGCTGATGCTCTGCTTGGTCTTGGTGCGCTGGCGCCGCTTGGCCGTCTTGCTCAGCTTAGCGTCGGCCAGGCTCAGCTGGCGCTGGTGCGCATCCAGGTACTTCTTGGACTCCGCCGCGGCCTGGGTGCGCAGCGACAGGTCGTCGGCCACGAGCAGCACGTTCTCCGGCTTGAGGTCGGTGTGGATCAGCTGGCCCTGGTCGTGCAGCAGATAGAGCCCCTGCAGCACCTGGTAGGCGATCTGCTTGACGTTGTAGAGCGGCAGTCCCTGGTAGCAGCTGCGCTGGATCAGCATCAGCATGTTGTCGCCCAGCACGTCGAAGACCAGGCACTGGTGCGTCCCATTGACGCCGCTCGTGCTGAAGCTGTCCGTCATGTTGACCAGGCGCTCGCGCAGCGGATGCCAGCTGAGCTGCGAGATGTGTCGGAGCAGGCGAATCTCGTGGCGCGCCGACTCCGCGTACAGCTCCGCCGACTTCACCAGCTTGACGGCGCAGTAGCAGTTGCGCACCGTGTCGTAGCAGAGCCACACGGTCGAGTAGTGGCCCCAGCCCAGCTTGCTGATGGCGAAGTAGCGCTGCTGGAACGAGTCGCCCACACTCACCGGATGGTAGCCTCCTGGTCGGTAGTCGCTGGGACTCTCGTTGCCGTAGGTGTATGGAGTTGTGGACAGTGTCTCGTCGTCATCTCTACTCGTCTCAGCAGCTTCATCCCCATCTCTTCCATTGTCATCCGTAGCTTCAGCATTGTTGGCTTTCTTCCGATCTTCGCTTGGGTAGGAGTCAACGTGCGGAGCCTGTTGCTTTGTCTTGTGGACATCTTCAACGGATTCGCTTACCCGCAACTCGAGTTGATCCTTCAGTTCCCTGCTGTCATAATGCTCCTGCTTTCGTTTGAATAGCTGCTGCTGCGACTCCTGCTCCAGGTCCAGGAATATATAGTCCGACTGCTCCAGCTGCAGCAATTGTTCCTGCTCCTCGGCGAGCTTGCGCATCAGGTGCTGCTCCGTCAGGTCTTCCTCATCCTCCATTTCCAGCTGTTCTTGTTGGTTCTCCTGCTCCCATTGCTGATCTCGCGCCAGCTCCTCTTTCTCCTGCAACGCCACCAGCCGCCGCATTCGCTCCTGCTCTCGCTCCCTCTCCAGCATCCTGTCCCATTCGCGCTTCCTGTCCAGTTCCAGCTTGACCAGCTGCTTGCGCTCCAGTTCCAGTGCCTGCTCCCGCTCCTCGTAGCTCAGCGGAATCTCCGATCGACTGCGGTAGCAGCGATACTTAAAGGTGTTTGTTTCCCCAATTTCAAATTGCTGAATAGCATCGGCTTGTTCTATTTTTTGGTCTCGAGCCTGCTCCAGGGTCAATTTCTGTTGGGTCATCCGTTCGAGCTGCAGCACCAGGCTGTTATCCGTGGAAGCTGCGGAAGGCTGCTGGCAGCAGGAGCTCGAGGAGCCCTCGACTCTAAAGGAACCACAGGAGGAGATGGAGCAGACTTCGGATTCGGTCTCCGGCTTGGTCTCCGTATCTGTCACATCCGTTTCGGTTTCCACGTTGGTTTCCTCTGCCTCCTCGTCGAGGTCATCCTCCTCCGCCGCCTGCTTGGAACTCATCGACTTGTGCGACATGGCCTCACCACGCTTCTTCCCGTTATAGCCTTATCAATATGAATGGTTCAGGATACAAAATATAAATAATGTATATAAATATTAATTTATACATATATCGAGTTTGGAAATTTTTTGTGAGTGTTCTATATTTACTATATACATGCTACAATTTTAACGGAGTACTAAAACGATTCACACATATTTTTATTTCACAATCCAGTCATCAATCCAGTCGAACGAGACGCCTGCTGCGACACGAAAAAAAAAAAACACAACAAAAAACTTTCAAGTTGATTTTTCTCATTTGTTCTCTCTCTCTCTCTCACTCTTTCATTTGTCTTATATCATCTCTCTTTCCTTTTATCGCTCTTGTCTTCGTTCTCTCTTCACTCCATAGTCTCCCGTCTTCCCCCTCTACTTATCTCTCTTCTGTCGTATCTTCGCTTGTCTCACATCTCTCTTTTCTCTTATCCATTCTTTCTTTTCCATTACATCTTTTACATTCGCCTTTCTATCTGCTTTCATCGATGATCTTCCTTGTTCAGTCGTCTCTCATCTCGCTTCCCCCATTCTCCTTCTCTCTTCTCATCTGATTCCCTTTCTCTATATCTGTTTCTATCTCTGTCTCTTCCCCCCTCTTCTCAGCTCAATTGACGGTCTAATCGGAAAATAGATGTTCAGTGATACGGAAAATGTCATTTGGGGCAACAGAGTGCGAACAAGCAAAATCCTGTTGCCGTTAACTGGAACAAAAAAAAAAGTTAAACGAGAAAACAAAAGAGGAAAATCAAAAGGGATTAAAACAGTGTTGCAAAATGCACAATTTAACAAAGTCAAATCGAAAAATCGGTGGTGGGGTGAGGCATGTGGCAGGGGAGGGTGTCGGAGGTGGGGTTAACTGCCCATTAAGGTGCTTCAAACGGAACAAAGAAACTATAGAAAACTTTTATATAAAAAATTCCCTATTTTTTTTTTTTTTTTTTTTTTTTTTTGTGGAATTAAAATTTTTGTTTGTATTTTGATTGCCAGCTTAGCATTATTTTTTATATTTTGGGAAAAAAAAAACTGATTGTGCCCCTGCAAATGGAGAGAAAGCAGTCAGAAAGTATTTACACAGTTGTTTAAACAAATTTTCCGCTAAGGGTTGAATGGGAAATCCAGTGAAAATTCAATGAAAATTCAAGCGTAAATATTAAAACTCCCGTTCAAATATTTATTTCAGACTTCGATATTATTAGAGGAGGTGGAGAAGGCTGGGCAAGAGTGGCGGCGGCAGGGGAGGGGCTGACACATAATACCCCTTTTGTTTGTAATTAGGGAGTTTTTCTTATCGAAAAAATGGTAAAGTTCAAGAAAATTGAGCGAACATTTTTTCCTACTCTAATCCATTGCTAAGATCTGTCCAATTCGGGCGTTATGCAGAGTAAATAAACCAAAATATTTACATAATTCTCTTAAAGTAGCCAATGATTCCCTGGGTAAGTGGGTAAGTGCAATGGGAATGAGCTTAACAAGCAAAAGCATACCATATGGAAGCCATCTAGCATATACATATGTATGTATGTATGTATGTATGTACATATGTATTATATCTAAGGTCAATATTTCAGACATTTGTATGCCGAAAACAAATTGCCCATGAAAAAATGAATATGCTTAGAGCTGCAGTTAATAACACTGTACAGGTTGGTCAACAATTTTATATGCTAGTAATTCATAATTAATAAACAATTGCCGAAATTGTGCAATTGGAATGAAAGAGACAGCCAGTGTTGCCAAGCTGTTGCGCATGATAATTTTTGGCAAGCTTTTTAGTGAGCTGGCAGTGCTGCGCTAGCGCTTGCGCATTTTTGCGCTCTCACTTTCCACGCTCGTACGCTGTGCAGGCAAAAATGAGCGTGCGCACGCATTTGTGTGTGTGTGAGTGAGAGAGTGGGCGAGCCGTTGCGCAGCTGTATTTGATTTTTCACTGCACTCGCTCGCCGCTCGTTCGTTTTCTATTGCTAACGGTAATAAGCAGCATAATTGGCACATTTTACACAAATTGAACAAAAAGACGGAATGCGCAACAATGCAGCAGCAGCAAAGGCGTCGGCGACAGCAGCTGCAGAGCTAGACAAAAGACGGCACATGCCAAAATGCTGCTGCTGCTGCAAAAAAAAAAAAGGAAAACAAAACAAAACAAAACAGAACTAAAGAAATGCCTGGAAGAAGCAGCAGAGACAGAGACAGGGACAGTTGAGGCAGGCGGCGCGGCAAAACAATGGCAAAAGCGGAAAAATCTCGGCAGCAAATAACACCCAAAGGACAGCTGTCTGGCTGCAGCGAAGACGTCATCATCATCCAGCCAGACAGCGGCTGCGTCTCGACGCTAACTGCGACTGCAGCCGCGACGCTGGCAGTCTGGGCTGTCTTGGGCATTGCAGGCGTGTTCGCTGCGCATGCAGCGATAGCAGCGCGCGGTCAATCGGTAATTGGATTAGGCCAGGCGCTACCCTGAGCATTGACCCGCTGCAGCGTGTAAGCTAATCGAGAAAATAGCGGGACCCCTTTTTTTACACGCCTGTATATGCATGTGTGTGTGGATAAATACCCTTGCCAAGTGAGCATGTTAGCTATGTGAGCAGACTGAACTGACCTACGCCAACTCAGCTCTCTGTGAGTATATTACTGTGCAATTCAATGGATATATATCATAGCTGCCTACACGAGTTCCGAAGAACTCTGGTAGTTTGATATATTTACATATAAATATATAATAAATCAAATTTAATCAAATTTAGGTACCGCTGCTATTAGAGTATATCCACTTCGGCTATGGTTAAGCGAGAGTTTTATCAATTTTTGGGATGCTACTGCCAAGGAAAACAACGGAAATTAATTAAGAAAACATTGCGTCGCGATGTGCGTTGAGGTTGTCCGTCAAACCGAAGAAACCAGCCCGCGGGCAGTCTTGGCCCCTGCCCTTACCCCTACCCCAACCCCTAACTTGCCTGGCCTTGGCCCCTGTCCCGTACCATAACGAAGGTTGATTTTTATTGCATGTAAGTTATTTACATGCACATGAATGCACATCACAGAAAAAAAACAACATTTAAAGGTTTCCATATATGTATTTTTTTTGTTTTGTTCAGATCGGAAGTAGCCGCTGCGAACCTTTCACAATTGGATTTAATTGTGTTTGACTGACTGGAGAACCCTTTGGAAGCTGTCTGGGCTGCTCTCTTGTGCTCGCGCTCTCTCTCTCTCTCTTCAGGCAAACTTTGACCAGGATCTGAATAACATATCATAATCAGTATATATATCGCTTTATATATGTATATCTCTTCACTTATTCTGGAATATATGTACGTCTCTGTAGAGTGAGTTTATCAATAACAAATTGTTATTCAATTTCTGTTCAAAATGTTCTATCTTCCAGGCAATTCCGGCGGAGTCTTGCTATGATATGATATCAATATATACATTGCTAGCTAACTACATATCTACCGAATAGTAGAATGACTTTGCTGCCTCCCAGGCAAAGTCCTTGCTCGTCCTACAGGATTTTCGGGATTCCGTCAATTCGTCATGCTTGAGAAATGTTTTTGTGCTCAGTTGCTCCCGATTTTTGTCAACAGTGTGGGAAATGTTGTGGGCTGTGAATGGGAAAATCGATTCATTTATCATTGATGTGCAGGATGTGGGGCGACAGGATGTGACTGGGCACAAACGATTGTTGTGGCCAGCCATAGCGCATCCTGTTGCCCAATCAAAGGATATGCTATATAGAAGAAGCGAGCAGGAGCAGGATATCACAGTAGCAGGAGCAGCAGCAGCGGTAGCAGCAGCGGCATCGGCAGCTGTCTGCCATCGACCGCAAGTTCGCGCCCATGTTGCGGCCCAGTTAATCCTTTAACTGGCGTGCAGGATCAACCAAAACAAACGCCGCTGACCTCTTCATTATGCATTGTCAACGTCGCAGGACAATCGGACAGCACGACGATCAGTCAGTGCCAACGGCCCGCTGAACTGGAAAATTATGCAAGCGCGCGATGTGGCCGGGATTAAGGACGACGCCTTGTAAGATGTCGAAATGTCGAGCTGCCCTAGGGCGTATCAGCACGGATCCTGAATTTGCCTTTGCCATTTGCGCTTGTTTTTATTGCCCCCGTGTCGGACAATTGATTCCGTGACATAAATTCTGATGTAAACAGCCTTACTTACGGTCAGCCCTGGCCCCGCGATTGAGTTGTCACATAAATCTCAGCCGCCAGACGGGCATGACACGAAAGCCTGCTGAAATCTCTCTCTGTGTGTGTGTGTGTGTGTCTGCTCTCTATATCCTGTGTTGGCTGTGCGAAAAGTAGCCCAAGCACTGAAGCCTGGGAAAATAGATATTTCCGTTGGGACTGGAATTTATTTGGAAGCTAACTCTAGCTGTTATTTATTGTTGTCATTATCATCGTCATTATTATTAACGCCATCATTATCATCGTTGTTGTAAATATTTTTATCATTTGGCTTATCTTTCCCAGTATCATTGTTATTAGTATTAGCATAAGTATTACCAATATTCGCATTAGCAACAGATTTGCTATATGACATTCAAATGCCATTCACCATATAAATTTAAATCTAATTCGAATCAATATCGATCCATCATATCTTCCATGTACATAGTATATAGATCATTAGGGAAATCAGTTTCAATGACTGCAACGATATCTGGAATAATAAATAATATACAAATTTGTAAATAAAACTCGATTATAAATAAACCCTTTTGAGTCGCATAGGAAGGACATGCGTACAAATTTGATATATAGTCGAATTATTCATTCATTTTGAGCTCATTTTCAGTTTGATTTGGACTTAGGCATACCCTTGCCCCTCCCCACTTCCCCCTCTCCCTTCATTCGATGCATTGCATTTGCCATTTGAAATCTGTGCAATTTTCAGGTTGAGACTTTAAACCGGCTGTGTGTGTGTGTGTGTGTGCAACCCTTTTTGGTCTGATGTTGAGGTTTATGTAGCTGGGAATTGGCAGGCGAACCTTTGCCCCGATTGCAATTGATTTGAAACGTATTAACCCATGACCGCTTTAGCCATTGTTTATTGACTAATTTGTGGTTAAAAATTTGGCGCGATTTCACAATTCGCATTCCTCGAGACAGATTGAGATTTATGTGCGAGTGCGAGTGTGTTTGCCAATAAATCTTTTTCTTTTTTTTTTTTTTAAGTGTGCGAAAACTTTTGGCATGTTGTGCAGCGAACGGGAAAACAACAACAACAACAACAACAATGAAGACTTTGGACAAAGCAAATGAGAGACGTGAGAACGAGGAGTGCGAGTGATCGAGGTCAAGGGTCGAACTAGAGGAGTGTGAATGTATACAGTATATATGTAGAATAAATGTTGAGATGCTAACTAAAACCGAGTGACGATGATATCCAGTTACACTCTAGCCATATAGAATTAGGGCTATTCTATAGGAAATGCCCAACTAATCTAGGGAATTGTTATATACCCAAAGTCGCACTGGCCTAACATATAGCTGGAACACATTCTGCACACACACACACACACACACTCTTATATAAATCCATGTGTTCGTTAGCCTCCGATTCTTGGACGTAAGTCGCTTTAATAGATCAGTTGTAACTGCATTCAGATAACTGATAAGAGCTTGTTGCAAGTGTTTCGACTTCCTGGTTGCGCCCTAATTGACAGTTGTCGTCGGGGGTGGGGAGCGGGTGGCAGCAGCGAAATTGCAGTCAGTTCATAAAATTCGAAATTAACCCGATGGTAAAACATCTGTAAAAGAGCTAAACAAATTTTTCATATGCCATAAACTTGCAGATCGACTTTTGTGCTAATGTGTTAGACGCGTGGGTCGTGGGTCGTTGATCGTTGATCGAGGTGGTGGTGGTGGTTGCTGGTGGTGCGATATGCATCGTGCTCGACGTTAGCCTTTGACAGTTTATCATTAGGCTGAGGGTTGTCCAAAGTCCTTCAGGCAGCATAATGACAACTCTCCACCCCCCCATTAGATGCATGGTAAACAGTTGAGGGGTTTTCATAAATTTAATTGATTTTCTGCACTCGGACAACGGAGTCATTAGCAGATCCTTGAACAGCGATAAACCCAACCACTAACTGCTCCTGTTCTTATGATTAATGTACGCACTCACTGACCAGAGTGGCAGGCGGAGAGGGAGGGCTGCAGAGAGGAAGGGAGAGCGAGATCAAAAGTAAAACAGAGTGATACAGATGAATAGCAAGAGAGAGAGAGAGAAAGGAAGGGGCACGCAAGAGCTCCATTAGAAATAATTGATTATTCTATATATTTGCTGACATCTACATGCAGTTAGTCAGTAATCGCGAATAATAATTGATGATTAATTCCAAATTAATTCCTATAATTCGGCGGAGTTGACATACGTCACGTACGTAACAAACACAGTGCGCATCAAATAATCAATGCAACATTAAATTCTGATTAGCTGTTTGTTTTCCAATTGAAAAGTAGAGCTTCCAATAGGAATGATGCTATAAGTGGGACAAGCAGAAGCTTGATTTGGTAAGGCTACATGAGAATGAGCGAGAGCGACTGAGTGTATTAATCAAAAACTAACTGCTCAAATACTTGCCTGCCTGCGTACTTGTCAATTAGCGGGCGAATCGCGAAGGACTGCGCAAGTGGGAGTGAGGAGAAGATAGCTAGTGTGCGAGTAAGAGCTTGCTGCGCATCGTTGGTGAGAGCGAGTTGAATAGAGTATAAGCGTGCGTAACTAAGCATCTTTCTGTCTAGCTAAACCGAAGGGGAAATCGAAAACTATGCACGACCCTGGAGAGAGGGAGAAAGAGCATGCGTATAAGAAGCTTGCTGCGCATCGTGAGTGGGAGGGAGTTAAAATGAGCGTTAGCCTGCAAGAGTTAAATTTGCTGTGCAGCCAAAGGAAAAGAGAAATGTAAAAAGCAAAAGCTGCGGCGTAACTAAATGACAATTAATGTTGGGCTCAGGGCACAGGCATAGGTGCATCTGTGTGTTGCAGTACGTTGCCTCATGTGTAAAAATGTAAATCTGGAAATTTGTTTGCCTGCCTGCCAGGTTTTGCCGTTGGCCAATCAATTACGAATTACATAAGAAAAAAAACTTAAGGCAAAGGGGTTAAAGTTTGGGTAAGGCAGAGAGCGAGTGTGCGAGTAAGATTCAATAAACTTAACATTTTATTCAAATTTAATTGCAGCCATGCATTAATTTTAATGTTTTGCATCGGAACCTGATCCTAAGCAACTGTCAAATGCTTGACAAACTCTGCCAGCTGAGACGCGCACACCACAGACACTGAAACTGCGACTGCGAGTGTGAGTGTGAGTGAGACAGATTTGCTGTCCCGTTTCTGAAACTCATTTGCATAGGGAAGACGGAGCCAACCCTCTTTACAGCGACCTCCTTTTTCTTTCTTATTCGTTTGGCCAATGGCTTTTGCGGTCGCGAGGTTAGATTTATGAACAGCAACAACAATAACAATATTCTATAGTTTCCCTTCATTTCGCTCTAAATGCGCATTTTTATGTCTAAACTTTTGGATTTCTTTTCGAAATTCTTGTAATTTTCTTGACAATTAAATATGCAAATGCGACTAAACGTTTAGCCCCTGGCCCGAGACCCTGCCCCTGGTGCTGGTCCTGGTGCATTGTGCATTTATCGTATTTCGTCCTGACCCGAAGCAAACAAATACAAAAAAAAAAAACTAATTTAGAGCTAAGATTTACTTGATTCTTTGTTCAAGTTTCTTTCACATCAAATCGGGCAGAAAGTGATTTGTAGTGCATTAATATGGCATAATAGCTTGTTTGGGTCGCTACGATCTAGGCATCGGCGTGAGCATCGCTAAAAATGGCCACACGAAAACTAAAGCGCTAACAATTCTGACTAAATGCAATAGAAATCGCATTGCACGAGTTAATAATGAGTAAGGGGGACAGAGAGAGAGAGCGACTCGTATGCAAAATCGAATTCCAACTGGATGCCAATTTATTTTCTGACTGGATCACTGAATGCTACAATGCGAGTGAGGAAGACAGATGAAGTCCAGAGTGTGGAGGAGAAGCTTGATGGGCATCGTTAGTGGGAGTGAGCGGGCCAGAGAGTGAGCATGCTAATTGAAGTTAGCTGCGCTTTTGTGATGGGAGGGGAAGAGTTATCGAATTAAGTTATGTTAATCAATTTTATGATTTTATTTATTTAGAGATTCTAAAAATGACATTCAGAGTGATTTTGCTGTTATTTGCCAGTATTGGTCAATGATTGTAATTTTATTTAGAAAGTTACTTGAACGAGTTGATTTTGCGTGGAGACGACAACACTTTTGTGTGCAGTGTTGGTTAACGCCAGAGTCGATGTTCAGTTTTCAGCTGTCAGTTCACAGCTTTTCATTCGCAGTTTTCAACAAGCTTGTCATTCGAAAAATTGTTTAGCTAATGTAATTCAATTTTGGTTTTCTATAGAATTCAGTTTTTTTTCTCTAATTGTTTTTGTTGTCGTGAATACCATGCAAAGATATCAATTAGAACAGCAACCGCAAGGCTTCTGCTGCGGGCAGTTGGCACCGCAGCCACAGCCACAGCCGCAGCCGCAGCCGCAGCAACGCCAAGATGAAGCAATGACTATGCAAAATCTTCCACCAAATGGTGTGTATCATAATGGCGTCTGGTATAATAACAACATTATGCCGGTCAACTCGTACCAGTCGGTGGATGCCGGACCTCCGCCCATGCAAGTGCCGCAAATGCCGCAACCGACGTATGAAGGGCAGTCATTCTGCTGCCAGTCAGCTCATCTGCAGGTGAATCCGGGGCACGGCAATACAAGTGCCGCAGTCGCCGAAGGTGCTGTGGTGGCACAGGCTCAGGTGCAGCCACCGCTCGTCTATCAGCAGCCGTGCCAGATGGTGCAGCCGATGCAGTCGATTCAAATGGGGCCAACTGCAGTGACCACTCAGCCGGACAATCAGTCGGCCTACCGTTGCCAGTTGCAGCAGTCAGTGCAACCGTGTGTACAGCAGCAAATTCCGATGCAGGTGTCAATGGATCCACCAGTGCAGCAGCCGATGCAGGTGGCACAGCAGCAGCCGATGCAGTTGCAGGTGCCCATGCAGGGGCCGATGCAGCCATCAATGGATCCAACAATGCAGCAGCCGATGCAGGTGGCACAGCAGCAGCCGATGCAGCCGATGCAGGTGTCCATGCAGGGGCCGATGCAAGGACCGATGCAGCAATCAATGGATCCACCAGTGCAGCAGCCGATGCAGGTGGCACAGCAGCAGCCGATGCAGCCGATGCCGGTGCCCATCCAGGGGCCGATGAAGCAGTCAATAGATCCAATAATGCAGCAGCCCATGCCTATGCAGCTGCAACAGCCCATGCAGATGCAACAGGCACTGCATCAGCCACAGCAGCAGGCTATGCAACAGCCACTGCAGGCTTTAAAGGAGGCTCCGATGCAAATGCAGGCCCCAATGCCGCCTCCAATGAAGCAGCCAATACAGGATCCAGCTGCAGCTGCAGCTGCACCAACTTCACATTCAAATTATCCTTATAAAATGTACAACTATCAGGATGGGACTGGGCAACCGAGGCAACCAGCACCGGCAGTGCGACCACCAACTCCACCGCCTCCACCGCCGCAAATGGTAGCACCACAAGCAGCAGCCAAGTCGGTGGAACAGCTGCCCGTATCGTGCTTGCAGTGTTGCTACCCCTGCTGCACCAATCCGGTGGTTAGCGCAACTTCGGCCAGCCAGTCCACTGCGTCCGAATCGGAGCTGCTCGAGATCGACATAGCTGTGGCCAGCGACGTCTACATAACCCGTACGACCGAGAAGCTAATGGTCACCATCTACAAGCAGAACGGTCCGACCAAATCTGATTTCTCCCAGAACGTCTATATAAATGGGGGTCCGCCAACTGAGGCCCAGGTGCAGGCTAACCCGGACAACAAGCCGGTCTATGCTCCGGCCAATCAAGCAGCGAATCCGGTCGGCTACATTGCTGCACCACAGGCTGGGGTGAGTTCGCATTCTATATCTGTGTCCCTACCGCTCTCTTCAAAAGCTCTTCTACTTTATCAAGGTCCCTCAAGCAGCGGCTGCCAATCAAGCACCATATTGCAAATGCCATTTCTTCAATCGATAAATATCGATTCGGAAGATCAATCTCTTCAACAGCTCTTCTACTTTATCAAGGTCCCTCAAGCAACGGCTGCCAATCAAGCACCATATTGCAAATGCCATTTCTTCAATCGATAAATATCGATTCGGAAGATCTATCTCTTCAAAAGCTCTTCTACTTTATCAAGGTCCCTCAAGCAGCGGCTGCCAATCAAGCACCAAATACCATTTCTTCAATCGATAAATATCGATTCGGAAGATCTATCTCAATAAGATGAATCTATCATAGATCAAGACACATTTCTATATGCTTGTATAACATGTTATATGTACCGTATACATACATATATGCGTCTGTTGCAACTCCTTATATTGTATATGCCAATAAATATCGATTGTTTGTTGAGACATGTGCATCCCATAAGAATTATGCGATTTTTTTACTATCAGAAGAATGATAAAACTAGATTTGTCTTATACTGCTTCCCTCAAAATATCGATAAATATCGATTTTTGTGTTTGTTTTTTAGCTGCATCTATTCATGTGGAAGTACTAGATATTTATGTATATATGTATATATATATATTTATGCTTATATATATGCATCTCGCAAGTTAATCGATAAATATCGTTCAGCTGCGAGAGTTTTTCGCATAATTCTTAGCCCATTTTATAGCTGTCAACCAATTCGTACGACTAGAAGATATACATAGGCTATATTAAGATCTCTAAAAACTTTTCTCGCTTTCAGCCGGAGCCCAAGACTGCACAAGCAAATGGAACGGAGCAGTTCGTACCGCGCTTTCAGCCTTCCGATGAGAACGATAAATCGCGTTTCTATGACTGCGATGAGATAGAAAGACAATGGCATAGTGAGATACGGGTCAAAATGGAAAAAGAAAATAAAGTGGAGCGCAAAATGGAACCAACAGTGGAAAAGAATATCGATAACTCTACGGAAACCCCGTACGAACAGTTTCGAGCACCGCGTCGCGTCGTGCAACCCATCAATCCAATGCCGATGTCTAGACCACCGAGAATCGATACAAAATATAACAGGTCAAACTATGCAGGCTATAGAGGTCAGAGGTCATTCCGTGAGAAGCCGGAATTTGTTGTCAAGGAAATTCTGAAATCTCCCAAGCAAATTCGTCAGGAAATGTTAGCCAAAGGGCTGGCTGTGGAAACACCAACGAACGACTCCTCTTTGCAGGCGGAACAGACGGAGCAGACTTTGACCGTAAGTAATGTGAAAGCCGCTAATGCTACATCAAATTCAAGTCAAATTAACTCAAACAACAAACAACAGTTGTTGCAAAAATCCAATAGTATGATAGTTAACAAAGCTCCGGAAAATGGAAGCAACATCCAAACAGAGAGCGTGAAACCAGCTCAAGGCCCTCCCCAGGCAGCATCGATTCAACCTTTCGATTCAGAGCCCAAGAAAAACGCTGAAGTCTCGACAGTTTCAAAAACAACAAAACAAGACAACTCTAAACAGATTCAGAAGCCAAAGGGCGTACCAACGATTTCCAGAAAGAAAGCCAAGCTTTTGGCGCGTAAGAAGCAAAGGCCATTCCAGCTAGACTCTGACCCATCAAGCCCGATAAAACTACAATCGAGACAAAGCTTAGTTCCACTAAAAAGTGTAAAAGTGAACCGCCCGGCTGAAAACTCATTAGCGAAATCCTGGCAGAGCAGCCCGAATGCAACTCGAGAGTCTGTCAAAACAAATTTACCAGGGCCAGCTCCAATGATTTCGAAGCTCGTTCCAATGGTACACTCGGCATGGAGCATACCCCTAAAGATTACGCCGCAAGTAAGCCCAAGGGTTCCCCATCCAAAGGTTTCTAGTCGCAATTCAACACAAACAGCAAATGCGGCGACCACTAGAAAGGTTCACTTCCAGTTGCCTGTAGCTAATGATCAAAATGACGATATGAGCTCAAAGTGTGTTACTCCAGCCAGAACGAGTAAGTCTACTTTGGCAGCAACCAGGCGAAATCGAACTCGGCGGTTGACAAAAGCTTTCTATAGAGCATTAAAGGCTCAAGCTGAGCAAAATAATAATTCGCCTAGAGTTGCAGAAGATGCGGCGAACAAGGAGCCCCCTATAGTTGAAGCGAATAAATCATCCGGATCTGCTCCTTTGAATAAGCCATCGAAAACTGTTGATGAAAAGCAAGAACTAAAATCAGCAGCTTCGAACGTAAAGCCCATAGCTACAGAAGCTACTGGAAGAGACTCCAAAGACGTCCTGAAAAATCAAACTATCTTATCCTCTGAAAATGCTGCTGCGGCTACAGGTAAAGTCAAGAAAAATGGCTTGAAGCCGGATCAAAGTGTCGATAAACCATTAAAATTGGAGGAGAATAAACCCAAAAAATCTGTCAATGAAAAGCAGGCAGTGAAGCCTCAACCAAAAGCAAAAGAAGTTATTATTGTGCAGTCGGTAGAGATCATCAAGCCGCCAGATAAGCTGAGCAATCAACAAAAATCAACCGATTCGAACATAAAGCCAATAGCTACAGAAGCTGCTGGAAAAGATTCCAAAGAGGCAATGAAAAAGCCAACTATCTTATCCTCTGAAAATGCGGCTACAGGTAAAGTCAATAAAAATGACTTGAAGCCGGATCAAACTGTCGATAAACCGTTAAAATTGGAGGAGAATAAGCCCAAAAAATCTGTTAATGAAAAGCAGGCAGTGAAGCCTCAACCTAAAGCAAAAGAAGTTATTATTGTGCAGTCGGTAGAGATCACCAAGCCGCCAGATAAGGTGAACAATCAACAAAAATCAGCAGCTTCGAACGAAAAGCCAGAAGCTACAGAAACCGCTGGAAAAGATTCCAAAGACGTCCTGAAAAATCAAACTATCTTATCCTCTGAAAATGCTGCTGCGGCTACAGGTAAAGTCAATAAAAATGACTTGAAGCCGGATCAAAGTGTCGATAAACCATTAAAATTGGAGGAGAATAAACCCAAAAAATCTGTCAATGAAAAGCAGGCAGTGAAGCCTCAACCAAAAGCAAAAGAAGTTATTATTGTGCAGTCGGTAGAGATCATCAAGCCGTCAGATAAGCTGAACAATCAACAAAAATCAACAGATTCGAACGAAAAGCCAGAAGCTACAGAAACCGCTGGAAAAGATTCCAAAGATCTCATCAAAAATCAAACTATCTTATCTAATGAAAATGCGGCTACAGGTGAAGTCAAGAAAAATGGCTTGAAGCCGGATCAAACTGTCGATAAGCCGTTAAAATTGGAGGAGAATAAACCCAAAAAATCTGTCAATGAAAAGCAGGCAGTGAAGCCTCAACCAAAAGCAAAAGAAGTTATTATTGTGCAGTCGGTAGAGATCATCAAGCCGTCAGATAAGCTGAACAATCAACAAAAATCAACAGATTCGAACATAAAGCCAATAGCTACAGAAGCTGCTGGAAAAGATTCCAAAGAGGTAATGAAAAAGCCAACTATCTTATCCTCTGAAAATGCGGCTACAGGTAAAGTCAATAAAAATGACTTGAAGCCGGATCAAACTGTCGATAAACCGTTAAAATTGGAGGAGAATAAGCCCAAAAAATCTGTAAATGAAAAGCAGGCAGTGAAGCCTCAACCTAAAGCAAAAGAAGTTATTATTGTGCAGTCGGTAGAGATCACCAAGCCGCCAGATAAGCTGAACAATCAACAAAAATCAGCAGCTTCGAACGAAATGCCAGAAGCTACAGAAACCGCTGGAAAAGATTCCAAAGATCTCATCAAAAATCAAACTATCTTATCTAATGAAAATGCGGCTGCAGGTAAAGTCAAGAAAAATGGCTTGAAGCCGGATCAAACTGTCGATAAACCGTTAAAATTGGAGGAGAATAAAACCAAAGTATGTAAAGCAGGTGCTAAAGCGGAGGATGCTACATCGGTAGAGCCAGAGAATAGTAAATTGAAGATAGTTGAAGAGGCCGTGGAGTCCAAGCAGCTAGTGGTTGAGGAGGTGGATTCGAAGACAACTCAATCGACCTTAGCAACATTTTCTGAGTTAGAGAAAGGAGAGTTGATAGTAATGCAAACACCCGCTGAAGAGATGGAGTCCAATCAAGTAGTTAACGAGGAGGTAGAATCTGAGACAATTCAATCATACTTAAAAAAGAACAATGCTATGTCGGTGGAGCTGGAGACAATCATAAATATGTTCATTGATGATGTCGTACTGCAGGTGGAGTATAAACTCTCACATGACGAGGAGGTGGAGGGGGTAGAGAAAAGCGAAATTATGTTAATTGAAGAGACCCTCGACGAGATGCTCGCCCGTATTCTAGTTATGGATAAGGTGGATTCGAAGACAACTCAATCGACCTTAGCAACATTTTCTGAGTTAGAGAAAGGAGAGTTGATAGTAATGCAAACACCCGCTGAAGAGATGGAGTCCAATCAGGTAGTTAACGAAGAGGCAGATTCTGAGACAATTCAATCGGTGGAGCTGGAGAAAATCGTAAATATGTTCATTGATGATGTCATACAGCAGGTGGAGTATAAGCTCTCACATGACGAGGAGGTGGAGGGGGTAGAGAAAAGCGAAATTATGTTAATTGAAGCGACCCCCGACGAGAAGTTCGCCCGTCATCTAGTTATGGATAAGGTGGATTCGAAGACAACTCAATCGACCTTAGCAACATTTTCTGAGTTAGAGAAAGGAGAGTTGATAGTAATGCAAACACCCGCTGAAGAGATGGAGTCCAATCAGGTAGTTAACGAGGAGGCAGATTCTGAGACAATTCAGTCATACTTACCAATGAACAATGAAATGTCGGTGGAGCTGGAGAAAATCGTAGATATGTTCTTTGATGATGTCATACAGCAGGTGGAGTATAAACTCTCACATGACGAGGAGGTGGAGGGGGTAGAGAAAAGCGACACGATGTTAATTGAAGCGACCCCCGACGAGAAGTTCGCCCGTCATCTACTTATGGATAAGGTGGATTCGAAGACAACTCAATCGACCTTAGCAACATTTTCTGAGTTAGAGAAAGGAGAGTTGATAGTAATGCAAACACCCGCTGAAGAGATGGAGTCTAATCAGGTAGTTAACGAGGAGGTAGAATCTGAGACAATTCAATCATACTTACCAATGAACAATGCTATGTCGGTGGAGCTGGAGAAAATCGTAGATATGTTCTTTGATGATGTCATACAGCAGGTGGAGTATAAACTCTTACATGACAAGGAGGTGGAGGGGGTAGAGAAAAGCGACACGATGTTAATTGAAGCGACCCCCGACGAGATGTTCGCCCGTCATCTAGTTATGGATAAGGTGGAACAGAGAAATCTGCTGAACTTGGCTTCAGAGGGTACTACGACGGTGGAGGTGAAGTGTATCGCATCGGTAGAGCCGAAGGAATCTCAATCAGAAGGACTCAATGAGAACAGCCCAGGATCAGCCCCGAAGGGTGCTACAATCGAAACGGTGCTCGAGCAAAATGACTTGAATGAATCGGCTTTAGAGGCTGCAAAGCAGATGAAGAACGAAGCAGTTAGCCAGGCCAACTCAAGCGAACCAGAGTTAAAGCTCAATTTGAGTAAAACCAAATCAACAAAATTAGATGCCAATAAAAATAAACCAAAACGTGCAGAAAAGTCAGAAAGCTCAACAGCGACGATTAAGGAAGACGTGGTAAATGCCAATCCAGGCGAGCCAGACGAAAATGAAGCTGAAGCGGATATAAAGCCCTTTGGTATGCAGCAAAAGAATTCGTCGAAAAAGAAAAGGTCGAATCTCTCAAAAGTGGAGCGCAAAGCGATACGACGCGAGACAAAGAAGGCGCAGCTCGAATCGCTGGCCCAAAAGGCACAAGAGAATGAAGACAATGAAAACAAAGCAAATGAGAAGGCGAACGGAGAAGAGGCGAAAGCGCCCAAGAACAAAAAGAAGAAAAAGAAGAGAGAAAATAAAGAAAAGAAGACGGCGACATATGCATTCGAAAGAGAGGAATCAAGTTCCGAATCAAGTTCGGATGAGGATGAAGTCGAAAATCCGGTCTTCAATGAAATCAGCAACCCACTTTTGCGACAACAACTTAAGTCAATCATTAAGAAAATTAATAGGCTGCAAACTATCAAAACTATGTGAATATAAATATGAATATGAATACAAATCATTCCGAAAATAAATGCTAGTCAAAATGTATTAAAATAATGAGTTTATAAACTGAAAATATTCGAAATAAAATGTTGGTTTTTTATTACTTGTTACTGATTCCTATTACTTGTTACTGAGTCCAGTATTGGTTCCATTAGTGACTCAACTACAACTTATGAATAGATCGACAGCCATAGTTATTTGGTACTAGTTTCGGAAACGGTTGCTAAGCTTGAGCTAGATCCTAAGTCCGTTCCCATATATACACGTAGTCATCTTGAAAGAAAGATCTAAATCTAAATTAAATTGTTGTCAACTGTGACAAATGCCGATTTGCTGGGCCTCGGGCAACGTTTTCAGGTGTGGCTAGCACTAATTAGGTGTCGAAAGGTTTAACAACGCCTACGAGCTCTATTGAACCGAACTACCTGCTCATTAGCATACCTTGCTTACCTGACCCGACTCAACTCCTCGGCTATTCATTGAGCTGAGCCTGCTTTCATTCATATCTATCTCTTTTGATCTAGGCATATTCTAATTCTAATCCTTGCCTATGCAACTTCTTCCTCTTGTTGCTCCTCCTTTGCTTTCAAATTGCGACAAATGTCGCATTATATCTTATGAAAGGTGTAAGAAGCTGTCGCAAATCCTTTTTCATATCTCCGCCTCTACCCATGCAGCTGTGCGGGTGTTTTCCTTTGGTGTCTAGATATAGGATCTATAGATGCAGATCAGTATTTAGGACACGGGCTCTAATGCAGCCGTTGTTTACCGTTTACTAATCCCAGCTCAAGCAAAACGCTCATCAGGTAAGTAAAATACAAAATTTGAATGCAAAAAAAACTATATTCTGAAAAGAGTCCTAGGGAGCGTAGGTTTTTAGTCGTTAAGCAGTAATACAGTACGATGATCTGACTAACGGTGCATTCCTTCAAAAAGCATCACAAGCATACAGTATCTAGATATAATCTATATTATGAATCAGAAAACAGCTAAAAAGCTAACCAGGCTTAGCTTCTCAGTCATAAGAAATCTCCCGGAGTAAAATGTGAGGACTGAGAGAGAGAGAGAGAGAGAGAGAGAGAAGAAGAGACTGAGAGTAATAGAGAGTCAGGGAAAGATAGAGAGAGAGAGCGAGCGAGCGAGAGTAAGTTAATTTAAGTTAGTCGAGTATTTCATTCATTGTTATTGTCGTGCTCGGCTGTCAGCTGGCACGTGGACGTTTTACCGGCGTCCACCTCAATTTTTCGGGCCCATCAAACGGGCGACTAACTCATCTAATTGGCAACCGGTAGTCGATGGCCGCTACCACTAAGCGGTGCAGGCCACTCTTTAAGCCTTATCTCTCGCACTTATCGTAATTGCAACGCGAGTGAGCACATTCGACTGTGTCATGTCACATGTCACATGTCACAGCGCCCGAGTCACTTGCGATGGGAGCTGAGAGAAAGATACGGAAGAGACAAAAAAAAAAAAAAAAGAAAAAAGCCTCACGCGTATCGATATCTATGCAGCCTTCCGCAATCCTATTGTATTTATGGTTCAATTTATATTTTCGCTTAGATTTACAATAATTCATAAAGAGAGAGAGAGAGATAGAGAGAGATGAGAAATGGGAGAAGTTAGGACAGAGAAGAGCTAGAGTCAAGGAGGAACACAAGCTATGATAAGACAAAGTGAGTTGGGCTTCCCTCAATCTTAAGTCAACCCCATAGTTTATTTATTTTTTGCTTGGACTGTCGATAGTTCAATAATTCATAATAAAAATATATCTCCAGAGAGAGGGAGAGGGAGAGGGAGAGGAGGGATAGAGTGATGGTAGAGTCAAGACAGAGTCGCTACCCCGATCGTGTGTCCTGAATAATTTGCATAAATTGGCATTTGCATATGTCTTCGGGGCTGGTGTCTGAAAAGCAAAGTCGAAAACGGAATTTGACTCTCTCTGTCTCTCTCTCTCCTTCTCTCTCACACACACACACACAGGCATTTCTTCTGTCTTTGGTTGCGTTCGACAGCTGTCGCTCTGTCCCGCCCCTGGCTGACTTTGTACCCTCGGCTCTCGAAAGGTGTGAGCGCATGTAATAGACATGCAAGACGCAAGATGCCAAGATGCAAATCCGAAATCCAAAATGCAAATGCAAATGGAAATTGAGAAAGAGAAAAATTCAGTTTTTTCTTTTTGTTTTTGTTTTTGTTTGGCTGTATATATATATTGTTGTGATATGTAAGTTGATATATATGATATTTGATTTTCAACTTTCCCAAATTAACTGCACTGTACACCCTCTCCCAGTGAGGCGACTCTACCCAAAGGTTACCCACTCGAGCCAACAGCTGCCTCAGAATCTATATGCCAAATATTAGTTCCAAGTGATGTTCTCATCCATGAGAGCTAAGCTCGCGAGTAGCTAGGATAGTCTTTCAATCGGTCAGTCATAGGCAGTCGATCAGTCACCGTCAATCACATTGATGCAACAACGTGTAGATATGTAAGGTAAGTCTACGAAGTTTTTAGTCCTAACTAAACAGAGCTATATATTTATATTAATATGCTCTACACATACAACTCAATCCAACAGTACGATTCGATTGAATTCTTCTAATTTCACATAAATTTGAGACGTGCCAAATGATAAATAGGTTTTATCCACAGGGTATCCACTTCTGCTTCATGCATATGCAATGCGAATTGCATTTCACATACGCTACTAGATCATCATGCATCATAGGATTTCCGATAGATGAAAGAGCTGTAGAGTGATGGAAATGATCTAACAAATGTTGCATATCATTAATGCAAATCTGGGAGATGGGAGAAATATCTGATCCGCTACTCCTTTTTTTCGCACTACCCTTGGCTGTCATGTCGGTGACAAATATTATTATAACAGTTGCAAAACTGATCAGAGACAGACACTAAGAGAGAGAGAGAGAGAGCGAGTCAAGATCTGCATTGTCTGGTTCATTAAGTGCGGCTCACTTGACAGCGATTGAGAGAAAATGCAAAAAAGGTAAATTGGAGAAACCCTTGCGTTCGGATTTTGCGGCCTGGGTCGTGAGAGAAAAGAAAACAGCTTAAACTCAACTTCAGAATTGTAACCCCCCCACCATCCCTCGTCGCCCTCACCCTCTGCTTATCTCATCCACACCCCGTGCAACCCTTTTCACGTTTCTTTTCTTGAAGTGCGCAAAAATTTAAATGATGTCAAGGTGGATGAGAAGATGAGTTCGACGAGTTCGATGAGCTGCGATCGGATTAGATTTCAATCATTTGCAATTTTCCGCATTTACGCGAAATGCAGCAGCAGCAGAGCGAGATGGAGAAGGCGGGGGAATTGCCAACGCCTTGAAAGAAAGCATCACCAGAAAAAAAAAATTGAAATACAAAGGCAACAAATTGATCTTCCACGAGATGAAACACTTTGTGCCGCAAGACCCTTTGCCCATGGAAAGAGTTAAGATATTCTCTGCAGAGTTATACAAAGAGAGTGAGAGAGAGAGAGAGAGAAAGAGAAGTGCGTACTTAATAGGAGGTTTAATAAGTAAAATTTGAATGTTGGCAGAAAAGAAAGAGTTCGATAGATTCTAGTATAAATATAAAGAGAAAGTGAGGGAGAAACAAGGAGAGAAAGAGTTGATGCACTTAAGGTTTATACTTAGATTCTATCGTCCACTGATCTATAAATTGCTTCACTAGTTCATCAAAAAGACTTGTTCAGTTGAATCATGCTTAAAGGAACAAACTCGATTATGTATTAAACTGAAATGAGCTGACAGAATAATACAGTACAACAATTGGCTATAACTCTCGTTTTGTTTGTAGATCTTAAGTCCTCTGAGACTCTTTTCTCACTTTCTCTTCTTCATTTTCCCCAGTTCCTTTGAATGCTGAATCAGTTCCTAGAGAAGTTACTTTCTGCTAAACCAGTTAATACTCTGTTATAGGCTCTCTATCAAGTTATCATCGACTGCAGCTGTAATTGAGCTGAAATTTCAGTTCAATTTCCTTTTCGGGCTCAATTCGTGTATGCGACTGGAGCACCTGCTGTCGTGCAATTGGAAATTGAAAATTGGTTCTAATGAATGGCCTGGCATACTGCAAATAACATGTTATATAGAGCACAGCTCTCTCTCTCTCTCTCTTTCTTTCACCTTCTCTTTCTTTGCCCCTCCTCTCTTTTGAGTTGTTAGTAGTTCCAAATTAATGGCAAAGGACATGCTCGGACGGCCAACAGGTGAGTTTTGCATCTTGAAGGATACGCCTAGTTAGAGCCTCGTATAGCAGAGCGTGAGAGATCGACTAAAAATAGGCAGTGGGAGTCAAAGAGATAGAGAGAGAGAGAGAGAGAGAGAGAAAGAGAGGGCGATTGGGATATGCATATTTAGCGCCTGCTTCTAATGGCTTGCAAGCACCCGCAGGACATGCCAATCTAGAGGCGACGCGACGTGTCGACGGTGTCAAGGTGTCTTTGTGCCAGTGAGTGCTTGCTGTCAGATGCCCCGTAGAGCTATCGCAGGCGAAAGCGGGTATATTGCACAGCTGAAGAATTATTTAGTTGAATAGTTGTATGTATATTCCATAACAAGTAGTCGATTACAGGGTATCTGGCAATTGGAGATACTACTTTTACTCATGATATATCATAATAATGGGAGGGCATCTGAATTTTGAAAATACCCGTTAACATTCCGGGTTTCTTCGTGAAAAATAAGCTAGATAAACAATATATTATTTGTATATTTAGTATTTACAGGATATTTGCTAGGATATGTATAAAAATAAATCTCTCATTTCCCATTTATTGTAAGATAGGGTAACTATTAGTCTAGCACTGCTCTCTTCCCCTCTCCCTCTCTCTCTGTATCGCTGTTGGTTTTTTTGCACATGTTTACACATTTGTCTGACATTCGACTTCCTGACAGGACATGCAGGACACGCAACACGCCCGCTCCCCAGAGTCCCGAGTCCCGAGTTCGTATCCTGCGCCCGCCTCGATCAGCGTCCATTGTTTGACTAGAATTTTTTGCAACTGTTTCGCCGTCGAGGCACGCGCAGGACGCAGGACGCAAGTCCTGACCGGGGTAAAAGTAAATGGAAGGGGAAGCCGAAGCCAGGAGCCAGCCGGTAGAGGCCGAGTGAAGTGTGCAAAAAAAGTGCGGGTCGAAAGGTGCGTTCGACTGTGTCAATCGACTTTTCTCACTTTAGCGCAACATTTAAGCGGGCCCATTATGCCGTCCCACAGCCGAGTCTATATATAGCTATATCCACTTGGATTTCCACTTTTCCGGCGCATTTTACACTTTCCATTTGGCGAACAATCGAAGTGTGCCATCAAATGGCTTTTCAATGAAGCTGTGAACTCGTTTCAAATCAAACAGAGCAACAAAGAGATCAGATGCTCCATTGTTACCAAAGACAAATGCGAACTCTATTAACTGCACTCCCTCTATAGAGATGTGTGTGAAGTGTAGGGGCGTTTCAAATTCAGTTCAACTCTAAAATGTTTCAATTAACTGTAAAGGCAAGAGACGAGAGGAAATGTGAACTGCAGCATAGACTAAGACAATTGTCAGAGTTTCAGATTCTGAATAGATCTGGAATAGATTTACAGATACAAAGTGTGAGAAGCTTCCATGAAGTAGGACTACAACAAGTGGAACAATATTTGAGCCTCTTTTCAAATTCAGAATTTAAAGTATATTTGAAAGTAACTATAAAGTTGTTGACAGCACACGGTAGAACTAGATTTCGGAATGGGAAATACCCATGTATACCTCTACGAGTAGATGCAATGTGCTGTGAGAGACTTTGGGCTGTTGTGTTGGATGGACTCCATTTCACATTCAATCAAAACAAAATTAAAGAGCTGCTTGTTAAATGAGACGGCACGGAAAAGCGGGAAAGTGGGCAATGGGAAATTGTAACAGAGACAGGAAGGACAGCGACGCATCATTAGAGCATTGGAACAAACGGAAGAAAAGGTGCAAAGCCCTTGATGGCTAACCTTTTTATGTCAAGTCTCACTGATTTTGGCCGCGACAAAAGGGGGCAAAAAAGAAACACTGTCCGCTGGTCACTCAAGACCCTTAAAACGGTTCACTGTCCCGGAAAGGGGTATGTCTGGTCTTAAAGATGTGAAAGAACGAGTGCGACAGAGACAGAGGTAGGGATGGCACTACCTGCTCTACATATCTTGTTGTGCTTGACCTCTATTGAAGCCCGTTCGGACTGTCAAAACGCACAATGAAATAACACATGTAAGTAACCCTCTCACTCGCTCTCTCTCTCTCTCACACTCATTATTTCTCCTGCTCTCTCGATAGAGCTTGACCTTTAGGCAGCCTGCCCAGACATATCATATCATATTTGTTGTCTCTGCGTCTGTCAAAACGCACAAAGCAACAATACATGTAAATACTTGCAACACATTCGCTCTCTCTCTCTCTCTCTCTCTTTCTTTCTTTCTATATCTCCTGCTCTCTTTACCACGCTTCGCTGCGCTTTAGGCTGGGAAGCTCAGCGAGCATACTTTGGTAAAAGAAAAAGTGTTAACGTCTTGGCTTAGTCTAAGCAAAGGGAGATTACAGACTTTGCCTCTCCTCTCTCTCCCCATCTCTCTCTTTCTCAACTATCTAAACATTTGCATATGCTATGACAGCTCATTTAACGCCCTTTGCTCAATGGACTTGACCACCTAATGAGCCATAGCCACAAAGTAGATCTTGACCAGCTCTCATATAGTTATGCAAATGCCCAATAAAGGGTTTTCCCAGAGAAACTGTAGACAAGTTTCTCGCTCTTCTATTGGAACTTAATTGCTGCTTCTGGCTCAGCGGGAGAGCCTTAAATGCTGTAATCCTAATGGATCCCGATGCCATTGAATGGCATTAACTGAACATTCCACACTCAACGTGGAAAGAGCTATGGAAGCAGCTGTATAAAACATGCAATAGATGGCGCCATGTGCTCAAACTAGCGTAAATGTATCCGACTTGTATAGCGCCGGGTACAGGGTATCTTCAAGTCAAGCACGCCCTACTAGAACACTTTCTTCTATCTGGAGTTTGCTTCATTCTGATATTCTGTGTTGTCTTTAAAGATAGCTTAGATGGGGTTGACATAGGGGTTTCTCTCTCTCTCTCTCTTTCTCTCTCTCTCTCTCTATTAGCCCACTCATTTCTTGGTAGCTATCAAAGCATAAAAACGCCCATTAACCCAAAAAAAAAAAGTGCGCTGTGGGAAACACTTGCACTCCGAATCGTGTCTGGTGGTTCCGTGCTTCACCGTTCGTAATTCTGTGGTTCGAGTCTTTGGGTTTCGTCTTCTCCCTCATCCAAGGAACTGGAACTCGTGTAGAGCCAGACGCTACGCTTGGCTGCATCTGAAGAGTTTACTTATGCATTTAATGCTGGTTTCAGCTCAAGACTCTCCTGTGGTCAAAATTCCAGATCATAAAAATTATGATGGGCCCCTTCCACTCGTGGGAATTCAAGAAGAAGCCGAGAAGAGGAAGAGCCTCATTAAAAACGAAACGAATTTTTATATAAACTTTGATAATTCAATTATTTATTTTTCTAATAAAAAAATTTCTTAAATTATGAAAAAAAAAAAAAATGTGAAATTCCATTTCAGATATATCCATCCATATATAGATATATGTATATGCTATATATCTATGTGCCCTCAGCTTTGCTCATTCAGCGAGAAGCTGAGGCGCCGCTTGGTCGTATCTATCACCTCCGACTGCAGCCAAATCCCATCTAGCTGGCAAGAGGCCTCCATCTCCTCGCCCAGCTCCAGCTCCAGTTCGCAGTCGCTGGTGGAGTTGTGTCCGCTGTCGGGGCTGATGTGCCTCTGGCCAGGATCTCGCGAATGCGAGTGCGAGTGCGAGTGTGCGTGGGGATGGGGCAGCTTGTGGGCAGATCGGGCCGCAGCAGCGAGCAGCTTCTGCGCCGAGTGGCGCACGCTAGACGAGATCTTGGTGGCGATCTTCCGTTTGCGCCTCACCACGCGCTGCCTGCGCAGCTGCTGCAGAGAGCGTCGCTGGCCCGCCAGAGACAGAGATGCATCTCCCGCTCCCTGCTGGGGAGAGCGCACTTCCCGCTCTTCGTACACATCCGGATGGGTGGGTGGCTGCCAATACTCGCTCAGATCGCTGGCCGGATCGAAGGCGGGTCGGTAGGTGGGCGAGTGGCTCGTGGAGATGAGGGGGAGTGGAGCGGGACGGGAGTGAGAGCGAGAGATGTGGCGCAGACGGGAACGAGGATGAGGATGGGGATGAGGACGAGCGCGAGCACGAGGCGCTGCAGACGGCGCTTTGCGCGTGCTCTCCAGGATCGCGTCGATCATGCGCTCCAAGGTGACGTCGCCCATCTGGGTGGAGCTGAGCGTCGTCTGGTCAGCATTGGGGGCAACTGATGAAGCAGCAGCAGCAGAAGGAGCAGGAGCAGGAGTTGGGGCGGCTGGCTGCAGGTAGCGCGGCTTCTCAAAGTAGCTGTCCGGGATGCCCATGCCACGCAATGCCAGCAGCGCTCCTGGAATGATCCTGTTGTCCTGCGTGTCCTGCTTGCCGTCCGCATCCTCCTTGTTCTCCCGGTGGCCGGGCGAGTACTCCGCCTCGAAGGTGGGCAGCGTGCACGCATAGGCCGTCCTCTTCAGGGGGGGCGTGTGCAGGGGCGAGAGGATGTTGCTCAGGTCTCTCAGCAGAGGCGTGCAGCGCGGCGCAGGAGGGGCAGCAGCAGCCGAGGCAGCGGGCAGCGGCGTCGACGTCAATGTGGAGGTCAACTGATTCTCCTTGTCGCCCGCATCTGCCTGCATCTGGATGTGGAGCAGCGATTGCCGCTTCACGTTCACGTTCACGTTCAGCTTCATGCGCGAGGCGGCCTTTGGGTTGGGCGTGGCAGTTGGTTGGAAATCGCTGTAGCTGCTTATGACATGGCCTCCAGCTGGCTCTGCCTGGTCTGGCTGAGCCTCCAGGTAGGACAGACGCGGCTGGTTGACAGCCCACTTCAGCATCTTCGTTACTGCTTGGTCTTATGGCTTTTCAATTGGTCTTCTTCTTCTTGGTGTCGTTGCCACTGCTGTTCTTGTTGTTGTGGGTGTCTGTAAAGAGCGCGAACAAAGTTGTTGGTTTAGTATTTTGGTTAAATGCTTATATACATATGTATTTGTATGTATGGCTGAGTATATGACTATATTAACGTATGTATATATGCGTGTATATATGTTTATTTATTTGTCGTTATGTATGTATGCATATCTGTCTCTTCCACTGGCCCTTACCCTATCTACCTTTTAATACTCTATGCACAAGCTGAAAGTGGGGCATAGAGCTACATCACAATATCATGGCAAAGATTTATGGCAATATATTATCTCTCTCTAAAGTTAGATTGAGTTAAACTTTAATTTTTATTTTATAATTTTAATCTCCATATAAATGTCTAATAATAATGTCTAATATACAAATTGTACTCATAATTTATCAACTTTAATATAAAGTGCGAAAATAAAAAGGGAAAAACAGAGTATAAGGACGTCGACTACAGCGCACAGCTTTGCTTTGGGCTTTATTCTCTCTTTTAGCTTTTTAGCTTTTGTTTGCGCCTCCTGCGAAGTTGTTCGGCGAGTTCTTTTTTGGCGCGCTTTTCGGCGGAGAATTTCGCGATCTTGTTATATCCATACGTGTATACAGATATACATATACACAAATATATATACATATATACAATATATATCGATATGCCCATTTAAGGGCCAAGTTATACAAGCTTTTTGGCTGACCAAAAAAAAAAAAAAAACAAAAAAAAAAACATCAAGAAATCAGTGAAGCAGCAAAAATGAACTTCCCCCACCCCTTCGTATTTTTCACGTACAATTGAATGCGCCATGGGGCGTGCGCCACGCCCACTTCTCGCAAATGAATTTATATTTATTCTTATGATATGCACAATTGAATGCGAAATCTGTTCAGATTGAGGAATTCGCTTCGTTTGCCACTTGCAATTTACCTTTTTCACAAGAATTTTGCAGCACTAGAAAAAAATGTTTGGAATTCTTTTGGCTATCAAATATTTCACTATTTTCGTATTTATTTGGCCTCTGGCTTCGTTTTTCGGCATTGAAGCGTGCACGTGTACTCGAACCGGCGTTTGTTTGCGTACTAACTGAATGAACTCCGTCGCCGCAAGCAGCAAAGCACAGAAACGTGTTGCGTGCATACAAACGTAGAGCGAGAGAGAGAGAAAGATCACGAATGAACGGGCATAGAGGGTGAGTTGGCAAGCATACGCTTGCGTCGACAGCTTAGAGAGAGCGCACTGCGCAGCACCAGAGCAGCTATGCATGAATCTAGCGCTAAGGAATTCATTGAGAGAGCTCAGAGCTGAGAGCAGACTGAGCGCAGGCATTCAATCAGAGTGCCATGCATGCAGCTGGTGGGTGGGCAAACAAAAAATGACAGACTCTGAGCAAGGATTTAACTGTTATTTAAATGTGGGAAATAATGCAGTAAAGGTAAATAAACAGAAATACATACAAGTTACGTAATAAATTACGTAATATAATATGCAAGATGATCTTTAGATATACATACATACATGTGAATGTAGTAAATATACAAATAATAGCTGAAGGGCAATTGTAATTAGTAAATATTAGAATTTCAAGAAAACAGGATTATATTGCCAGAGTACTTATAATTTAAAAGATATTTAGTTATATTAAACAGTTATTCCTTTGGCATATCCTGGTATGGGATCTATGGGACACTTATATAGATTTGTATGTATTAAGGACAAGACCTTTATATATACATGTATACTCTTTAAGCAGCTACTATCACTCTCTCTCTCTCAGATTTAGCACATGCTTAATCCCTATACTAATGTAGTATACTTCTCTGTCTATTATGGTATACGAACTCGTATATGATCTACATATACATACATATTTTCCTATATAGAGCACTCGCTATAAGTATGGCATTCTAAACTAGAGCTCAGCTTCGATTCGGTGGTCAGAAACAGTTGGCAATGAAAACCACAGTTGGTTCAAGACATGCGAGGTATGTATATGCGTGTGTGTGTATGTGTGTGTGTGTCAGCCAGCTGCTGCTGCTGTTGCTGTTGCTGTTGCTGCTCCTTTGCGCTGCTTACGCCACAAAACATAATTTTCAATTACCTTTCTCGCAGCGTGTGGCTCCTTTCACCTTTGAGTTTTTCGCCAAGAAAAGGACAACAAACACACACGGAAACTCACACACACACACACACACACACACGGACATATACTCTGTATAAACCTTTGTACAATTTAGTTTATTGTTTATGGGACAAGCGCCGCTGCCGCTGTCGCTGTCGCTGCCTCTGCCTCTGTCGACGCGTTGGCTGGCTGGATTGGAAAATGTTGTGGAAAATTGTGCAATTGTTTTGCAATTTATTGGTTGGAAAGGGGCTCAGCATTTGCCGCTGCCGACGTCGACGGCGACGTCGCTGAGACGCCAACGTCAACTTTTGTTAAAAGCGCAAATTTATGAGATTTTGCGAGCACATTGAGAATTGGCCAAGGCGACAGCTGTGCCAGCCCAAAAGGAAAGTGCCAGAGAGAGAGAGAGAGAGAGAGAGAGAGAGAATGTGCCTGAGATAGCTATCAAGAGAATACGTTAACAGCAGAGCTCTTGGTTCTTCCTGTGTCTTTAATGGACATCAAAGGATTTTATCGAAAAAGAAAAGATAGCGGAAAAATATCGAGTCTAAGCATCTTAAGATTTTAGATCTCAGATCTATATCCGGTTTGAAGACCACCATGAGAAGCATTCCTCTCTACACATTTTAGCCAACTCAAACTCTAGTTTGGTCAACATTCCTTTGTGCTGTCTGAAGATGTCCTACGGAGCTATTGTTGATTCAATAAACTGCTTCGATTTTCAGTTCCAATTATGCAATAAGTATTCCAAAGATCAACTACGAATTCTCCTGAGACTTGCGAATGCTGATTATAATGCTAAGGTTGATGATGATTGAAATGATGATAAAAGTGACAGTAGAAATGCTAATGACAATTGTCATTGACAATAAATAAATGAATAATAATAATATTGATAGTACTCAATCTGATATCTATTTCACTACATACCTCTGGCAATAGCCCAAGAAATGTTTGTAATAGCAGATCCCAGCCGAATCCAGGGTATATGCTTGGCGTATTACTTGTTAACTTTTGAATTGTTCTTCATTGGAGCTTCAATTGTCGTTAGCTGTCGCAGCTGTAGACACTCTCTATAAAAGGGGCTTCGCTGGGTATTACGATAATCCAAAGTTTTTGTTCCATTTGATCATTTTACCAATCTGAGCAGCTGCTGCTCCCGTTTTGAGCAATTGGTCAATAACAAAAAAAAAGAAGAGAGGATAGGAGAGGAGAAAAGACAAACAAAGAGGCGACTGCTAATGGAAATAAATCAATAATATGATCAACCAGGAGCAGGACTCTAAGCATAGAACGCGCGCGCGTCTCAAGGGGCAGCTGCTTCTGCTGCCTCTACTTCTTCTTCTGCTTCTTCTTCTTATTCTGCAGTAGCAAAAGGATCTTCACAATAATCTGTCCTTGTGACAGGCATTGAATCAAAGCCAATTTAACGCATTGGTCACTCCAAACGCCCCTGCGCAGAGAGCGAGAGGCGTTGCTTCTGAGTGTAAGTGAGTGCGAGAGGGAGGGAGGGAGGGAGATAGCCAAGGGAAGATAAATTAGGACAGAGGATCAAATCGGTTCGCTAATAAATTGCCCAACAATTGCGCAATTTCTCATAGCCGAAAAATTGCGAAAATGGAAAAATCGCTTCACGCTTTTGACTACCTTTTTCCTTATTTGTATTTTCTTCTTTATCCCTCGCACAGAGCGATAGTGAGAGGGAGAGGGAGCGAGGGGCATTCCGATAAAGTAGGTAAGGCTCGGGGCCAGGGCAGTTCCTTAGCTAATCCTAAGTCGTTAGATAGCGCCAGCTTATTGTATGGCTCTAGCTGGATCCTGGAACAGCTGTTAGGGATTAGAGCCCTGAAAAATCGGAGTAGAACGAAGCTCCCCTACATAGGCAACTCAACTTTGATTGATTTGGCCTTGAACAGAAGTGAAGTGGCGTGGTCTAAAGACGGGGCAGAATTACCAAGACATAAAGCACTACACAGACTTAGAGTATGTGAGTTTATAGATCGATAGATCAAGTTCAATTAACGCTCAACCATCGATGAAATTAAAATGCACATTGATGCTCATATTCAATATATTGGTGTTCAATTTAACTGAAATGGTTTAGTGGGTGTGTGACAATTGAAGTGAGGTTATGTTGCACTAGCTTGGAATGCACGTAAGACTGGCTTTAAGTAATAACATTGATAGGTGCAGTTGAATTTGAAAGTGAATGTGAATGTGTTGAATGCAATAGATAATAGTTGGGATTGTTGCCGTTGTCCCTCTAGGTTGAGTACTTTCTTGAAATGAAACTTGATATTAAAATTTAGACCAATTAAACGGAAGTGGAACTCGTTTCTTCAGAAGATCATAGATGGAATTGAAAAGCTCATGCGCTTGAAGTAGAAGGCACTTTGCACTTATTGATCCAATTGTGATGCCGGACTTGAAATTGAAATAGAAATAGAAATAGAAATTGAAAGTGAATTGGACATTTGATTGGTTGACTTACAGCTGAGCTTGCTGCGCTTGAGGGCAGACTTCTTCATTCGATTGACATCCCGGCGCAGTTTGGACAGCAAATTGAATTGCAATTTGTTCATATTTCCGTTGAAAGCTTGACGCTGGATCAGCTCGTCGAGTTGGGAGCTCAGTTTCCTGCGAATCCACCAAGCGGTGGCCAGCCCGATGGCAATGCTGCTTAGCCAGAAATAGATTGTGGAGTTCGCCTTCTCCTTCACCACCGGAGGACACCAAGTTTGGCGCACGTGCTCCACCACTTCCCTCATGAGCTTATCGAATTGGTCCTTCACGACTATGCACAGCAGAATTATCACTTCGGCCAGGCATATGCATAGGCCGCAAAATAGATTGTATCGACGCCAGACCATTTTAGAGATAAAAACCAAATTACGGTACTATAAAATCTATATGTATATTTTTTGATGTGTGTATAAAATTTTTAAAAACTGTTCTCTGAAAACTTTCTATATGTGAATGAATGTTCTAAAGTTCAGGTATGGGAAAGCAGACCAAAAATTCAATGTGAACTTCGATTTTAGAGTTATTGAAATCAATTGGCATTTCATACAAATTAATTGATTTCAATTGCAAACTGCAGCACTTACTCACACTTTCAACTCCCGCTCTCACACACTCTTGGCAACGAGTTCATTTGCGTGTTTTCTTAAGGAATTCATATGCAAACTGCAGCTCTGCATTCACTCCAAAGCTGTCTCTCTCTCTCTCGCTCGCTTCTTCACGCATACTTGGACTTCTTGCAGCGGAGTTCATTTGTGTATTTTCGTCTGGGGCGATCTCCCACAAATTCCATCAGCCAACATGCCAATGCAGCAATAAATGAATACCAGAGAGAGAGAGAGAAAGAGACTGAGTACTCTCAAAAATAAAGAGAGAGCATAGGCTGCGCTGCGGTGGTTGATTGGCTGGACAGAGCTGAGCACGCAACATGACGTGCTTAGCATGAATCAGTCACATTGCGTCTGCGGCTCTGACAGCACGTCTTGCTCGGCTCCGCATTGCAACGTTTCGTTCCGTTTCGTTTCGCGGGCATATATATATATATTTTTTTTGTTTTTGTAACTCTACGGATTTTTTTTGGATTATACAAATTTTTTTGACTGTGTGAAAATAATTTTGGATATACGACTAAACCAGCTACCCCCATTACGGTACTAACAAAATATTTGAAGCAAGGTAAAGATACGAAGACAAGTGCATTGTGATTAGCTATTAAAAATGCATTAAATATCTCGACCATGAAGTAGACCAAGAGCAAAGAGTAAAGAGTAATAAAAGGCAACTCAAGTGTTCTGTGAGAAATTCAATTATAAAACACCCCATTCAAAAATCATCGCAATTTTTAATTCATTTCAATACGAAATGCATTCGAATTGTGCGCGTGCGTCACGTTTGGGTTCGCCTACGGTATAGGGTATATATGGGGTATATAGCGTGCCTAGAGTATGTGTAATTTGTGAGTATGAATATGAGAAGATCGAAAGTAGTTGAGCTTTCCTATAGAAAGTAGATCTCTTCTGAGCCAAACGATCCCTATATATATAGAGTCTTATATCTCATTACTCTAGATCCTTTATAGATCATTTGAAAACTCGATTCTGGTTTGCAAAGTTGATAAATCTTCTGCAGATTATTCTCTATGCATATACACCGATTCCGACTATGGCAATTCAGCTCTCATTGAAGATATCCTGATGAAATCTGATATTCGTGTTAGTTAAAGCTCAAGGTATTCCAGAAATCAATTGGTAACCCAACTAGTAGATTGTACAGCTAAGTATTCCCTAGGAAAGTTGATGTGTCTAGGGTATTTATGCCGCAGCAATGCCATAGTCTTTTCCATTTATTTTTATTACTTTTATCGAGTTCCATCTGAAGTGCGCTTGAGCGCAAATCGAGGCGGGCAAATGCGCAAAATGCTTTTGCGCACTTTCAAGTGTTTTTGGCCCTTTTCGCGCGTCCACTCGAGCCGCATTGCAAATGGCAGAAAACAGGCCGAGGGCAGAGTAAATCCGGCTCGGCTCGGGGCGCAGCTGGAGGCAGAATCTATCCAATTCCTCAACTTCCTCCATTCATTTGATTGAGTTCGTTTCTTTTGCGCCTTTTTGCCTTCCGCTTTGCAGCTTTTGCGAATCCTTGCGAAAAAAGGAAACTTGTTTCGCAAGTCGAGCTGGTTTTTGTTCAACTGTTATCCTTTCATAGACAATGGCAATTCAGGCCTAACTAGCCTGATCCTTCGTGCGCATCTCTAACCCGTTCCATCTACCTCTTCTCCTTCTTCTTGCAGACTTTTCGCACAGCTGCCAGAATGCTGAAGTGGGCTGTCAACCAGCCGCGTCTGTCCTACCTGGAGGCTCAGCCAGACCAGGCAGAGCCAGCTGGAGGCCATGTCATAAGCAGCTACAGCGATTTCCAGCCAACTGCCACGCCCAACCCAAAGGCCGCCTCGCGCATGAAGCTGAACGTGAACGTGAACGTGAAGCGGCAATCGCTGCTCCACATCCAGATGCAGGCAGAGGCGGGCGACAAGGAGAATCAGTTGACCTCCACATTGACGTCGACGCCGCTGCCCACTGCCTCGGCTGCTGCTGCTCCTCCTGCGCCGCGCTGCACGCCTCTGCTGAGAGACCTGAGCAACATCCTCTCGCCCCTGCACACGCCCCCCCTGAAGAGGACCGCCTATGCGTGCACGCTGCCCACCTTCGAGGCGGAGTACTCGCCCGGCCACCGGGAGAACAAGGAGGATGCGGACGGCAAGCAGGACACGCAGGACAACAGGATCATTCCAGGAGCGCTGCTGGCATTGCGTGGCATGGGCATCCCGGACAGCTACTTTGAGAAGCCGCGCTACCTGCAGCCAGCCGCCCCAACTCCTGCTCCTGCTCCTTCTGCTGCTGCTGCTTCATCAGTTGCCCCCAATGCTGACCAGACGACGCTCAGCTCCACCCAGATGGGCGACGTCACCTTGGAGCGCATGATCGACGCGATCCTGGAGAGCACGCGCAAAGCGCCGTCTGCAGCGCCTCGTGCTCGCGCTCGTCCTCATCCCCATCCTCATCCTCGTTCCCGTCTGCGCCACATCTCTCGCTCTCACTCCCGTCCCGCTCCACTCCCGCTCATCTCCACGAGCCACTCGCCCACCTATCGACCCGCCTTCGATCCGGCCAGCGATCTGAGCGAGTATTGGCAGCCACCCACCCATCCGGATGTGTACGAAGAGCGGGAAGTGCGCTCTCCCCAGCAGGGAGCGGGAGATGCATCTCTGTCTCTGGCGGGCCAGCGACGCTCTCTGCAGCAGCTGCGCAGGCAGCGCGTGGTGAGGCGCAAACGAAAGATCGCCACGAAGATCTCGTCCAGCGTGCGCCACTCGGCGCAGAAGCTACTCGCAGCTGCGGCCCGATCTGCCCAAAAACTGCCCCATCCTCATCCCCATTCGCGAGATCCTGGCCAGAGGCACATCAGCCCCGACAGCGGGCACAACTCGACCAGCGACTGCGAACTGGAGCTGGAGATGGAGCTGGAGCTGGAGCATAAGACGAAGCGTGTGGCGTTTGGCGACTGCGTCCTGGAGGTGGCGACCAAGCGGCGGCTCAGCTTCTCCTTCCACGAGGAGCTCATCGTGGAGCAGTGAACCTGGTTCTATTCAACTGAACCTTTGGCTGTTTCAAATAATTTTAGCACATTTTTTTTTGCTGTTGTTTTTTTTTTTTGCTCTTTGAATTTAGCGAAATTGTTGCTAAAAGCTTTCAATTGCCTTCTCCAAATTCACATTCCCATCTAAGACTTTAAATCTTTAATTAAAAATGATTTTTTTTTATCGTAATAAAATTGCCAAGATTGTAAAAACTAAAAAACAACGTAAGTTATGTCAATTGAAGAGAGAGAGAGAGAGAGAGAGAGAGAGAGAAAGAGAGGGAGAGAGATAGAGAGAGAGAGAGAGAGAGAGAGAGAGAGAGAGAGAGGGAGAGAGAGAGGGGTAGGGATAGCTGAAATGGAGGCATAATTGTTGTGGAAGGAAAATACGTAAAACATAAGCAAATTCCGTGGAAGACTGAGGGATTAAATAAAGTTAATCTCCATTTCGGATCTCCAATGTCTGAATATTATTTCACCAACATATGCTATATATGATATATGTATATTGATTTCATCACGAAGTATTCACTGAATGCTGAGTTCGCATAGGCAGCTATATTAAATATGGGTTGAAATGGTACAACTATACCAAATTTCGGTAGGATACCTTCATGGAGTGCTGAGTTCACAAAGGCAGTTATATGATATAGCATGAATATTAAGAGCGAGGCAAACCTACTTTGCATATCTAACTATCTGTACGTTCGCCCCTTGTTGAGGTTATGTTAACTTCAATTTAATTTATACACTTGTGAAATGCATAAAACACAATTGAAAACAGTGCGATCGGGAGCAACCGACTGCGCAATACTCGTTCGGAAGTAGCAAGACTGTAAATGCCTTGAAGACAAATGGAAGAATGAGCAAACAGTACCAGATAGACAGTGGAGAGCCGAACAAGCTGAAGGAATACCAGCCTAGGGCAGAGGCTGATATATAGATGGACGGAACAAAGGAGAGATTGATTGACGGCTGTATAAATATGGAGCAGAGGCAGAGAAGGGCCAAGACAAAGTTAGATGGGAAGGCCAGAGCAAAACCAATACGCCCCATCTTGCCATCTTGGTGAAGTAGCATGGAAACCCTTTGTATTTGTAATATTTGTAGCATAACCGAAATCTAGGCTACAACAATTTGTTCATAAACATAAAGCGGAGGGGCGACTAAGCGGAGGTAGAGGCGAGCGCGTAGATCGAGGTAAAGGTACGGTAAGGTACGTTGAACCACCCTCCGCTGAGCCGTCAGTTGTTGAATGCGTCTAGTGCATATCCTGTTCGTATCCTGCCAAGGCATTTACATGGCGTTTATCACACACCTGTGCCGAGGCAGAGGTAGAGGCCCGGTAGTGCCTAGCCGTGGTCTGGGTGGGTGCACGATTTGCATAAATTTGCATTGGGCCAGCTACAAATGTGTACGCTGCCAGGATACGCTGCTGTCGCCTGTACTTTCCGAGCAGCGCCTTGCCATATCTCTCGCTCTGGCATTTCGAGCGCCAGCCAACCAGAACCAACTTATGCAAAGGGCAATATGGAACGGCAGCAACGGCAGCAGCGGCAGCTGGCTGAGATCCTGACTCCTGAAGGATGCAATTCAATGCAATGCGTGGGTCGTTAGCTTCTCGCTGACTCGCCTTAAATCGTCTATTAAATATGCCTTCAAGTTAAATGCGCCCCCGCGCCCATTGTTGGCTTCTTCCTCCCTCTCCACGGCTCTCCTTGCTCAATTGAGTTTCCTTTAAGGCACAGCAGCTGCCGTTGCCTCTACCTCTGCTGCTGCTGCTGCTCTGATTTGTCACATAAAAGAGTCGCAAAAGATCCTTCAGATCCTTGCGTCGGCGTCGTCGTCGTCGTCGTCGGTCGCACACCTTGCACCAATTGCGCCAAAAAGGTGGAACAACTGAGAGTCGAGCAAAAAAGAAAAGCAAGTCTCGGTTGAAGGTAGATTGACTAGAAAATACCCTGTACTACTTGATATGAACTGCATGTATCACTTGCATATATTTAGTTGCATTTCAATTAGAAGTACTTAAACTCTATAAGAAATATTTTTAGCTACTGCCAACTAAGTTATGCTCAGAGATAGGGTATGCGATAAGGCATCGATTAATAAGTAAAGAGAATGTGAGGTAAAATCAAGAATGTAACAGACTACCCTGCTTGCTCATTCGCTTAACGTACAGAGTATTGCAAGGCAAGCAAATAACAAAACGAACCCTGGGGACAGCTGTCGTCGCTTGTGAGGGAGTCCCACTCTGTCTGTGTGTGTGTGTGTGTGTGTGTGTGGCACGTGGCAAGGCAAGGCGTTTGCAAGTTCTCAAGTGTCTGGCAATTGGTTCAAGTGCTACCCAAAAATGGGTTAAGTGCCGGAAGCAGCAGCAACAGCCGCAACAGCAGCCAAAATTGAAGCTGACCAAGCGCAAAAATGCAACAGAAACTAAAATACAACAACAATATATACATATTATGTCTAACAATTGAAAGAAACGGTACAAAACTAAAGAAACATATGTATATAATATCATACAAGACTAAGAGAGACTAAAGATGTTTGATCTAGATTTGATAGATCGAAGATCGAGATAGAGATCGTATCTGTGTACAAGTCTCCTAATACAGAGAGTGATATGGAACATCATCTAGAATAAGTTAGTATGGGAATCGTATCAAAGATCGTTTTATAAAGATCATGGAATGAAGATCGTAGCGTATAGTATAAAGATCGTAGAACAGATATCTTATAATAGAGGTCTTAGTTCAAGAGGCATTGTATGCAGATCGCAGTAGAAGCAATATAACGATCATAATGAAGAGATCACCGTATGAGCAGCACTTCAGGCACTTTTCAGCACAGATTCCAGCTGAAGATCTTGCAGAAGAGCGCGAACGCAGCTGGGCAAATGTGAATTGATAAAGATCGGCCCTGAAGGGGCGCTGCAGATAGCATTGGGCAACTCAATCAATGTCAGACGGGGCAATGTCAGCAATTGCGACTGTCAATAAGTGGAGCAGAAGGACAGGATCAAGCAAAGCGCTGGAGTGAGAGTGAGAGAGAGAGAGAGAGAGAGAGCAAGGGACAGGGCCCAGTTGACTAATCCCAAGCGACGTGCGCGATAAGTTTCACGACGCCCAGCTGAAGGTATTTTCTATTTTGCCAACTATTTGTATTTGTCAAGAGAGAGAGAGAGAGGGAGCGAGAGAGGAAGACGAGACGATTAATCAAGGTGACGTGTGCACATTTTTCGTGCCTCAGCTAACTTCGACTGTGGCTCGTCTCGGTTTTGTTTTCATTCTTCGGCTGCCAGGGGACATCTTGCCTTGCGGGCACACCGTTCGGGGTTTGTAATTTTTGGCGCGGTAACATGTCCTGGCAGGCCTGCGCTGCGTCCTGATTGAGTTTTTGTCCTGTGCCGCTCTGCTTCTGTCCGAAATGCGAGCGCAACGTGTGAAATTGGATTTTCATTCAGTTTTTAGCTTACCTTTACCTGAGCAGAGCTGCCTGAAATATTAGCCAAAGAGTTCCTTTGTTGTCGTTGATCGATTCTTATCAAAGTCTCTTAGCTCCTCGCCAAGACTTCCTTTGTGCTGCTCTACATTTGCCCAAGATCGAATTAGGCGATCTTATTAGTGGAGAACGAAAAGGTGTGCGAGTTGCTGTCTATGCCATGTCTATGCATAGCATAGAAGAATACTGATCTTAGTATGAATGTAAAAGTACGTACTTGCATAGGGATAGAGCTACAATAAGATCTATTCCACAATTCTCTATGAATCAAATTCAAACTCTACCAATTGTATGGAATATTCAAAGACAACTCAGTAGAGCGGAAGTAAGACTTGATGTGATTCGAACAAAAGACGCCCACGACCGTCCTGAAAGACGCTTCGAATGAGGCTTGAAGCGTTTCTTATTGCAGTCAAGGGTTAGAGAAAGTCAAACCACAGGATCAAACGATTCAATCGATAAGCATTTGCATTTCAAAGCGATAGAGCACGATAGACAGACAGAGAGAGAGAAACAGAGAGAGTGAGAGAGAAACAATGAGAGGTAGAGGTTGAGAGTAGGGGTTGTCCGGATGCTGTATGTAAATGTTGTTTGCACGACAAACTTTGACACGGACAATGGCAAACGTAAAACTAATAGATACATTAATGCCGATCTCCTGCCGGATAAGCGAAGCATACGGAGGCAATAAAAAACGGTGCTCGGGTAATTAAAAATCGTTGCGGGTCAGCGTTTGGGAGAAAAAGGGGTCAAAGGTGGTTGGCCAAGATGCTAAGATGCAAAGTTGTTTGCACTTCGGCTCAGATTCGGGTTTGGCTTTCGCTTAATTGCTTTCCATTGGGGTTTACCGGTTCTCAGACACTTTAGACACTTCAGCCAATTTCATTCTTGCTAGCCGGCCAGCAGTTTGTTTGCCCTAGGGCTTTCCTGATTCTGATTCGATAAACTTTTCGCCTGGGTTAACCCAAACCTCAACCTCGAGCGGACAAAAGTAAACATAATCTTGATCTGATTTTCGTAACTCTATTAGGAAACCTCCTCAGCGCTCGCATCCACAGTATCTCACGTCCATTCAGCAGTGTCTCAATTAGAGAAATTTCCCAATCATTTGTGAGGCATTTACTTTCAATTATTCCATAATGCTTATTGCTCACATTTATAGATCTCCCTCACTCGTCTCTTGAGATCGAGCCGCAATGTTTACACACAAAACTTGTCATAAGAAACGCATTAAAAAGTTCTTCTCCCCGTCCCGTTTCGTGGACTATTTGGCTAAAGTGCTCGTAAAACTCTATTGGGCTGGGCGCTATTACATGAATAATACCCGGTTGCCCGTTGTAGTTACAGTTACAGTTGCAGGACTCGAGGATTTCTTCCCATTTTACGATCGGGCCGCAAAGTTTTTATGGCTCGCCCATAAATCGCGACAAGGATTCGGGGACATCGCGACATCCTTTGTTGACATCCATAGAAATATCATTAAAATCGAGTGGCTGGCTCTTCGGGGCGTGTGGCAGAAATTTAATGACACAAACACACACACAAAGGAGGACAGAGAGAGAGAGAGAGAGAGAGAGAGAGAGAGAGAGAGAGAGAGAGGGGGAAAGGTGCAGCTTGAGCCCGCATCATCCCAGATGAATTCCGCAGTGCGAAAATGACTTGAAATGACTCGAAATTAGCGTATGCAGCAGCTCATTAGTAAAGTGCTGACGATTTGGCAACAATAGGGCGCAGAGCGTTGCCAGATTATGCAGGCCTAGTGGCTAGACTTCATATAGAAGTATCTGCTAGCAAGAGCCGTAGGCGTGTGCGATATCTATAAGCTGCAGGGGTCAACAAAATGATCTAGAGTGTTCAATCAAACTTCTAAGAACTGTCTATTAAATAGTGACGATAACCATACCGAAGAATGCAAAAGTATCTAAAGCATAGAAGATATCTATAAGAGACTCAAGTATCTATGGACATCTAAAAGGAAATTGTACTAAGTATGAGATATTGAAGCAACTATAAGATACAAAAGTATCTTAAACGCACAAGTTTGTATGTGTAAACATGTGTATCTAGGAAATACAGAAATATTACAAAATTTGGTTGTTAGTGTCGGCAGCACCGTCTCTATGATACAAAAGTATTAGCAAGACTTTGAAATTTCCTCAAGATACAGAAGTATAAAAAGATCATTTGTGCAGAGTATTTAAAAAGAATTGGAAGAGCCGAAAGATACAAAATTTTTGTGAAAATGCTAGCCAATTATTCAATGGTATCTCTAAGATTCAAAAGTATCAGCCTCTCTCTCTCTCTCTCTCATTTACAAATGGAATACAAATGCCAAAAGGGCTTCAGACCAACTCTGCCAAATATTCGAGGTCATTTCAACTGTTTCTCTATCAACTTTCCACTGTGCACTGTGCTGCTTGGCTTGAGTTTGCACCAGTGTGCAACTAAATTGAGTTGAGGTGAGGTCCTGGCTGGCCCTTCGAGATGCCGCTGCACCTGTCTTCGTCTTCATTAAGTGGCCTCGACGTCGAGCGGGTGTCCAAAAAAAAAAAAAAAAAGAAACTAAAAAAAAAACCAAACGAAAAACAACAAAATAAAATTCGTTGCTCTCGTTTAGAGTCATCGGCCGGCACTTGAGGCCGACCCGCTCGATAGGTAATCAATAGAGAGCCGGCCGAAGTGGCGAAGAGGGGCAGATAGGAAGGTAGCGAGGTCCTTTGCGTCAGGACAAACGATCGTCAATCGTGGCGCGAACAGGTGCAAACGTTTCATTTAGCAGGCGTTGCCTGAGCTCTTCGCCTGCTCCACATTTGCGTCGATTGGACTCCTGTGATCCGCTGATCCGCTGATCCTGTGGCCTGCTCCTGCATTTATGCATATTCAATAAGCCAAGTGCATCGAGCGAAAGGATCCTGGCTAATGGACACGGGCCGAGTCGTAAATAAGTCTGAATCGGATTAAGTGCTGGGCGTAGCAAATGTGCCGCAAATGCCCGAAAGCTGCTGCTGCTGCCGTAACGGGTTTGCGAACGATCCTTAAGCGAGCGGCAGGTAGCTCCTGGGCCAATTAACAATGGGTCTTAGCATCCAGCGGACAGGTCTACAAATTGTGAAAAACCGAAACGAATCGCTAAGCAAAAGGAAAAGGGTATTGCGCAAAGGCTAATCCCAAGTCAGAGGCGCGTGTCCAAATGCCTCAATGAAAGTCTCTCTCATTGAGAAAACTCTTTGCTTAGATTAGTTAGTGTAAATGGAAAAGAGAGAGAGAGAGAGAGGGAGAGAAATAGTAAGCAGTTGCAAGAATAAGAGAGCGACAGGAAGAAAGTAGAGAAAGGAGAGAGGAAAGTAGAGAAATAGAAACTATAGGAGTAGAGACAGCTGTATAGAGATAAAGAATGAGAGAGAGAGGTAGAGAATAAACAAAAGATGAGTCTTATATGTAGAGAGCGGAAATTATGACAGAGGGAGAAAGTGGGAGAGCAATGTAAAGATTAAGATCGATAGGAGCGGTAGATATTGAGAGAGAAAGAGATAGACAGAGAGAGAGAGAGAGAGAGAGACAGAGAGAGTGAGAGAAAGAGAGAGAGCTGTTTGAATGGTAACTGTATTTGTATTAATTTCTTCAAAGAACAGTAGCAAGAAATGGCTTGAAATGATCATTGGACTCTGAAAAATAGAAAATACATCAAGAGATAGTAAATAAATATATGAAAAATATATGTATGCTCTGTTCTTTTCTCCCTCTCTCTCTCTTACTCTCTCTCTCTCGCTCTATTGCTTTAGCAGTTGCTGAGATCCTGCCTAAGGAGCTGGCTGTGTCGAATCTCGTAATGTCGAATGCCTTCACTCTTGTTTCTCGAACCCGTTTTATTTCTCCTATTCAGTTTTTTTTTTTTGGTTCGCATTAATTGCCCGACTGTCAGTTGCGTTTTTATCCCATTTCTCGTTTGCAACTGGATTTGGGACACTTTTGCTAGCTAGGCAAGCATTTGCTTAGCACCGGCAATCAAACAAGCTATCTCCCTCTCTCTCTCTCTCTCTCCCGCTCTCGCACTGTCTAATGAGTTTAGCTCATTAATCAACCTAGACTACCGTAGCTATTCCTGTTTCGATCTTATGCTAATGCCAAGACAGAGTCAAAGTCAAAGTCAAAGCCGAAGTCGAAGTCGCAGCCAAAGTCGACATCGAATTCGAAGTTCTCTGTGTGTAGCACCTGCAGCGTCGCCCCCGCAGGTGTTGTCGGCCCGCACGCTGGGCATTTACATAGCGAGGAAAAAGGCGCGTGGCTGTGCGCAGGATCAGCCGGATGAGCTGGCTGAGCGGGCTGTTCGAGGATCAACCTGTCAGGCACAGTCACAGCTGCCGCTGACGTTTATGCTAAGTAGCTCCAGTCCCCAGACCCACAGTTCCAGTTCCAGTTCCTTTTGCTTCGTGCTTCTTCCACTTGCTGCACTTTTCTGTTGACATCTCATCGACCCTCATCAAATGCGTCGATTTTAATGTTTTTCTCATTTTTCACGCGCATTTTCCGCCTGCTAGCCAGCCAGCCAGCCTGTTGACCAACTGGAAACCTGGAAAAAGGGTTGCAAATGAACCTTCGCTTCATCCATCTCCTTCCCTTTGTCCATCTCAGTCTGTCTGTGTGTCCAGTTTTTCCCATTGTTTGTTTTTCTAAACGGTCAGCATTGCGACACGTGTCATGCGCTTTTCCTTGGCTCAGTTTTGCATGCCTATACCCTGTAAAGTGTGTCGAAAGGGTTGCTCAGACTTCAGACCTCATTGATTTGAATGCAGGGTATCTACAAGTGAATCAGTTGACGCAAATCTCCATATACACATATATTACTTTATAGGGTATCTAGATGTCAGTCAGTCACCAGGAACTCTTTTCATACGTCTTGTAAAGTTCATTTTATATATGACAAATATTAAGTAGATTAGTCAGAACTGACTTAGTAATTTACTGGGTATCTTCAAGTCGGTCAGTTATGAAAATGTGTCAAAATTCTTGGCAAATTTCGGATAATTGAAATTCATTTGCAGATCAATGAAACTGGACAAGTAGGCATACCATTTGATGGGTTTTCTCACTTTACAGGGTATCTGCTAGGCAATCAGCCATAGGAACTTGTCACATTCGCCAATGGTCAACCCTCGAAGCGAATTGTTTTGACAGTTTGATTTGATGCGATATGAAAGCGAATGCAATGCATAAATCATAAGGCAAACCTCAGGGCGTGGTGGGCCATGGTCAAGCCGAGACAAAGGCAAATGACAGAAGAACCGAAGAAGAACAAAGGAAAAACAGCAAAGGAAGAAAGGGAGAAAGGCGATAAGCAACCAATATGCAATATGGACAGTAAAAAGTCGCAATGTTTGGACAGCCACAGCGAGGGCAGAGGAAGAGCGAGAGAGAGAGGGAGAGAGAGAGTGAAAGAGAGAGGGAGAGAGAGAAAGAGCTGTGAATCAAGTTGGCGGCAAATTAATTTGTTGAGCAGCCGTCCCAAGTGGGAACCGGGCGAACGGGACAACTGCCGCGGCTGATCTATCAAAACTCATTTGACAGTTGGGACCTACCCCGGGCTGCCTTTGGCGAATGCTCGCTTTTCCTCGGAAAAACTGATAGACATAGCTGATGTTGCTGTCGCTGTCGCATCTTCTGGCCTCATTTGCATTTAACCCCTTTGAACGCCCCTTTTGCCAACGCCAAAGACGCAGCGGGACATCTTTGAGTCGTCCTCGACTTGATTTCGTTGTTGTTTTTATTAAAAATGGGAAAATTGTCGAAAACAATTTCGGTTCTTTTTCCCAACTATTTTTCCACTTTTCACTCTTCACTCTACGCTCTACGCTTTTCGCTTTTCGCTTGCCGTGCGCCTTCAGTTCAATTAAATATGCAAATTGTTTGCAGATGATGCTGCACAATTGTCAACCGACGGCGATCGTTCCCCAAGTGATTTATTTCCCAAAACGGGGCACTTCAAGTTGCGCTTAATTAACTAATTGCTTTCGGAAGAGAGAAGAGGAATGGGGGGGATGATTACAGATTCAAGGAAGTAACTGCTAGAAGAGTGGGAATGATATTTACTTTTCTCTGACTGAGAGAACAAGAATTGAGCAATGGAGATTTCGAGATAGAAGAGAGGGAGAGATATAGAGAGAGAGAGAAAGAGAGAGAGACAGAGAGAGATGATGTATACTAATGTATCTAAAATGCAACTAATATCTATAATATACATTAGTATTAAAGAGATACAAAAGTATCTGCATGGTACAAGAATACTCTAAAAGTATCTTTGCGATGTAAATGGATCAAGCTAAAAAGTATCTTGTATATGCAAAAGTATATTCAAGATGGAAAAGGATCTGCATAGCAGTAATGTATCTGCAAGATAGAAAAGTATCTTTAGGACGTGAATGCATCAGCAATATACAATAGTATCTTCAAGATACGATCGTATTTTTAACATATCTACAAGATAACCAAGCAAATATCTACTATATAGAAAGCATATGCAATACTTAATAGTATCTTAAAAGCATCAAAATATCTCGCAGATACAAATATACCTGCACACTCTATAGTCCCCCAAGATACAAATCTATCCATAAATGAAATGAAATGGACTATGCAGAAAGTATCTTTGAGATGCCCTCTGCAGGCTATGGAGCATATGTACTTCTTATGGAGATGAATATTTTGTCAGAGATTTCATATAATTGAAAAATTCAAACTTCATTGAAATAGAAAATTTGATAGTTTTCTTTAAGCTTTTCTCTCAAGTGCCTGTAAATCCTGTAGAAGAAGAAAACAAAAAAAAAAAACACAGCGCAAAGAAACGAAAACTAAGCATGAAATCTGTAATTTCCGAGCCACTGAGCTGAGTAGTCCTCATCCGCATCCGCATCCGCATCGCCGTCGTCCTGCCGACAGGATGAAGGGCTGCAGCCAGCAAGGACAAAGCGAAAAAGCAGAAAAAAATTATATAGATTCGTATAGCGAACGTAAACTAAATAATTACAAGGCACGACGGCAGCGCAAACAAAAACAAGGTGACGCAAGACGGACAGCGCACAAATGCCGCCGCGACACCCATGGCTAGGGGTACGTGAAAAGGACCCAGGCGCACCCAAGTTGCACGCAGCGCAAGGCAAAAAAAAAAACAAGAAACGAAAAAAAAAACTAAACCAAATTGAAATTGAAATCGAAATTGAAAATGAAAATCTACGTGTAATTGCAGCGACTACAAAGCAGAAGGAAAAAAAAAGTAGAGCATGTCCTTGCCGTGTGTCCTTGTTGCTGTTGCTGTTGCTGTCAGGGGTGAGGGGTGAGCAGCCTTCAAAAAAAATTGCTGCTTTCGTCCGACACTTTTTTGTGGGTTGTACCCTTTCTGGCCTTGGGAAAGTCGCGGCTGCGCTTTCTTTTCTCTATTCTCTGTTCTCTGTTCTCTTTCTCGTTTTCCTTTTCTTTGCTTGATTAGATTTGATTTGTGTTATTTGCGGCATTTCGCTACTCGAGAGGGGCTCGCAGCGCTGCTCAGCTGGGCCTCGTCCTTCCTCCTTCGTCCTTCGGCAGGCTACATTTAATTTCTAAATTATTGTTGCGCCATCTGGGCGTGGCACTGCATCGCTTCGCTGTTTTTGTTTTGATCAGTGTAAAATTATAGAAATTAACCAGCGGCACCAGTGTTGGTAAGCGCCCAGCGACGCGACTCTGCCCAACACTGCTGCGCTGCCCCTTGCCAGCTAATGAGCCAATTTAAATGCTAATTCTCATACTTTAAGCGCACTCAACAAAAATATCAAATTATAATCCAAAACATGTCGCTAAAGGGGGCTGGGGGTGTCCTGCTACTGTTCATCTCTCTCTCTCTCTCTCTCTCTCTGTGTGTGTGTTTGTGCCTACAGCATCAGGGTTGGGCTTACAGCCATAAATTTCTATATGAATATGAATATGAAAGCGAATTTGAATATTCAAATGCTGAAAAGTTGACTAATACAAAAAGCAACAAAAAGTTACGTGCAATTGGCTTGAGAGAATCGCATAGAAGAGCGCAACATTATAGATGCATTTATATGATAATGCTTTCAATAAGGATTAAGAGTGCTTAGCTAAGAGTAGCAAAAGCAATTAGCTGAGAGCTTCAGACTAATAGTTACTGCGCATCAAAGTCAGAAGTATCTATGAGGAAAAAGAGTAAATAGCTGAAAGATGCAAAAGTATCTTCGTTTTGTATTGGGAAGTTGCAAAAGTAGAAGAAGTATCCATAAGATACAAATGTATTTGTGAAATATGCTGAGCACATTTATGCAATTCAAGTCCACAAGATACAAAAGTATCTTTTAGATAATGCAATTGTAGTATTAGTATTCTATGATAGACTAACGTATCTTTGATATGAAAAAGTATCTTTGAGCTACAACAATTGTCAGCTAGAGGGAGTTAAAAGTGACAGGAACAAGGTGTGTTGGATACGAATGCCAATGGCATGTGTGAGATACAAATGTATCTCACTTACATCAAACAGATAAGAAAACACAGATGCAGAGTTGGCCGTACGCAAATACAAGTTATGCATGAGTTGATTGTTGACTCAGCTATTCAATTCAACTCAACTCAACTGAATTCAATTGAATTGAACTATGAATAGCAGTGAATAGAGCTTTCCCTCCCCCTTTTGCAGGACTTGTTCAGTGACGGATGTTTTCAAACATTTTCCGAGCATGTCAGCGTGCGCTCATCTCGACTTCTTTTTGTCTATTTGTTTTTTATATTTTTTGAATATTTGAATATTTGTGTTGGCAGCATTTGGTCAGCGACAGCAACAACAATAGAAACGAGAATGCGCTGCCTAAACAAACAAAAGCTGCGCGGCTGCTGCACGGCTGCTGTGAGCGCGAGCGCGTGCGCAACTTCAACTTCAACCTGAGAGCTGGGAGAAACAAAAGGGAAAGTGGAAAGCGGCAAGCGGAAAAACTGACCGCACGCGAGGTCAGCAGCTGACTTTGCATAAAGGCAAAAGGCTTTTAGCCTCTGCCCAGAACACAAATTCAATTTCATATTATTGTTTACTTTGATAAATGGGCGGGGCACGCTAAGCCGCGACAATGGGCGGCGATTAAAGTCATAATTTCTGGGATTAAGTTTTCAGCTTTCAGTTTTGTTTGTTTTTTTTTTTAGGAAGCAACCAACCAAGCAGCAGCAGCACTCGAACACAGCGGGTCACGAACTACTTGCGGTTATATATGTATATACATATATGCATACACATATATATATACATATATTTCGTAAATTATAACGAATTATGACATATTAAGATTTATATTTATGGCACAAAAGGACTTTTTGCCAGCGAGAGAAGCAAAGAAAAGGAAACTGCGCACAGGAGGCGACCGCAAGATGAGAGGCGCCTTCTCACCTTCGCGCTGCAGCCTCCTGCGCCTGCTCGAATTTCAGGGCGCAGAGCCTTGGACAACAGGCAAAGGCACTGGCATGGGCACAGCTGTTGCCTGGGCGAGTCCTTGCGCCGTTTTTGTGTCTCTCGCTCAGTTGCCTCGCGCTGCGTATTATGATTTCATATATACATATATTTTGATTTATTGTTTTGCTTATATTGTTTTGCAATACATTCAGGTATTTCGTATTTCGTATTTCGGTTTCATTTTTTTGGCAAATGCCTTTCGCCTTTGTTATCCTTGCGGCGCTTGTCCTTGCCATTGAGTCTGTTCGCTGTACGGTTTCTGCTTTCTGCAATATTTATGTTAATTTCGACTCTCAACGGTTTCTGCCAAGTCAGTAGCTAATGGCACATCGAATCGTTGACTCTCGCATATCCTGTGTAGAGCCGTCATGAAATATGACTCCATTGTTTGCGTATGTTTGACTGCATCGCATGTAAAACTGAATATATTATTGGAATGTTATCTAATTTTAATTATATATACTATGTATAACATGTAATTATACATTAGATTAAATATTTAAGAATTTAATTTACATTAGGAGATGGTTCATGTCTTGGCTTAGTTTCGCTCATTGAATATAACAAAAACATATAGGACACGTTCACAATAGATCCAACATCCAGACACTTTAGTGTAGTCTAGACAAGAACCATTAGCCTCACACTCCAATTAGTCCAATAAGAATTCGCAATTTCTGTGTGTCCGAGCTAAATTCTCTGCGCACAAAAGTAGGCAACAGATTTATACACGCCATTCACGTTGCGCGCAAAAGTAGGCAACACTTTTTATGTTGATTGATATGCACAGACAAAAATTGGTTCGGTATTTGCGACAACTTATATGCCCATTTGCATATGAATTGCCGAGAGTTTGGCATATGCACTAGAGCTTAGCATAATCCACATTTACAGGGTATATCGCCTCTGAAACTTTAGGTCTCAATTCCAACTTTCATAAATTTCAATGCTAACAATGGTTTAGTATTAAATAATTTTTATTTATCATAATTTTATAATATAAACTTTGATCTTTTACAAAAGTGCGTTAATATAAGTATTTAGCGAGATTCGTGCTAAAAAAAATATATATATATGTATATATAATAGGGGATAATACACAATATAATAATCATATACATATGTTTGTATGTATTTATAAATGTTAATAATGAACATGACTTTTCTTATGGCAGGCCGCAGACGCCTTCAAAACTTGCACACACACACATCTAATATATATATATTAGTATATAATATAAGATGCCATATAGTATCTGCTACAATGACCTTTCGCTATTTGTATATAGCAACATATTAACTATATTTCTCATTCCTCGTCTCCTCCTTCTTCTGAGCACAATCAAAAATGTTTGTAACTTGTCTTTAGAGTTAGCTTTATACGTAGTTAGTTAATTATTTTTGCTTGCTTGCTATATGTAAATTGCAGTTGTCGCTCTCAACACTTCTTCAACTTTCATTAGTTTACAAAATTTGGTGATCTGCAGCTATATATAGAAGAGCATATAGCTTGTGGTATAACAAAAAATGTGAGAAATCAAATGGGGGAATTGTTTTTGACTACTGAGCTGAGCTGTCTACTGTCTACTGTCTATTGCCTGCCGCCGGCTGTTGTCGACTATTGACTGTTGACTGTCTACTGTCGCCTCACTGTGCGCTCCCGCTCCCTGCCGCTCTCCTCGCGCTGCAGACGCGGCGGCGAGTTCTGTCCGCTGGCTGGTGCTGCTCCTCCTCCGGCTCCGGCTGCTGAGCCATTCGAAATGCGCGCTTTGCGCGAACGCTTGAACTTGGCCATGTCCTCGCCAAAGACGTCGCCGGTGCGCAGCGCCGAGATCAGATCATCGAATTCGCCCTTGTTGTCGCTCTTGGTCAGCGAATCGCTGCCGGAGCCGCTGCCATTGCTGGCGGACTTCAAGCCCAGATTGCGGGCGACGCTGCTCATGAGTCCGGTTTTGTTTTTGCGCTCGATGGTGCGTTTCTTTAGCTCGGCCTCCTGCTTGGCACGCTTCTCCTCCTCCTCCTGGCGGCGGCGGAAGCTCTCGTTGTCGTGTCGCGCCTCCGCAAATGCGGCGAGGAACGAATCGAAGATGCCAAAGAATTCGTCCGGCTGCAGCACTGACCCATCCTCGCCAAAGAGCCGCACAGCCCGGTCGAAACGCGTCTTCATGTCCTGGAACTTATCCTCCAGCTCCGCGAAACGCACCGAGGCCTGAGCATGAAACTCGCGCATCACTGGCAAGAACCGATCGCCCTGCTGTGCCGGCCCCGAGCTGCGATGGAACTCGATCTCACGCGCCACATCCGCCAGGCCCGTGCGCAGCATCTGTATATCCTTGTCCATTTCGCCGAGAGACACCTTGGACGCTTCCCGCACATGCGGTATGTCCTCCTCCAGCTTGAGCAGATCCTTGAACTTCTTCTCAATCACCTGCACCAAGTAGTGCAGCAGTGTGGTGCCCTTGGCAGCGCTCGACTTGGTGTCCGCCAGGCGATTCAACGAGGCGAGCCTGAAGCCCGACGCGTTGCCGCGTGCACCCCGATTCATATAGTTGCCTGGAAAGCAAGGAAACTGCATCAAGATCCTGCACTCTCAAACTGTCAGCCGATCTTACCCAATGCCAGAACCAGCTCGAGCAGCTTGCGCAAGCGTCTCGAGCGTGCCACCTCCCTGGAGGCCTCCATGACGCTGGTGATGCGCGGTATTAGATCGTTCACGGTCAGCATAAAGCGCTTCTTGTAGTGCAAGCTCTTCAAGCGCTGCTCATAATGCGGAATTCTACAAGTGGAGAGATGCGAGAGATGTTAGCTTTAACTTTGTAATGCTCAATATAGATAGATAATGTCATTTGAGGGCTTCAATGTATCCTCTCCATCTCTACTGGACACTCACTTGGATATCTCATAGAGAAAACGATCCGCACGTGCCAGTGACTCAATATCCTCGCTGTGCTCATCCAGCAGCGCACGCTCCTCGGCAGACGGCGTAAACTTGAGCAGCTGCTCGACCATGTCCAGCGCCAGCTGCTCATTGCTGTCCATGGAGAGTATAGCTCTGTAAGGGAAATTAGACACAGATCACTCGTAACTCGAAGCTCATGGGCTGGACTGCAGCAGCGCACTCACTTGGATATATCCATGTCGCTCATCTTGAGCTTGCTCAGCAATATCGTGCAGTTCTGAGCGCGCCGTCCATCGATAACGGAGAGCACCTTCTGTTTGTTTTTGCCAGAGACACGCAAATCCTCATACGAGCCATCGGTGGTCTGTGGAAATGGAGAGTTCAATAAATGAATGAATGATCAATTTGATATGTAAAGGGCTAAACAGAAGAGATTCCTGCAGGGAATCGCGGACCAAGGGATGTCCTTCTCCTTCTCCCGCTCACGCTCTGGACACTGACCGATACGCCGTTCTTCTGATAGGCCGAGAAGAGCTTGTCTATGCTCTCGAGCTCCATGTTGTTGTAGAGCTTGCTTTCGTCCAGCTCGCTCCAGACGGTGCCCTGGAGCTTGGCATCGGGCAGCTTGGACCAGTTGAAGCTCTTCAGTGGATTCGCTGGCTGTGGCACGTTCTTCTTTGGCAACTCCACCTTGGGTGGTGCTGGAGCTGCAAGATATGATCCGCATTAGGCACGTCTCACTAACATCGCCTCCCACTTACCCATTGTTGGCGTCATGCTGGGCGGCGGTGGTGGCGCGCCGGGACAGGGCGGCGGCGGTGGCGGCAACATGGCTGGAGCCATCGGCGGCGGTGGCGGCGGCACTGCCTTTACCGGCGGCGGTGGAGGCGGCGGCGAAACGGCGCCGTTGCAGCCCGTGAGGCCGGCCACCTTTTGATCGTCGGGTATGCTGCCCTCGGTGACGAGTCGCTCGAGGCGAGCGCGTTCCTGCTGCTCGGACTGCAGACGGTGCTGCAGATCCTCGGCCTTCATCTCGGCGGTCTGAGCGCGCTGCACGGCCTGTGAGTGCTGAGCGGACTCCTTCTCGAGGCGCTCGCGCATGCGCGCCAGGCTCGTCTCGAGGTCCTCCTTCTCCTGCATGCGCAGGTCCAGCTCCTGCTCCTTTTTGGCCAGGCGCGACTGCACCTCGAAGTTCTCGCGCTCCAGCTCGTCGGCTCGCTTGCGCGCCTGCGTCAGCTGCTCCTCCTTGACCAGCAGCCGCACCAGCTTGTTGACGTCGATTTGTAGGGGCGCCACGTCCGGGTCGTGCACGGGCGACTCGCTGGCCAGCTTCAGCTGCTTGCCGGGGTCGTCGGGGTCGCTGATCAGGTCGCTGCTCGGACGCTGCTCCACCTGCAGCACAATCTGCTGCACGACGCGGTCAATCAGCAGCCAGTGCTCCGTGCAGTGGCCAGTATCTGGAAGAACAAACCAAAACGGGGTCAGCTGTTGGAGCGAGACTCTTTGCCTCTTCACTTACAGGGCAGCAGCAGCATGTGCTGGAGGAGCGAGAGCATGTGCGGGTAGGCGGGCGAGTGGCTCAGCTTGCGGCGCAGCAGCTCAAACATGGCGCCGGCGCTCTTGGTGTCCACATGCTCTTCGTTGAAGCGGCGGGCGAACTCCTTCTCGTCCTCGGCGCGCACCATCTCGAAGAAGTCCTACGGGGGCAAACGGGATTAGACTTCAGCTCGGGGAGCAGCAGAGTGGCGCTGGATGGGGACTTACCAAATGCCTGTCCAGCGTCTCGTTCTCGTGCGTGCGCAGCTTATCGATGACCGGCTGGATGCCCAGCATGAGGAATTCGTAGCGCAAGTGCAAGCGAAACTCCAGATTCTCCTGGCCCGGCCCGTAGTTGAGCACCGCGTTCACGAACGACATCAGGGCCGTCTTCAGATTAACATTGTCTCTGTAGGCGTACGTCGAGCGATCCAGGTCATTGACTATGCTCTGGAAGCGCGTGCGCTCCGTGGCGAACTCCTGGAAGTGCAGCATCGCCTGCAGCACCTTGCGATGCCCGCCCGGCACCAGGCAAACCGCGCCCAGTATCTCCAGGGCCGATATCTTCGTCCGGATGTTATCCGCCGCCAGCGAGCGGGCGATTGTGTCGATTGCTGTCGGATGGGCGAGCACATGGGCCCGGCCCATCGAGTTGTTCATCAGCGCCTTGATGCAGCCGATCAGGCTGGTGTGCAAGGAGCTGTTCGCCACGCGTATGTCCAGCTGGAGCAGAAGGTTCAATAGGGCCGGCAGCCCATCCAGCTCCACGAAGCGCAGCACGAAGCTGTGCGTCGAGGTGCGCAACGCCGTCTTCAGTGCGTCCACAAAGGCGGCGTGGTTGTCCATGCGCGTGTTCAGCTCGTGGCTGGGCGAGTCCTCCGGTGACAGCGAAACGTGCACCACCAGCTCCTTCAGGCGCTCTATGTAGTGCTCGGCGGTCGGCGGCTGGGTTATGGCGGCGGCGTCCGGCCCGTCGTTGGCGTCGACAGGCAGCTTGCGCGAGCAATAGATCTGCCACTTCTTCTGGGCGGGCAGGCTGAGCATCGCCTCCTTGTTGGGCGCCGTCAGGTCCAGCTCCTCGACCAGCTCCGCGAACTTCGTGTCCAGCTCATCGACCGACGGCATTGGCTGTGTGGGCGTCAGGGTCTGCAGCGTGAACTCACCCTCCACCACACATATCTCCGGTGGTTCGTCATCCTGTAAGAGACGAGCGATTACTTTCAGCACAAACGCCAAGCCCCAAGCCCCAAGTGACGGGGGCCGTTAACAGTGCAGAACCAATTGTGAAAGACACAAAGACACAGACACAGACATGGGGCAACCTTCTGAGTTGCATTGAAATTGAAATTGCAATTGAAATGCTTGTAATCGATACAGCGCCACGGGGGCCTAGATTAACGCTAGCTGCTCGTGCTCTATGCTCTGTGTGGTCTGCCAGAGCAACAGTCGGTTCCACTTCAGATTCTACAAGCTAACGTTCTTCCTCTCTCCGCCTATTGCGTCTTTAGTTCGACTGCAACCAGCTCTAGAGTAGGTCTTTTGCCTAAGCAAAGGTATAAACTGAAATGTTCTACTTCTGCTTCTAGCTTCAATTCGATCTAAAGTCGAGACTCACAACTGCCTAAGCTGGTGCTAGGCATGAGAGTGAGTAGCATAGTTGGGAGACCTTTAAGAATCTTAGCTTGACTGCGAATAGGATGTCAGTGAGAGTAAAGATGTAGAGTTCAAGAATATTTAGCTAAAAGCCAAAGGGCTAGAAATTTTGTCTATCTCTGTCTGTCTCTTCCTCTCTGACTCGCCATTTGATTTGTCTCCTATTGCTACTTCTAATCTCTCTCTCTCTCTCTCTCTCTCTCTCTTTCTTGCTCTATCGTTCCTTTATCGTATTTTCCATTCACTTTCATATTTCTCTACCTTTTATTTCCATCTGTATTTTTATACCCTGAACCCATTGAAAATGGGAAATGGTTTTGTTGAAAGGTGTGTAACAGCAGAAGGAGGCGTGGCACACCCCATAAAGTATATGGGTGACGAGTTGAGTCGATTTAGCACTAGTGTTCTGTCTATTTCTTTTAAGTATTCCCTCTATGTATTTCGAAGTATTTCTTCTAAGCATTTGCTTTAGTATTGCTTCCCAGTATTTCCGCTAAATATTTCCTCTTTCTTCTAAGTATTTTCTTTCATTATTTCCCTTACGTAATTCTTCTACGTAATTCCATTACGTAATTCCTCTACGTCTTTAATGCTTATACACACACGACTTCACTGTATTGCGCTGACTCCGACTGAAGACTGACTGAAGAACTGCTGCAGCTGCTGCCCTTTATATAGGGCCACTTTTACTCAAGCACTTCCTCTCCCAAATGTTGAGCCCTACGGCAGCTAGAGCTAGTTGCAGTCGAACTTCAAGTGAGCAATGGGAACGCTCTCTGCTGCTGTGAGCATTCTAGCTTTGTTTTACCTAAATACAAATACCAAATGAGAACTGCTGCATACACATAGACAACTTTGATGATCTTCTGCACTTGTTCTCTTTTTGCTTTTACTTTTACTCAACTATTCCATGGATATATGTATGTGTGTGTGTGTGTCAGAAAGACGCGAAGAATTACTGAAATATCAGTTCTCCGAAGGGAGGTTCGGGGGATTTCCTAGTCGAGCAGTCTCGACTAGACTTTTCTTACTTGTTCTTTTTTTTCGTTTCTTTCCAGCCTCTCTCTATTTTCTGAATCTATCCGTCTCTCTCTATCTCGCTCACTTTCCCTTCGTTTCCCCTTCTCTACATCGTCTTTTTTACTCTGTGTCCTTCTATCACTCTCTCTCTCTCCCAGAACTTCCTTTGAGTCTTCTTCAGATTCGTCTCTTTTTCTTTTCTCCCTCTCTCTCTCTCTCTCGCTCTGTTAGTCTCCTTCTCTTTCTCTGCCTTTTGACCTAGCTTACGCTACATCCTCATTTACCTGCCTAACTGTCAACCATCTGTTCCCCCTTCAGAAACATTCAGCATAGTTGCAGCGCCCTGATTGCTCTGTCACCCGTTGCAAGAGCTCTTCAGGTTCCTTAAGACTAAGTGCGCTTGACACAAGTTCTGTTGGTTTAGTTAAGCACCTGAGGCAACATTATTTTGTGCCGCTGCTTCCTCTCGATATTGAAGGCAGTTGAAGTGTCTATTCTTTCTTTTATGCGTCGCTTCTCTCAACAAGTTTGCATACCCTGCTTTCACTGAGAATGCATTTGGAAATGGGGCAGGCTATGCCTGGTACAACACTAAACGATAAATATCGATAAACGCTTTCAATATATGAGCCAGAGCTTGTGCAGAAGTTTTTCTTTGACGTCTTTCATTTGCCTTCTAATTCAAGGGCATCTGCTAGTCGAGCTAGTCGAGTTAGTCGAGCTAGTCTCGCCTCTCGCCCACCTTATTATAATTTTCTTTTGATTATTCACTTCACTTATGCAACTTCGTGCACAACTCGATGCCAGTCAAATCACTTCGAGCTGCAGTCGCACTCGTATTTCAACGACTCCACTGGGTCAGGGGTAGAGCAAGAGAAAAGGGAGTCGCCTCATGTCGAGGGGCGAAAATTGTTAACCTATGTTCACAATTGGCACGTGACTAAAGACGATTCTTTCAAATTGATTGCAATGTGCGACAGAAAGGGCGAGAGGGAGAGGCAGAGAGAGAGAGAGAGAAAGAAAGACAATGAAAATTCGTGTCCAACTCACATATTAAATGAAATATTCTTTGAGCTACTTGAAGAATATTCAAATTGAATTCATTTCTTGGCATGACTGGGTCAAATGAATGAAAAACAAAATTATGATATAGCTCATGATGACTATATCTATATCTGTCATATGATATAGCTGACTGAACGACAGCGTAGAAAATGTATTTCTTGCATATCTAGTAATCTCTTTAGCTTGAGCTTTACATTAAACTTGAAGAGTCTGAGGCATTTAACTTTAATAGACATTTAGGAAATGAGAAGCCCATTGATGAAGCTTCAGAAAAGGAGTTTGTTTGCGACAACTTGCATGTTTCCAAAAGTATTATAATTTCGACTGTGCTCAGATTTTATTTATACTCTCGAGATTTTCTATGCTTTCAGCTCTAAAGTTACCATACCCTCAGCTAGTCCAGATTGAGTTGATCTATGGAATGAATTTATCTATTCTTCATGTCTTCTAGGTTCACTCCATTGCTAGTAGCTCTTTCTTATGGCTCAACTTCTACATCTCAGAGAGTATTTATCCCTCCCCCAACTCCGCCTCTTCGTCTCAAATTGAGCAGTTCTTTGTATAAAGAAAGTTCTAAATGCTCTTAGACTTTAGCTAGACTCAGTTTTTTGCTGCACTTCAATGACTATTAAATTATCCCATAATTCTCAAATAGACTTCTGCCCCCCTTCATCTCCATCCTCCTTCCTGCTTACCTTGAAACAGCCGCACCAGACGCGTTTGCCTCGAAACACCGGCATCTTCTTCTTCTGCTGTTGTCGGTAGTGCTTCTGCAATGGGGTTTCGCAGCTGCTCTGCGATTTCTTGAAGCCAGCAACACTGCCGTTGCCTGCACCGCTGTTGCTGCTGTTGTCGTGGGCGTCGCTCTCGTGCTCCTTGCTCAGTCCAAATGGATAGCCAAAGGTGTAGCCTAATATATTGTGGGTGTAGAAGGAGTTGGCGCCGTTGCCCAAGCTGCGGCTCTCATCTGCATTGTCCACGCAAACGTTGCTGTTGCCGCTGTTGCCGCTGTTGTTGCCGTTGTTGCTGTTGCTGTTGCTGCTGTACTGTTGCCAGTAGCGATAGATACTATTGAAACAGCTGAAATCACTCAAAATGCTTTTCCAGTGATCGAAATCGAAACGTTCCTGAAAATTGGCCGAGGAGGTGTCGCTCGCGTTGCCGTTGGGTCGGTTGCTGCAGCTGTTGTTCAGGCAATTGGTGCTGCTGCTGTTGCTGTTGCTGCTGCTGTTGTTGTTGCTGCTGCTGAGCTTGAGCGTCGCTGTGCTGCCTTGGCTCAAGTCACTGCAGCTGTTCAGGCTGGTGATGGATATTAAGCTGTTGTTGTTGTTGTTGCTGCTGCTGCTGTTTCGTAGATTATTGCTGCTGCTGTTGTAGCCGTTAAGCACTATGCTGCTGCTGTTGTTGTTGCTGCTGCTTCGTATGTTGCTGCCGTTGCTCTGACTGTTGTCACTGGTTATTGTTATCTTAGTTACGCCCGCTGTGCTGCTTGTTGTGGCAGCAGTTGCTGCTGCTGTTGCTGTTGCTGTGGCTGCTACTGCTGTTGTTGGTGTTGCATTGATTGTGATGCAGCTGCTGTTGTTGTTGTTGTTGGTGGTGGTGGTTGTGGTGTTGCTGCTGCTGCTGCTGCTGTTGACTGCAACAGTTGCCGTTGTTGCCTTGGGCTTCTCTAGTGTGCTCTCTGGCGATGTCTGCAATATTTCCGTATTGGTGCTCTGCGTATCCGGCTCATTGATACAAACAATGGGGCACGCCTGTAGCTTCTGCAAGGAGACAAGCACACATACACAGTTTAGATAGATTAATCAAAATTTATGTAACAATCGGCACTTGTCCATTAAATCATACCCACTGCCCACTTGTCATTGCATTCTTGGCCAAAGCCAAAGCCAAAGACATGGGCCGAGGTGTCTAACCAGACAAATGGCTGTCAGCTCGCATGCCAAGGCAACAGACAGCGCAGCAACAGCGACAGCAACAGCAACAGCAAATGCAATTGCGTTCAATTCAATGACTATCAAAGCCAGCTAAATGCGTGCGTGTGTGTGTCTGTGTGTGTGTGTGTGTGTGTGAAGTGTACATATGTTTATACCCTGCCCCATAGCTGAGTATATATGAGTTTTACGGCATTTCAACAAGCCAAACTAACTTCATATAAAACCAAGACAATCGATAACAATATATTCGATACAAATTATCGATAACTATGTAATCATAAAAATCGATCATATGATTATAGATTTTCAAAACACTGGCAACACATGAAAAATCGATAACGATAGTAGTATCGATAACAGTAATCGATCGATAACCAGTAGACAAACTGAACTCAAAGTGTATAACAATATTCTATATACCTTCTCTATCCTCAGCTAGCTCACAATCGCATCGAGGGTATGCATATTCTTTTTGGAGTACTTGAAAGATTTATATCGAACATTATGCATTCCGTTTCGTGGGTTTTTCGTTATTGTTTGGCGCGTGGGCAATTGTAAAATCTCTTGACTTGACTCGCTGTGCTGCCTGTCATAAATGTCTGGCAATTGTCGAGACCGAAATGCGTTTTGACATGTGTTGAAATCGCGCAGAGGATCAAAATCCCCACCTCCTTCCCAAATGCGTGTGGGTCGAGACTAGATTCCGTTGTAGAATGCGAAATGGGAAATTTTGACAGGGTTTCGAAATGAGCTCATACAAAGGGATCGAGCAATGAAATTGAGAATGGAATGGAGTGGGAATGAGCCCTCGAAATAGACTCAATTGAGCCTATTGATCTATATCATGAATCAGCTTATGATTAGGGTGGAAGTCTAGATAGAGTGAGACTAGTTTAAGCCAGAAACCCTATAGAATAAGAATGAGTTTACAGAACCAGATATAGAATGTAGAATGAATGGATAATGAAATATGAAACTGGGAATGCGAATTGAAATTCGAAATGTCTTTTGCTGATGTGTTGAAGCATATGGAAATACTCGGCCAATTATTTGCTTCATATGTAATTGTTGTTTCACTCAATTAGCCATGCGAATTGCAATCAAATTTATGTAAATATATAATGTAATAATGGTCTAACTGAGTGTAAGTGTGTGTAATGCTTGTTAGATAATTTCGAGTTACCCACTCTCTGTAGACAGTCTGGCAACATTGATTGAGGCCAGGCTGTCAGCCAGCCAGCCAGCCAGCTGTTACTAACTCTATTTGGTGTTTTTTTTTTTCATTTTCTTTTCCGCTTTTCAACATAGTTTGAGTAACTAACTAACTAAGTAGGCAACTAATTTAGCTGCCATCAAGTCAAGTTGCGACCCAGTTGCCAACGCCAACAGTTTCTGTTTCAGTTTGAGTTTTTCTTTTTGTTTTGGTTTCTGTCAAATCGGGTCAATGCTTTGCCTCAGAACTGTCAGCGAACAGTCTGGCAACGCTCTGTGTGGGCGCCTACTCGGTCGGCCTATGCGACTAATTTAGCTAAAGCTGCGTCTTTTCTTATTGTTTTTTGTTTCTTGTTTCGTTTTGTTTGTCATTTGAATATTGTATTTGCTGCGCTCCAAGCAAGCGTTACGGCCATAAACAACTCGGCTAGCAGTCGGCGCTTATTTGGCCACAATTAAGAGCCAATATTTGTTTGCTCATTAAAAAGGGTCAATACACACACACACACACACGGCCCACGACCAACGGTAAGCTAAAGTGTTGCGAAATCGTTAGCTGACACAGTTACATCCAGAGTCCAAACAGTCCAAAACTTCTGTAAACTTTCAGCAAAATCAAAGCCGACAAACTTTGTTTACCTAAAGCTAAAACTACGCTATAGACCATAGACTAGTCTATAGATTCCTATGTAAAAGAGTTGTCATATATAAACCTATCCTATACTGCTCTATATACCCAACTTTGATGATGATGATGATCATATAATCTTATATACTCAATAAACTCAGCCTACATAGAGTATATTCTCATCATATAGGGAGTACATATCTGAAACTCCCATTGGATAATTCCCAATTCCATTCATATATATAGTAGCTAAAGATATCTAGCCAAGCATATGCACATATATGTATATACCATATAAGGCTAGACCTGCCTCAAGTATATTTCCTGCTAATTCAGTAATTAAGTGCTTAACAAATATTACCCGAGTACATTTTGAAATGTTAGTCATTTCCTATATAGCCAGCTTATAGATACTTGGCAAAAGTAGCCGAGTTTCCTAGACAGATTCGTTATAGATTAACCGAATATATATAATCTATAATTGTTGCTCTACGTTCGCTAAGCTGCTCGCTTTTTCTATTAATCATTCAGTATTGGATACACTATTCTATACTATCTGTGAGCGCTTAGTCACTCATAGGTATTCCGCTCTAATTGAGTGCTAAATAGTATTCATTCAAGTTCCAATTCCTGCCTCGCAAATGCATTCATCTGAGATTGGCTTTGATTATTCAATTACAATTGCACTTGGCTGTTTTTCTCTTCCCCCAAATTTCTGCTATTCGAGCCACAACGGTCTTTCCGTGTCGCCTCGCATGGCTGTTACATTTTTCACACTTGTCCATGCCACGCCCCCTTGATAGCAAGCATCCATTTCCGAGTACACCCACTCGAAAGGTTTGTCTCGTAATAACTTCATAAAGCGGGCGCCAAAAAGTGAAATGGAAAATGTTTGACGGGGAAACCGAAGAAATGAGACAAGTTTGTGCTCAACTGAAAGATACCCAGTATAATGTGTCGTACATAGTTTAGTGGACATTTTTTAAGATATGCTAAAGAGCTGCAATTTGACATCGATTTTTATCGATTTATCTATCATATATATTATAAATAAATATCAACTCGTTCAGCGATATGAAACCACACTCAAATAGTTTACAGGGTATTCAACACAACTAGCCAACAGCAAGGCAGGAAGCTAAGAAGATGTTTATAAATGTGGGTATATATATTTATTATGTATACACATAGTATATATCAGAGACAACAACAACAACAATGTGTGCTTGCCCTTAATACCAAAGAGACGAAAAATCAAGTGACTCGCAAAAATGGGAAAACTTGTTTTTCCGCATTGCCTGGAAAAATTGTTGCGCGAATGTTGAAAGCGACGCCAACTGGCGACGGTAGCTGCTGTCATTGTTGTTGCTGTTGTTGTCGTTTATTGTGTTGCTGTTGTTGTTGTTGCTGATGTTGTTGCTGTTGTCAGCAGCCGCATCAAGCTATGTGAAACTTTTCCTTTTCGTGCCGCAAAAGACCCATTCATCAGCTGTCGCCGCATTTAAGCGCATCTTTACCCACATTTTATGCAAATGGCAGCTGATTGAGCAGCTTACAAACACACACGCGCACACAACATACACACACACACACACACACGCACACACACATCTCACACAGCAGCTGCTGCAATCAGTTGTCATCAATCATTAAAGATAAGCGAAAAGTCGAGCTTGAATTAATAAATAAACGCGTTAGCAATGCGAGCAACAATGTGATCAATCGATAACAGCATTATCGATAGCTAAATAGCAAATAAAGATAATCGATAACAATAGTTTAGCCAATTTAGATCCACAAACAACAACAATATCGATAACTGTCAATTACAATTAACGATAACAGCCTCATCGATAAATAGTAGACTCAAATAATAACAATATGAGCAGTAACTAACATACGCCAACAATCGATAACTGGCAATAAGGACACGACCTGTAACCTCTCAGTGCAGCCTAACTTTAATATGCTTTCGATGGTCAACTCATCGATTATTGTTATCGATGGCCTTGCTTTACTGGCTATTTCACTTTATTTGGAATATATCGAAATTTCAATTTGCATAAACCGTTTGGCACGCTCATCCATTATCGATTTTCATAGCGATCCATCATTGAACGGTGCTTTCCTTATGCCAACATCAAAGCCAGTCAGGCATTCAGGCACTGGAGCAATCGAATATAGAGGGGTAACTGAGGGAGAGGCTTTGCTTTCCCAGACATTGTCGCACGGTCCAAAAATAGTCATTACGATCAGCTAACGATAGTTGATATAACGAACTGTTCAAACAGTTTTTCTCCACTTTGCCACTTTGATGTTTTCTCTCTTTCCTCCTCTTTCAACTTGTCAGTTGGACAGTGGGACGGCTGGACTGCAGAGCCAATTGCATGGATTTTCAGCACATTTTCAGCGCATTTGGCAGCGCACAGCAATTATGGTAAAAGGTTTCATCATCTCCAATTGATAGACAATGCTTAAGGAATTAAAGCTAAGCAAAAAGTTGAAAACTTTTTTATTAAGGAAGGAAATTTGTTGACTCTAGAGATAGCAATATAATGTTTGATTGGCATAAAGGCATTGCTGGCTCTTTAAGCCATGGCTCACGTGCCGCAAGTAATGTTAATCATGTTCATTTCATTTCTTATAAAAATGAAGAGAGAAAAAAAAACACACATCTCATTCGTAATCGCAACAGCCATTAAAGTCAGGTGAAGAGCCTCTAAATTATCTAAAAGAAAAGACAACTGGCTCAAAAAAACAAACACAATCACGTGAGATGCGGAAACTGAAGAAAGAGAAAGAAATATAAGAGTGATCTAGTAAGAGAGTGAATGACTTAAAGATACCCTATCAATCATGCCTGCTATACCAAATATTTCAAGTGCCATCAAAGCAATGGGAAACCCTTCGATTTATCGAGTTAACAATTACTATAACTGAAACTTAATCGTGACTAAAGTTTGCAATCGATTTATATCCATTTTATCGCTCGAGCTGAATCGATCCATTAATTAGTGCTCCAAGAGCTTAAACATTCTCTAGGAGTTCGTTCATGCCTGCCTCAGTATTTAGTATACCCGGTTTATCCACTTAAACACATGGCACAGAGCATACTAATACTATCGCCTCTCTACTATCGTATATCTAATTGCACAGCATTAGGCAAAATAAAGAAAAAATTTGTTATTTTTTATTATTTTTATTATTATTTTGCTATGATGTGGTTTGTGTTTGTTGCTTCAAGACAGCAAAGCAAAAGTAACAACAGCAACAATTGGCGCTGGACCGTGATGAAGGTGTTGTAAGGTGTTGTTTACATGCAACAACAACAACAACAACCACAACAGCTACAATAACTGAATTTCAGCTTGTATCAAAAGCAAATCCAAATCCGAATCCGCAAGCTAGCAAAAAAACAAAAGTAAAGTAAAGCTAAATCGAAATCGTGTAATCAGGCATGCGGGTGTTAAAAAATTATTACACAAGGCAATTGGCTAAGGCAGCACCCCAGCGTAAAACCCACCCCACCCCACCCCACCGAACTGCCTGCCGCCTGCCCTATGTGCCCCTATTTTAACACCCGCAGCGCCACCTGCCGGCCAGCTATGCAACACAATGCAAGATTCCAGTTTCGAATTTCAGTTTTGCATGTTGGCATCCAATAAAACAGAAAAAAGGCCCCGCATGCAAGCAGCCGAGGGGAGAAACGACAATAATAATAATAATACTAGTTGCAATGGGTATCTCAGACGTCTGCTCAGAGTTGCTAAGCAAACCCCATGGATCTAGGCAGCTACAAGGCTTATAGATTTGATGTATATGAACTCGAGAATACTTCATATTGATGGTAATTTGATTTCATATTGATGGTAATTTGATTTTCCTTATGAAATTGGACTAGGTTAAAGTTGGAGTAATGTTTACAGGGTATTTGATGGCGCAACCAATCAAAAGCCAAGTCAACGTCAGCCTTAACTTAAACTAGGACTTTCAGATGCTTGGAAGCTTATCAAAAATATATTTTCAGCCCGACAGACATGAGATACATTTGCAATCTTAATCCGATACTTTTGACATTCTAAGCGCTAACTACTGGGTATCTGAGACCCCAAAGAAACAACAACAACAAACACACAGAAAGCACGCAAATGTACAGCACATAAATAATCAGCAGTCAGAGGTGTCAAGTTCTAGTCAAAGTTGAGCTCGAATGCACCAAAAGCGAAATTCGTTACGTTTTCAATACACGCTCAAAGGCATTAAGAGCGGGTATATCTGGTAGACAGGCATATAGCTAGATGAATGCCCTTTACTCGTGACAATGCGAGTTCCAGTCTCAGCAAGAGTGAACGAGAGAGAGAGAGAGAGAGAGAGAGATGCTTTCCTCAAAGCATTCACAGCTCTCTGGTTGCCAACGAGTATTTCGGGTCTGTAACACCCGGCTAAAGAGTTCTTGAAACCATTTGCAGCGCTTGTGTTGAACGCCGAGCGACATTTACAAAAGTCTGTCGGCTTTATTGCATTTGATATTTAGCCAAAAAAAATTAGGCTTCAGAATTTATAGCTGTTAGGGTGCAGCCTCAACGGATTGGATCGGCCGATCAAATGCCAGGCTCAAGCAGTTAAGCGTGAATGTCTAGCAGATACCCTGTAAACCACCCTATCTATCTATCTTGATGAGTTGAGATCTTTGCTCTTCTACTGACGTGCCCTTAGTCAACCGTATACTCTTATAATCGTACTCTTATAATGCAATCCCAATTCTATTCTTATATTGTTAACCCACCATTTGACGTTCTTATTATCTGTTTACTGTTTACTCTTTTACTCGTATATGATTCATTTACATTTTGATACGCTCTCTCTTTCTCTATTACTCTATTACTATTATTATCTATATCATACTCTTCTTCTTTTATACATAGATTTTCTAATATTCTTATGTTTATACTCTTGCATATTGACTTACATTCTTATACTTTTTACATTCACAATCTTATCTATTTATACGCTAACATTTATATACTCCTTCTCTCTCTCTCTCTTTCTCCCTTTCTCTCTCTCTCTCTCTCGGCTCTTGCCCGTACAGGGTATACATATTTTGCTTTATTTTTGGTCAAGACAGATGGCGATCATCCTCTGAGCACCTGAGTAGGCAAATCTCAGCTCTGGACACAACTTTCACTTGAATCAACTTGTCGCAGTTGTTGTTGTTGTTGTTGTTGTTGTTGTTGTTGTTGTTGTTGGCATTGTTGGCGCGCTGTTGTCTGTGGCTGCGGGCCTTCGGGGGCGATGCTTTTGATACTTTAGTCTGCATGGTGGCCCATTGTTTGATGGCTGAATGACCCCATCTCCCGCTGCCCAACCACTTCTACACTCTGCCAACCCGCTCGAAGCATTCGTCAGGGCAAAGCGTAAAAAGCCGAAGAAAAAAAGTTCAACAATTTGCCATTTTCTGCGCTTGACTTGAACTTCATTTGCACAACTTAATTATGAGCTAAATCAACATAATTATGACGCTCAATGTTGTAAACGAGGCTGGGCACAAGCCGTTGCCAAAGTGTTTTTTAATTATTATTGATACAAGTAAAACACAAAAAACAAAGAAAACTTTACAAGAAATGATTTTGCAAATTGATGTTTCTTCGTTGGATCATCAACATCAGCTCGAAACATGTGCGCAAAAACCATGCAACAGATCGCTGAATAACAGCAAAAAAAAAAAAAAAAAGTTGTTCAAAGTTTGCATATGAAAGACTTAATTTTGTCTGAATTTCAATGGAGTTGGGATCAGACATGGAACTAGTTGTGCATATCTAGAGTACTTACTATTCTATCAAGTCTATCAACTGCCAGGAACCAGGAACATATTCCCATTGAGAATGAGCTGAGATTATTACAAATAGATCAAGTAAACGTTTCTCTAGCTTACAGACCTACTCATGCCTATAATGCAGTTAAAGTCTGAATTTGCATAGCTAATAATACAAAGAGTCAAGCGAGAGAGGGAGATGAAGAAGATGAATGAGTAGAAAGAGTTTAAAGACTTTGATGTTTGGTGTTAAAGCAAATTTCCATTTTAAATGTTTTGTAGATTTTCGATTGGCTTTTCTTAAATATATATATATTTATGTGCATGTATATATATATTTGGCATTTTTTATTTGTTGCTTTTTGGCTGACATTTAAAGTTTAAGAGGCCAGCGTCAGAGTTATGGCCAGATCAACAGAGCAACTGAGCCAAAGCGATCAAGCAGCAAACCAGAGATAAGACGATATATGATATGATATGATCAACATACAAACATATATATATGTATGTCTGAATATGAGCTATAAGACACTTAGACACTAAGAGCTTAAGAGTATAATAATTATTTTTCAGAAAACCCAAAAATACGAGAGCCTAAGGATCTACTTTTATAGGAACCTGGGAATATACATAATATGAAATATACTTACTATAATTATTTCCTTCAATACATATACTTTTAACTCTCTTCCACTCTCTCTAAGTCTCCAAATATAGCTATGGGTCTCTCCATCCGTTGACAGTTAAACGGAAGAACTTGAAATACTTTGCCAGAACTTGAATACCATCAAGTTCAACCCAAATGGCAATTAATTATAACTTTTAACACACTTTTCATGCATGCATATGCAGTATATTCAGTATATTACAGTTTATTCATATAGTATATACATATGTATGTCTGCTAATGAGCAATTATACATAAATAGGGTATGGTATGGAACGAGTTTTGTGGTCATAAATAATGCGAGTTGTCAATGCATAGCTATGCGCGCCCGCTAACTTCAAACATGATTCGTTTTCTTTTGCCATACCCTGTAGATCAGTTGAAGCAGCTCGAATGGGGTACTTTGAATCTACTGAGAATTATACGTAATCGGCTTATATTACAGCTGATTTGAGTCAGTCTGAATGTATGCATATAGCAGTGAAACATTTTAAGGCGGTGAGAGTTTCAGAGCTTGGCTTGAGTTAAAAGACAAGAATTTTGGCACCTAAATGTATTATTTTATGTTTATCTGGCATCTAGGGCAACTACTAGTCGAGCATTTGTGACATTTTACATTGATTTGTAAATGCAATTACTAAGTATCTAAGGCATTAGGCATTAGATACATGAATGTATCCTACAGATACTTTAACTTGAGCGGCTTTTATTTTCTTAGCTTTTTGTTTCACTTATTTTTTCTGTACTCCTGACATTTATTCCGCATTCTTGCAACTTGATTTAGGCTTGGTGTTTGTTGCTGTTGTAGGTTGTTGTTGTTGTGGCTCAGTTTCAGTCATCGTGTGCACTTTAGCTTTCAGCTTTGTTGCGGCACACAAAGCGCACCAAAATCGTCGATAAAATCGTGCAAAATACTTTGCCATGTTTGCCGATACCCTACACAGACAGCACAGCAGCGTGCAGCGGGTATATTGATTCAGCATCAGGCATTATGATAAGATTATTTTACTTAGCTCTTCTCTTCTAACTATCCTAACTAACCCTATAACTGAGGCTAGCAGTTTGAGCGGACATATTGACTGGTACCTACATATACTAATTCAATGTTATTATCGCAAGGCAAGGTATTTGTTGGTCAATCACTTCACCATTTAGCGCATTCTGACAAACGTCTCTTAGAGTCGTTGAAAATAATAGTTAGTCTGGCTTTTTAAGTAGTTTTTTTTTTTTTTTTTTTTGTTGCTGCTTTCTGAAATTTGCCAAGATTACAAAATACTTTTTGCTTTACTTGGTCCTCCATGGTCAGCAACAAAACAGCGACAAGTGTATGATGCAAAATGCTCGCTCGTCGAATTCATCAACAGCATCTTCTTCATGTCAGTCAGATGTTACCTGTCACATATTATCTTCTATAGCATTTAAATGTCGTCCTCCAATGTCAGGTGGACAGCTTTCAAAGATATACTCTCTGTTCCTCTCTAGCTCTAACTCTTGCTCTTTCTCTATTCTCCTCTGAGTACATAGAACTTTTCATTTTGTAATTACATACTATATTGATCATCAATATCATTATCATTATCATCATCTTCATGCTCATCTAGTCATTATCATAAGAATTTTGACAGTCCTGTCTCTAGCAAATATTATTGGAACTATTATTATGATTATCATTTATGAGTGTCATTATCGCTCATTGTAATTCCACTGCCAATATCCTCATCATTAAGAATGCCATTATGATCATTCAATATCAACTTGATTTGTTGGACTAGCTAGATTTGCAATTCATCGATCATTAGCATTACCATTGTCATCACGTATTACATTATCAATGAACATGATGCCAAACTGCAGTAAACAATAAATAAATGCATTGACCTTTCTTAACTTTTCTTCTCTTGACTTGATATTATTTCATATTTTCCATATATATATACATATAATCCAAAATAAATATCCAACAGTATATCAGCATCATCAGAAGCATGATGGAACATCTCATCTGACCTGACCTAACCCAAGCCAATCTAACATCATCCATTCCATATTATATTATTCAAATGCGAAGAAACACGAGTTGATGGATTCAGATATATTTTTAGAGTAGCAGAGATCGAGTTTTTGGCAGCATAACAAACGATGTGCTTGATTGCTGCCAGCATCTAGACACGACATATAACTCATTCGAGAAGGGGGCAAGCGGCGTCAGGGGAGGAGAGAAATCGCTGGTGAGGTAGCAAAAGGTGTAATAACAATGCGCTTTCATTAACTAAAGCCACGTGCTGGACCATCGATCTTTTGTTGTCTTTGTGGTTCGAACTGGGTGTGCCGATTGCTTGAATCGATATGTAACAAGCAGCAGAGAGTCACTTATATATCACCAATATATCGATAAATATCGATTCGGAGTCTTTGGTGTGAAGTAATGCCTATGGATATGATATTATATATGTAATAAGAGCAGAATCGAATAAATGTAAAATTCAGCACATAAAAATATCCAAATAATTTCTGGGCGGGGGCTTTAGGGCTGATATTCATGTTTGTTTCTTTTTTTTTTTTTTGGAATTTATTTTTGCATTTTTATTGAAGCTTACGTAAAGTAAATGGAGACATGGACATGAGCTGCAAACTGAGCTGGGGCTTAAGTTGCGAATTGGAATTGGACCAGAGCAGAGTTAACAACAGGCAACAAGCTACAACAGCAGCAACAACAACAACAACAAGTAGCAATAATAACAAGCAACAACAATTGTTGTGCAATTTATCTTTATTTAATTGAACTTTTACTTTCGTCTCTTCGTCTTGTTGGCTGAACGCGTTTCATAAATTGCAAATCAACTTGTAAAGTGGAGGGAGAAGAGGCAAAAACAACAAGACTTTATAAATATTCACATACACACACACACACACACACATGTGTCTGCATGCTAATCCGTTAAATCAATTGATGTGCGCCGCAGGCGCTTATAAAAATCGATATAAATTATTAATTCAAAACAATGCAAAGCAAAGTCAACAAAAAAAAAAAAAAAAAAAAGCTATAGCGTGTCAATGAATGGCTACGAGATACCCTGCAAATATGGAATACTCTCTAGACATCAAATATATCAAAGCGCTTTCACATACATTCTAGCTCCTATCTATAGGAAAGCCTCAAGGGGGCAACAAAATATTCTTACTCTGATAATTGTGAATTTGTATATGAAGAAATCTAACCCTGATCATTTAGATACACTCCATCATCTTATATTCTATGAATATTATAATATCATACTCTAATAATCTAGTATTATAATACTCTTTCAGTTGAATTCTTCATTCATCGAGATGAACGGACCACGCCTTCTTCTGCCAGTCACTAACATAAGCTAATATACCCTTCATAGCGTATACGAATGGGTAGAGTAGGCGAGGCAGGGAGAGAGAAACGATGTACATGCCGGCAACAACAAGCGGAAAAGAAAAGTTTAAGAAAAGTACCAAAAAAAAAAAGATGAATGAAAAAAAAAAACAAGTTTAATTTGATTTTTTTTTTTTTTTTCTTTTCATTTTGAATATTTAATTGACTAACGAGTCGCTTGGCTCAATTGGCCTTTAATTGTGCTGATGCTGGACGGGATACAAAACTGATTATGAGATCATTTTCCAGTCTTAAATGTGATAATTGTTGAGATTAAAGAGACACACAATTCCACAACGACGACGTCGACGACGACCAAAGATGAAAAGTGAATTGACATTCAAGTTTGCGCTCCAAGTCTTTTGTCTGCTGGGTCTTGGATTCAATTTATAATGGCGAGCTTATTATTAAAGATTATCTCATTAAGTGCCTTAAAGCCTCATTCATTTATCATTAAGTAGAACATTGTTCAAGGCACAAATATTGACAGCTCTTGGGGTGCAACCGACAGATTGGATAGAGGTGGAATATATGGAAGATATATGTAGATATATAGGAAGCTAAAGCTCTTAATAATGATAAAACCGATAAAGTTTTCGGAAAACTTAAAGTTCTCTAGGAAGTCTTAAGACCACATTGGATAAAAAGGAATACTAAAAGATTCTTAGAAACAATTCTGAAGCTCTTTCAAAGTAACCCTCAGATCAGATAACTAACAATATAGATTAGGCAAAAGCTAAGTCGAGTTCCCAAAGAACATAGACCTCATGTTGGGAGAGTATCTTCTAGTCAATGCACTCTGGTTTCTAAGCCCAAATGACTCTGATCTTCAGTTTCGACTTCTTATAGACTCTGTGTCATAGTCTGTCGCTAGCTAACAAAAACGTCAAGGCCTTTGACAGTAGTTGCCCTAAAAGGCAGGCGCAATTAATCATAGCCAAGCGCAGCTAATGATACCACAGATGCTGATGCGAAATGCCTCAAGAAAGTTCACGCCATGCAGATCCGTCAAAAAAAATGCTGTTATATGTATGTATATGCTGGTACAGTTATGCACGCAAACAGGATACAGAGCTGGCTACTCTAGAGGAGCTGCAGAAGAAGGTCAACTGTTTGACAGCTTAACAAATGGCTCGCTGATTTATGCTAGAGGGGGAGGTGCGAGGTGTGATAACAATGCGCTTTCATTAACTGAAGCCACGTGCTGGACCATCGATCGTTGCTGCTGTTTGTCCGATGAAAGTGAATTCAAGCCGGGTATGATGATTCCTTGTCTCAATATGTAACGGCCAGCAGATGGTATTCTTTCTATTCATCTACTGTGATCAGAGCTGCCACAATTTCGGTCAATCTCAATTGATTGATAATTTGTTTACAGGGTATCAGTTAGTCGCCGACAATTTGAAGCTGCAGCTATACCCCGCCTGCCCTTAGCTGCAGCTGTTTGCGCTGCCACCTGCAACAATTTCAAGGTGTCGATAATGCTGCTGCTGAAGATGATGATGATGATGGCGATGATGATGATAATGGAGAAGATGAAGACGCTGATGCAGATTTATAAAGTAGCAGGCGGCAAGAGTAGAAAGCCTAAAACTGCTGATAAAGCAAAAGATGATGCAGACGCTACAGAAGATGACAATAATGATAATGATAATGATAATGAAGATGATGATGATCAGTGTGATAAAAGGGCTGAACGCGAGAAACTGCTGATAAAGATGAAGATATTGATGCAGATGCTGGCGCTGCTGCTGCTGCTGATGATGATGATGATCATGATGAGATGTGAATGATAATGAAGTAGGCGGCAAGCGTAGAAAGCCAAAGCCAAGCCAAGTCAAGTGTCTTGACCCTCATTAATTCAAGTAAGCCGAAGTCGAATTCGCAAAACCAAAACAAAAACAAAAACAATTTCAGTTTCAGTTTCAGTTTCAGTTTCGGTTTCAGTTTTGGGATTTGGTGGCGAATCATTTTTCTTGACCGGCTGCGCGCAATTAACATACGTAATTTATTTAAATTCAATTTTTTTTCTTTTTCTTTTTCTGGCTTGGCTCTGCTTTTTTCATTGGTGATTTCATTTGGCTTCTTGGCGGCGGTGTTTTCACTTTCGTTCGGCATCCGAAAATTCCAAGCATCCGGCCAAGTGTTGGCAACCAGTTTTTCGTTTTCTGTGTGCGGAGCCCCCAGGCCTGGCTTGGCCTGGCCTGACTGACTGCCCGCTTACCACGATTATTGTGATTATTGGCCCGGGCTAAGAAAAAAAAAAAACTAAATAAATAAAACAACCAAAACCAAACACACACACACACACACGTAGAGATTGAAAACGAAAGTGAAAATGTTTTTTCAAAAGGCGACAAATAAGAAAAGAAAAAGAAAAAGAAAAAAAAAAATAGCGCCAAGAAAGCAAAACAAAGCAGAAGATTGCATAGATCGCTGAATGCTGTAAATTAAGTTGGCGATTTCTTCTACGAGCTGCTGCTGCTGGTTAGGTGAAATCTTTAAGCTACACCTGACCATGCTTCTTCTTCCTCTCTTTACACTACCATTCTCTCTGTTTGGCAATTTTCATGTGCTCCTCTCGTATCGAAACTTTTACCCAGCTGCTTGACCCCACAGTCAACCGGCTGCCCACTAGATATTGGCATTCCGATCAATCACAATTTTATGCGCCATCAAAAAAAGTTGGGATTTAGCCCATGGAGGCAACTTGGCTACGCTCAATATTATTTGGTAATATCTCAACATACCAATGGCAGCCAAAGTGGTTTGACTTTGCCTCCAGCTCGTACAGATAAGAGATGGGCAGACGAAACTGTTTCTTAGAGCAAACATAACATTCCGCTCGACATACATACATACATACATACATATGTCGAAGCGCAAGTAGTATTAATATATTGGCGCGCACTGTAATTGTGCTTTCTACCTACTTGCCTATTTCCCTTTTTGCATGCCTTCGTACTTGTGCGTGTGTGTGCTCGTTACCCTTGAACAAAGAATGCGAGTTCTATGACAGGGTATGGTGATTGTTTTGGTCTGCCACGAGCGCAGCATGCATGGTGAAGTTGTTAAGAGTATTAAGAGTGCAGCATGCGAATGCGTATGGTTTTGCTATTTTGTGTGTTTCGCGACTGTTGTAATAGCCGATTATGCTTCGTAGGCTGGAAAAGTCCCGTTGTAGCGGGACGACAGCGTATGTATGTAGATGTCGTCGAGTGTGGTTCGGTGGTAGGCACAAGAAATGAGTGAGACAAAAAATTCAGAATCGTTTGAGAAGTTGACGGCCACCGAAACTCGCTGCGCTAAGGGATACTGTGTTTTGTTTTGTGCTTTGACACATACATATACATACATATGTATATACTAAAGTTGATGCTCTGAGAAGTTTCTGCATAAAATTGGCTTTGACTTTACTATCATTGTGTGATAGTCAGCCGATATGTTAAACTTCAATGTCAATAAATTATCGATAACAATTTGCGTGAAGTTGGCTGCGACACGTAATTTTCTATCGCTTCCCAAAAAGCTATATATCCTGGCACACAGAACAGAATTCAGTCAGTCTCAGTTGACTACGCGTTCTGAACGGGTTGTGAAAATTGTGAAAATTGTGAAAAAAAACTTTTTTGGTTAGTAAATCAAATAAAATCAAATCAAAAATACAATATAATTGTAAAAAAATCTAAGAAAACAAAATAAAATAAAAGAAATTGTGAAAAAAACTTTTTTGGTTAGTAAATCAAATAAAATCAAATCAAAAATACAATATAATTGTGAACAAATCTAAGAAAACAAAATAAAATAAAAGAAATTGTGAAAAAAAACTTTTTTGGTAAGTAAATCAAATTAAATCAAATAAAATTGTGTAAAAAAAACTCTTTTTTTTTTCAGTTTTTGGCAATAAACGCGAAAAAGTAATTCGTCTAAAATGCCTGCAATATCGAGTAACAACAATAACAATAACAACAACAACAACAATAACAACAATAACAATAACAACAACCGTGAGCGTCAGCGTACGCGTAACGGGAGGCGCAAGCTAACGAAGCGTGATCGTCGCGCTTTGCTGAATTTCTTTCGGGAGCTAATAGAGATCCAGGTTATCATCGAAAATTTGGAGATGTTGGCTCAGAACTTGGAGGAAGACGATGATTAGTTTTAATTTGTTGACGAAATATACACTAGTTCGCTATAATATAGACACCACATAGACAGCAGGTAAGTTTGATTTGCAAATAATTTCAGTTCATTGCATTTTGACACATAACTCGTACTCTCTCCAGGTTTTTGCAAACTAACCCGTTTTCAAGCATCTCGTGCAAGAAACTAACCTAAAATATAGAGATGAAAAAAAAAAACACAAAACAGAAAAACCACAATGTTTGCCGCTTGCTCAGCAAATACGCTTGACACTGAGATTACCAATTCAAGAACACGAGGAAAACGCTAGACAAAAGTCACGGCTGCTTATCAACACTTGTGCAAATAAATGTACGAGAAATTAAACAAAACAACATAAGAACACAACACTAAACAAGAGCAGAACAATTCATAAAACAATAAAAACAAAAATGGGTTGAAGATACACAAAAAAAAAAGAATATTTGTTATCGCATTTTTTTCTTGTAGACTTTCACTTTAGCTGCTGCCTTTGACTTTGGGCCCGACTAGAAGATGCCCCCATACATTATATTTCCATTATATTTCCTATGACTTACGAATGTTTTATGCTCAGCTAATGAGCAGCCCAGCTAGGAACTTCATTGGTGAAGAGCTTTAGTAGTTCTAGATAGATTTTCCTAATGAAAGAGCAACTATCTTATAGTAGAAAATGGTCAAAACTCTGACTACGTATGGTAATGGTAATGGTAAATGGACATACGAATAGCTCTTCGTGCGCCTGACTTCAATGAATCAAGATAATTAGTGAGTGGTTACATGAGCTATTGCTCGGCGAAGCAAATGTAACTTGGTCTTTGTCTATGGTTTATGGTTTATGGGGAGCATATAAAAATAGAGTAACCCATGGCGGACGACTGTCAAGTCGCGTAGGTGGTCCACGGTGCTCGGTGTAAGGGGCAAGGCGGTGCGACATAAAGTAGCAATGATTAAGTATGTTTAACAAAACTTGCAGCATGCAAATCATAGCCAGGAAATTATTATTACAACTTTTTAACAGCGCTGTCAAATTCAACATTTTCTCTCTCTCTCTCTCTCTCTCTCTCTCTCTCTCTCTGCTTTGAGCATGACAGCCAACAACAGGGTATATTGATTAGATTGAAGACTGTCAACAGCAAATGAAATCTATACAAAATATATCTATTATGTTTAATTGAGTCAGGCAGGCAATCTGGCATTGACTTTTGGGTAAGGCAGAAGCAACTGTCAGGCATCTGAGTTGTCAAATCCAGGGTATCCTCTAGTTGCTCATGCACACTTTTTTTTTTTTATATCGAGATTTGAGTTTTTCGAGCTTTTGCGTTTGTTTTTGCTTTGCTTTTCAATTCATTAGGCTTACATATGGCTTCCGTATTTGGCACCCAACGAGTTGGTCAACGTTTTACAATATGGGTCAGAGCTACGCCATAATTGGAGGATTTTACAGCTATAAGTATATGTACATACAATTGCCAGCTGAGCTAACTGTTTTTGTGGCTCACAACAGTTGCAAAACAATTGCCTAAACGCCTCGGCAAGTGCTTAAAGAGAACTTGAAATTATTCCTTTCGAGCTATATCAAACATCTAAGCATATCGGCAAGTCTAATATATTGGTTGAGGAAGCATTTTCATTTGGCATTGGCGGTTAGTTTTTGTTTACAATGCGAAAAACCGCAGGCACCATGAGGCGTGTGCATAATGCTAGCTAAATGCGCATTTTAATGAGAGTTAACTACCCACACACACACACACACACACACACACACACATACGTGTACAATGATACATATATACAGATATATTTATAAGACCCATTTTCAACCTATTTCCGTTTTTTGACAGCCTTCGCAAAGGAAGTAGTGTTAAAATAGTTTTATTTCATTAAGCTGCATGTGTTATCGATAGCTTATCGAGTCAACTTCAATGGCAACTAAAGCAAGGTAACATCTTATTGCAAACAATTGAAAAATACTGAAGACATGCACTGTCTCTGCCACACTTATTAGCATATTAGCTATCGATATCTATCATCGATAACTATTAATTTTAACATAACCAAAGAGCATTTACATTTTATTAAATACCATAACATTTATTGTCTTCTGTTGACATCAACTAATCAAACGAATTCCCATTGCAGACGTCATCTGACGTAAACGTTCTCTATAGATACGTATAACTAAATACATATATATCCATGTTGTTTCTCATTAAAAAACTTCTTTCTTAATATGGATATGGATACATATTAAATATATGTAGCTAGCTTAGCTGTTAACATAATCATAAATCAAGTTGTAATCAAACGAGTTGCCTTTGTTTAGCTTTACTTTAGTTATCCATTAAAGCACTTTATAGACCAACTTCCTAGTGCACAAAAGTTGATATATTGGCTGACAGTTTTAGGGGCGAGTACGTAAACAACATTGTTTAGCTAAAGCTCCCCTACGCACTTGACACCTGTGAAGCCAATTAAACTGCATTTATCGCACTCATACTTCAAATGCAGAGCATATTATGTGGACCTTGACTGACTGATTGAATGCATGCCTGGCTGGCCAAGTGACTGATTGACTGACTAATGACTCATTGCAAATTGAGAGCAATTGTTTCGTAAGTGAAGATTAGGGGAATGAAATGTTGTGTCAGTGATTGATGATTGATGACTGAAGATTGATTAATAAACGGCTGATTGACAGACTGAACTTGATGACTGACCAACATATTGCTTGATAGACTTAATGATAACTGATTGATAAGCAACTGTCGACTAAATGGCCAATTGACTGATTGATGAATGACTGGCCGACGGATTGGCTAGCTGATTCTATGACTGATTAAGTGAAGGAATAATTGCTGATTGACTTGAGTCAGATTTCTTGATTGTGTGACAACTGATTACTGACTGATTGAGCATCTGACTTATTCAGTGACTGATTGACTCTATAATTAAATGAAAGATTGATCACTGACTGATCATACTGATTGAGCAACTGATTGGCTTGATTATACTTACTGATTGACTGATTGATTAAGTTACTGTCGCCTGGCTAAGAGATTAACTAACTTGATGGACTTAATATTAACCAGTCAAACAGACTGGCTAGCCAACGGTGATCATTTGACAATTGCCTTACAAAACATAGATAAGACTGATTGACCGACTGGCTGACTGGCTGACTGGCTGACTGACTGACTGACTGCATTGACTGGTTGATGAGCCAACTGCAAGCACTTGTCGTCTACTTCAGCTAGTGCAGCACAATCTCTTTGCCAGCTAAGGTGCTCCGACTGTGTTGAAGAAGTTTAAGAGGCAAACAGGTTTGCATCTGACATGGCTTAGCCGATTTTCAGATATTCACAATTTGCACAGATACTAGTTGCGCTTAATTCAATAAATTTTGATGGTTTATTCCGTGACTCTGGCTGCACACATTAACGGCATTTGCAAATGAACCGTTTTCGACCACACACTCACGTTTGTTGTCTAAGTCTTTCGTTCTGTGACGTCAACTACCGCAATCTGCGCTAGAATTCAAATGCCGTAATCGCAGCCCCTCCCACCACTTCCTCCCCTCTCAATTAGCTTAGTCGTCTGCCTGGCTTTCTCTCCTGTGATGCTTTTTGGTTGCATAAAAGCTTGATTCGCAAACTGGTCGCATTTGATTCCTGATTGCATCGTGACGTCAGCTTCTGATTACCTGGCCTGGCCGGCTGGCTGGCTGGCTGGCCGGCTATTCTAAACAGTTGTTGCCATTGCCATTGATTGGCATTGACCCATAGGCAATAGCCTAACAGCATTTCATAAACTGATTTGATTTATATTTATATCACATTTGTGGAATTCGCAAACTACAAAGATTTTCCATTACAAAAATGTGATTTCAAGTTTAAATATTCGATTTATGTTGCTCGATTTTGATTTTACCTCTACTCTATATTAGTTATCGATACGTTTAGTATAACATGATTTCTTGATATGGAGTTCTTAAGACTCATTGAAAACTGAAGAAACGAGTGTTTGCTAATCGTAAAGCTCCAATTTTGAGATACTTATGTTATCGATAACTTATCGAACATGCATCAGCTACATAGGAAAAACTTAATGCTCAATTTTGTCATTGTTATAGTAAGTACTAATTATAGTAAGCTCGAATTCAATGCCCCTACCTGATCGCTAGCCTTTAGAAGCCACTCTACACTCACTCCTAACCCATTTGCAGCAATTACTCATTGAAAATAGTGAAGAAATGGGATTCTCGTTAATCCATACACATTCGACATGCGTGAATGTGCTCGATAACTATCGAGCGTGAGCATTTTGATCAATTGGGCAACTCTCACCTCGCAAATATTTATTAATTATTGCAGCCGCAACAACAGCAACACAACTGCGGCTGCATTAAATTGTTGTTTGTGCTCGTCGTTTATTATGCGGTGCGCAGCATTTCAACAGACATTTTCAATTGCGGCTCATTGAAGTGGCCAAATGGACAGAAAGAGAGAGGGGGAGAGAGAGCGAGTGAGAAAGATAGACAAATCGTTAGACCAAGCACTTAATTTGAAGCGCATTTCACTTTCATTTTTGTGTCTGTCTTGGGCAGCAAATCAAAATTTGAATGTTTCCATTTCAATTTCAATTTACAATTTATTGATGAGCAGCATTGAATGCAAATGCTAAAATGCCATAGTGCTCAAAAAATAATAATAAAAAACAAAGCGAAAGCAAAACTTTTGCAGAATCTTAAAACTTTTCAATTTAGAATCAAATTGAGCTAAAGTAAAAGTTAACTCAAATTTACTTTTTCCAATTGAAATGAGTCAAGTGAATAAATTTCGAACTTGAAAATCTTGACAAAGCCAAATGGGTTTATGCTTTTCGTGACTTTACTTAAAAATGTTTTACATCAAATTGAAGCAACATGTTTTTAATTCAAGTCACTTAAATCATAAAAAACTTGGATTTACTAAATTGAGAATTAGTCAAACACGAAGATGGGTTGGGATAGTCCGTACAATAGTGATGGGGACGTGTATCTGTTGAATATCTAGATTATTTCTGATTTTTCTGCTCAGCGATATGCAATTGATATTTGAATATGTCTACTCTACTTGAGTAGGTCACTATTCATTGCATTCTATATACATTATATGTAATTTTTCTTCGTTCTAGAAAAATCTCACAGATTTTTAAGATTAAAGGCATATAAAGTCTACTATGTTCCACATATCAAATGTCTGTAGTTCTCAAATTTGATTAGATTGAAGCAATTTTTATCTATATCTTATGTTACTTCATGAGCTTCATTATATTAAAAGATTTTTACTCGAATAAGTGTAGGGGAAAAAAAACTTGTATATTTGTGAATCGATCAACTTTTTATCTCCCCAGAGACTTCTTGTTTTTTTCCTGAAGAAACCTATAGAAATTTATTACGCTAGGACTGCGCAGATATAGACATATCTGAGGGGGATATTTATTTAATTATTATAACATTCTATATTATTGGGAGATTATATACTACAAATACGATTTCAAAGTACAACGACATATATTAATAGATATATCATATAGTCTTCAAAATCTTAAATAGTTCTTTGAAAAATATACGAATTGATGTGAATCTCAACAAATCTCGGAAATATACTTCCACATATTAGTCCTCAATATATATAATGTAGACTACATCTACATCGACAACTTTTTCGATTCCTTTTGTACTTTTTCAAGATCCTTTATCGTCCTCTCACTCACCGTATTGAACTTCTCCATGAAGACGTTGATCTGATTTTTCGCTGACATTTTGATGCATGTGGTGCGACACCTGGCGTTGAGAACTGTCACATGACACAGTGGAAATAGTTTTCAGTGATTAACTAGGCCAAAAACAAAGGCCGCAATTTTCTTTCCAGTGCACAAAAAAAAAACTTTGGGAAACTTTTTCTCCAAACAATTATATTCATATATGTATATTTATATAGAAATAATTAATTTCTTGCAAAGAACAAACAAAAACGAACGAAAAAAAAAAAAAGAGTGGTATAATATTTAACACGCGCGCGCGTTTCAATTATTGAATTTATTGAATACTTTTCTTCAATGGTATCTCGCTTCTTCGGTACGTCCATGCGCTCGCGTGCGTTCTTATCGGCGGTTCGGAACGCATTGAAAAATCGCGACGTGCCCAGCGCGGCGCAAAGCTGAGTTTAGCGCTAGTGGCAGCGAAGTTAGCGCCGACTGCGACGCCGGCTTCGTTGACAAACTTGCCGCGACAGGTGCCTAACATAAGCAAGAGCAACAAAGAGGGAGAGAGCACGCTTACAGCTGAGAGAGCGTCTGCAAGCGCTGAAGAGCGCGCCTGCAGCTGAGAGAGCGAACTAGCGCCTTGTGCAATTTGCAGAGAGCGCAAAGTAGCGGTTTGTCATTTCTTTTGCTGCTGTTTCGAGCTGAGCAGTCTCTGCCGCCACTGCTGCTTCTTTAGTTTGTGTTTACCTCTGCTTTGGCAGTCTCTGCTGCTGCTGCTGCTGCTTGTGCTTTTGATGACTCTGCCTATGATGTCTTTGTTGCGTTTGCTTCTGCCTTTGCTGCTGCTTTTGCTGCTGCTTTTGCTGTTCCTTTCTCAGCTGCTGCTTCTTTCACTACTTTTGCCGCTGTCTTTGTTGCTTTTGCTGCTTCCGTCGCTGTCTTTGCCGGTGTCTTTGTTTGTTTTTTCGGTCGCTGCCTACGCCAACGCCTCTGCCTGCGCCACTGCAACTTGTGCGCATTGTCAAACTTTATTTTCTGAGCCAATTTGTTGGCCTCTCGCTTTGTGGGTGACTCAATAACAAAATCAAAGCATTTTAACTTAATCATTGAAGCACTTGCTATTATTTTAGCTTTTTATTATATTTAATAGAATGCTTGCAGGACATGGGAGAGACTGAGCGAAAGAAAAAGGGATATATATCATATAAATGCATCTATCTATATAAACAAATATATATAACAGTAGATAAATGTTCACATCAATTAAAACCCCTTCAATCTATGTATATACATATGTATATGGAGAGTGACAAAACTAATTGCGTGATTCGAAGGTCAAAAAGTTAAAAAGTTTTTTGGTTTGGTTTTTCTTCATTTTTTTTTTTTCACTTTTGGCACCACTTTCAGTTATGCTTTTTTGGTTTTGTTTTAGTTTTTGTGAAGGTCATTACGAGTTGCTGTTGCTGTAGAAGATATGACTATACTAAAATGTAAAACATATTCTCGAGAAATGGCAAGAGCTTGACGCTTGAGGTTAGCTTGGACAGCTACTGGGTTTTTGCATAGAATGGATCTACAAATGAGTTGCAATTGAGTCTACAGTGAACGACTAGAGGACTTCCTCTGTATCTTAACTCTTTTATACATATGTATATCTAGATCTGTAGATGAAGTGAAGAAGCTCGAACAAAGCTAGATTGACTTGAGCGTCATCCAAGTCTTTAAAATAATTTCAAATCATTTTTTGGCTGTATTTTACGTTTTATTTAGCTGAGAATTAGCGAGTTCTGCAATGCATGACTAAACAAACAATCGAACAACAAGTCCAAATAGCTTAATTAGCTTGAGCAAAGAGACGAAGAAGAAAGAGAAACAACAACAAGTATAATAATAATAATAATAAAATATATTGCGGCTCGCCAATTGAAGTCAAAGTCAAAAACGATTTAAGGTCGCTGCCCAAACGAAAGGCCCCAAACGGAATGGGCTTACAAATATTTCAACGTCTGTCACAGCAAAGCAAAAAAATAATAAAAATAAAAAGGAAAAGCAAATAATATGAGTGAGAGAGAGAAAGAGAATAGTGAGACACCAGAAAATAATACACTATCCAAACATACGATACCGTACTACAGTATAAACAGCAGTACAGGAACGTCCTACTCTTACCCTTACTCGTACTGTACCCTACTATATACAAAATTTAACTTAATCAGATCATTACTGTACCACCCCATATACATAATAAAGAGCTAAGCATCAGTTCAGTTCTATACTATATACTTAAATATTTTCCTTTATCTATAGCCTTTTATACCCCATTTAGTGTAGGGCATGGTATACCCTAACGGAGTGTAACCTGCTCAACTATCAATAGATGTAGAGCTACAACTAAAACAGATGAGTTACAATATACAACTGGAAAGACGCCAAATGCAGTCATACAACACATACGCCTCATACTTAATACCGTTTGCTTAAGAGTATTTCATTGAGTATGATTAGAGCAATAACGGTTAAAAAACAGAAACTGAAAAACATGTCATGTTAGCTGGACTTTATGTAACGCTACTTCTTTAAATCGCTGTCAATGTCTCCTCGACATATATGTACATATATAAATATATATTTATATACATACATACATCTATCTATATTTGATTTTTTTGGCAATTCATTGAGGCATTACGCCTTGTAGTTCATACAAGTTGAAACGAAAGACTTAGGCAACAAACTTGCTGGACTTACCTCTTAGCATAGTCATTAGGTTCGGCATCTAGACGTTATCTCTGTATCTTTGGCTGTAATTATATAGAAGGCGAATACAATAAATTGATTTAGATTTACTTTTAATGCATATAGATAAAGCATAAGCTCTCTCTCTCTCTCCCTCTCTCTCTCTGTCTTTCTCTATCTCCTTCATCTGCTGTCTCGCTCTTTCTGTGTCTTAAAGCCAACTCATTGCGCACTGTGAAAAGTCATTGAGATCTTAATCGAAACTTTGCCTAATTACTTCATATGAACAACATTTTCCATTGCCTAAGAAAACGTGAAAAGTTTTCGGGCGCCCAGAAGTCGAGCACCTCTTAAATATCCAAATATCTGAATAGAGTTCGACCGTAAAATACCTCGTATATTAATCTAGTTATAATTGTGCTATACACAATGTCTGCTCTGCATTTCTATTTGCAGTCTTGGCACATTGAATGTTAAATACCCTGTATTAATAAGTGCTAAAATTTTCCAATCAAGAGCTCTCTCTATAGGCAAAAGAGCCAAAGATGGTCAAAGCTTTTCATCGCTGCACTACCCCTTTTGACGCTTACAGGGTATATATGTGGGAATGGAAATAAAGAGTGCTTCAATTATATCTCGTTTGTTTTCGAAATAATGAAATGAAAAAACACTTTCATTAGCTGAGCTACGCCTGCTTCTATCCCAAAGTTGAAAGCCAATTCCGGCTAATCAAAATTTTCTATGACTTTTATTGTTGTTGCTGCTGCTTGCCACGCCCCTCTGACGAAAAAAGTGTGTTATCGCCTAATCAGAGACGCCGCACTCAACTCAACTTAACACAGCTCATCTCCGTCTCTCTCTCTCTCTCTCTCCCTCTCTCTCTCTCTTTCTTAAATTCCGATACCAATTCCCAATTCCAATTGAAAGATTCACTTGATTTTTTGTTGAAAGTGAAATTTTGTCAACAATTTTTGTTGCTGTAGTTGTCGCTGTTGTTGCTGTTGTTGTTGTTGCTTGTTGTCTTTGCATTTCAATTTTGGCATGTTATTAAAATGTGTTTTCAATTTCACTAGAAAGCCTCTCCAAAACAAGCGTCGCCCTCAAAACCAAAAAAACCTTTTCATATTCTACCTGAAGAAATTGAAGCGAAATGTGGAAATAAACACACCAAAATAATATTTTGTTTCGTTTACAACGCGCGTCGACAACACAGCCAGCCAGAGAGGGAGAAAGACACAGACATGGCTTGCATTACAAGTGTTTGCAGCAGAAAAAGAAGTCTGTCTGGCGGAGGTCGCACAGTTTGAGCGACTGACTGATTGAGCAGCAGAACGACAGCAGATTGACAGACTGATGAAATGCGCCTGTCAATTATGGGCAACATAAATAAAACAAATATATTTATGAAAAGACTTAGGAAACGAACTGGCTGAAAAAAACAAAAGACTTGGGCAACGAACTTGCATTTGAGTAAAGAGGAAGAAGAAAAGAATAACGATATTTACGATATACATATCGAATACATATGACGACAAAGTGTAGAAAAGAGATAGATAGTAAGATGAAGAGAAAGATAGAGTGAGAGTCGTTAAAGTCATCGATAATCGATATATGCACGTTATCGATAATCGATTAATTATATGACAAAGCTCGATCATATAGAAGATATGCTTAACATGATCTTTGATTTCGATATATCGGCATATGTCACACATTCCGACTCATTGCAAGCAATGTCATCGGTATATGGTATCGATAACTTATTTAACGAATTTCTCTTCAGCATTAGTCATCCATTCTCTACTCTTCGCACTCTCTTTCTCGCTCTCTCTCTTTCTCTCTCTCAAAGTTTATGCCATCATCGCGCATTGTATGCACATCCGTCATTCGCCTTTCCGGCTTGGACCGTTTCGCCAAGGCACATAAACAAAAGCAGAAATCAAAGAGACCTATGCGTATTATTAACATATGTCGTACGCGTTAATTAACAATTCCGCTCAGCTAATATCGGTTTCACCCACCCAAAAACAAAACAAAAACCAAAACCAAAACCAAACCAAAAAAAAAAGAGCAACAACGAAAGCTCCTTTTACCATGGACGCCCCCGCGGCTGACCACGCCCCTCACCTGCTTTTTTCGGAGGAAACTCTCGCGTGTGCTTGTCTGTCTCTCTCTCTCCTTGTGTATGTGTGTGTGTGTGTGAAGAAAGTAAATTGCGAGTCTAGGTCTTCTCTATTGCTTTATATGAAAGTTGCGCTCGCGAGTTGAATGACTCAAACGAGGAGGAATCGCGTTGCAGCTGAAGATGGCAGCTGGAGATGAAGTCGCAGTTGGCGTCGCAGTCGCAGTCGCAGCTTGGTGACCAGAAATCAAATTAAAAACAAATTTGCCAATGTACAGCAACAATAAACACAAACTGGCCAAGAAATTGGACGCTGTTCGGGGAGGGGATCGCACACGCATATCTCTAACCTCCAGCTGGGGCCTAGCCCCCGGTTTGTTTGTTTGTTTTTTTTTTTTTCGCTGTTGGCTTTTTTTTGTCAAAGTTCAAAGTAAAAGTTTTTAATGTGGGCGTGGCATGGCATGCATTTGGCATTGACTCTGACGATTTAAGATATGGGACATGATTGCTGAGGACTGCGACTCCAACTCCAACTACGACTGCGATAGCGATTGCGACTCAGCGTTCATAGTCACGAAAATTTATGCCGACTTTTTAATTTCCAATTAAAATTGCGCAAACATTTTGCACTTTTCGATACCCTGTAGCCATAAAAATAAAACTGATCAGGGCATATTCGAGCAGATAAATGCTATTCACTCTAGAGAGTGAAATTAAAATGGAATCTATATCTAAAGGATTCATAAAAACAAAAAACTTCTGTCTGAAACTCTGTCAGCACTTCCAAGAAGCATCCATAAAAACTTCAATATGATCTGCTATGACTCTCTGCAGGAATATTTAGCTCTGATTGAAACTATTGATAGCCGAAAACCTTAAATGAAACGACTATTAAAATAAAAGCTCTTTAAACCTCTATAACATCATCTGCTTTCCATTCTTCCTAATCTCTGTAGTCCCCTCTCCATTCCCTCTTTTTGCTTTTTACCATTTAATGGAATTTACAGAGTATCCGTTGGTCGTTCAGCTTGCTCATGTCGCCTAATATGCAATATAAATTACCGCCTTTTGAGCTAGCCTTTAATGATCGCTCGGTCAAAGTTCCGCGCAGAGCAGTAAGCCGAGGCGTAGGTCATTAAAAGAAATCAACGCAACTTATCGTTAATGCATCGTAAATTAGCTCGACACTGCATTAGATGCCACATCTCTATACACATACACATATACGTTTACTATCCACATATGTCTCTCTGTGTGATTGTCAACTTATTAAGGAGCATTACTCATGCTAGGCAAATGCAACGCATTAAACTTCATTGCCAGCCACACCTCAGCCCAACAGAAACCGAAAGCCAATGGCTGAGTAACCGAATCGTTCCATGACTGAACCTAGTCAAAGTCGAAACCTTAAATCCAGATGAGCCACAATTCCAAACGAAAGACAAGATATCGAAGCAACATTGAGCAATTCCTAGTTCAATTCGAGAATTTTTAAATATTTATAAAACATCTAATAAATATAAACTCAAAACGAAGCAGACTTCAGCTGAGCTAAGAGCCCAAGGCAATTTATTGCTTTGAACCCTTGACTTATATGTCTTTGTATTTTCTTCTGTTGCAGCGGCATCCACATTACGCAAATGCAAAGGCAGTGGCAGCGGCAGCGGCAGAGCCAGAGGCAGAACAAGACGTGAACTTCAGATTCGAACTAAGCAAAAGGTCATACCACATTCCGCATTCACTGCGAACCACTTGCGCAATATGTTTTGTAGCTTCTTCGTTTTGCAGCGATTCCCAAAGGCAAAACTAACTGCTTCACATATACCCTAAACCAATTATAGGGTATAAATCATGAGAATTACGGCTGCATGCAAACCAATTCGATCTGAATATGCTTTGAATCAGCTTTCAGCTCAAATGAATTATACTGTATAAAACTCATTAGATTACTCCATCGACTTATGCGCAGAGTTCTCATCAGCAATCAACTTATTCATCATTCGGTAACTAGAACTGAATTAGTCGATGGCTTAATCATCGATCGATCGATCATTCAATACCATCAGTCACACAACTAAAACTGCTATTTACTAAATTCTGGCAGTTGATCAAAGGGTATTTTATTGTCACGTATTTGCATGCGAATCATTGAGATATTTCGTCATTGGTCTCGAAATGATTAAGTACGCGCGAAAAGTATTTCACATACGTTTTTTCTTACTTTGCTTATTTATATTTTTTTATAATTGTTTATGCTGAAAAATAAAAACATGACTTTTTTAAGGAGAGTCACAGATAAGAGAGGAAACTCAGTTGAGCAACAAATTCCGGAATACCCTTTAATGTAAATTTATACAAGCTTTGCTTGACTAATGCCAATCAACCTGTCAGAGTCTGTTAGTTAACTAGTCAAGCAATTAGTAGAACAGTAAAACAGTTACTGTCAGGAATAGATAGGAAGGCATTCAGTCTGTAGAACGGGCATCAATCAATTATGTCTGTCAATCAATTGAAATCAATCAACACCAGTAGCTCAACTCAGCCATTGAAATTCTCATTCAATCAATCATTCTAGCAATCAACCAATACTAAGCATGTGCAACAATTAGCTTATCCATCAGTCAATCAATTAGCAGTAGGCAGTCAATCAAGCAGTCAATCAGCCATCAACTAAGCTAATGAGTCTGCAATACTTCAATCAGCAGGCCAGTCAGTCAATCAGAATACCAAGCGCTCTATAGTGCATCACATAGCTAACATACTCACAGACACAGAGAGCAAGAGTATTTCAAGCTCTGATCATTAAACGTGTGGCACAAGGGGCAGCGCGGGAGCGAAGTAGAAACGAAGCCTCTTGCGGCTTTTGCGGCTTTTTTTTTCTTCTTTTTTTTTTTTTTTTTTTGTAATGTGTGTGTAAGCATTGCATTGAAAAACGTGAGTGCGTGAAATGTGAGCAAGAGCAACCACAACAACAAACAAAAGGCAAAATAAAGTTAATGTCGATGCTTGTTATTACAGTTATTGTTGTTAATCAGTGCTATGAAGTCATATGTGGCGAGGGGGCGAAACCGAGGCACAAATACTAGCTAATAGAGTTGTTTGCGCCTCTCTGTGCGCTTCTCATATCCAAGAAATCCATTGCTGTTGAGAGAGAGAGAGGAAAGAGGGGTTTTTCATACTATGCTCACTAAATAAAAGAAATTAATCGATTCATGTCTAAAAACTAAGGAAACAGTTATGAGCCTTTCTTTGCGCTTCTCAAGCCCACCTCGCACTCTCTTTCCGCAACTCACTACAGATGAATGCTAATAGAGTGATTAAGACAAAGACGTAACTCTCTGCGCTTCTCACGCCCCCACTTAACACTTTTCCCAACAAGCCTCTATTACTTAATTTCGCTAAGAGGAAAAGCGAATCATCTGGCCAGCGAAATAAAGCAAAACATTTTGTTTCTTTCTTTCTTTCTTTATTTCTCAGCCTTTGATATGTTTTTATGTAATGCCCGAACAAAACCCAAATGCAGCTATTGTTTCTATAGCTAAAATTAGAAGACATAGCTGGCGAGAGCGAGAGAAGGCGGCAGCGGTAGTGAGTCAGTGAGTGAGGGAGTGAGAGAGACAGAGAAACGAAATTAGTTGAAAATATCAAAAAGCTTTCGATTTCTATTTGAATATTTAAACGAAGCCAAAGACCGGCAGCTCCTCTGAAGCTCAAAATAAAATCATAATAAATAAAGTTAGAAAAGAAAGAAAGAAATTCCCATCAATTAATTGCTTTGGCTGTTTCTTCTTCTTCTTCGTCTTGCTAATCGCTAACACTGCAAACGAAAAAAAAAATAAAATAAAATGAAAAAAAAAAAAAACTAAAAAATAAAACGTTTTTTCTTCCCTCCTCCTCTCTATATTTTCTTTCTTTCTTTCTCCCCTTTCTTTCTTAATTTTCTGTTTTGGCTGTAAATTTCTATACAAGTTTTTTTTTTTCGCACAAAGCCCCAATAAGTCGAAGAAAATCAATTGATCACTTGGGAAATACCCTGTAATTAGCAGAAAAAACAATTTTGAGTAGAGTTACAAACTTCTACCTAGTATTTGATGAGTGTAAATGATTCATACTAAATACATATTTCTTGATATTTCTTCCACTGAGAGATACCCTTCAAAATACGTACGAAATTCTAGCAGAACATTTTCTTCTTCTTCTCCTATACTAATACTTTGACAGTAATAGACTGACTTAACTGTAAAATATTTTTTGCTCTACAATGTTGAATAGCTTGCAGTCCATCATTTCCCATAGCTTTTACCTTGAAGATGCTGTGGAACGTCTTAAAGTGAAATAAAATTTGAATGAAAATAAAATCAAATTGGCCATAAATTATGTTCAAAGGCGTTTGCCGTTTGCCATTTGTATATGTGTGTTTGTGTGTGTGTGTGTGTGTAGTGCCCTCTTCCTTCCTCTGCTTCAACTCACTCTTTCTCTGCCTCTGACTCTGGCTCTTCATTATCTACTTCTTCTTCTTCTTATGCTGTTTTTGAAGAGTTTTTTAATGCTCAGCTGCCCTTTGTAGCTGTGCGAACGTTGGCGTCTATTTTGATTAACATTTAAAGAGCGTAACAATTAATTTGTTAACGGCCCACAAATATTTATAATATTACGAATCGAATACACACGCACAACAAATAGAAATGGCCATAAACTATTGCCATTGAGCTCCCCACATATTTTGGGGTATTAATTCAATTAAGGCAAGGCACAAGTCGCCAATTGTTCAGTGAGAGGTAATCTACCGAATTCGAAGAGATTAGCTATTCAAGACCCAATGTTTGGAATGAGGAATCGAAAAATTGATATGATATTCATTAGCTGATAGCTATATACGAGATGAATATGCTAAACTTACACGACTTAGATCAACAAGTTTATTCCTGAATATCCTTAATATTTTGTACATCTGCTAAAGATCTACTTGTTCTACCAGTTCAATCGATATACATATATAATATATAGCTAAATAGTTCCGTCTTTATTCGCTGTACCCATAAGAAAGTAAGTCACAATTCTTCACAGCTTTGATTGGAAGTTGTATCATATTTCTTATTAATTTTCGGTACCAAGCTCGTTTTCTCTTTTGCCCTACTAGAAATTAGATTAAGCCGTAAAACGCGAGTCGCAATTGCAGCTCACATATCATGAGAACAAGCCCAGTTTTTTTTTTTTTTCTTTTTCTCATTTCGTCGAACCCATTTCTGATAAATAGGCGAGTTACACATTTCATTTATTTTTTCTTTTCTTTACCTCTGCATTTCGAGCGCACTTTCATTTTTTTTTTCCCCCGAAAACAAGAAACAATGATTCCCACAGCAAGAACTGATTTCGGTCTCTGGAAGTTCTACAGAAAAAGCGTTGAATCTAGGCATAGTAGGTAGAGGGAGATCATGGAGGGCGTAGCAGCTGTTGACATAGTGGAACTACAAATCAAATTTATTGTTGCAGATCTCAAATCAACTGGCGCATTCCCCTGACATGTGTCAAGCGACACTCTTTGAATACCCTAACTTGTGAGTGCCTCTAAGACTTGTTCATTCAAGATGTAACATTACCGAGCTCTCTCTCTCTCTCTCTCTTTGCCTTCGCTCTAATTTTGTGTCTCTCTCACTCTCGCCTTCTCTCTCTTGCTCACCTCTCATAATTCCCTCTATAGTTGTCTCTTTTTCCCTGCTTCCATAGTCCACCTTCACCTTCTTCTTCTTTACTTGTCTCCATGCATCTCTTTGTTTCGTCCTCCATTTCTCCAACTAGATCTCTGCTTCTCTCTCTTAGTCCTTCGGTCTCTCTCTGCCTTCGCTCTGTCTCTCTCTCTCTCTCTCTCTCTCTCTTTCTGAGAGCATTTCAAGTTCGACTTGCTCAACTTAGTTTCAATTTTTATGCCTCTTTTCGTTTCATTAATTTCTTGGTCAGTCGACGTCGACGTCGCCGTCGCTGCTTTCACCGTACGCTTATCGATGTAACTGCAAGTGTCAACAACAAACAACCACAAAAACAACAACAACAACAAGCAACAATTGGCTGTCACGTAAAACGCAACGCCTGCCGCGCCCAGCCTTGACCTAGAGCCAGACTTTTGGGCTTGGACTCGAGCTGAAAACTTAAAGTCTTGGGCTCGACTTTGGCTCTGTGTGTCCGCATGTGTGTGGGCAATCGGCTAAGAGGGCTTCTAGTGATGCAGAGGAGGGGAAGGGGGGGGGGACTTAGACAGCCTATGTCTGCGTGTCTGCACACGTCTGGGAAAACGTGCATTAGAAGACGCCCATTTGATGGAAAGCTGAAGCGCATGAAACGCATTGAAAGCTTTCTTTCAGCCAGACCCAGAGACGACGACGAGCTGCGAACCAAGGCGTCGCGACACTTGGCCAGTGGGACACACACACACGCACACAGACGTACACTCGAGCTTGGCAAATATGCGAATTGAGCAACTGTTTGGATGGAGAGCCGAAAGAGAGACGCGGGGGGAAGTCTGGGCACTCATCAGCTGCAAGGAAAAACTCTGCAATTTTTCATTACGCAAAAAAACAGGAAAACAGATAGCAGAAGAAGTGGAGAAAAAAAGTGAAGGAAAACAGACTAGGCAATACCCTGTAAAGCAACTCTGGGCAAACTGGAGACTAGCTTCACTCCGTGGATGAGCAAACTGAAATTGGTATAATCCATATCATTATTTCGATTCGAGCTATTCATAAGCATCGATCATCAGGGCTGAAGCAACCAGTGAAGGGGAGAAAAATTGCATACACAGTCAATACAACCCTGGATGCAGTCCAGCTATTCACAGGGTATACAAATGCGTTGTATTGTGGCTATTGCCCAACCAAATGAGTTGACCAACAGCTAAGCCGCAAGAATCCGAAACGATGACAACCAAATTTGTACAAAATACTATTAATTAAGCCTAAAGACCGACCCCCTCTCTCTCTCTGTCTCTCTTATTTTCCCTCTCACTCTAAAGTAGTTTTTGGTTAGCCACCTACGATCCTTAAATCGACTCGAACGCCAACGCACACCAGCAAAATATCTCCAATCAGAAGCAGCTCGAGTGCTACATTTAGTTGGGAGTGCAAGACTAAAAAATACCCTTTAAACTGAAGCTGCTGACATGCACTAGATATGACATGCAATTGAAGAATTCATTAAACAATAATTCTTTTGAAATAGAAATCTTTCAGTACACGATTTAGGTCAGTCATTCACTAAGAGATACCCTGTAGCCCTTGCTCAAAAGCTCTAGAATCCATCTCTAGCTTTCTCATAGCTACGGGGTTCCCTATTTTCATATTAATTAGTTTACTCACGAACATCAAGGGATAGACTCCATTTGCATCATTTTAAAGGGTATACAAAATATTTACCGAAATATATATAAATTTCAATTTGCTGTTGGAGAATTTAAATGCGTTGGTGTCTCTTTGATTTTGGAATATCATTAGCCGCACAACAATGCTCTACTAGCAGCTACCCTAGTTTCCACAAGCACTTTTCGATTGCTCGACTAGGAAATGCCATGTAACAGGATCCAGTGTCATATTGGAATGTAGATGTAAAATACGATTTACATAAATAACTAGCAGTCCCAGCATGCGTTGCATTGCCCTACCCATATTTCTAGGTAAAATATGATTGAAAGGTATGTTGTTCAGGTTGGGATACACTCTGATTAATTTATTAATCAGATTTTCATTCAAGCACCTTGTGGTAAACGACACGCATTTTCTAGATTGAGGCCACAAATAGTCAAAGATTGGCCCTGTGATTTGTTGATCGTCATGGCGAAGGCATGATGATGATTTCTCGAAGCAATTGCTGAATATCGGTAATGGCAGTATTCCTGTTGACGAAAGGAGTGGCTTGATTTCATTTCCTCAAAATTTTTCGTCTCATCAAAAGATGAGCTTATCAACAAAGTATTTCCGAATATCATTGCTTTCCACAAAAATACTAAATGGTTAAGTGAGCGAGCAATTTTGGCAGCTAAAAATTAAGATGTGGATGACCTTAATTTTATAATTCAAAATAAAATCGTTGGTACTCTGTATTCATTTAAATCTATCGACTGTGTAACAAACGAAGATGAAGCCACTAATTATCCAACTGAATTTTTGAACTCCTTGGATGTGCCTGGTTTACCACCGCACAATTTACAACTGAAGGTTGGCTCGGTAGTTATCATGCTTAGAAATTTAAACCAACCAAAACTGTGCAATGGAACGCGTTTAGTAATAAGAAAACTGTTGAGCAATGTTATTCACGCGTCGATACTCAAAGGAAAATTTAAAGATGAGGAAGTTCTTATTCCAAGGATTCCGATGATCCCATTCAATGGATTTATCATTTTGATATTAAAGTGATATCCATCGTCTCCTTGCCAAAACATCGCGGTATTCCGTAGCCTAATTGCATTATGGGTCCGCCGGGAAAGATTAGATCTTCTAGGACGCTGCATTTTCATTAATAGTAATACTGAATATGCCCTCGCACAAAACCACATAAAATAATCGAGAAATATAAATATAAATTATTTACAAAAATAATGTCGAGAAATACAAATATAAATTATTTACAAAAATAATGTCTGAGAAAAACAAATACATACAACAAAACCTACCTGAACTTTCGAGATATTTTGCTTTTGTCCGTACGCGTATTGTTTTTCAAAATTTTTTTTTTTTAACAAATGTGTTTTTTTATGAATAGTCAGGTTCGCCTGAGGCTGTGCCGTAGACTGACTGACTACATTTGTTTATTTACTTCTACACTATTGTCAAAACTGTCACTGTTACCAAGCCTACTGGGTATAAAAAAAATTTGAACATTTGGGGAAAAAACCGCGTTTTTCAAGTATTCGGCAAATTTTTTCAGTATTTTTAAGACCCTATACTATACTCGTTGCGGAGACAAATCCAACAAATCAAAAACCATGAAAATTGGTTCAGCCCAAATCAAGTTATAACTCCTGAAACACTTTTATACAACTTTCTTTTATATATATAGATATCTTATATTTTTGGAATGTTATTAAATTAACCTTGGAACACATATACCCTACTCCAAACCCAAACACAGCAACCATTTTCAAACACTCTAGTTCAAGTTTCTAGGCATCAAAGCGAGCCTTGAAACGATTTCAATGTTCGGAGAGACTACAGGAAAGGAAATATATTCATTCTATTATATTTTGTGAAGCTGAACAGTTGAATAGCAAATATTTTCCAAAATTCATAGTAAAAAAATTTCCAAAATTTATTTTCATTGACATACAAATATATATATTTTTTATACATACATATATACACTTTTTGTTGTGTGCAAAATAAAAGATATGGCTCCAGCAAAAGCTCGTCACTCGAGTGGTGAAAGGTGTAAGATTTGTGGTAAAAAATATCCCAAGTTTGGAGTAAAGAAGACACTTCGCGCAGAAACCCGGCCGAAAGCTAGGGCTAATAGGAAGAAAATAGAAAGGGCAAGGAAAATTAAGTCAAATTCGTCATCTGAAGAACTCAATAAAAAGGTCACTAGGCCAAAGCGCCGTAACGTAAAAAATGTGACAAACAAAACAAAAAAAGCCCCAAAAACTTACAAGAAGTTCGACAGCTCTAATAATCAACGTAGGCTGAAAAAAGTTAAAATGCAATTGAAGCGAAACAAACCAATCAAACCACGTCGTACACCAATGGATAACTTAGCCGTGCCTGTGGATTTAGTTGATGATGGATGGAATATCCATTATATGCAAACATACCTATCCTAAAAGACACAACAGAATACAACAGCAAAATCAATGCAAACTCTTTCTTTTTTATGCTGTACAAAACTACAAACTACAAAATAAAATCAATATCTGATATTCAAATCATTCTATCATAACATACAACACGAATATGTTTTTTTGTTGCTGGACATCTTCAGTTTCAGAGTAAAACATGGCACAAATGTGTGGTGAAGGGGGCGTGGCATTGCAAATCTATAAAGTACATAGTACATATGTATATGAAACTACATTAATCGGAAATCTCAGCTAATTATCGATTCTTTTTTTTTATAATAAGCAAAGACTTGTGCTGCGCATACATGTATAGGGTATATTCATTATGGCGCCCTAGATGCCCTAGATTAGTCTATATCTACAGCATAGCTCCTAGCTCCATACTGCGTACAGGACAGACACATTCCTCTAGAGTCTATTATGGATATACACATACATAGTTGGATCCCTAGCTCACGCTTAACGCTGACCATAGACCATAGAGCACAATTGAGAGCTACCTACAGGGTATCTTCTAGTCAATTGATGTTGATACACTATCCGGGTATCTACCTAGCCGGGTATCTACCAGTCAGCTCTTGATTTGACTACTCAATGCAAAATTATTGCATACTCTGCGGCTGTTGTCTAAAATTCTGCATGGAAATATGAGGCTACATACTTTTCAGGGTGGACGCAATTTGAGCTGCTGACAAACACACACACACACACACACGCACATTGTTGTATGTGTGTGTGTGTGTGTGTGTGTGTGTGGCTTACAAAACTAAGCAAAAAGGAGCCTTTAAAAAAGGGTTGCAAAAGCAATACAAGAAATGAAAGAAGCAAGCTCAAGCGGTGTGAGCATGTGTGCGTGTGTGCAAATGAGTCGCGTGTGTAAGTGTGGGTGTGTGTGTGTGTGTGTGTGCCTCGAAGACATAAAAATTACAACAGCAGCAGCAAAACACAAACAAAAACGCTTGACAAACAGACTAACAGAGGGTATATTCAGGGTATATGCCCACATACATACATTATACATATATAGTACATATGTGTGTGTGTGTTTGGCACAAGTCAAAATCAAAATAACCGCAAGTGTTAATATGCGCGAGCAGACACCCTCGGCTAACGCTTAGTCCATCAGGATACATAAGGCTAGGGTTAGAAGCTGCAGCCCTAGAGTGGGCGTCTAGAGTTTGGGGGGCGGGACGTGCTCTGTCTTTCTCCCAGCCCATCAGCACTCGTGAGGGAGACCCTGCAAGAGCTCGCCAAGGTACGTTGGCATTGTCAAGACCATCTAATCCCAGCCTCGCCTCCTCGCAGTGCATTCCATCAACCTCGCTCACAATGCACTTTAGCTTCTGCAGCGCTCTTCCTCTTCCTCCTCCTCAGCGTCTCTGTCTTTGAGGTGTTTCACTTACTTTTTAGCTGTTTGCCGGCTGTGTTCACAAATGGCGATTAAAGTTGGAAGAAAATCAACTGTAAAGAGAAATAAAATGGAGTTAGAGTAGGACAAAATAACTAAAGTAAATAAGAAAAAAAAGAGAGAAGTAAGCGCTGTCACTTCACTCTGCGAAAACTCGATCGATTCTGGTAATCTAATCCATATTAGAGAATGTTTCTTTATCTGGCATAACTAAAGCGCGATTCTCAAATTCTTTTGGAAAACTATTGAGAAGTGCCTCTGTAGGTCTGTTGGATAGGCTAACTCATCTATTTTGTTAGTTAAGAATGGATGACAGCGATAACGATAGCGATAACGATAATCAAAACTAAGAGGATGACGATGACGAGGATGAGGAGACATCACTAAGGGGCGCAGCATTAATTAGCTTGAAATTCCCATATATGTAACTAACCAAAATGTTACCAAGGCTTTAGTGCAACGACTAGCGGATACCCTGTAAGTATTTGCGATGAACGACTGAGTGTGAAAACCTAAGATACCATTATATATGCCTTAGGAGAGACCTTAAGATGATAAGTGACTTGTAGATACCCTGTAAAAAGAATAAATCTAACATAATAGCTCAAGAGTAGACAGTAATGAACGACTTACAGCTACTCAGTAACTTTTCTTGCATGTGAGACATATATATAATATCATATTACACACACACACACAGACATACAAGACTGCTAATAATTTAGAACATGCACAGCTCATTAGAAAAGGGGTCAGGCCACCTCCTATGGAGGTCGAGCAATGCCGGGGGGGAAGGGCAGCCCGAGAAATTTAGGCAGCCAAAAAGCATGCAACGCTTTGTTCTGCTCAATGGGCGATTGTCACGCAACACATTCTGAGGGAGGGAGAGTAGATGAACGGCAAGAAGAAGAGGCGCCTCCAAGCGGGGCGCGATAATTTGCTGCAGCTCGAGTGTGTGGAATGTGTGGAGACTACAGGTATGTGGCATATTCATAACGAATGCGAATCGCCAATGCCTAAAGCAAACAGCGAACCGGCGAACCAAACAAACAGACAACTAGCTGCCACGCCCCACTCCCCTTTAATGTTGCCACTCGAAGCGAATGCGAACGATGTGGCAACGCGTTCAATGGAGTCTTGAAGTTGAAATAAAAGAACTAAAGCTTCAAAGCGCATTAAGTGCTCATAGAGAATTTAAAAAATCTGATTTTTAATACCCTGTAAATCGTTGAAGCGGTCATTTAGGCTATCTGAGAGCTGCGCCAATGTGTGTGAGTGAATGGGACTACAATTATTATTATTACAAGCCAGACTTATGTCCATTTGAGCTATCCAATCATATTGTATAAACTCATGGAACTCGGATTCCAATTCGATATGGAACTGCTGTCTTATCTTATATTATAGTATTCATTTCAATTCATTCATTCATTTCAATAAGACCTAAGATCCGTATGTCTACAGGGTAGCAGCATTCAACTGGTTTTCTATTTACTGTATAGCTCTATTATTCTATTTTGTTTTCCGACTTAGTGAAAGTGCTGAAGCGCCAGCGAACAACACTTGACAATTATATACATATATATATTATACGAGTACAAAAAATATTGTTGAGAAATTTATTTATTTTTGTATTGTCATCGAGCATGCGATTCAATTGATTTTCAATTAAGCACTCGAACTACCCTATACTTGTGGCCGTGTCTGTTTCAATGAACCCGATGAACGGAGCCCGCATTTCAATTATAATTGCGCTGCAAGCACGACTAGCAAATGCCCTGTAAACAACTTTCTTAATTCTCGTAAGGCGCTAATGCATTTTTCCATAGATCTCGAGTGGGTCTCAAATTCGAATTTGAATATACCCAACTCACATATCATATGAATGAGCATAATAGGCATAATGGGCGCTGCAACTGTTCATTATTGTAACACTGAGCCCTTTGCCCCTTAATTGCTTAAATCAACGCGACGCCGTCGGCTACTGTTGCTGCAGCTGCAGCTGCAGTCGCTGCAGTCGCTGCAGCTCGACTGTTGACTCTGGCAAAGGTCAATGTTTTGCTGCGGGCTGCTGATAAGAGTCTAGTGGTGCATCCTTTTGCATCCTTTGGCACGCCCAGTGTCAATGACAGACAGCAGCCCTCGCTGTCTCTACCTCTCCCACTCTCCCTCTCCTCGTTTACTTCCCGCTCTCCTTTCTCTCTCAGTCTCTGTTGTGTCTGGTTGTAATTTTCATACTCTCACTCTCTTGACTCGCCTTCGTACCTCCCTCCTCATTCTCCTTGCCCCTCAATCTTCCCTCTCTCCCTGCCTTTCACTCCACCTTGTCTGTCTCGCTACTTCTCTACTCTTTGCTGCCCTTTACCACCCCAGTATTTCTCTCCCTTAGCTCCCTCCCTTCCACTCTCTCCTCTTGTCTGTCTCTCTCAACTGTCAACTGTCAACTGGGCAGCCCCTTCATTAGCGCAGCTTTAACGCCAAAAACCAAAGGCAAACACACCTAGACTCTGTCCCTCTCGACTCTCCCCCTCTCACTCACTCGTATGCTCTTTCTCTCGCCTTAGTTCCCATAATATTTACATTTAGTATTCGCTAAAAAACTCAAAACATTTGCTTGCGATAAGATTGCGCGCTGTTGGCTCCACAGACTGTTGCCTTTTTTATCTCTCTCCTCTTTCTCTCTCTCTCTCTCTCTCTCTCTCTCTCTCTCTCTTTCGCTATTCCCGTTGGCTGATCTGGCGCTGTCTTTTGACCATGTTTGCTCATCCAGTTGGCTAATATTTGCCCAACGTTCGGTTCGTTACATTTCAGTGTTTGCATTCCGATAACGAGTTGAATAGCTCATATGCTAATCGGGGCGAAAACAAAAGTCTGGCATCTAATGCGACATATTTTGTCCACGGGTGGGCAGTTAGCACAGTTATCGATCGACTTATCGATAAGTCTGTGGAATCATGAACACTGCTTAGTGACAAATTGTGTGGAAATTTAAAGTTCTGAAATGCAGAATATTCTTATCGATATCGAGCACAAATATCGATCATTATCGATTTTTACAACACCAATGCCTATATATTATCGACTGCAATGGTCTATTTCTTTTGCTAAAAGTCATATTGTTATCGACTAGCAATGCTATTTAATATCGATAACATCAAAAGCAAATGAATAACTTAAAGCGACACCTCTAAATATTCAGCCTTCTTTCTTAATGGTCTCTAACAACAGAGAAAAGCACTCAACACGCAATCGGCGCAACTCGAACTCCACCTCGAACTCGAACTTGAATTCGAAATCGAAATCGAAACTAATTGCAGCACCACTATGGCCAGCCATCGACCACGTCTAGACGGTAAACATAGGGCCACAGATTGCCCCACGGCTCGTGGCCATGTCAAACAATAATCAATTCAAGTGCAACTGCAACAATAACAATAATTTGAATGTCGTATACCCTGTAATGAGCCATGAGCAATATCGTTTTGCGAAATGGGGGTATATCAACTGCATTCACATGGATGCTGATTAGCGTACACTAAAATATATTTATCTAAGTTCTGCAGTTAACTTGTCTTGTTATCGATACTTGTATCGATTTATGCCTCATTTGAATGTATTAGTTTCTTTTCTAATTACTCCTATCACATCAAAATGGATTGCTTATATTCTTCAACAGGGTATCTTATAGTCGTTCACACATGGCCTTTGGCGCCCAGCCTTTCAACGCCCAGACACGACACGACACGACACGACACGCGGATCAAGATCACATTTCTCAGCTAGTCGATCGCACTGAATCTACAGATCGATGCGAGTCGCCCGCGCTTCCTCCTCCTACTCCCAGTCAAGTCGTAGAGCGAATCGCAAGGGGGAATCGTTGAGGCATGCGACTCTCCCTCTCTCTCTCTCTTTCTCGCTCTGTGTGTGTGTACGTGCTATATCTATTTTTAGCCAGGCAGCCTGCCAGCTGCCCGCTGGACGAGTCGCCAGTCGCAACCCTGTGCCTCATTTCCTCAATTGCACACTTTGTCGTCCCGTCCCATCCAGCCTTGCCCTGCACTGCCCTGCCCTGCTCTGCCCTTCCGCTCGATCGCTAATAGATCGTAGCTATAATTTAATGGCATCTGCAACTGGCTTCAAGTTTTGTATTTGAGTTTTGAGTTTTGGGTTCGAGAGGTTCGGTTTGAGGGCTCGGGACTCGAGCTGCCCCATATGGTACATGACTTTGTTTTATATTTTTAGTTTTGCTTCCTGCTTCTGGCACTTGAGCTAACCAGAAAGAGCACTCAATTATGGGTGAACGAAACTGATATACCCTAGCATTTATCATACGATATAGTACAGTAATTGCACTTATGTTACAAAAAGTGAAAACTAAATATGTATTTATCTATTTAAGCAGAGGATCTATTTCATTATGAAGCGAAGGCGGAACGAGGGATTATCATTGATTATATTTGATTCTTACTCCAACTAGTTTACACAAAAGTTTATCATGCTGATGATTTAATAATATATTTTATTATAGGCATTCAAATAGACTAGAAGTATTATCAACATACCCCCATAGGCATAATCTAACTACTGTTCAGCTGTTACTAAATCAAGCATCTCTATTAAATTGGTTTGTTTGCTTGCTTTTCACTGAGTGCACATAGATCACTTGAACACTTTAATTTCCAGCTTCGGGGCCCTTCAAAAGCAATTCAAGTTCTTCCTCTTCTTCCACTCCTCACGGTTTAATGGTCTTTTCCCACATTGATTTATGTGCAAAAAATTCTTCGTATCGCAGCTTTGACAACTCTTCGAGCATTTCCTCAATAGTCCCTCGAAGACATATTAAACGCAACTAGCATATACCCTGTAGAGTTGAAGAAAAACTATGTGAAATCTTTAAGCAGTCGAATACGAACTCTAATAACAAATGATCGCCTACAACATGCCCTAGAAATACTTTCAATAGCTATACATAGGATATGTTACGTTTTTATATATACTCAATAATAGCTACATGATTGTAGAACTTGTTCGACTAGCGTATGCCCTATATACGCACACACACACACACACACACACACACACACGCTTTACATGGGACATAAAATGCTGTCAGTCATGCAGCTGTCATATCTTGATCCTCCCCAAATTTAGAGAACTGTAAAACACATGTAAAAACTTCAAAACTTTAGACTAAAATTAGTCGCAACATGAAAATTCCCATTTACAAATCTTTTTCTCTCGATGAGAGGGGAGCCAGAAATGAAGTCACGCGCGGACTTCATTATAAAGTAAGAAAAAACCCGACACAAAATTTGTAATTGTTTTGAGCGATGAAATATTTGGATCTATATATAAACAAATAGAAACGAAATATACATATTTATATCTCATGCGTATAAATAAATATATATACGTTTTCATTTAAGCCAAATATTTATGGCATTTGTTTTTTTTTGTTAGGTTCCCATATAGAGTTTCCTCCGTTCCATGAGAATTCTGTCTCACAGCACTTTAGTTAGATTCGAATTTGATCAAAAACATTCCAGAAAGTTCAAAAGCTCGATTACGCACGCCCATGGCTATAGGAACCAGGCTCGATGGGCGTCAAGTGTTTGGTAAACGGTAACAGGCAGTCGGGCACTCCCGACTAGGGCAGTCTCAAGTGCTTTCCTATCAAGAAACCTTTCAAATCTACAATATATAGACATAGGCGTACCTTTATTCCGCTAGAGCTACGTACGCCGAGTACTGAAAAGAAAATCAGTTGCTGCTTGATGAAAAGCAAAAACAGCTTTTCGCTATTTGTTCCATGACCAGAGACAATATTGCCAGACAGAAGACCACACAAACCGCAAAGCAGATGGGCTATGATCTCAGCAGACACCGGGTGTTACTGGGAGGTATGCACTACATTCCCCCTTATCAGCGCCCCTCCCCTCCCACTGCACAATTAATTGCGAAGTGTTTCTCAATTGAGAAGGCGTCGCAATTTGTGTGCAAAATTCATCGAGAGAGTTTTTCATAAGAACAGTCATAGGGTTTCTGCTTCTTCCTCGCCAAAGGGCATTAAATGAACTTGATGCGATCTAAGATCAGTTACAATTGCCTTCTATATGCCAAGTATGTGTAGGGCTATAATATATCATATGATAACTGTGGATAGCCATACATGCACATATACCTAATAATACAATACAATAGTTTGTAATACGTTCTTTCTTGAGCTAGGATAGATATACATACATATGTATATAGATTTAGATATAGTTATAAGCTAATACCTATATATCTTTATATATACATATACTTATCTCTACATACATATATATATATATCTATATGTCAATCCATTTCTATACATATTTACATATTCCAATCTTATCTGGATAGTACATAGTCCCATACATATGTATATACCCCCTATCTATACCATTAATTCATACATACATCTATAATCCATTTCTTATCTATACATTATACCAATATGTTGATCTATCTGAATATTCTGTTCAATGAAGACTAGGTTTTGCATATTTAATGCATAAACAATTTTATATATTTATTCTTATCTATGCAAAGTTGTTGCTTTATACCCAACATTTTCGCATATTTATTAGTATTTTTAACTTGTTATCTCTAATACCTTTCTCCCATATCTAATCTACTTTTATCTAAGATTCCCAGAGATCCGAAATCCAGCAACAATTCTTCTTATCTCTCTTCTATCTTTTCTTCATTTTTGCTTTTACCAAGCTTCTGAATACATTTCTAGGTATATCCATTATCTAAGCAATATACATACATACGAGACAAAACTTTTGAGAACTTTTCTGACAGTTTTCATTTCAAGCTAGATCCCATCTCAAAATTATTTTTAGCCATAGCTTGACCTACACTGATCTATATAGTCTATATACAGTATAATTAATATTTCTATTCAAATTTTCAGTTGAGGCAACGAGTGAGAACGATATAGATGCAGACACAGACGTATATTTATGTATGTCTCTCTGCCCCATCTCTGTCTCCGGAATTGACTGTGTCAACCGCATTTTCTGCAGTCTCAATTTGTAGTCAGAAACAATTGATAGAATGGTATCGCTCCCCCCGGGCCAACTATTTCCCCTACGTATGCCCAACTATTCGAGAAACAAAACAAAATCGCAGTGGAGAAAAAAAAAAAAGCTCTTTCAATTTCAGTAATTTATGGAAAGTTACGTCAATTTAATCGCTGATTACAGATTCCTCTTTGATTTGCCTCCAGAATGTGGAGCATGGAGCATGCAGAGCAATAAACTTTATGAATAGACTAAAAAAAGACAAACAAAAACTGTTGGAAACAGTTAGCTCTTTTAGCTGCGGGTTCCATGCGCCTCTTCTGCTCTAACTGCCTCTAGCTCTTCCAGTTGTGCGTTTAATTTAGCTAGACCATCCGCTTATGCTAATTATGTTTGCCAAACCAGAACAGAGCCCCAAACAGAATAGAACAGCAAAGAATGTGAATAGAGGTTTAAATGTTGATAGATACCCTAGAAATAGCTATGACTTTACTTGCCTGGGCAGTAGGTTTAAAAGTTAGTGAATGCATTCACTATATCACAAAACTGACCCATTGAACTCTGCTGGCAAGGAAGCAATCTTTGTGAAACTTGTGCAAGTTCCGTCTAGAGCTCGCATACCTAAAAACTGTTCAGATTGGTTTACTATATCATCAAATTACCTATGTGAACTCAGCTCCTCCAACAGCTAACTCACTGAGATTTGCTGCACACGCCATTGATTCAATGTCGAAGTTAAATAAGTTCAAGTCGACTTATTGGGTACACTCTAATATGATAAAAATCAATCAGATCGACGAATAGGGCACTAAAGATTGAAAGGGAATGAATTTCTGTTCATCTCACAGAATATAAATGAGAGTCTATTAGCGTAACATTTGAGACAGTAATTCTCACATGTTTATTAACTGACTCAGCATTTGCTGTATCTTTATCTATACGCGTAGATCTGAACATCTGTAGATCGTTCTTTATGTTTTATCTTCAACTTGATCTGCATCTCAATTCCCATGCTCTGCTGCTGCCGATTCACCTAATTTGCTAACTCAGCGTAAAAGGGAAGAAACAAAAGCGAATCCCACAAATTGTAAAGCGCCAGACATGGTTTCAGTTTCAGTGCATATATCCACAAACATACATATGTATATATCTATATACATATGTATATATATATGTATATGTTTTCGAAGCATTTTTTGGACTGTTGACAACAAGCCCATAAACAAGCTCGTAAAAATTCCACCAAGTGCAGAAAACAAGCACATCAAATTCAATTAAAGACTGTTGCATACCAAATGCTCTTACATCTAGAATATAGATCAAAGATGTACATGATTTATACAACTCAAAGTAACTCAAAGTCATATAGTATAGTTGGGAGACAATATTGAGTCAAGTCTATTAAAGTTTGGTGTATTGAGAGCTGAGTTCACTGAGGCTAGCAATATGATATTGTAAGACAAGACAAGCAGCTCCAGCTTATATAGTTTTGGCTCTTGAAATAAAACAGCTGAGTTCGCATAGGTGATTTAAATCAAACACTTTCATGTATTTATATTTATTTCATATATTTCATATGTTTCTCTTTAGTTCTCACCAGGTTCCCATAAATCACTCTATTGATGCGTGCAAAGTGCTTCTATTAATCAATATGCCCTTCCAGCACACAGACACACACTTGAGGAACACTTTACACAAATCAAGCAGCAGCTCCACTTATCCAACTTTAACCCAGCTCCTTGGAGCGTAACGTGGCGCACGCGCTCGATCACCCCTCCCTCTCCCACACTATCTGTTCCCTCTCTCTCTTTCGCTCTTGTCCCTCTTTTGGTTGCTGTTCAGGAATTTGCGCAGGCGAACGGCAGCTGTAGCCCAAAAAAGGGCAGCGACTTCATCTTCCTCCACTGCTTATCGAGCAGGCAGAGGCGTTTGGTCGGGTAGGCGGGTGGGCGTGGCAACGGGTTCTCGTTCACCAAGTTAGCCGAATCAGATGCGACGGCGGCGGCGGCGACTGGGACTGTGGCCTGCGCTCGGTTCCCACCAGATGAGCGCCTGCCAAGGCTAATGTACGAGTGCCTGGGCAAATATTAACTAAGGAATACCCTGTAAATTGCAGTTGACTTCATTTTGAGCAAATAATATTCGTCAGAAGAAGCATTTAAGTTCACTAAATTTATCGTATTCCATTTCTGTTGATCTGAAAGTGAAAGGTGTATTGTGAATCGCATAGAGAGGCTATAAAGCTCCTATGCACCGCTTCTCGGTGACTTGTGCATATTGCGTGCTACGGAAGCATCTCCGAGAACCCTTAACCCATTAAGAAGCTCCCTCTCTCTCTCTCTCTCTCTCGCCCTCCTTCTCATTTCTCTTCCATGTGTTTCAATGTCAAGTTCGTGTTTGTAGTTGCTTCAGCTTCATCTCAGTGTGAGGTCATTCGAGGCATTTTTCGGAGGGTACTGCCACGCCCCAAGAATGACGCCATAGGTGGGCGTTTCTTTTCCCCTTTCTTTGGGATAATTGTTTTTGTTGTCGCCAAAAAGTTAATGCGAGATGTTTATCTCGCTGTCAAGGACAAATGCACACACAAACACGCACGGACACAGAGACAATTGAGTGTGAGAATGTGTGAGAGTCACATTTATGACTCAACCAAACTTATTTATTATGCCGGGTATAATCGACTGCGTAGCACACTACACTACACTACACAATTATTCTGACTCTGTCCAAAAATTTGGCCTCTGGGATTTTTTTTAGCTAGAGCAACTTTTAATGTGAGCTCAAATTTGAAGTGAAAATAGCTTGAAGGATAGTTGGTTATATGATATGTAGTATATATTATGCATCATCATATATGTATTATGCATTAAATATCTATAGATAATGATTGGAATATTACTAAGTCGTTAAGTTTATCACACTCTGCTAATTTTATCAAACTCTGCTAATTGAAATGAACTTTATTTTAGACATCTGTTTGTATACAATTTCATATATGTCACAGCTCTAATAATTTCGTACTTTACTTATATTTGGTATTAAATCCAATTTCAAATTTGATTCAAATTTGTTGCTCTGCTAAACAGAATTTCTTTATGCATTTTCCTCTCTCTTTCTCTTTTCTACATTTGAATTGCAGCGCCCAACTGCGAGTTTCAGCAAAAGGCTGACATTGTCAAACGGGTGTCTGCAACTGTTTAATACTCGCTTAACTTTATTCAAGCTTCAACTGTTTTCAGTTTGTCACATGTGATGATATAACAGTAAACCTTGACAATGATTACTATATATAGTATTAATGCCCAATTAACGCTTCACACTTTAATAGACGAGGGCCAAACATATTATCAATTATCATGGTGAGAGACAAATCTGGCACAATGCCAATATGCCCCATATTTGTCTACTCCTTGGAGTTTTGTTTATCATAAGCAGAGCGCTTTTTACGCTCTTTACGCTCTCTTTTCGTTAAGTTAAGCGGCAGCACCGTTAGAGGCAGCGCAGTCGGCGTTGCCGTTTTGCAGCACACGCTTTGCTCGTTTTTTTTTTTTTTTTGTTTTTTTGTTTTTGGTGGTTGCAGAAAAAAATCATTTAGTTAAATTAACATGCTTTAAACTAATTAAAAGCACGCAATGCAAATAAAATATAAATAAAGCTTATCTCAGCTACTAGCAACAATAACAACATTTTATAGTTTTATTCACTATTTGAAGTCAGGCGACGCCTACGACAGCCAAGGGCTGCGGCAGTGCGAGAGTGCGGCAGAGGCAGCGACAGCGCTGCCCACAGGAGCAGCCACCGGCTGCTGCACAAACACAAACAAACACATTCGCTCATACATACACCAAACTGTTCTTATTGATTTTTCACACACACATACAAAAAGGGAGCTAGCGAAACGCGAATTGGCACAAAAGGCATTAGATAAATGTGCATAGAAGCCGCGCCAACAACAATAATAGTAACAACCGTTATTGCGATTGCTCTTGTTGTTGCCCAAAATGAAAAAAAAAACAACAACAACAAAACACTTACTGCACTTCCTGCCTCTCCCGCTTGCGCTTACAGGAACTCTCTCTCTGTCTCTCCCTCTATCGCTCGCACCGCTTTGGTCGTGACTCTTGCTCCTTACAGCTGCACACAATTTTTTTTATATTTTGGTACACACCCTTTCTGCACACACACCAAATTTAACATGCAAAAAATTGTAAAAAAAAAAAATTAAACACTTTTATTTGCATACACTTGTAACTAGCCTTTATTTCATTTAGATTTATTTAGAATGCTTTTCATTTAGAACGCGCGCAAATTAATTCGAAACAAAATATTCGCAACGCGCTCGCCGGGATACTCAACACACGACCGCATTCAACGAGTTGCTAATTCGTAATAACAGTGGACGTAACAGCTGTTCCAGCGGTTGCGCTCTTTAAGTTAGCAGCCCGCCAAATGTTACTCAGAGCAGCAATAATACCAATGTTAACTTAACATAGCTGGCTCCACACCTAACTTCGAAATTCGAATATGCTGGCAGCCTTTTTAAAGTGTTCAAGCTGGCTGCACGTAATAACAGTGGTCGTAACAGCTGTTCCAGCGGTTTCGCTCGCCAAATGTTACTCAGAGCAGCAATAATACCAATGTTAACTTAACATAGCTGGCTCCACACCCAATTACGAAATTCAAATAATGCTGGCAGCCTCATCAAAGTGTTCAAGCTGGCTGCACGCAAAACTTTGCTAAGCGCACAAATGCCAATGTTAACCTCACGCTCCTCGCTCCACACTAAACGTTACTTATGTTAAAAATAATCAAATTGGCTGCCAATTATATTATCGTTTTACCACTAACCATGTGTTCTTTGGCTGGTGGTTTTACTCAACCTGAAAATGTAATTTGAAATTGTGTTTATATATTATACATATAATATAATTTGTATTATTTAGTAATACTTTATATATATTTAACAATATATGCTAGTTCACTTTAACTTTTATTAGCTATCAACTATGAAAACTACATTCAGCACAAAATATTCATGTACATTTACTACCAACAAAATATTTCTTTATTAAATTTACAAAATAAACCGCGCACAAATGACGTAATGATTACATTATCCTAACAGCTTAACGTAACAAAGGTAAACGCAAGCTAAGGTATGTAAACGCAAAAATAGCAATAACGAACGCATAAGTGAGCAACGCAAACGATAGAATTACAATACATTTTATCGATATAGCAACCCTTCAAAAACACATAAGATACATTTTTTGTCAGCAGCAGATTTTTTTGTGTGGTAAATAATTTTCATAGATTTATTGTGCATACGTATATCAAAATGTCAACAAAACTCTAATAAGTTGGCGCACAAGTGTACGCATTAAGTAAACAATATGAATACATGAAAGAACAATTAACTCAACTTGGGAAAAAGCAAGAAAAATGTTGTGTACCATACAATAAAAAGAAAAAAGTGGCGACGTTTTTGCTGCTGCGTATAGAAGGAAGAAGAGCAAACAGCGTATTGAAAAATATTCGGGGAAGCGAATACCGAGTGCGCTTTGTTATACACGCCATAAATACACATATTTATAGCAAGTGCATATTTTGTTTTGTTTAATTCTAATTGCAGCTGGCGAGACAAGCAAAAGCAATAACCGAAAAACTAAACGCAAAATAACTGTAAATCAATTTCGTGCCGTGACGTGCTGTGTAAGTTAAACAATTGATTTATTGGTCAAAAAGAAAAAGACAGCAGCTGCATATAACAATTTTACAAATGCTGTTATATGGACGGCGCTGTTATACACAACAAAAACACTGTAGCACAGAATTGAAGCGGCTCTGATTTTCAAGAATTATATTGCATGTGTGTGTGTGTGTATTGAACAGGTTTTTATTCGCTTTTATTTGGTGCGTTGTTGTTTTTATTTTTGCGCAGCCTTTGATGCGCTTTGTCTGCATGCACATATCTATCTCAGTAGCTGTAACTGCGGGTGTGTGTGTATATTGCAGCCCTGAAGGTCAGCGCTGCTTTCTCCTGTTGTCTTTCGGCTGCTGTGCAAACTAATTACGGTTCCCTTTCCTTGTCTCTTTTTATGCAGCCAGCCACTTGAAAGAGCAAAAAAGTAATTATCATTTTGCGCAAATGTGAATGCACTTACACACACACACACACTTGAACTAGCTAGCATGCTGCGTTGTAGTTGTGTTTAGTGCGCAGGTAACTTTGCGTTTGCCTACCCCCTGCCACAGGCGTGTGTCAGCTGCCCGCTGTCCATTGTTCCTTTTTTTTTTTCGTTCAACCACCCACACGCATTCCGCATGCAGAGTTGCACACGATAATTTGCATAAGTAAGAATGTTGTGCTGAGATGACATTTGCTTTCTGCTGAGCACAAGCAAAATTCAGGATATTTGCATGGAGCAAAGCCTGTCTACCTGTCTACCGGTATGACACTTGCCATTATGCTCACTATTAAGCCATCTATAGAAGCTGCGGTTCGTATAACACCATTCTGCGCAATAGCCTACAGTTTACAATATTTGAAAATACTGAAGAATATGCATGGCCGGCTCTATTTTGCACAACAAAGGAACTAATTCTTAGATACAACAAAAATTCGCGCATATATACGAAATAATTATGTACCATTCTGGAAAATTTGTAAATTAATTTTGCTCATCCCTGATCGTCCAATGAGCTGCATGCTCAGCTATATCATGGATATAACTTGCACCTTCGCCAGAAATGTTTAACAATTTTCATTATAGATCCTTAACCATTTGTTATCGCCACGCCCTGCCCACAACAGGCTGCAGCAGCCGACGCCCATGCGCCCCAACTCTAACTCCCCTCCCCACCTTCCTATTTCCATCTCCAACTTCGAATGCCGCAGTTTGCTTAGCGTCCCAGTTCCCCCTCCCAGAGTTCTTTAGGTGCCCGTGCTCTATTTTAACAGCATACTTGGCACAGTCTGCAACGAAGACAAACGAAGAAGACACACACTAACACAGGCACACGCACACGCACAGTCAGACAGACAGTCGGATTAACATTGTTCGTGGAGATAAACAGCAAGCAAAACCGAAACAGAAACAAGTTAACGAAAGAACCATTGAGAGAGCAAACGAGGCGGGCGATAGAGAGCGCTGTCAGCCAGTTGGTAGCGCGTTGCCATTGCGTGCGGACGTGTGTGCGCGCATAGAGTAAAGAAAAGGAAAGAAAAATACAAGAGGAAGAAGAGCAGCGAAAATTCATTTAAACTAAATGCAACGTAAATGAAAGCTTTTGCTTAAGTTTTTTTTTGCGAGTGTGATTGTTGTTTTCTTCTTTTTTTTACTGTTATATTTGCCTGTTGCAACATGTGGAAGTGTGTTTAAACGTGTTTGTTTATTGTTCTTCATATTGCAGTGCGTGAATTGTTGTTGTTGTAGTTGCTAGACAGAGAGAGAGAGAGAGAGAGAGAGAGAGCCGCGTGCGAGAGAGAAAGACAGCATACGAAGATGGAGGATCGCATGATGGCCCACACCGGGGGCATGATGGCACCGCAAGGTTACGGCCTGCCCGGCCAAGATGATGGCCAAAATGCGGGCAACGAGAACGAGGTGCGCAAGCAGAAGGACATTGGCGAAATCCTACAACAGATCATGAGCATCTCGGAGCAGTCGTTGGACGAGGCGCAGGCCAGGAAGCACACACTCAACTGTCATCGCATGAAGCCGGCATTGTTCTCCGTTCTATGCGAGATCAAGGAGAAGACAGGTGAGTTCCATGGCCGATATACCCTAGACTAGACGATGATAAAGCTATGCTAGTAGCTTATCTATCGAAAAAAATGCGTAAAAAAATGAAGAATGATATGCTCTAGTAGAAGTCATTTGGAACCAGGGTACACTTCTGTAAATGCTTATTCAAATATATCTCTAGAATGGGTTTTTAAAAACAAATATTGATAGATCAGATCTTACCATAGGGCGATACGTAGAAACGATATCTATATAGAAGATGGTGTCTGATGTGTTTATTTGTATACATGTAAACTTTTGAGATATTAGATGATATACCAATATACATACATAGTTGATTTTATGTTATTAATGTTTATGGGCATTACTTCTGAATGGTAGTAGCTGTTGTAGAATTTCTATTATATATCTGTATTAATATTATTATACAAAAATATTATATTTTTTGCAATTTGGCATTACTGTGAGGTTCTTTAAGACTCTGCCTAAAAATACAAATTAAAAGATTTTGTTAAAAATTGTCTTTACATAGAAGGGATATAGTGAAAGTCTTTCTTTTGCACTTTTTATATATCAGTTGCATTAAATATATCCATATAGTTTGTTATCTTCTTTCACATATGTATTTCATGTGACGCTCTTCTACGCGCTTCTCATTAATTTGCTGATTTCTCGCTTTAAGCAATAAAACGAGAACTAAAATTCAATATGCGTATTCCCCATCCAAGTTCCCATTCCCATTTTTTTTATGCATTATTATACTTGCACGCACCTTGTACAAGAAATTTTCAAATCGAGTTTTCCCGTCGTTTCATTTCTTGTTTTTCTTTACTTTACTTTTTTTTCGCCCTTCTTGTTGTTGTTGTTGTTTGTCCTTCATATTACGCCCACGCAGCGACACGAAATGGGCAATAAGAGCGCGTTTTGATTGTGAGCCCAGATGTTTTGAATGGCTCCAATGTTGCCCCATTGCCAGCAGCCTAACCCTAAACCCCCAACCCCTAGCCCACCACAGTCCACAGCCCAAGCCAACCCTCACAGATATATATGTATATGTATGTATATATATACGTATCTCTGTGCTTTTACCCAACCCTCAGAAAACTGCGCACCGTTGCGAAATTGCCTTTTGGGCAAGCTTCTTGGGGTTTGGCTAACACCATTTTTACGGGGAGGGCTTTGCGGTAGACAGAGAGACGGGAAGCGAGAGAGAGAGCGAGAGCGAGAGAGACTGACTGACTCGAATGAAAAAATCCCCTTGGAAAACGCAGTCTTGTGTCCTTCAGCTCGGAAAACTCTCTCGACTTTTTTTTTTTATTTTTGATATTGAAGTTTTGATTATATTTGTGGCGGGACGAAAAAAGAAGTAATTATTGGCTTGTTGAATGGACTTCTTCTTCTTTTTATAGATCAATTTTGTTGGTTTTGTGGGAAATTTTAATGATTATTTAAGGAGCTTGACGAGAAATTGAGTTGAAGCTGGAAGGAAGATATTGGTGAAGTTGGGGAGGCATAGCTAGAGAGATAGAGTGGGAGTGGGAGTGGGGGAGTGAAATGAGACCATACATAACCTAGTATACCCCACTAAATCTAGCAGCTTGCAACACTACAGGGTATCTATGATGGTATATTTTGAAGCACTTATTTCCGAATGTTATTTGCTGCTGCATGGAAATTGGAGAAAAGGGTTTCGTTGCTCATTGTGGCTCTGGTCACACCTTTACCTTCACCGTTACGATCAGGTGACTAATATAATCAAATATCTAGGGGGTGGCGGAGAGGGCCCTTGGAAGGGTGCCTAGGCGAATGGGGCTCTAGACTCTAGCCAATTGCCAAAGAAAAGTCCACACACAAGGCAAAAATGAAATCAGTTTAAACATATACTGTATATATATATATATATACTATATACAGTAGAATCCGGTTATAGCGACACTCAAGGGACCGTCGTTTTTGCGTCGTTATAGCCGAATGTCACTATAACCGTATAAGTTTGCTAAGAAATGTTTGTCTGGGGACCAGATTTTTTCGTCGACATAACCGGTTGGACGCTTTAAGCGGAGTCGTTATAACCGGATTCTACTGTATATATATTTACAGTAATTTCTGTGTTTTTATCTAGCTGTGTGTGCGATAACACTTCCCAGGGCTCAGTGCGTATCGATGGCGGGCGCCGACAAAGTAAACAAGAATACAAGTTGCCAAGAAGACGAAAACACTTGACCCAAGTCCCAGCAAAGGGGCATTGTAAGAGACAGAGAGAGAGAGAGAGTGGGAATGAATGGGTGTGTTGGGGGAAGTGTTGAGGGTATAAGTAGGGTATAGCTGCTCGTTGTTGGAATGGAAACAAGTATTCTCAGAGAAATCAAGAATGAAATGAAAAACTTGGCAAGTTCATATAACTGTATTGTACTGCGACTGCAACTCTTAATAAGACAACAATATTATATGATATTATATTATAATATATAACTTAACTAAATATAAAATGCTAAAAAAGATAATTCTAAGTCCGCTGCACTCAGAGCTGAGTTCACATAGCTATCTAGATGATATGGTAGACCAATTTTAACAGTTCTGTCTAAAATGAGCTCTACATGAAAATTAAGCATCTGTAAGAAGTTTCATAAAGATTGCTTTGCTGGCAGCTGAGTTCAGTGGGATAGTTGTATGATATTCACTCGGTACTAGCTTATAAATCCTGTCAATTAAATACTGTAACATCTTTCATAGGCATAGACATATACATATATAGTTTTATGTGCGATAGTGTGCATGTGAGTTGAACGAATCGAAATACCCGCTTGCTAGAGGGCATTCGAAATGAGTGGATAGAAAACACTTCAGTGTTTGGCTTTGATTGTAGCGCGCTCTGTCGCCCTGTTGTGCCTTGTTTAACATATATTATCAGCTTGTGTGTGTGTGTATGTGTGTGTGTTGGTATGGGTGTGTGAGTGTGCTGCTTAAAATTAGTTTTTGAAAAGCGCAAAAACCTGTTCGACAGCCATGCAAAAATACCACGCACACGTTTTCAGCGACTTGAATCGTGTTTATATATATACATATATATATAATATATAAATAAATATATGTATATATATATCTGTATATATACTTGCATCGGAGGAATACAACAGGCCCCGCAACATGTTTATTTATATGAAACAATCAGCCGTTGGCACCGACTCCTGCTCCTACTCCAACTCCTGCTGCTTCAGCTTCAGCTTCATCCTGCTTCGTTTTCGTCCTTTTTGCGTTTTTGGCCCATTCAAATTTACGAGCTGGAAATGCCATTCGAAACCTCCGTCCGCTCTAGCCTCGCCCGCCACGCCCACCTATTCGGTGCTCTGCTCTAAGGTAACAGCTCTATCTATCTATGTATCCATCTGCAATTTGGCTGGCTGCTTTCAAAATGCTTCATTAGATACGCAAATTCCCTTTATATAACTACCTCCCCTCATCCCACTAGCTGTCTATCTCTCTCTCTCTCTCTCTCTCTCTCTGAGACGGTCTAAACAAAAGGGTTGTCCTTTCCTGATGAAGAAGAAGAAGACAAAATGTGAAGCAGTTGAGAAATTTAAAATAGAAAGTAGTTTAAGACTAACTCAAGAGATTTATTAAAGAAAATTTCGTGTTTAATTTGAAAGGAAAACAAGAGAAAAGAAGAGTGGAATGAAGAGAGGAAAGAAGGGCAAACAGGAAGAATGAGATCACATATAATAACACAGAGAGAGAGAGAGAGAGAGTGAGAGAGGGAGAGAGATGCAATATGAAAGACCGAGAACTAGTTCTTGGTTTCCTAGTATAGATATAGATATATATATTGTAGGATCTGCGATTTCTGTTTCCATATGAGGAACAAGTTCATTCCGCTCTTTCATCGAATCATGAACTATGTTCATTCTATTAACTAGTTCACTTTAGTTGCACTACAGATTCGCTCAGGGGATTTTGGATTCAGCTACTTAGTTGAACTGAACAAAATAGAGCTGATTACACTGAATCGCTCAAGATTTTCGAACTATTGAAACTACCCAAGTCTAAAATTAAAATGGTGATTCTTCGCTTATCATCGTATTCGACAAGTTTCTATCGCCTCTATATAGTAGTTGTAGAAATTCCCATAAAACTTTGGACTTTGGGTAAAAATCCTGTTGAATGATTTACGAACTGGAGATAAGAACTTTGTCTAGACTCTGGTTGCATTTGCTTCATTTACGCACTCTTCTAATCAGAGCAACTCGTGGCCCCTTTCCCCGAAAATTATATCAACTGCCACGCCCTTTGTGGTTAAAACTTTGGCAATATTCTGGGCAACCTTAAAGGAAATAAAGCAACCACCGACGCAAGAGTCGCAACAGTTGCTGCTCTCCGCCTCCACACACCCTCTCCCTTGGCTTCTGTCACCCCCCAAACTTTCTATATGCTTATATTAACATTAAGCCACGCCCCAGCCGCCCACCTTTTTACTTTTGTATGTTGTATGAGAGCAGCCGTCGTCCAATATGTTCTTCCGCTAAGCGAAATAAATTCCATCTGAGGCTTTAATTGCATTAAACTGCGAATGCTAATGTGACATGCTGTTAATGTCTTTCTGTTAATGTTAATTAACATTTACGGATCATTTCGTCGGCTGTTAGCTGAGCAGTTAACGCGCCTAATGTGCTTATTAAGCGATTATCAGAATTGTCGGCATGGAAATAATTTATATAAATGAAATCCGATTGACTGCGACTAGAGGTCAACTGGGAAGGTTAAGCTTTGAGTATCTGATTTAAGTATGAAAAGCTGATCAAAGATTTCTTTCTAAGAGAAACTATTCCATCTCCAGTTGTTTTGTGGTCCGCTCTATCCCTATTCTCTTCAATCTTCGGCTCTTCTCTCTTATCTCTTCCCATTGCAATTTCAACTCTTCTCGATGAATGACACGTCTATTCCACTCTCAGGATGGTGTTTTTGGTCAGGAACTTTTGTATCAGGCACCTAAAACTTGGAATAAAGCGCAAGAACTAATTCACTTTAGATAAACCTTTCGCAGTGCTCTCATCACATTCTGTTTGCTCCAGACTTTTCTTATCTTTCAGCCGAAAGTCATTTGGAAAAGTTGGAAACAAAAGTTTCAAAGGTTTTTTCTTTGGTTAGGGAGTTATTAAATTTGTTCCTCAAATATTTAAGTCCATTTAAGAGGCGACAGCTCGAAATGTTTTATTCAAGACAAAGGGTGGGGTAGCGTGAGAGGGAGAGGGAGAGGGGGAAGTGCGGGCCTGGGATTTCATTACATGTCTTGTGCTTATGCTTATCCTGTTGGCAGCAATTGTTTCTGTTCGCAACGTCTGCATAATACATAGAAGTAGAAGAAGCAGCCGAAAGGAGCTAACGGAATACCCCTAACCACATTGAAAGCTGTTGTCCTTTCGCCAGGAATATTCTCGGCTACGCTCTGCCAATGCTGATGAGCTTATGCGTGAGACCAGAGGGAGAGAGAGAGAGAGAGAGAGGGAGAAAGTGTGTGAGGTGGAGAGAGACAAAGTCAATTGTTGGCATTCGCGAAATGTTTTTAGCTTTAGCTCTGGCTTTGGCTAACTCCTTGGCGAAACGTGATTAAGATTCGAAACACAAGCAGCGTGCGGCATGTGCGGCATCTAATTCATGCATAGCCATGGCTGGGCGAATATAATATAGCCCAGGCGAATGCTGGTCACTGGGGGTGACCGACTAGTGAATACCTCGCATTGTGAATGGCAATAGATAAGGTTAACTAAATGTGTCCAAAGCTTGACAAAATATAGAATGTAGAATAGTATCCAAAAACATCAACAATTCATTAAATGCTAAATCGATATTTATCGATATATATATATACGAATGACATTTATTTCACGCATCAGCTATCAAACTAATATACCCTGCTTTACGCACTCTCCGTGGACTGTGGGGTATAAAATGGAAAACGCATTTCCCCAGACAATAGGACAGCACAGCATGCAGATGTCTATATATCTGTATCTGTATCTGTATCTGTGTCTAGTGAAAACTTTTGCTGTTGCTCGAGACAATAAAATTTTAGATGTGCTTTTTGCACTTCCTGTCGAACAATGCGAGAGTCGAAACAGTTTCCCTCGAGAGAGAGAGATGAGGGAGAGGGAGGGGAAATGAGAACTTTTCTTCTGACTGCTGACTGCTTCGTTTGCTGATTGCAATTTGTGTTTCTTGCTCTTCTTCTTCTTTTACAGTCCTTTCCATTCGGAACACGCAAGAGGAGGAGCCACCAGATCCACAGTTGATGCGCCTGGACAACATGCTCATCGCCGAGGGCGTGGCTGGTCCCGAGAAGGGTGGCGGTGGAGCTGCTGCCGCTTCAGCTGCGGCTGCCAGCCAAGGCGGCTCCCTGTCCATCGATGGAGCGGACAATGCCATCGAACATTCGGACTATCGAGCCAAGTTGGCACAAATTCGTCAGATCTATCACCAGGAGCTGGAGAAGTACGAACAGGCATGCAACGAGTTCACCACGCACGTCATGAATCTGCTGCGCGAACAGAGCCGCACCAGGTAAGAGAGAAAGAGTTAAGCTAAACGTTATGAGACATGATAAGTCACTTATCGATAGCCAATAATCGATCATTGAACAGCAGAAACTTGATTAATATTTGCCTTTGCTCATCAGGCCCATCACACCCAAAGAAATCGAGCGCATGGTCCAGATCATACACAAGAAGTTCAGCTCAATCCAAATGCAGCTGAAACAATCGACCTGCGAGGCGGTGATGATACTGCGATCCCGTTTCCTCGACGCTCGCCGCAAGCGACGCAACTTCAGCAAACAGGCATCGGAGATACTGAACGAGTATTTCTACAGTCACTTGAGCAATCCGTATCCATCCGAAGAGGCCAAGGAGGAGTTGGCGCGCAAGTGTGGCATAACAGTAAGTCGCATTGGGGCTGATCACCCCATCATCAGCATCAGTGATGCCTATCGATATTTATCGCTGTTTGCTTGATCTGTTGCAGGTCTCACAAGTGTCGAATTGGTTTGGCAACAAGCGCATTCGCTATAAGAAGAACATTGGCAAGGCCCAAGAGGAGGCCAATCTGTATGCAGCCAAAAAGGCGGCCGGCGCCTCGCCCTATTCAATGGCTGGGCCACCGAGCGGCACAACAACGCCAATGATGTCGCCAGCACCGCCACAGGACTCGATGGGCTATCCGATGGGCGGCTCCGGTGGCTACGATCAGCAGCAGCCGTACGACAATAGCATGGGCGGCTACGATCCCAATCTGCATCAGGATCTAAGTCCTTGAGGATAGGCGGGCCAAAGCTAAACAACAGCAACAACAACAGCAAGCAAAACAACTAACATCAACAACAATTCATTAAATCCTTAAGTTTTTTTTTTTTTCTGTAATGGCAATGTGTGTGTGTGTGTATGTATGTGTAATAGGTGAGTGCGTGTGTGTGTGTGTGTGTGTGTGTGTGTTTAGCATACAATCAAATATGTATACGATTATGTCTTAATTTAGAAAGAGAAGTAAAACTAAGTTTCGGGCAATGCCTGAAATTTTGTTATCTAACAACAACAATACGCACAGGCACTGCATATAAATATGAATATATGTACATATATATATATATATATTTGGGCATAGTTGTCATGATTCAGTCGAAGCAAAAGCTCAGAGAAAAAATGGAATAAAAGTGATCAATTTATTTTGTAACTGAACTTGAATAAATATATACATACATATATATATTTATATATATCCATATGTGCATACACACACACTCACGTTGAATCTATAAACGTATATATCTATATACATAAATTAAATCTTTTACGTTGCAATATCAAATTAATTAATAAAACGTAAACTTTTTTTTAAATTTACACTTTTTTTTAAATTTTGTATGCGCTTAGCTTAAGTAAATTAGAAAGAAGAAAAGAAGAGTAAACTTTATATTCAAAATTGCAAACATAAAATTATTAATTTTTTTTTTAGCTTTTTTTGTAAACCTCAAATACGTAAAAAAAAGCGAAAACTTTCGACTAGGCATTAGTTTACAAAATAGTTTATATATATATTTTTTGTCGTAGTTTTTAAGCTGCAAACAAAACAATTTGTATACTAAAAAAGAACGCATGTATACTACAAAATACGAACTATATATATATACACATCTATATATATATATATATATCTATATATAAATAATACTATACAGCAAGAAGAAGAACAAATGTATACTAGAACGAAACTCCCATTTATCAAGCCTAACAAAAATACTAAGAAAAATTACTTAAAGAAAATACTAAAACATATAACTACAATTTGTATACCAGTTTACTGCTGTTATAACACTCGTATAACAGTTCAAAACACAAACAATTGTCAAAACACAAAGTATTACGAAAATCTTTAACAAACGAAAAAAAAAAAAAACAAAAAATACAAATTTTTTATTAAATATTTATGGCAAAATTTATAACAAACAAAAATCATGTATACGATGTAAATCAAATTTAGAACTCAACCATTTTTTTTTTTTTTAATTTTCATTTTGGTTTTGTCAAAAACTTTTTGTTGTACGCAAAAAAAAAAAAAAAAATGGAAAGAAAAACTAACAAAAAAAAAAAAAATTAATAAATAAATTACTTCCTCTTAGTATTTGCTGGAAAAAGTATTGTAAACAAATAAAAAAAAAAGATAAAAAATATTGTCAGCTAACTGTTAAAGGCAAACAGTTCGATACATACATATATATATATTTCTATATATATATATATGAAGTAATACTATAATTATTTTAAAAAATAAATACAACAAATGAACAACAATGCTATATTAAAACTAAATAAACAAAAAAAAAACAACAACAAACTTGTTCCAATAAATTTTGACTCCAGGGGTAGGGCTTGCCAATCTATTTATAAGATCTTCAAATCTCTCGAAGTAGACGGACAAACAGACTTGGCTAGATCGATACAGTTTGTCGTACTTATTAAGAATATATATACTTTATGGGGTCCCTTCTACGAAACCAATTTACTCAACTATGCCCACTTTCTAACATATACATATAGATAACGGATATTGCAACAATTAGTTTTAAAGATATTTGGTTTCATTTTTATTAAATTTGTTGTTCAACAATTAAGCTAGATGAGAAAAGAAATGTAAATCTTTATCGACACAGAGATGCAATTTGAATAAAAAACAAAAAAAAAAAAAAAAGAAGTAAGATACATAACTATATATATATACATGAAGGTTTGTGTAGGTTTAACTTTTATATACACATATACATACATATATGCATTCTCTCTCTCTTTCTCTTTCTCTCTCTATACATATATATATAGTACATGTATCAGAATATATAGTATCACATTGTACGATTCTTTGCAGCGAGTCGAGAAGCAGCAACTGTTTAAGGAGCCTTGCGCCTGCCTGGGCACATGCTCCAAATTGTGACTGGTTGATCGGAATTGGGTTGGGCACGGCTCTGGGTGTGGGGGGTGCCCTGACGGGCCGCGTCTCATTCGGACTTGGCCTTGACGTCGTCGCTGGCATTGCAATTGCGGCAGTCGGAGCTGGAGCTGTTGCTGCGAATGCTGCTTCTGTTGCTCTCTCGGCGATTCTCGCACAGGCCATTCGGTGGCAGCGCCTCGTCCTCGTTGAGGGCATCCGAGATGGCGCTGCTGATGCTGTTGCCACTGTGCTGCGATCCGCTCGGCACACAGGCGCAGGCATCGCACACGCGCACATCCGTCTGCCAGCCGCGCTCCAGCACGGGCATGCGGCGCTTCGAGCAGTTGCTGCAAACCGCTTGGCCGCAGCGTCGGCAATGGTGACGCCTACAGTCACCAGGTCCGTCCACTCCTGCAGCTCCAACTCTTGGTCCACTTCCACCATTGCTGCTGCTGCTGCTGCCGCTGCCGCTACTTCTGGTTTCTGTCTTGCTACTGCCCTTTGACTTGCCACGTTCGCTCGAGTTCTTGGCTAGCTCGAGCTCCTCGGCACGTCCAAAAACGGATTTGCATATGAAACAATTGGGCGATTCCGCATCAGGCACCCAATAGGCAGGACGTGCGCTATCCTTGATCATAGCTGTGGAATAACCAAAGAGTGTTAGCCGAGAGATTGAGATCTGATTGACTTGACTTACCCTTGGGATAGTCTATGGCCACGGCTGCAACACTGCTGATCGTATTATAGATCGTCTCGCCATATTTCCGCACCAGAATGTCGCCTTCATCATTCGTCGGACGAGTGCCTAAAGAGACATTGTGATTACAATTAATTTCGAATATAAATTATCTGCCGGAGAAGGAGGAAGATATAAAGGAAGAGAGGGAGGGATGACTATCTCAATGTCAGCAGTTATACCATTATTAATACAGAGACAGAGAGAGGAAGAGAGAGAGATTAAAAAATATGTAGCTATAAGCTTCTCTCGCTAACACTAACCTGCTCTCCCTCTCCTTTCTGCCCTTTTCTGTAGATCTTATTTCAATACTTCTTTTCGTAGCACTTCCTTATCTCTCTCTCTCTAACTCTCTCTCCCTAACTGTCTATTCTTCCAGTTCCCGCTCATTCATTTCATTCCTTGGCTGATTTCAGCTTCGACTATAGATCGAACTGATGCAGTTGCCTTACCTGGCGTCGCGTCCGACTTGCGCTGCAGCTGTTGATAGCAATCGTTGCAGACGCGAACTGGCTGCAGCCAGCCACGCCCCGGCACGGGCACCCTGTGCTGACTGCACGTGTGACAGAAGCCCTCGCCACAGCCGCGACAATGATGTTTTGGCATGCCAGACTTCTCAAAGCTGCGCCTGCAGGCGTGGCACATCTGGCAGGAAGGGAAAATGAAGACATAAGTGAATGCTTAGACGTAGCAGATACCCTGCAGCCATGACTTGCTTTTGATTTGCTAGCCACTTATAAGGAAATTAGCCGGAACGATATTTATCGATCTAGAAATGCTTGGCCATGACATGACTACAGGGTATACGAGTGAAACTATTTTGAGCGTACAATTATCTCCTGATTGGGCCGCCAATAGCTGGGCGCCACCTTGTCCGCCAGCATGCCGCTCAATGCCTTCGCCCAGGGCGCCGAAATATTCGTAAATGCCTCGCTGATGCTGTTGACGCTGTCGAGCACCATTTGGGCGGAATGCGCATTGGCACGCAGCGCCGCATTGCCACCTTTCCAGACATGCACGACCTGCACACTGCAAGAGATTGACGGAATCAGTTATCCATTGAGCTGGCTGCCTGAGAGAGCTGTACTTACTGCACCACCGACGCCTCGGGTGACTTATTGCCGTACCAATATTGGCGCGCCCGATAGATCTCGCCGCAGTACGGGCACTCGATCACGTCGCCCTTCCACACGTATTTGGCCAAGCCCGACCAGGCGGTGTCCGTCTGCGCCTGCGTTCGCACGCTGACCACGATCTCCTTGCCATTGTTGTAGCAGGCCTTGCACAGGTAGAGCTTGTTGCCGAACTGGTGCTGGTAGTTGCAGGGCTGCGTATTGAAGTGCGGCTCCCCATCGCTGACGTGCCCCATCGAGCGCTGGCAGCGGCGGCTGCAGGACTCGCAGTGGGCACCGCAGGTGAAGTATTGCTCCGGAAATGGATTGATTGCTTTCTCGATAATTTCGCCAGCGAACTTCTGATTCAGGAGTTTCATCGCCTTGAATACGACGGCGGGCTGGCGTGGTGAACGCACCGCCGTATTCTCTATCTCCAGATGCAGTGCATCGCTAATTTTTTTGAAATTCGTTGACTTATTCGCGTCCGTCTGGATACCCACGTAGCGCAGCGAACTAAACGCGTTCGTCTCATAATTCAGCAGTGCGAAGTTATTGCGCAGCTTGTCCTCGGCGCTCTCCTCGACGGCTGAGTGAATAGAAAGACAGAATAGACCATTACAAAGGATTCTTCAAAAATTTAACATTCTAATTAGATTCTTCATCTACCTGGTCTACCAAATTTAAGCAATCCTATCTAAGTTACAGCATCCAGACTTGAATATACATCTGTTATACAAGTCTAAATACCAAACTTCAATTCTCTAGCTTTTATAGTTATCGAAGAACGCAATTGTATAGATCGATTATTATCGATAGATATTGCACTTATTATATATGTATTCCCTTGCCAGTCTCTAGCTTTTCTAGCTGCCGGACAAATAAACATCGATATTTATCGATACATTAAATAGTACATACTGCTCTCCAGCGGCTTTGTGTAGTGAGTCTCATGGAATATGATCACAGCTGGTCCCAGAGTGCTGCCATTGCCCATGGCCTGCAGCGCCTGAGTGAAATGCAGGCAGAACGCCTTCGAGGCGGTGCCCAGAAACTCGTACATATCACTGTGCAAACGCTCCGAGCGTGTGCGATAAACCACAATATCCGAAATGGCTAAAATCTGTGGAAAACCAGAGAGCAAGCAGCTCAAATGAAAAGTCGAAAGTTATCGATAAATCAACACATACCTTGAGTAGCATGCGCATGCGTTTGTTGCTTTTGGCCGTGGTGCCCAACAATCCCTCCGTGTCTAGGCAGAGGACACCCTGTTCCCGTTGCATGGCCGCATAGACGCCAATCGTGCAGGAGCTTTGCTCTGGCGATGTGCGGAACACGGGCTCGCCATCGAAAAATACCTGATTCATCGTATGCGATTTGCCATCTCCAGTGTTGCCAAATATTGAGATCACTTTGATTTTGTCCAGACTCTGACACTTCAACTTCTTGCAAAACAATTCCGGGGTCGCTATCTGCAGATTTTCGTCGGCATCGAGAAAGAGAAACGCTCGCGGTGTCGATCCGTTCTCATTATCGATCGAGTCATGCTCATTTGTATTGATGAATGGTATCGATTTGAACTCGGCATCGTTTATCACATCCAATCGCAGGGCCTCATCCTGCATATATATATTTAGGTGTGTGTGTGTGTGAGTTGTTGAGCACAGCAGAATGAGTGAGAGAGCGAGAAAAAGAGAGGGAGAGAGAAAGTGAACATGAATGTTAAGCGAGTGAGTGAGTTTTTGCATTATGTCGCGCACCTCTGTTATGGAAATTAGAAAGGCCATCGCCAAAGCCGAATTGCTGCGATTGAGTAAGCCGCTGTGTTAAGCAGCTGTGTAAATTAATTGTTTTACAATTCACAGTTGGCCCAGCAGCTGGCTGAGCGGCTGAGCGCTGATTTTTATGACTCAGCGTAGCGCCTTGCGCACAGCGTTTGCCGCGACTACTCAAAAAGTGACGACGCAATTTAAAATAAATAAAAACAAATAAAAAATAAACGTCGAGCATTTCTTTTGTTATATTTGCCTGGAAGCATGTGCACCTATGTGTATGTGTGTACGTGTATATGCATGTGTGTGTGAACAGCAACAGAACTCTGCTACGTTAACAGCTTGTTTGCATTCTGCTCATGCAGCTATTAACAGTGTGCACTTAACCCTTACGTGTGCATCTAGTTTTCAGCTTGAAGAATAGTCTAAGTCTGAGTCATAAACAATTTAGTTGTTAGCAATGAAATCGCTTCAGCTCACTTGTTGATTAAGGTAATGATTTCACAATTCAACAAATTATTGCATTAAAAGATCTTCGACACTACCCTCTGAAGGGCCTAATTGCAATTATTGAGCATTTACAGTTTGCTAACAGTTTTTGTACTCTAAATGCAATTTAAACGATTTCTGATTACGCTTTTGTTGATTTTTTACTGTCGCGCTGGGCAGCTTGAAATTGTAAATAAAAACAAAATAAGCACGTATATGGAATACTGCTGTGGTTCATTGTTGTTGTGCGCCTTATCAAGGGCTTATCAGTGCCTGCGACTAGTGATGGCAAACGGAGCTGCCTCGACAACAAAGGCACAAGCGTAGAACTGTTATTGATGTCGAGCACTTGCTTATGTTGTTGATATCGTTGGCTTTGCCGTGCCCCTTTTCGCATTTGTAAAATGCGACGCAGCTGTTTTTTTTTTTTTTTTTTTTTTTTTTTTAGTTGTTGTTTATTTTTGTTTTTCTGTTGGGCTGGGCTTACAGCCGTTTAAGTCTATGTGCTAAAAGCCTTACTATAATTTATTCACTTTAATGCATCTGTGTTTGTGCAAAACAGCTGCGTATGCCTGAATGTATGTATGCGTGTATGTGTGAGTGTTTGTTTTTTTATCAACGCGCGTTTCATGAGCAAAACTGAATTAACAATGCGCAATACTTTGGAATCTAAAAACAATAGCAAATTAATTGATCGAAAATTGGCACATGTGTCACGCTACATACTGCATTCACTGCTGTTCTGTTATATTTGCAATTTATTATTAACAAGGCCGCTTACCTGGAAAAATGGCATCGGTTGCATTATTGACGATTGATTTTTGTTTGTTGTATCCAAATTGATCATTATTGTAGAGCTGCTTCTGCTTCGCAAAGGATTTTCGTTGCAGCTGCAAACTGCAGCCAATTGTAATAAATATGTACGTATATGGTAAGTAGAGGTGTGTGTGTGTGCGCGTGTTTATTTGGCTAAGCGTGCGGCTAGCTAACTGCCAATGGCGGTGTACTTGATTAACTGCTTATCAATTCAACTGGCGTGTCTTTTTTGGTTTTTATTTATATATGTATATGTATGCTGCCTTACACATTTATTCAATTTTACTATTCAATTTAGCACCACGACCAACAACAAACGACAAGAACCCGCACGCATTGTCAAAAAATTAAAAGCAATACTCTGTAATAGAGATGCGAGCTATGCACCGATCAATATATCGATGCACTATCGTGCTCAGAGATGGCTGCTTGCCGATATTACATAAAACAGCTGCTGACCGATGATTAATTAATCATCACAGATATAGTTCGTTGAAATCATTATTAGTTTACGAAAACATGATAAGGTATTTGTCACTTGTAGCTATTAATTTTGATAACTTCAAACCCATATTTATCACAACATTTGTTTGATTTGAAGTATTTTTTGCAATCTCATAATCGATTGCCAGTATCGATGATATAAATGGTTGGAGTATCGTCATGTGCTGAATCGATGTTTCGATATGCCATGATATCAACATCCCCAATGTGTGTGTGCGCCGCAAAACAAAACGCGTATTGTACGGGTACGGTGCGGGCACACAGCAACGGCGAACCCCCAAAATATTTCTAAATTGGCTGTGCTTTCCAAAAACGACGATTCGGTGAATTAATTTGCCAAATAAATATAACAAGAAATACCGTATTGGAAATGTCCTGAATAGTGCTGATCGTGTTTTTTGTTTTTATTGTGTTAGTGTACAACTCCCGTGTGGCTGTGTGTATCGTCGTCTCGTGTATGGTGCTAAAATTTACACATACCCACCTACACACACTCAAACACAACACACAAAAACACACAGGCGCGCATATATCTACAATACATACATAAGACGTATACATTGTAAGTGTAGAAAATTTCTGCTGCTTTCTTTTGTTGCCTTATTCGTTTGCATTGCCCCCAGCTAGTCTGCCTTAGGTGTATGTGTATGTGTGTGCGTGTCGCATATTGTCCGTATATTTGAAAAGGGGTTGCCTTACCCCAAGAGGGTGGAGTCCAAAATTTTAGTACGTATATTGCTTGGTTTTTTTTCTCATCTTCGAATGGTCAACCAAACACAACTCATACATACATACGTTTCGTTAAATTGAAACGGTAACGGTATTTGCCGTTAAATAGCCACCTATTGTACAGCAATTAGGATGAATGAGTGCTTTAAATAAACAAATATCTGAACAAAAAAAAAAGAAATAAATAAAAAAAAAAAATCCGATTATTTTGCCTGCCGTCTAAAACTGAAAACTCAATTCATTGTTTTCTCGGCTGTTTCTGAACTCTTGATTGTGGTTTGGGGGTGGGGGTTGTATGAGCTTGTGTGTATGCGCTCAGCGCTCGTTGTCAGACGGCAAAACGGAAACGAAAAATTTTCATTCAACGTTTTTCTTGGTTCCATTTGATTTTTATTGTGCCATTGCTCCTTGTGTGTAGATGCATATCTGACTGTGTGTGTGTGTCTGCATATGCAGCATTGAGTTGTACTTTCTCGTTCAATTGAATTGGTTGAAACGTTCATGTATTTAATGAACTAATGTGTTATTGAAGTAACATCGTTAATTTGCTCATTTAAGTTCAATTGGCTATCAATTCATTTATTCATTATTGACTATAATTTTACCAAAAAAGTTTTCATAGCAAATCAAACAAAATTGATGGATATAAACATATATATATCTGTGATCTAATTCAATTGATCAGCTTAACTAGTTGCAATGAACCAACGTCTGAACAAGACAGCACAGCTCCAGTGCAGCATACATATATGTACACACAAGCTCTCATATACACCGACACATGCATGCATGTAAGTGCGCGACAATGACGAGACGGCGCGCTCTCTGCTTACATGCTTTTGCCGGCTCTGCGCTCTCTCGAGGAGACATACACAGGCACACACACACACACATGCAAGACAATCTAACTCACATGCTGATAAATGCGGCAGTCATGCATATTGCATTTTGTTTATAACAAATTGCTTGCATATTCTATTCATTTGCTTACGCCACCCACACGGCCATACATACACATAAACACTCACATATGCAATGTCTAGGCTGCTTTCACAGACGCATGCACAGTCAGACATACAACATACATACATACTATATACATGCGCTCTCACTAACTCATGCTTTCTCTCTCTCCTTCTGTCTCTCTTTCTTTTTGGCTTTTGTCGCCTGCGTCTATTTTGCATTATTATTACAGCGCGACGCATCACCGGCATAACAACAAAAACAGCAGCAACAGCAATAATAATTATTATTATTATTGTGAGTTGGGCGCAGCGTGCGCTGCTGCTGCTGCACAGCGCCACAGCCAAAACAAAGCAACAACAACGTACATACGTACACACACCATACTCGCATACAAAACATCTGCACAGCTGCTTACGCACATAGATAAACAGCATAAAATACATAAGCGCATACGCATATTTGCATTTGCATAAAAAGTAACCAAAAAATACCAAAACACACACATACATACATCCATACATACAACAAAAATACCAATCAATGGCAGATTTAATGCGTTTGGGTAATGTGGACGTTGTCATACAGAAAGATAAACTCGGCTCGCCAACGGGCGGCTCCGATGACGGCAACCTAGCGGCATTGGGCGGTATAACGGGTCTCGGCGCCATGATGGCCGCTGGTGGCATTGATTTGAACGATCTGGCACAGGAATTGGATCAGGATGAATTCGATGGACCGCATATGCTGAATGGTGAGTGTTGAACACATATGTATGTACATACATACATGTATGTATGTATGTATATAAATACATTCAATGAATCAGTGCCCTTTGTATGCACTCTATTATTTTATAGAACCGGTTCGCAAAGCGAACTGGTGACTGTTCGCTGCCCCCTAATTATAAACATATGGCAACATTCATACAAATCTACTTTAATGCATATGTATGTATTTACATATACATACATATGTGGATGTATAGATAGATTGCCTGCCTCTAAACAAACACACACACGCACACAAATGCGGTTAAGTATATGTGTGTTTACATTAGGTGAATCATCAGCTGTTTGTAAGCGCAGCCTTGTGACTGGCTCTAGGCTGCCAAGGTGCAATGCACGGGCTACTGTCTGTTTTAAGCGCGCGTGCCAATGCGTCATGCGGCACAAATTCAAAAACAAAAGAGAAAATAAAGCTAAAGCTTTGGCAATTATTGCGTCTGCGTAGCTGTTTGTGAGTCATTCGCTTAAGTCGCTCTCTGCCCACTCTCTCTCTCTCACTCTCTCTTTCTTTCTTTCACCTACAAATGATCGCTGACAGCCTTGCCAGCTCTCGTTGTCTCTCTTTCAGATATCTTTGAACAACATGCGTGACCTTTACCAGAATGTGTATGTGTGTGCGTGTGCGTGTGCGCTTATCGCATTTCATTTGATAAACAACAAATGTGTTTGTTGACAATTGATCACTGTCAACATTTTTTCTATGGCATTATATTGACAAAATGGCCGCTGCCCATAGGCTAGCTGCATTTCATGGCATGCTATCGGTTATCACACGCACACATATGCATTGTATATGTGTACAGAGCTTTAATCAGCAATAAATATGCTCACACTAATACTCTTCAATATATACGGAAATATTTATTTATTTTATTTTTTTTTTGCTTTTTGTTATGTATTTAGTGTGTTTAGAAACTGCGCAGCTTGCGGTCATTTTATTGTTTAATAATTCTTATGATTTCATCATAAGAGTATATAGCAAGTGCAACCACAACATACACAGACACACACATATACATATGTATATGCTTTCATACATATACATATATGTATGTATATATATTTAATAGATTCCAGCCCATTGCAGCTATCGCCTCATATCGATAGCAAAAATTGCATTTAATATTGTCAGCTGGCTGTGGCATCGAATGTGTGCATATGAGGATTCGTGTAGCAATTGCTGCACATTGTTATCGATAATTATCGATGTGCTTAAATACAGGATATTTAAACAAAAGAGATATTTTTATAGTAAGTTTTTGTTTGTAGTGGCAATATCTGAATTTGTGATCGAAATTCCTTGTCACACATCGGTTTCTATCAATTATGCATCTGTTATCGTTAAATGATTATCTACTTAGACATATAGTAAACTTATCTACGGCAACTGAAATTTGCTATTTTTTGGTTGCAGGCGAACGCCCGGCGATAATAGCTCCGCCGGAGAGTGAATGGTATCATGGACGATTGGATCGCTATTCGGCAGAGGCACGTCTGCGTGGCAGCGGCAAACTGGGCAGTTATCTGGGTGAGTATACCATATATAGACGTGTATTATCTCTCATCCATGCATCTACATGTTCTTATGTGCGCTTTCTATTCTCGTTCAAAGTACGCGAAAGTGATCGCAAGCCTGGTTCCTATGTGCTCAGCTATTGTGGACGCACAGGCATTAATCATTTTCGGTAAGTTTGCACGACCAACGGATACTATTGTACAAAAAATCGATAGCTCGATAAACCTGATGTGTAGTCTAGAAATATATCGATACCTATTGATAATATATTTAACTTGTCCATTTCTCTCTATCCTTGTAGCATTACGGCCGTTTGCGGCGACTTTTACATCGGCGGACGTCAGTTCATTTCGCTAAGCGATCTCGTTGGGTATTATACGTCGTGCAGTGATCTGCTGAAGCGCGAACGTCTGGTCATACCCGTTGCACCGCCGGAGCCAGTGAATGATAAGAAACGCGTGGTTGCCATTTTGCCGTACACGAAAATGCCGGAAACGGATGAGCTGAGCTTCCAGAAGGGCGACATCTTCTTCGTGCACAATGACATGGGCGATGGCTGGCTGTGGGTAACGGCCCATCGCACTGGGGAGCAGGGCATGATCTTTCGTGAGCTGGTCGATGATCTGGACGTGTCTATCGATCCCAATACGGTCTTTCCCTGGTTCCATCCAAATTGCACCAAAAACGAGGCCGTCGATATGCTGGTCAAGGGTGAGTAGACAATACGACGAGTCGATAAGCCATGTTTGAAACGTCATTTAAATAAGTTTAAATAGTATCAGTCAAGTCAATGTTAATGACTAGTCAGTCTTATTAGAGTTGAACAGACGATATTCAATCTTCGCTAGCTAGGAAAGGAAGATTTCACTAACTGTTATTCTTACTCTCCATTTTGCAGCTGGTCCTGGCAGTTTTCTGGTGCGACCCAGCGACAATTCACCCGGTGACTATTCGCTCTTCTTTCACATCAACAATCAGATACAAAGATTTCGCATTGAGAAGAAAGGCGTACGCTATCTAATGGGGGGTCGAACGTTCGAATGCCTCGATGCTGTGATTAATCGTTATCGCAAGGAGCAAATTGTCGAAGGGCACTCACTCAACCATCCCGTCGTCAATGGCACCCAGCCCGAGTTCAGCCAACAGTACGTGGTGGAGAAGGCGGCCGAGAAGATCTATGCCACGCTGCGCGAGTGCCGCGACCAGATTGGCCTGAAGAAGATCAAGGGCATCAAGCATCACGGGCATCTCAACAAGAAGTCGGACAAGACGACCAAGTGGAAGCAGCTGTACTTTGCGCTGATCAACGACGGCACCGAGACGCAGCTCTGCTTCTATGACAATCCAAAAAAGACTAAACCAAAAGGCCTCATCGATTTATCGTGCGCCTATCTATATCAGTGCCATGACTCGCTCTGGGAGCGACCCTACTGCTTCCAGATCGTGGAGCGAGCCCTGCCCTGCCTGGCCACCGTCACCTATCTGTGCGCCCCCAGCCAGGAGAGCTATGTGGAATGGATCAATGCTCTGAAGGCCCAGTGCGATTCGCAGCTGAGTCGCGCCCAGAAGAAGGTGTCGCGTCTGCGTGAGCTGCGTTGCCTCAACTTGCATGTGCTGGAGGCGCATCGATTGCCATTCAAACTCGTGCCACATCCCTATTGCAGTATTTCCCTAAATCAGGTCAAGGTTGGCAAGACCAGGGTCAAGATAGCGCCCGAGCCCGTCTGGGAGGAGGAGTTTGTGCTTGAGTAAGTGTTTCGCTCACAATACATATTTTGCAATATTTACATTGTTCTATTCCATTTCGTTTCATACTTTTAGTGACGTACCGCCAGACGTTGTCTCCCTGACAATTACCGTCGTCTCGCGCGGCAAACGTGGCAAGGACTCGGAGGTGGCCGAGCTAACGATCGACTTGGCCAGCCTGAAGAACGGCCAGGAGACCGAGGACTGGTACAAGCTGACGGGCATGACGCCGATGGGCGAGTGGGGCTCGCTGCGCTTGCGCATGCGCTATCTGGATGATCTGATAATGCCGTGCGAGGAGTACAGTCCGCTGCAGCAGCTCCTGCTCGAACCAGAGCTGTATGCTGTGAAGGCGCTGGCCGAGCTCTGTCACAACGATCGCGTGCCATTGGCCACGGCGCTGTTGCGTGTGTTCCGGCACGAGAAGCGCGAAACGGAATTGATACGCATCCTCTGCCAGGCGGAAGTGGCCCGGGAGAACGAGACAACGACCCTGTTCCGTGGTGCATCGCTGGCGACGACCCTCATGGACTTGTACATGCGCACCGAGTGTAGCGGCTTCCTGCAGTCGGCCGTCAGCGAGACGGTGCAGCGCATTCTCGAGAGCAAGCAGTCGGCCGAGCTGAATCCAACCAAAATGGATGTCAACGACGACGCGTGCACCAACGCCGAATTCCTCTTGCAGATACTCGACCTGGTCACCCAGTCGATATTCACGTCGCCGGACGCTTGTCCGCGCAACGTGCGCTACATCTGCAATTGCTTGCAGAAGGCGGTCGTGGCCAAGTGGCCGACGGAGCGTTTGGTGCGCACGCGCGTCGTATCCGGTTTTATATTCCTGCGTCTGCTCTGTCCCTCGCTGCTCAATCCACGTCAATTCGGCTTGGTCAGCGAGACGCCACCGACGGCGGCAACCCGATCCCTGATCATGGTGGCTAAATGCTTGCAGAATCTCGCAAATCTAATCGAATTTGGCGGCAAGGTAGGTCCAATGGGCCGACTATCTAGAGAGGCGTCTGGATTAATCGATTTCCTTGCTCTTACAGGAACAATATATGGAGGTGGTGAATCCATTTATACTCAAGAACAAAGAGCGCATGATTGTGTTCTTGGATCAGTTGTCACAAGTTACCGATCCGAATCCGCCGTTGGCTATGTTTGGCGAGCAGAATACTAATCACAATGCACAGGATACGGGTGAGCCAGATAAGCACTTCTCGATAATTATCGGTAGTTATATGCTGTTTCTTTCTTTCATAGGTCGCGAATTAGCCACGTTGCATCACATTTGCGTTTCGTATTTGCCGGAATTGCAGGACCTTTCGCACATAATATCGATCAAAAAGCTGGTGACCGTCACCGATATGTTATCGAAGCACAAATTGAAATACCGCGAGATGATCAGCTAAGATGATGACCGATACTCCCAACAGTCAGTTTATATATATACAAATATATATAGTATATACATTTTTATATAGATATTTACATATATAGTTGAAAACCATACCCCTTCCTCCCCCAACCCGCCTCCAACAAGGAAAGAAATTGGAATCATCAATCATTATCTAGTGCATATTGGGAGAATAGTTCCAATGGTTTAGTCAAGCTTTTCTCGCTCCATTCATTGGGTTGTTTTACTTTCATATTTTGTTCTTCCTCTGATTTTATGTTCTCTTCCACATTTAAATATATATATGTAGCAAGCATCATATATATATAGGATCGTATCTTTTTTTATTTTTATATATATATACAATATTAAGAAATGCAGCTAAATGAAAAAGAAGGAAATGAAATAATATTAGTAATTAGCCAGGTCAAAAAATGTGTTCAGCAAAAAACATTTTTTTTTTGTTTTTCGAAAAAAGAAAAACAAAACACAACAAACACACAAAAGACAAAACAAAAAACACGCGTGGCCATTAATACATAATAAAAGCTAAATTTAAACTTAAATGAAAGGAATCCAAAAATTAATGCAATATTCTATAAAAGCGAAACGAAACGAAAAACCTTAATTTTTAGCTTAAATATATATGCATAATATATGTATTATTATTAAAGAATGCAAAACTCAATTATTCAACTATCAACTATATCTCGATTTATGTATTACTTATTATTATGTAAATTAGAAACTTGAAATGCATTTTCAACTAACTCTTACTTTCGTATTTGATATATGTTATTATTATTTTTTTTTTTTAAATCTTATCTTGTATGCAGGCAGAATTTGTTTTTCTCTCTATCTCTATCCCTCTCTCTGTGTCTTGACCATATATCTATTTCTCTTTCTATTCAGAAATTTAAGCAAAGATATTAGCAAGCAAAGAACATAGTTGAACACTTTTAAGTTCAAAATTTTTGTAATTTGTAAACGCATCAAAATGAAGAAAAGCAAAAAAAAAAAAAAAATAGTTATCTATATATATACATGTATAGTATGTATACAGCATCTGCATCCTAGTCAAAAGAACAGCAAACAAAACAAAAATAAAGAAAACTTACGAAAAATAATAAAAACAAATCAGAATCAATGGTGTTTATTTTTATGTCATAAATGACAAGAGTTTCTTACAAAAGGCGTATTAAGTTAAAATTCGAAAATTATTTTGAAATTAATATCTGGCGCAAATATCGATAACAAATGAACATAAGTACAATAATATGTGTGTTGCTCTCGCTAGGAGTGTGGATAGTGGTGCAGAATAATTTGGCGTCAAATATCGATAACAAATGCACTCAATTATCGCATCACTATAGAGGAGCAGCTGATCGACGATAACGTTTGCACTTGGTTCATTTGCTTAAGAATAAACGACTTATATTAAATCATACAATATAATGGCACTAATACCGCCAGTAACACGGCTTAGCGCCTCTATAATACGCATTCTCGGCTGCAATCCCAGCCCGATGACACTGCAAGGAACAAACACTTATTTACTGGGCAATGGCAAAAAGTGCGATTTGAATTTCTGTCCGATCCAAAGTTCAATTTTGTTCTTTTCTCAGGCGAATTCTTATTGACACTGGTGATGAAGACGTACCGCAGTATATAGATCATTTAAATGGCGTATTGCGGGAGGAGCAGGCAACAATCAGCAAAATTATACTCACGCACTGGCACCACGATCATGTGGGCGGGGTCAAAGACATTGTGGGCAACAAGCAACTGGCGGAGAAAGGTGCGAAACACCTGCATAGTTAATGCTACTTTATTTAAATGTGTGTGTCCTTGTGCGTTTTTATTAACTGTAGTGCCCATCAATGCAGATTGCCAGGTTTACAAGTTTCCGCGCAGTCTGGAGGACTCGAGCGATGATTCCTGCAAGGAAATACCCTCTCACATATCTGTGCAGCAGCTCAAGGACAATCAGGAGCTGTCCGTCGCTGGTGCCAAAGTGCGCATAGTACACACACCTGGCCATACAACGGATCACGTCGTGCTGACCATGGACGACGGCACACTCTTCAGCGGCGACTGCATACTGGGTGAGTGAGGAATAGTAATCCTCCAGAGTTTCTATTGAAATGTGATGTATGCTTCGCAGGCGAGGGTACCGCCGTCTTCGAGGACCTCTTCGACTATATGCAGAGCCTGCAGAAGATTCTGAATATCGCACCATCCATCATATATCCCGCTCACGGCAATATCATACTAGATCCCGTCGAGAAGATTCAATTTTATATCAATCATCGCAACCAGCGTGAGGAGCAGATTCTACACTTCTTCAGCCAAAGGCCGGGCAAGGCGTGGCAGGCTCTCGATGTGGTCAAGGCCGTCTATAAGGAGACACCCGAGCAACTCTGGCCAGCAGCGGCCTACAATGTCAGCCATCACCTGAGCAAGCTGCTCAAGGAGCACAAGCTGAGGCTCAACGGTGAGCTGAGTGGCGAGAAATTATACGAGTATCAGCCTAACAGTGCGCTCTGATGAGCCCACCTAACACTAACTACTGTTAATAACCCTATATATTTTGTATATATGTATGTTGAATTGTTAATTATATATGTATGAAAATGAGACAATATATGAGTTGCTGTAATGCATATGTTCGGTTATTAATGTTATGCTATGCTATCAGAGGTAAATTGAGGGATAATGAGCACATTTGGGTAGCGCAAATCAAGTAGAGAATTGGACTGTTGAAAATATATCAGAATATCAAAATATCGATAATTTTGTATACAAGTATACATATCGAAATATTTATTGCCCGAATATCGAATTTCTTGCGATATTTTTCATATATATTCTTTGGTCACTCTTGTAATATGTAGCTTGGTTCACGTAAAATGAAAACAATATTAGATATGGTGAAATCATATTATTCTGACATTAAAAATGGAACAGCCAAGTGCAATTTGTGCTTGAAAGTCATAAAAACAAGTGGTAACACATCAAATATGGCGTCCCATTTGAAAAACAAACACTATGATGCTTTTCCAAAGTGCAACCAAAACAAGGTTTGTGCGTATGTGTGTGTGTAAGTTTAAAGCCCGCGCTTTCTTGGAAACACACACGATTGAATTTCATTTAGATTGGCTCGCAAATTATGATTCTGAATTATTTATTATTCGTTTCTCTAACTCATTAGGTTTCTATGAACTCTGGAGAAAACCAAACAACTCAACTATCAATCAGAAGCGCTCAATATATAAAAGGTAAGGCTAACGTTGCGAAAGAGCGAATCTGAGTTGCGTTTTCGCATAATATATGTAGCTGTTCTTATAACGGTTTGTTTCAAACGATTTCAGAACATTATACATCTGATAATGGCGTGTACAGCTCGTGTCCTTTTGAGACAGTTATAGTTGCGAAAGAAGAAATGAAGCCCAGGCAATCGTTACGCAAATTGGAGGAGTTTGAAGATTCGCAAAACCCAGAATTGTGTCAAAACTTGGGTGAACAGTGCAACTCCGATGAGGAAGAGGCTTTTACCAAAAAAGAGAAAAAAATTAAATTAAGCATGCCTTCTCAACTGTTGGCCATTGATAGCGATAAATTAAAGCTTTTCGATAAAAGAGACAATGCACCAAAGGCCGACGATGACCTGTGCTTTTTTGAGAGCCTTCTACCATATATGAGAATGATGGACATGAAAACAAAATTGCTTTGCAGAATGGAAATTCAGAAGGTTGTTCTTTCTCATTTTGGAGAGGGAAATGATGCGGAAAAAAATAAAAATAATAAATAGTAAAAAAATAAATTGTTAAAAATATTTACATAGTTACCTCAAAATTATTGTAAGTTTTTTATACGGCGTTACGGGATGTACGACAAAATGTGCCCAACACTTTTCTAGTCTTCAATGAATTTTCTTCAAAACATAATCAAAACCTGTTAATAACATTTGTTGCTTAACAGCATGTTAGGCAAATGAATATTACATTTCACATATTATTCCACTAGTTTCTATTTATTCTATACATTAGCATTTACAAAAAGCCGACTATGAGCTACGTTTTCACTAACTAGCGCTTGCCCTTGCCCTTGCCACCTTTGCCACCTTTGCTGCCCTTTTCGCGTCGCTTCTTGGCCACAATGGAGCGCTTGTCCTTCTTTTCGCGCGGATCGACGACACGATAGCGTCCCTTGACGCCAGGTGGACGTCGTGCACGACGCGAGGCTGTGTGCTTCTTGGCCACCACATAGGTGATCTCCTTCTTCTTCTCCTGCGCCTTCTTGTAGACCTTCTTCAGCTGCTTGGCCTTCTCCTGGGAGGTGGCGTCCGCATTCTCCATGATCTTTTCGGCCATCTTCTTGGCCTTCGCCAGGCGCTTGGTGGCCCGTCGCTTTTTGCGCGCCTTCGCCTCCATCACCTTCTTGATGGGTCGCACATTCAGCTCCTGCACCTTCCGTTGGTACTCCTCCGTCAGCTCCTTGGGCACCGGCTGCGGCTTCGTCATATGCTCGGCCTCGTCCTGCACAAACCAAACGGGCAGGTTCTCATCATTGAACGCATAACGATTCCATGCGGCATCCACCAATTCGCGTCGCGTCTTCTTGCCACGCACGAGCAGAGCACCCAGAGCCAGTTCCTCCTCGGACAGGCGAATCTTCTTTGCCTTTGGTGCTAGAAACGGGAGTTAATGAATGGATAAGTTATAATGGTTAGTTCGTACATAAAAGTCTGTATCGTATATAATCAAAAATAAATTTAAAAATGCGCTTTTATCTGTCTATCTCTGTCTTTTTACCTTCATCAGATATATAATGTTTTATCTGGGATCTAGGAGCTCCCTTGTTACACTTACTTTCTGCACTTTCGCCTCCTTAGCAGATATCCCTCATTTCAATCCTGCACTTTGGGTAGCGCTGCTCATCATATATTGATACAGCTATCTCCTTTCCTTCTTTAGCATAGCTAGCAGTGTATCTCTATCTCTATCTTTTCTATTTTCTGACCTTTCATAATCATAGTCCACAGACAGAAATCCTTCGCATTTTCATCTCTACCTTTAACAATCTCTATCTAACGGATTTCTATATGCTCTTCTCTCCATTTTCTCTCACCTTTAGCCATGTCTCCTGCCACATTATCCTTATCCACTTCCTGCTCCGAGTCCGAGTCAGATGACTCCGAACTGCTGTCCTCCTTTTGCACATCGTGCCTGGCACGCCGTTTGGCCTTTTTGCCAAGGGCTAAGGTGCCGGCATCTCCATCCGTGGACGGACGATTCTCGCCGAGCACAGCGACTCCTTTGGCCTTGTACGCCTTGGCCAGATTATCCAAGTCAAAGTTCTCCTCATCGTCGTCGTCCTCGTTGCCAATATTCTGCAACGTGTCCTTTTCATACCACAGAGCGACACGCTGTTGTCGTCGCGTGTCCTTGTCCCGGAAATCCCCCGACTTGATTAATGGATGCTCGCCTCGCTGTTTCTTCTTCTTGCCCTTTGTATTGGACGACTCCTGATCCTCATCGTCGTTGTCGCTCAGGCCGAGTCCTTGTTGATCGTAGTCGCTGTCGCTGTCCTCATCTTGGCTCAGCTCCGGCTCGTCCTCGTTCTCGTAGTTGGCATCGTCGTCCATGCGTTTGTCATCCTTGTCGTATTTCTTGTATTTGGGCAATTTGGGATGCTCGACGGGCTCGCCCTCCACATCGAAATCGGGTTGAACGTCGAGCATGTTGTTCAGCTCGGTAATGCTGTTGATGCCCTTTAGATCGAAGATCTCCTGCTCGCCTTCGTCGACTGGACCGTCATCGCCCTTGATGACCATGTTGAGGTTCATCTTTTCGTGGAGTTTCGCCTTCGACTTGAGCGTCTTTTTGCGTTTGCGCTTCAGCTCCTTTTGCTCCTCCTCGGCGAGAGTTTCAATTTGTTGCTGCAGCTCGGCATCCTCCATATCTTCAATCTGTTCTTGGGTCAAAGGAGCTGGCTGCTTCTCTGTCTCTGGCTCCTCTATGACGCCTTCTGGTTCCGTTTTGTACAGCTCCTCCTTGATGTGTTTCCACCAGAGCAGCAGTCCCTTGATGTCTTTGCGACCTAGCACCTTCAGATCCTTGCAGCACTCCAAGATCTCGCTCGTCGTCCTCTTGTGCTTGGCGATGCGCTCATCATCGATGCGAATGGAGCCGATGCCCTGAAGGGCAGCCAACGCATTCTCCGCCTTCATGAACTCCGACGCAGCCAGATCGTTGCGCAGGGCAATATCTTGTTCCGTGTAGCCCTCGGCCTTGACGCGCTTCTGTTTCTCTGGATGCAGCAGACTATTCTTCTGCTTGCCTTCTAGGTCCAGCTCCTCGAACACATATTTTGCGTCCAACAAACGTGGGTCGATGCGATCCGGTGCCAGGTACCCCTGGCAGACGACGAAGATTTCGGCGGATTCCTTACGTGAGGCACTGGGCTTGGTGGCGTGCACCTTCTTGAAGAGCTGCTTGAGTACCCAGAGCAGCGCATTGTAATCCTTAGAGCGGAAAACCTTCGTTACAAACCAACCGCCGCCACGGAGGAACTGTGTGCCCAGCTTTAGGGCATTCAATGTGAGACAGATCTGCTGGTAGGCATCGTAGAGCCAATTGCGTCCAACATTTGGCGCACCATCGTGCAGCACCACATCAGCTTTCCAAGACTGCAGCTCCTTTGTCAGCGACTGGCGGCATTTATCTGTGGTAATGTCCTCGACGAGGCCAATGCAGCCGGCAATTGGACGTATTGGGAATAGATCGACGCCGATGACAATGCTGGAGACGGGCATATTCTGTTTGGCCACCTGCATCCAGCCGCCAGGTGCGGCGCACAGATCGATGCATACCTGCGACTGTTGTAGGAAACCAAATTTGCGATTCAATTGGATGAGTTTGAAGGCGGCACGCGAACGGAAGCCAGTCTCTTTCGCCAACTGGTAGAATTTATCTTTGCGCGTCTTTCCTACTTTTGTTTTCTTGCCCATTTTGTTGCTGTCGTCAACGAAAACTCAACCGAAAATGGAAAAAGAAACAGAACACGCCGCGAGTAGCGCGTTGCACGTGTTTAAAGTTTTTTAGAAGGCTGTCAGCGTTGCCAGATGATCGCGACGCGGCCACATAAAAAAATAGTTATCGATAAAGCTGGCGTGTAAGCATCGTTAGTTGTTCAATTGAAAATATTGTATATGGAAACAACAAAATATTGAATCAATTAAATAAGCAAACACCAAGTCAAGTGCAATAAACAAATCATTTTTTAATTCAAAATGAACTGCTCCTACTTTCTGCACTCTGTTCATTTATTGCTCATATCTATCGATACTTTGTGCTGTTTGGCTCTCTCATCACTAAGCTCGAACCGTGTGCCGCATAGTTGTTATTTATGTATTTAAGTTGAATTTTTGTATTAAAAAATTATATAATTAACATGCTGCGCACTGTTCTAAGCGATTTGGCACGCCTGCGGTATGTATAAAACATAGCATATTCCTAAATGTCTTATATATATTAGTTTTCTCTGATAAAAACAGGCTGAACGGATTCGTTACACAAGTTACACAAGTCCGCGAGAAGGGACACCTGAACCGGCCGCGTTTAAGGAATCCGTATTGGTTTATACGACAACAGCGCTCAGTAAGCTATCTAATCTCAGTAAGTCGACAACTGGTCTACCAATGTGAAATCCTTACAGCAAACGGATGATCAAGTGACTGGCGAAAATCGCAGCTTCATCAAGGAAGTGATCCATGATACCTACGGCACTCCGGCTTTAATTAAAGGCGTACAAACCTACGAACAGAAGCAGTTGATCAAAACGAATGAGGCGCCTGTATCCACCGAGCCTTGGACACCGGCTGTTCGTCGTTGCGGCTTGATTGCCCGCAAGATTGGCCAATATCCACTGTGGCTGAAGAATGGAGAACGCATTCGTACTACCCTCTTGCAGGTGGTGGACAACCATGTGATTAAATATATACCCCCAGAGGAATATAAGCCCACACAGAGGCCCAATGTACATAACTTGAATCGCTATGGTTGCGTCTTGGTTGGTGCGGAGAGCACAAATCCTGCCCAGCTGACCAAAGAGTATTGTGGAATCTTTCGCGATTCAGGCGTAATGCCCACCAAGAATCTAGCCCGTTTCATAGTTTCGCCACAGGCGGCCCTAGCGCCTGGTACACCACTGAACGTGGGACACTTCCGCGTGGGCGATTTTGTCGATGTCCGTGGCAAGACGTGAGTGACAAGAGGAGAGGAGTGTCAGAGTAGAGTGTCATGTAGCTAATTCTAACCCGTATTCTTTGCAGTGTGTATCATGGATTCCAGGGCGTGGTTAAGCGACATGGATTCAAGGGCATGCCCGCTTCGCATGGTGTGACAAAGACGCATCGCCGTCCCGGCAACATTGGCGGCGGTGGCGAAAAGGGACGCGTCTGGCCGGGCACCAGGTTGCCCGGTCACATGGGCAATCGCTGGCGCATCACCAAAGGTCTGCGCATCTGGCGCATCAATACCAAATACAATGTGATGTGGGTGCAGGGCAGCGCAGTGCCTGGCTCCACAAACGGCCTGGTCTACATCTACGATACGATCCTGCCATTGCGCAAGCCCCAAGTCGCGCCGCCTATGCCCACGCTCTATGAACAGCCAGAGGATGAGGCGCCCGACGACATTTGGTATGAGCAAGTGCACAATTTCAAGGACGAGTCCATCACCTATAAGCCGGAGTAAATCGCAGTTAGCTTTAATATTCAGTTTCCATCTTTCTTTCTGTTATGCCTTACATTGTACAGAGCTATGTGCAACGTATCCTAGATAAAGTTATGTAAACTAAACAAATCGTGTTTGTTGTTTATAATTGAGTCTAGGAATAAAGTTAGTTTATAATATGTATTAATATTCCTAACTTGTTTTCGAAATTGAAATGGGAATATTATACTCGCATATGTTTATGTCTATTAGAGATCAGTTCCTTATACTCTCGTTCATGCAATACTGAAGATTGTATTGGTTTTGTGTATTTGGTTCCTTCTCTGTGTTGAAAATAGATTTGAAATTCTTCTGCAGATATCCATGGACAACCTTTGCGATGATTTTTGGACCGTGAAAGAGTATTGTGTCGGCCGTTCATGCACTACACAAACATTCTAATTAACTCATTTTATATTTTTTCCATTTTCGGTATATTAAATTTTCGTCTATTTCATTTTATTTTAAATTTATATTTTTTATTGTCATGTACATTTTATAGGATTTTATGTTTAAATTATTTCTTTATTGTTTTTTTTTTTTTTTTTTTTTTTTTTTTTTTGTATACCGTGGAATCCGGTTATAACGACTCCGCGTATACTGTAAATCCGGTTTTCGTGACGATGACTCGATGTCTTGGTCGGTCCCCCCAGAGAGCGAGAGAGAGAGAAAGAGAGATACAAAGTGAAATGTTGACGTCACACAAATGTTTCTTTAAAAAGAGATATCCAGTTTTATTTCTAATTGTTTTTATTGCCAAGTAAATTTTAATGCACACATGCGCATAAAAATGAAAGATAATGCACGTTAATGAGATCATTCAGTTCAAATTCGATACTAGAAAACTATCAAAAGGCTATTAAATATTTTCGATATTTTGAGTGCAAGAATTCGATTCAATCGATAGTATTGTTTTTTGTTTTTTGTTTTTTTTTAATCTTTCTATTATATTTTGTTTTGATATTAAGGAAACTTTTTCTCAGAAATTACGAAATAAAATCTAAAAAAGGGAAATGTCAACATATATGGACTTATACATGTGATTTTCCCATCGCGTACGACTATCGATACATGTGATTTTCCTATCGCTTACGACTTTCGATAGGGATAAACAACTATCGTTAGTGGCGCTGAAGTTTCCCAGCTCTACACGACACTTGGGAATTAGAAAAGTGAAAATGGCTTTAAAACGGAAGTGTTTCACAGTTGAAGAGAAAATGCAAATAATTCGCCGCCTGGAAGCTGGTGAACGCAACGTAGCTCTGGCAAAAGAATACAGCGTGTGCCACACAACAATTGCCACAATAAAAAAGAATAAAGAACAAATTAAAGCCTTGTTTAATAGTAATATCCTAAAACCAAAACGTGTTAGAGCGTCATCACAAGATCGAGTCGATAAGGCATTGTTCCAGTGGTTTAAAATGCAACACAGTCGAGGAATCTCATTAAACGGTCCACTGCTTCAACAAAAAGCGAATTTTTTCGCTAAGCAATTTAAGATTAAAGATTTCAATTGCTCTGGCAGTTGGATAAGCCGCTTCAAGGTGCGGCATAATATCCTCTCCAGTACAGCCAGCGGAGAATCTTTGCCTGATAAAAAATGGGATGCAAACGAGTGGCTAACGCAGATTTGGCCTAAACTGCGTAAGGATTTCACTGATGATGATATTTTTAGTGCCAACGAAACTGGACTTCTCTACAAACTAACTCCAGACAAAACGTTAAATATTAAAGGTGGGAAGCGAGATCAATTTGAAGAGAGAAATCTGTTTATTGAAATTTAAATTTATAGGTGAAAAATGCACTAGCGGGGAGCTATCCAAGGAAAGGATAACTTTGCTTCTTGCAGCCAATATGAGTGGCACTGTAAAAAAGAAATTATTGGTTGTTGGAACATCAAGGCGACCTAGCTCTTTTAGAAATGTTCAGTTTTTGCCTGTTGACTACTATAGCAATCGCAAGGCATGGATGACGTCTGAAATTTTTATGAATTGGGTACGCGATTGGAATGCTGAGCTTGAACAGCAGGAAAAGAAGATATTGCTATTAATTAATGATTGTCCAGCCCATTCCATGATGAGTTACCTAACTAATATCACTCTAGTCTTCCTGCCACCAAATACAAATACGACATCAATATTACAACCGATGGATCAAGGTATAATTCGCGTGCTCAAATTAACTTATCGCAAAAGCCTAATACTCAAAATAATCAGCGATTTGGAAAACATCATTGATGAAAATTACCCGAGAATTACCATCCTAGATGCCATTGTAATGATAAATGATGCATGGCAACAACTTTCGCCAGAGACAATTGCGAAGTGCTTTTGGCAGTCTGGACTTGCCAAAACTAATTTAGATCTTCCACCCATCTCAATTTCTAATGATACTGAAGTCGAAGACGACATTCCTCTGTCGGCTTGGGCAACAGCTCTAAGAAATCAGCTGCCGATTTCAAAGGAAGTACTGGATGAATATGTTGTTATTGACAATGAGTTGGCGATTTGTGAGGAACCTTCTGAAGACAATATCGTTAAAAATATATTAGATGACGATCAGGATAGCGACGACAGCGCCGAAGATCAAAACGAAGATGTCACAGCACCTAGCGTTTCGAAGGCATTTCAAGCAGCAGAAGTTCTGAGTAAATTTATTCATTCCAATTGTAGTGACGACAGCTTAACGTACAGCATGTCTTGTTTAAGTAATGTCGTGCGAAACTATTTTTATATATCAAAAACTAGTTAATTAGGAATAAAGAGATAAAGAAATATTCTTGTTAAAACTTCATACCTTGATTTCCTATTTTTGATGGGCTTCGGGTATAAGAACTACTGCGAAACAATAAAAAATGGCTGATTATTCATAAGCCGAGAATTCTGGTCCCAATACAAACTTATAGCGTCTTCTGGATATAACCACGGTCCCTTAAGCGTATTTTATTTCTATTTTTAGAATAAAAAGTTTTACAATATCCTCTTTTTTTTTGTATTTATATATTCCAATTTATTTTTAAATAATTTTTTATACATATTTATACCTAATTATAAACTCAACATATTTTTTATTTATTTTTACTGTGTCTGAACACTTTAAAGATTTTTTTAAATTTATTTAAATTTTAGTTATAATTTTTTTTTCGGTTTAAATATTTTTCTTGTAATGATCTAATTACATAATTTCAGACTAGCTTACGTGAAACAATTGATCAGTTCTCAATAAATAACATGCTTGGCTAAAACTTTAAGCTGTTTGATTTAAACACGAAAAAAAATGAAATATATGGATTTCCTAATATAATAGCCCTTCATTTACAAATACACATATATATGATGCATATCTATATATATATATATATATATATATATATGTATATACATATAAAGTAAACAAGACTCGTGGAAGTTATCACAGCAAAACGAAATAGAATTAAAAGAAAAAAAAAATATATGAAGATATATCTAACTCTCTTATGGAAAACACCTTACAGACGTAAAGATATAAAGAGAGAGCCGGGAGAGCTTCCACACGAAATTTTGAATATACATATATATAGATATATATGTGTGAGTGTGCCTGTTGAACACGAAACCAAAAGCGAAAGCTAATCAATCGAGCGAGTTCTGCCCAACGCTATGAACATCCAATTCGGTGCTTGAGATGCTTGGCGATATGGTTGTTGAATTATTTGAATTGTTACCGCCGACCAGCACTGCGGACGCCCGATCCAAATTGTAATATTGTACAATGCGAGCGGGCGGACGATTCGATATGCATTCCGTGATCTTGCAAACGACCCACTTGGTCAGCTTGATGACGGCCACGTGCGCAGCGAACTGGAGAACGACAGCTCCGAAGCCCTTGTAGAGCCCAGCCACACCCTCGGTTAGAATCGTGGTGCGGTAGCAATCGATGGCGCCTTGGTAGTTCGTCAGAATGGGCACCACAGCGTAGCCATTATCCAGGTTATCGATGATGGTGCGTGTGCCCTGCAGCTGCAAGCGGTGCAGGATCGTTTCGAAGGGAAAGAACAGCATCTCGGTGGTTAACATCGATATCAAGTTGGCATAGATCTCGGCATTTTGATGCTCCAGCGTATCGTCGCGATACTTGGCACCGCGCTGTTCCTGCTTCATCGTCAGCCGTCGCCGCATAATACGCGACGAAATGCCGCGTATAACAAGGCTAAATAGATATTTGGTAATGCCCATTGTAACGCTGGGTCCAATCAAGGCCCAGGCGGGCAGCATGCGTCCCTTTTGCGGCGAGCTCCAGTAGAAGAGACGCAAGCTGCCCTCGCGAAAAACATCGAGCAGGCCAGGCTTCTCGCTAGCGATATCACTTTGAACAGTCTCCACCAAGGAGGCGGCATAGAAGGGCACAACCAGGCCAATGCTAATGCTGCAGACAGAAACAGAATTAAGATGAGTTTAGTCCATGATGCGCTGCTTCAAGGACACTTGCCTCTTCAGCAGTAAGTGCTGTCCGAAACGCTTGAGGGTCGTCCGGCTATCCACGTCCTTTGGCCAGCTGGTGAACTTGCTAATTACATCATCTATGGCCAGAGTCATGCCGCGCACAAGTAAACAACTGCCCAGGCCCTTCCACAAGGTGGTGACGCCTTGGCGCCGGTGCAAATGCATAATGCTCGGCATCAGTTGAAACGGATGCAAGTGATAGCGCTTCGATGCATTATAAACCTGACACTGACGGCGCAGAACAATAAATGGATGACTCAATAGATTCTCAGTGACAAGTGAGACCCATTGGACGCCAAAGACTAAATATTTGCGCAGCGATGCCTCTAAAGGAAGCAGGGATCAGAATTACATATATTATATACATGCATGCTAGCGTTATAACTCACCCTCGTCCTGGCTATCCAAGTATTTGTCCAGCGCCTTGGACTGTTTCTCCATCGAAACATCTCGATCAGAATTCAAGTACTTTAGATGCGATACGGCATGTTGATCCGCATTTATGTTGTCGACAATGGCCTTGTCGCGATCCTCCAAACTAAAATGATATTGATGATTATTAAGCCTTCAAGCCCAATGGGCGTGGATTGGTTACCTGTTAACCAGCTGGATGCCGGGATCGCCTATGAGCTGCGGCATTCTGTCCATCATCTGCTGGTATGACTCTGCTTGTGGATGGATCTGTTCGGCGTAAGCTCGATTTGCTGCCGCATGCCTGGTTATTAATCATGTTAGTCTTTTGGCTTCGCGAGATTTGTAATTGCTAAATTCTTACTCACATTTGGTTTGTATAATTGTTGATGCTGCCTGACATAATATTGTGTGTATGTGTGTGTGTTTTCCTCTTAGTCAATGTTTAATGTCTCGCCAAGTTCCCTGCTATCACTGTTACTGCTTCTGCTGCTGCTACCACTCTACTTACTTTCTGTTTCTTTATATTTGTAAATACTAAACAACTTCAATATCCATGTAGCCCGTGTAAGCATTGAAACTAGAGATGGACGCGTGCACCCAACACCCAACTCGCTAGCAAGCAGCAGACAATCCGTGAGCAAGAGAGAGAAGACTAGTTAAATGGAAAACACTTTTTGTTTAATATGAGCATGTCAGAATAATATATATGTAAATATATAATATGTCTGCTTTATTTGCTAAGACTGAAGTATGCCTGACAGATAATTAGAAGTGAACAGTTTAGAACGGAAAGATTTTGTTATATTTCAAATCAAGTATCGATATATACACACGCATCCAGCACGAATGAAATTGTGTGCAATACTTTCGCATTTCGCATTTCAATGTCCTATTGGTTATCATTAGGCGGTGGTTGGCGGCAACAGCTGTTTAGGTCCAAAGTCTGTATCGATATATGCACTTTCGCTCACCACAAATGCCGATGCATGTTATCGAAGGCATGCCTGCTTCGATGTTTAGCGGCATTTAAAACAGCTGTTCCTGCACTTTTTGCGTTTCAATTTGTAATTTAAATGCAAAAATGACAAAAGCTATAAAAAGTAGTGGCTTAATATGTCTAAAAGCTAAAGTCTGTGATCTGGAGCGCACTCTACTAGGCGGTCAAAGCTTTCGGTGCGTATAAAAACCAGTTGAATATGCAAATATTTATAAAAAGTGCATTTTAGCTGGCGCAAATTATGCTCAGAGCCGAAAGTCAAATATTGCGGCGTTGCTTTGAATACCTATTGGGAGCTGACGCCTGAAAAGGACTATATTGCCTATGAAGCTCACGTTGCAGACAATACTCCAGCAAATAATAATTTCACTGCCTTGCTGAGCGATTATTTGCGCGCCGATTTCGATTTGGAGTTGCAGCAAAAAAATTGGATGCTGGCAGATGAGAATTTTAAGAAATTTGTCGGCCAACCAGTGCGAATGTTGGCCCAAGAGCCGCTGGAGAACATTATCTGCTTTATGTGCAGCCAAAATAATAATATAAAGCGGTAAGCTTATCTACATATACTGTTATAGTTTTTTGGTGAATATTTCGTATACCCTGTAAAGCAATGGTAAATGGGTATAGCCTACGATGTAATGTATGTAACGGACAGTAAGAGGTATACATATATGTACATTCAAGTTTATCCATCTCACATAGAGTATTCTAAGCTTTTTCTAATGAATTGTTTTTTTCTTTTAGTATATCATCGATGGTTCAGTGGCTTTGCTCAACTTATGGCAGTAAAATTGGACACTTTAATGGCCAGGATGAGTACACCTTTCCCACGCTGAAAGACCTGCAAGGCGGACGTACCTGCAGCCAGCTGGACGCCGAGCTGCGCGCGGCTAAATTTGGCTATCGAGCAAAGTTTATAGCCCGTTCGCTGACGGAGATCGAAAAGCTTGGTGGATTGGACTGGTTTGAGCGATTGCGGCGTATGCCCTATGCGGAGGCTCGAGAAGCTTTGGTACAGCTGCCAGGCATCGGCTACAAGGTAGCCGATTGTATATGCCTCATGTCTCTGAATCATCTGCAAGCTGTGCCCATTGATACGCACATCTTCAAGCTGGCCCAGCGGCACTATCTGCCCCACTTGGCCAGCCAGAAGAGCGTCACTAGCAAGATCTATGAAGAGATTGCTCAACACTTTCAGCAGCTTCATGGGCAGTACGCGGGCTGGGCGCAAGCGGTAGGCATGGAATATATATCTACAAAGATATGGATAACCCAATTTGCAGTCGGTCATAACCGACTTGTTATATGCTCGTTCACAATCCAATAATAGCCGAGATGTACATATAAAGAACTCCAAGACCAGCTCTGAACTAGTATACCCTATTTTGTCATAGTGAACGAGCATAGCCAATATATATAAATATGATAATGGAATATAATTTCTTCTCTTTAGGTTCTCTTCTGTGCGGATCTGCCACAATTTCAACCTAAGCTGGAGCCCAGTGCGGCTAAGAAGCGCAAAAAGTAATAGCCTTTGTATAATAGATATATGTAAATAAGCTATAACGTGTTTGTCCCCCAGATATATGTTATTTTTAGGCCTAAATCATCCCTGTGTATAATATAACTTTCGTAGCTTCTAAAATCCTCAGTCAAAATTATTTTGTTACATTTTTGGTTAGAAAATTATTAATATGCAAACTGTAATTCCTAGCTATGGATCTCTGGAACAGAACTACCCTCAATGCTGCATAAAGCTTGTAAGTAGTGTGTCTCATATTGTCATTAAGAGAAGTCATAACCTTTTTGTTAAAGATATAGAATAATTTTAAGTTTCTTATCTAAGATGTGACAATATTGAATGGGGTATATTATTTTAGCTTAAGTGTAGTCGGAGCTATTTATCTCTATTCCCTCGTAAGATCGATACGAAAAGTTTTCTTCATTTATGGACTAATATTAAAGCAGGGTTTGTTTGTAATCTTTTGGCAATTAACTGCGAGGGTGGTAATGAATATTCTTAGTGAGAACATTTTTTGCCTTACTTAAGTGTTTGGCTTTGTGTAACTGAAGCTGAAAATTGAGCTGATATAAAACATTTCAACGTCATCCAACGCAAACAAGTTTCAAAAAAGCCCGACAAAACTGCATAGCTTTGCCCACTTTTTCAGCGCCCACTCACCTGGGTAAGGTGTGCATGGAGACCGCGCACTCGCAGCCACTGGCATGCGAGCAACTAAAAACCCCAAACAAGCCTGCGAAAGTATTTTGCTAACACTTCGCGAGAGATTAAAAGCAATTTACTTATAAATTTTGCACAACAATTTTATGCTTAACCGAAAAAAGGAAGAAAGTAAAATGAAAGATAGAGCTTTGGCATGCCGTCGCTCGAATACCCTAGACAGTAAAACATATCAAATAAGTATGAGTGCCCTTTCCGGGCTGTTCCCGACTAGAAGATACTTCAGACACAGCTGCGGCATACAATCAACGTGTGATACAAAATCGATTTGAATCGTTTTCATGGTATTAGAATAGTTATCGATGAACTGAAATCCTTTATTCTTATACCTTAAGTATACTCTGATCTTAACCTCTTATATTGTACTTGTATTTTTTTACTCGTATGCTGATTTTTACTCTGATGTGAATACTCTTATAAACTTAGCATACAGTTATATATAATAGAGCAGAGTTGGATTCATTGATATGTCAGTTTATTATGGTTTTGATCCCATCTTCTTCTGCCCGTTTAAACACCTTTTGCAATGGGTTTAACTATCCACGGCAAGGGTATTTAGACCGACAGACAAATGCAAGCCGTAAATAATGGCTAACACCAACTGCAATAGCGATGAGTGCGTGAGTCTGTGCTATAAACAGTTAGAGATGTGCTGGCTGACTGCGAAATTAATGAGATTGTTTAGTTCAGCTTTACCATCGAGATCAATCAAACAAAATTGGTGATTGCATCACTGATCCACTGATGGTTAAGCATTTCATCATCCGCAGTTAAACTACTGTCGGACGAGTATTAAATGCAGTGTAGTATACCCCACTGCTGCACTCTCAATTGCTCTTTGTTAGGTTCTTTCTTTTGGGCACTTCACGCAAGCATCTCTAATGCAGCGCCCGTGGTTCGTGGCGTAGTGCAGCTCTCTTTATATGGGTGGGCGAAAATCCGCTAGGTGTCAGCTATAATTTAATTTAGACAATAGACAACCGCAGGCCACCCAAACTCTCACAGACACTCACACACACACACACACACACACACCAGGGCACACCCCCAGGTAACTGGACTTGGACGTTGTTGAATGGACGTCATAGTTAGGAACGACTTTTCATAACCTAAATTATTTATTAGACAGTTTAATTTTCAATTCACAAAAAACAGCAGAGCCAATCCGAACAGGGGATGTGTGTGTGTGTCTGTGTATATGTGTGTTTGTGTGTGTGTGTATCTATTAAATGGAATACCAAAGTAGTTGATGTTTGGTGCTTGTTTCATGTTTATTTACTTGTAATTACTGCAATGACTTTGGCTGTTTAATGACTCCAGTAATTATAAGTTAATGTTTGATTGGCTTAATAAATGAGTGAAAGGATGATTCATTGATTCAGTAATTCGCTAGCAATTGACTGGTTGATTTCATCGTTTATTGCTTGCCTGATTGACTGACTCACAGATCGTCTAATTGATTGACTGCTTGACTGATTACGATTATTATTATTTTAATTGCTTACTTGATGGATTGAGAACTGATTGCTTACTTTACTTACTTATGTATATATTGGTTACTTCATCTCATCTACTGATTCCTAGAATGATTAGCTCTGACTGAACTCCAATATTACGACCGATTGACTATACATGATTGACTTGCATCGCTGCTGTAAACATCCGCTCATACAGCAAGCAGTCTGTTGGCTGCATTAAGCCCTTGCTTCTGGAAATTGAATTTATAATCTCTTTTGGGCCAAGAGTTATGCCTGCTTTGGGGCACAAAAGGCTTGGATACCTTTCAAAGGTAGAGAAGATGTTGAAGAGTTGAACTCTGGCATGAACCTTGGCATTGCCCAAGTGACCGGGTTGTAAACTTTTTCGACAGCCACGCAAATAATGGGCATAAATACGACTCAAACAAAGGCAGCAGGCAGGCAAGCAGCCAGAGATGGAGTTCTGGCCAAGAAGGTGTTGCAGGTTAAACATAAATTACTGCGTCACATGCAACGAGCTTTTGAGGTTGCTCAGCAATAACCGCGTAAAGCGCCAAAAGTTTTGTGTTTGCGAAACTGTGAGAGGGAATATTTCAAAAGATGCGGAGCTGAAAGAGAAAGAACAGGCAGGAAGGGTAGAGGGTGCGAGGTTAAGCGACGAGACAGGATGTGGGCAAGAGATAAAGAGTGAAAATTAACAGATAAGAGGGAAGATATTGGAGATGAGATCTAAGAGATAAAGGATTAATGGTAAGCAGTAAGGGATAAGAGGTAAGAGAGGCTGGCTGGGAGAAGTCCCTAGAAAAGAAGAAGCAGAAGAAATTAGGGGAAACCCCAGAGCGCAGGAGTAGCGGTAGTGAGTAGTAGCCAAAAGGAGCAACCAGTAGCGCATAGGAGTAGCAGAAGACAGAAGTAGGAGACAATCGCAGACAGACACGGCCAGGAGGAGTCGGCAGGAAGCGAGTAGCACGCAGCAGGAGAAGTCAGTGTGGGATAGAAAGGAGAAAGGGGGCAACCAGAGGCATGCAGGTGGCAGACGGGGCGGTGGGAGTCAGTGTTGTGGCAGCGAGTTTGCCCTGGTTCAAAAAGTTGCAAGTTTGCATAACCAAAAATTGTTGTTAAGTTGCCAAAAAGTTGCCGCCGAGCCAAAAAAGCAAAAAAAAAGAGCAAAGTTGCCGCAAGAGCTGTAAAGTGTTGGGTTTATTAAATGGCTAAAGCCAGAGCCAGAGCCACAGCCAGAGCCAGGGCCAACGGGCGTTGTGGCGCACATTGCAGGTGAAAAATGGAAATGAGCTTCAGCCAGCCGCATTAAGCCCAACACTAACCAAGAGAGAGAGAGGAGAGAGAGAAAAAAAATATATATGCCAATTAATAGGAGGTGTCTAATAGAAATGCCAATTAAATACGAAACGAATGCATTGCCCACAGATCACTGACAAGGCTGGGCAAGTCTTGGAGTGGGAAATGAAGATGTAGATGCAGATTATGATACACTTGGCAGCATAAAAGGGCGGTGTATGAACTGCCTCCATCATCTCCAGCCAAGTTAGTTGGGGCACATCAGAGCTGGGACTAAGTTTGCCCAGTTCAGTTATCGCATTTTCAAATATATATAATTTTGGTTTATTATCCATATATAGTTCTTTCAATACTTATAGTCTCACCAACTGCGTACAGGGTATATTCTAGTGCATCATTTGCAGTCAAAGCAGTTCTTTTGTTACCTTATCTATAAGTAAATCGCAAATTACAAACAAATTCATTATGAAAACAATATCAAAACCTAACTGCTTACAGGGTATTTCCTAGTCTATCATATATAACTCATTCAGTTCTTAAGCTATATCCCAAAGATATATATCACAAAGCAAAGTAGAACGCTCTCATCCACTATAGCTCACATTTTACATCTTTACAGGGTATCTGGCAGTCGTTCATACCCGGCTAACTCAATCAACTCTGTGTTTTTTGCTCTCATTCTGCTCGCTTTTGTATTCATTTTAATTGAACTGGTGCGTTTTTTATTTGCAATCGCCTTGGCTACAGCACAAGCCCCACAAGCCTTCTCGACAGTCCGGGCCAGCCCCTGTGGGCCGCCCTCGCCCCCTTTCCAATGCTCGCTCGCTGCTGTTCAATCAGCAACTGCTGCGGCTGCTGGAGCTGCTCCAATTGAGGACATGCTGACTTATTAACCGCTAATGCTTATAATTGGTGGCCCATCGAGGCCGATGAGAGGCTCTGGCAAAAATGGAGGCAGGCCGGGGGTATGCCACAGGGGAATTGGGTGGGTGTGGGTGTGGCTGTGTGTTCCCTCCCCCTTTTGTTGTGTGAGCATATGTGGACTGCAGAATTGCCTGCTGATTTAATTCAAATGCAATTTTGTAGCCAAGGAGACAATCTCCGCTTTGCTCCATTTAACCCAATTTCCGCTAAAGTACCAAGTCAATATTAACACACACGCACACACACACACTCACACACGCTCGTTTAGAGTGTGTGTATGTGTGAAATTTGAGTGTGTTGCAAAAAAAAAAAAAGTGAGAAAAATGGAGACAAACTTCGCATTGCGGTGGATCGCGCTCAATTTGCTCTAAAAGTGGATGTTAAAAGTGTGTGTGTGAGTGAGTGTATATCTCTGTGTGTGTGTGTGTGTGTATTGGTGTATGTGTAAATCCGCTTGTGGTGGCATTAAATTTTATGCACATGCTGCCCGCCTTTTTGGTAATTTTCAATATTTCGCTCGATTAAGCTTCAACTTTTACCCACAAAAAGCCCTCAAAATTCAAAGTGCTGCTGTACCACGCGGCGTATGCGCAATATATGTATGTATTGTATATATTCATATACGTATATAGCAAGTGAAATGTATATGTATATTGCTATAGCTGGTTGGCTTTATTTGGTCAACTCTAAAAGCTCTATTATCTATCCATTCAATGAAGTGAAAATGACAGAATAATTAAACATGGCAGATCCCATAGAGCATATGTATGCGAAAACCAAATGGAGTATAAGGCGAGTATTAGGAGAATGTAGGAAAAGTATTATTAGAATATAAGAAGAGCTTAAAATGGGTATACGAGGAGTATAAGACTGCAGAGTAGAAAACCAAGTAGGAAGAAGGGTAGAGGATGAGTAAAGTAGTAAAAGAAGAAGAGGACTTGAAAAAAAATAGTATGAAAGATCATATAAGACATATGTATAAGAACTCCAAATAAGAGTATAAGATGAGTATTATTATAATATAAGAATAAGTATAAGCATATAAAATGTAAGTAATAGAGTAGAAGAAGATCAGGAGTAGAGTCGTAGAAGAGTAAAAGTAGAGTAGAAGAAGAGTATAGATGAGTAGAAGAAGAACAGTAGAATAGTAGATGAGGAGTAGAGTAGAAGAAGAGTAGTAGATGAGGAGTAGAGTAGTAGAAGACTAGTAGAAGAGTAGATGAGTATAGTTGTGGAAGAGTATTAGAGGAGTAGAAGAAGAGCAGTAGAATAGTAGATGAGGAGTAGAGTAGTGGAAGAGTAATAGATGAGTAGTAGATGAGTAGTAGATGAGTAGTAGAAGACTAGTAGAAGAGTAGGTGAGGAGTAGGGTAGTGGAAGAGTAGTGAAAGAAGATTAGAGGACTTGTAAAAACTAGTACGAGTAGAAGAACAATTTACGAAGAGTATAAGCCGAGTAGAGAAACGTATGAGCAAACTAATTCCTAAAGATTTTATAAAGATACTCGGAGTAGAAATCATGAAATAAAACACTCTTTTAATCTCTTTATTTAGAGCTAATAATAGCAGCGGATAATGCGCCCACGTATGCTATAAAGAAACTTGTGTAAATTTGAAGTGCCGTGCTGGCGCATGAGCTGGCTAGATGGGGAGCAAGCCTCTCCAGCTCCATCTTGCGCCCCTCTCAAACAGACCCCCGCCATGCCCCCTTTACAGCTTTAGTTGGTTATAATTAAATGGATTAAGCGAGCGTCAGCGAGTAGCACTTTTTGATGCCAGCGGCCATTTGATGGTGGCTGTATGAATATGTGTGAATGTGTGTGTGAATGTGTGTATGAATGTGTGTGTGAATGTGTGTGTGCGTGAAGATTTTAGCTTGAAAAATATATGCAAAAATTGTCTGAAGAGCCGCGTCAAGCTGTTAATTACATTAGAGCGCACATACACAACAGCGTGAGTGAGAGAGAAAGGGAGAGAGAGAGAGAATGGAGAGGGAATGGTTGGGGTAGTAAGAGACCATACCCACACACACCCACACACACACACACCCACACACACACACCTACACACCGTATTTCAAGTGGCATCTAACAAGCGCCTTATGTCAAAACATTAAAGTGCAAAAATGAAAGAAACAGAAACAGAAAAAGAAAAAGAAAGAGAACAAAAATTAACTGACACGCGGCATCAATTTGTTGCCACCCTAAAGAGCCACCCTTAACAGCCCGAAGAGCACGCCCACACCCGAATGCATTCGCTTCCCTTTGAGCAGAAATGGTCTTTTCGGCCAGTGCTTTGCATATTATTCTTCTTCTTCATTCTTTCTATATTTCCTTTGGCTGCTGCTGCTGTTGTTGTCGTTTCATGCGCTGCTGCCACTTAACGATCATAAATTGCTGGCATTTGAGATATGCGACAAGTGGCGAAGCCAGCAGACGCTAGCAACGGCCCATGCGGCGTATGCGTAATATTTCCCCTTCAAACACACATTTTTGCAAAGTTTTTAAAAATGTATAAAATTGCAATAAAAAGAAAAGAGAGAGAGAGAGAGAGAGAGAGAGAAAATGAGTTTTATTTTGATATAATTAAGAAGCACAAGAAGAAGCTTGACATGCCTGACATAAGTCCAAAAAGATATTTATCTACAAGTTGAAAGTATTTCAAGTTAACATTCGACTCTATAGAGACCCGTTGAAAAGTCACAAAACTTACTTTAAACAAGTCGAAATTTCAATTCATCAAACTCAAAATAAATAAGGGACAAGGTTCGTTACCAGTTTCTTCAGTTCAGCTCAGTTTAAGTTTTATTTCAAGCTGAGCAATTCGTTCATTTGAGCTTGTGCAGTAGAGGTAGTTCCGATTCCAAGTTTTCGTTTAAGTTCCATTGAGCTCTACTTTTAGTTTGACTCCATTGAAGCTTGCATGGTAAAGGTTTCTAGTAGTTCTTAGTTATAGTTATCTACTGGTTCACAGTTCTAGTTCCTAAATTTTGCAAGAGCTTGAACTATGCTTAACTGAAAAGTGGAACTAGAACTGGAACTAGATCTGAAACTGTGACTTATTTTAATTTAGATTCTCAAATTCTCTCAAGTTCTTAGTTCCAGTTCATTAGTGTCTTGGTACAGAGTATTTCAGTTCCAGCTCCTAGTTCCATTTGCTGTTTCGCTATTTTCACATGCAATGCACTTGCTGGCAGCTGGTGTTGCCCTGATTTGTGCTCAGTTAAGGACACTGGAGCCACAGAGCGATGGATGATGGGCAGGCGATTGAACGGAGGCTGAGGCAGAGAGCTGACATATTGCAGGACCGCAAAACATGGCCAAAATCAGCCAACAGCAACAAAAACAATGACAAAAAGCGTTTTACTCGAATTACAAATTTCGAATTAGGAATTAGAGACGAATTACGCTAGCTCACTCACTCGCTCTCACTCTCTTACTCTCTCTCTGTCACTCTTTGGCTAGAGCAAATGTGATGATGATGAAGCTGAAGCCATTGGCGTGGCCAACAAATGGTTAACATGGCCAACAGATGTTGCTAATTGCTTTTTAATTTAAGGCCTCGAGAGCAATAAACGTAGCTGGCTGCCGGCCGCTTGCCTTTTAGATTTTTGTCCTTGTTTTGTCTCACGTTGCGTATACGCAATGTGGCCCAGCCCAGGCCCAGTCTGGACAACAAAAACTCTAAAAGCAAAAGCCAAAGAACTCTGCTCTGGTTTTTTTTTCTTCTTCTGCCCTCACTTGACGGCTCGTTCGCTTGGCCCTTCTCTAGGCCAGACTAGATGGGCGGCTGGCTTGGTGGACGTGGTAACTTGGCAACTTTTTGCGTCTATTGAATTTTCTGTTGAAACTTGAAATAATTTGTAAAGCATTTAACTAAAGCCTCGTGCCAATTGCCGATCGTGCATCAAAGGCTGCCACGTCCAGACGTTAACTCTCCCCCAAACTCAGTCCGGGCCATCAATTTCCATTCATTCCCTTTTAAAAGTTATCAAAGTTCCACCACAGCGCTGGCTGTGACGAATTTTATATTTGATGTATGTATATACATATTTAAAATATGCTTTTATAAACATGCAAATCAATATTTTCACTACTTTGGTGATTTTCTAATCAGTATAGTGCGAAACATAAATAAATGATTTTTTGTTTTTATACCCTGAACCCATTTTGGTTTTGTTGAAATGTATATAACAGGCAGAAGGAGGCGTGGCAGACCCCACAAGGTATATATATTCTTGATCAGGGAGACGAGTTGAGTGGATTTAGCAGTATTCGTCTGTCTACGATATTTCTTCTAAGTATTATCTCTACGTATTTCGAAGTATTTATTCCAAGTATTTCCGCTAAGTTTCCTCTACATATTTCCTTTACGTATTTCCTTTACGTAATTCCACTACGTCTTTAATACTTAGCTGATCGATCACACACTCTGCTTCACTTTGTTGCGCACACCTCCACTAGGCCTGGACGACTGAAGAAATGCTGCTGCTGCTGCCTTTATATAGGGCCACTTTTACTCACGTACTGTCTCTTCCAAATGTTGAGCCTGACTGCAGGTAGAGCTCGCTGCAGTCGACCTTCTAGTGAGCAATGGGAACGCTCTCTGCTGCTGTGAGCATTCTAGCGTCGTTTTACCTAAATACAAATACCAAATGACAACTGCTGCATACATACATATGTATGTAGACAACTTTAATGATCTTCTGCACTATTTTCTCTCCTTGCTTTTACTTTTACTCAAGTACTGTCTCTATCAAATGCTGAGCCCGTGCCTGTTTATGTGTGTCTATGTATGTGTGTTTGCGTGTGTGTGTGTGTGCTTCTTTTGTAAGCAGAAAGACGTGAAGAATTATTGAAATATCAGTTATCTGAAACCTTTATTAGGCTCCATAATGTTTGTAATTACAGCATACATACATCATTTGTAAGCTTTTAGGCTAAGTAACTTAAAGCTGCTTAAAGCTTGTTATATTTCTTTAGTAAATACTTAGCTGCTTCGGGTGTTTGACTAAACTCGTGTAGGCTTAAAATGTGACTTCAAAGTTCAAGTGTTTGACAGCTTAAAGTAAGCTTCGGCTTAATGAGATGATCCCATCTCCACTTGCAGCTTTTCAATGTTACTTTCAAACAGCCGAGCTGAAGTCTAAACGTCAATGTTCGAAACTCTCTATTGAGACTCCAGTGCGCACGGCTCTAGCCACAATTGAGTCAGAAAGGGCTAAAGGCTTTGTTCGCCAACAGCTCAGCGATTCAACGATTAATCCATTGATTAATTATCTTTTGTTTTGCGAGTCAATATAATTGATGTGAGTCCACTTAGTATGTTGGGAATTTCGTGTTTAGCGATTATATTCAATTGCAATCTCTTGTTTGGGGTTACGCAGCTCGAATGGAAAGTGCGATAAATCAAGAGCTCGACCAAAAAGAAGTCGCTATAAATCAGCGCTGATTTAAGAGCTGCAAGCACAAACAATTTTTCGTTGTTGTAAAATTCATTTTGCACAGGCCACAAAGACAACTCAACTGTGATGCCAGCTGGTAGGTTGGGTGGGCGTGGCCGATGGCAAATGCGATGGGGTATGGGGCGAGGGCGGGTCAATTAACTGTGATAAAGCCACAAAGCAAGGCGCGAAAATAAAATATGAGACGGCAAAATATTCCAGACTCTCGGCCCAACAGCCTCAGCAGCAGCAGCTGCAGAAGAAAGCAGAAAGAAAGGGAGATAAAAAAGGTGTTGTTCTCTCTAACATAATCAATTAATTTACCGAGCGCGTAAAATGTTGCGACGACTTTGTCCTCTACTTCATAAACTTTTGCCCACGCTCCGCCGCGATAAAAGGAGCCCAAATAATTACTTAACGGGTTTTATGCTCGGCTCCGCATTATGTAAACAGTTAGCGCATCCTCCCCCACCCACCCAGCATTGCCGAAAAGAAAAAAAAAGGCACAGCTCAAGGAAAGGCAGACCATGAAAAATATTACGGACAAAGGCGATGGCAACGGCTGCTGCTGCTTCGACTTTGACTTCGACTTCGACTTTGACTTCCTCTTCATCTTCTGTTGCCTCTCCTTCTGTTTCTACTTCAGCTTGCTCTGTTGCGTCTGTTTCTTTTCCTTCTGCATTGTCTTACACTTTATCTTCAATACCAACTTCTTTCTTCTTCTTCTATTCCTTCTTTGGTTTCTGACTATATTTCTTCTCTCCCTTTCTTCTGTTGCTGTTTCTGCATTTGGCTCGTCGGCTTCATCATCTTCTAGATGTTTTGTCAACATTTTTACGTCTTTCTACGTCTTTTCATCTTCCTTTTTGCCTTCTCTCAGTTCTTCCACTTATGTTTCTTCATGGCTTTCTTCCGCTTATGTTTCTGTTTTATTTCGCTGTCGGCCTTTTAGCCCACGTGCCACAAATCAAAACTGTGACCCGAAACCCCAAAATTCGATGTCGGAATTCCAGGAACCCGGATCAACTCTTTATGACTTCTTTATTCGACAGCACAGTGTCAGTCAAGGTATGTTGATTGTCCGATGAGATAGGTTCTTCTTTCTTATACCAGAATCAATTCGCAGTATAATACAGCAGATATTTGACTACAGTATTGAATATATCATAATATTATATAGATATATAACCGAGCTCTACTCCCGCTTAATGCTTAGAAATCAATTGAATCTAATCGATTCTCAGTTGAGTGGTAGCTTCTCAAGCTATAATAGAACTGGTTCACGTGAACTGATAGCTTAGGATTAATTAAATGGAATTTAATCAGAATTTTGTTTAATGCAGGAAAACGAAAATCTACGGTCCATTAATACGCGAATCGGGCTGAAAGGGCATTTCAGTTGCTGCATTATTTTTTAGCTTCCCTTACCAGTTTCTTGTTTTTAATTTCTTTTACTTTGTTTGAGTGCTTGACATTTAATTTCTGTTCATAATTATGTGAAAGGGCCGATGAGTGGGATTTGTCTTTTTGTGGGTTTATTTTACCAGTTTCACTGCTCCCACCTTCGCCGTCGCCTTCGCCTTCGCTCTCGCCTTTTCCGGTTGTTGTTCTATTTGGTTGTTAACGCGTATTATACTATGTTCTTCTCGCTCCTCTAAATAAATTCACACATTTTAATGTTTGACCCAATTAACAATTTTCGCTGTTTGTCTTCCCTGCGCTTTTCTCCTTTCTCCTTTCGCCCATTCTCTGTTAATTCTCGTTAATGTTGTTGTTTACGATCCTAAATATAGCTAAGCGTTGCGACGTAAGTAAGTGCTTTAGTAAGAGTATTCGAGTCGGGAGTACCCGATGCGTAGATACTCAAGTCGAGCTTTGTTTGATTTTTGAGAATCTCTATACGAGATGATTTCAATATTCATTTCATTCATCTGTCATCTGCTTCCAGTCATCATTCAGTTAATTGGTCAGTCAATCGGAGCTCTGTCAGTTCCTACGTCAATCATAAGTTAATAATCGAGTTATTAATCGACAAGTTCCAACTAATCATCAATCAGTTGGTCAAGTTCAATCAAACCTTCAGTCATTTTTCGGTCAATCATTATCATTTGCTCAGGCAGAGCTTCAATCAATCCGCCACTTTATCAATCAAACATTTGCTGATTGAGACTTGATTGAAAATTTGCTAAAATTTAAGGAAAACCGCTTCAAGCTCGCTTAGGCCATGAGCATAGACAAATGCTTCTATGGCCAGGACATGCTTGGCACACACACACACACACTCACGCACACACTCAATTGCTTTTTGGTGGCCCAGTCGGACAGCCCTTTCATTTTGTTGTTGCTGTTCTTTTTTTTTGTTTGGCCGTGCTACGTGGTGCACTACTTGAACGTCGGACACACAAATTGTGGCATTGCCTTTTGTTTATGATTCCACGTAGCCCCAAAGCGAGTATGTGTGTGAGTGTGTGTGTGGGTGCGAGTGTGTGTGTGTGACTTAATCTCGATACATTGAATTTCCATTATATTTTAATGGAAATCACGCATCTGTTTATGGCTCCATCTATGGCTGGGAACGGCTGACACACATTTTTGTGACTCTCTCTCTGTGTGTGTGTGTGATTATTACACAAAATTTCAGTTCGTAACCCAATCGCACACACATAGAGAGAGACACTTTGTGTGTCCCTAATGTCCACACGTTTAGCTGTCCAGATATTTCAGTGGACTACTTATGCCATCCTCAACTCCTACGCCTGCTCCTCGTCCACTACCATTTCTCTCTCTCTCTCTCTCTCTCCCTTTTACCTCCTGTTCGTTTCCATTTTTGCAAAATGACGCTATCAGTGCTGACTACGTGTATGTCCTGTACCATGTCCTGGCCAACCAACCGACCGACCGACCGACCGAGCGGCCAGCCAGCCAGCCGACATTAATAGCTTTTGATATCTAATGGATTTCGTGCTTTATTGTTGCGTATGCAGCATCAAAAAGGAAAATTCCTCATCAACCGTTGCAATTGCCACTTTGGGTATTACCCTTTACACTAAGCACACATTTTCAGAGCATGAACGTGAGCTGTTCCCAGCACAAGTTCATTTGAACAGTTCATTCCACTGAGCTACCATTCAAGTGATCTGCGATCCATTCAGCTCTGCCGTTATGAATATAGAAATAAGCATAGATGCATTATTCATCAATGGTTCAATGCGAATCGTCGTTCATGAACTGCTGAACTAGTTCAAGTTCTGAAAAACGTAATGACTTGAAATGGATGCATTGATTATTGATTATAATTGATATTGGAGTGGAATGCTCTTTCTCTTAGATGCTTCTTACCCTTTCTCTATTTCCCTCTCTCTACATTGTATGCTGTCTGTCTCTCACTCTCTCTCTCTCTCTCTCTCTCTCTCTCTTTCCCCTCTACCCTTTCTTAAACGTTTTTGATGTCTCCGAGCATCGATTCAAATCGCTGCAAATCGTTTCAGGTTTCAAAATGAAATTGCCATCATCTCAGACTAAGTTAATAAACCACCTACGTCTTCTTAAGTTCTCAAGCATTAGGGTCGACACGTTTACCTTTACCTTTACCTTAGCTACACCTAGAATATGCCGCCCACTACTCTTCTGGTTGCTCTATAGCATCGAATCCTATTTCTAGGATTGAGGCTTCGGCCTAGACAAAAAAAAAAAAACTTGTGTAATCGACTTTTGTGTGGACGTTTGCCGAAGAATAGAACAAAAAAAGAAATTGAAACCCGAAGCGGCAGCACCACAATGCTTTGTTGAGTTGAGCTGCGAGGCGTTTTTATTTTGCATAGAGTAACATGACTGGAGGATACCCTGTATTCTGTTTTAAGATTCATTTGAACTAAATTTTCTACGAAGTTAAGGTATAGGGTATTTAAGTCGATTAAGACAATACTTTTCTAGAATCGATATTTATCGATAATTTGCGCGCATTCTACATGGCTTCAGCTAATATGCCCGCAGTTGTCAAGCGTTTTACCACAGGGAATAGGGTATAAAAAACAAAAGCCGCAGATCTGTGCGTTTTGCTGCGGTATTCAAATGAGTTTTTAAACATTTGAATTGCTTTTGACGCCTGATGTTGAATGCGAAATTATTTCTAGTGATTTGTAGGCGCGGTTACGCCCATCTTTTTGGTAGACCCCATCACTAACCGCTCCCCCAGCCCTCCCCCCCATTACCCATATCTGCCTGCCTACCCCAACTGCCTAACCCGGTTAGGCTAACGCATTTCATTTACTTGCGGCTCGAATGCTGATTTTTGTTGCTGATTCAATTTCAATTGTTGAGCTTCGTTTTTAGATGCCTTCAAATGCGGAGTTACGCCTTCAAAATGTGTCAATACACTGCTAAAAAAAGAGTTGTAGAAATACAGTGTTTACGATATATTTTTATATAATTCAATGTGAAAATCTTTTTCCAAAAATGTTTTAGCATTTATCCTTTAGTTTGTCTAGTTCTTTTCTTCGTAGTGCCAACTCTTGCTACAACTTCTCTAGCCCCGTTTTCATTTTTTCCAGTGTACTTTGGATCGCTCCTCTTACAGTCGTTTTTGGCCGTGCACAAGTGAAGTTCGAAATGCAAATTATTTTTATGCAAATGCCGGCAAAAAGTATTTCAACTAACAGAGCAGCGCCGAGCAGAGCAGCGCAGAGCAGAGCCGAGTCGAACAGGGTAGCGCCCCCATGTTGCAGCCCCCTTGGCGCTACCCTTTATGCTACCTCCCAATGCCGCTCGGTCCATGCCCTTGTTAGCTCTTGCGAGATTCGAAGCTTGGTTTTTGGTTTCAGTTTCAGCTTCGGATTCATTTCAGCATTTCGCACACCCATTGCTTGTTTTTCGGAGTGAATGACATTGCTCGCAGCCTGTCGCTTGTCAATCAACTGAAATGGAATACCCCCTCTAGCCGCTGCCTCTCTCCCTCTCTCTCTCTCTCTCTCGCTCTACTCCTTATCACGGCTGTCGTCTGCCTGTCTGTCTACACACAGAAAACCTTCCTGTTACCGCCTACCCCCTCTCTCACTCGCTCTCTCTCCCTCGCTCTTCTCCCAGCTGCTGGATAATCCTTTCGTTAAAATAGTTTTGGAAAATTTTAGCTGAAATGCCTGCGCTTTTCAACTTTCTCTCTCTCTCCCTCTCTCTCTGTCGGCTATTTTTGGGGTCATTGGGTTGACTGACTTAGGTCACGGTTGCGACTTTGGCTTTGTGCACGTAGAACTGTTGCGCTTTGCCGTAGCTTCTCAGCCATTTGTCATTCACACAATGGGCTATAAATTAACTGATATATCATATCTAACACATATATATATATATAGTAAATATTTCAAATGAAACAAGAGGAAGGAACCAGTAGTTAGAGCAACTATAATTAAGTTAAGGCTTTCAATGCACAACTGTAAGAGTATATATGGAAGGCAGGCGCAGTTATGCAAATCTATATCATATATAGAGGGAGTTATGCTATATATGTGTATATGTAGTATGGCGAGAGGAGCTATTAAGAAGTTGTATATCAAAATCCGGCTTAAATAGATATAGAGTACAGTAAAAGAAGTTATATGGTAGAGTAGGAGATATAAGTAGCACATGGTAAGAGTTCGTTAAAGCATGAGCATGTGGACGGTCCTCACTTAACGATAGGAGGAATTGTTCCTCGGGCCATGTTTAAGCATCAACTTGGGATATAGATGAAAGAGATCAAAAAGAAATATGTACAGAGTATCGTTTTGTCGGTTAAAGTCTAAGGTGTTTCTATTCTCGCAGTTTTAGTTGCAACCATCCAGCTGCATCTACCCAATGTCGTATGTTGCGTGTGCAGAGTATGAAAAAAAAAAGGAAAAACTGAATTGATTTCTCTTTTCGCTGGGCGTAAAATTAAAAATGTATTACAGAGAGCTGCAATATAAATCGTCTAGCTGAAAGCGGGGTCAGGTAATGTGGGTAGAGTAGTTGGCGGTGGCTACCCTCATTTTTATTTTGCTATGGACGGTAGCTAAAGAAGGCGTGGCGTGGGCGTATGTAACGCTTTAAGGTAACAACTTTAAGCGCCATCAATCAAATGGCCAATGGTCAAATGGCTAGGTTATGGAAGCAAAGGGATCGAAGGGAGGGTGTAGCGGTACGGAACAGAACAGAAGAAATGGAGTAGGGGTGCATAGGTCGTTTGGCAGGTTGGAAAACGGGTTGAAGGTGTAGAATATCAAGCGGACAAGGTAGGGATTCTCTTTAAAGAGGATGAAAGGAGGTAGAGACTAGAGAATGGATTGGAGTGCTGGGTGCAGAGGGAGGGAGGGGGGTCGGGAGGCATCAGTTAAATCAATCAGCCCCTTGGCGCGGTTTACGTATCGCGCCATTAAATCAGAGCTTAAATATCAGTTTATTGCCGGTGTTTTTTATGTACATACACACACACACATATGTATGCACATACATACATATGCGTATATATGAGCGCATGGGCGTGGCACCATTAATTCAAGCGCCCCGCCCCACTGTTGTATACAATATGTACAAACGACTCGTTTCGAAGAGCTCGTAAAAAATGAAGCTGAAGCTGAAATACAAACTGAAATTGAAACCGAAACAGAAATCTTGTACGCTGGTAATTTTGTAAGCTATTATAGAAAAGAGGAAGAGAGAGGGAGAGAGCGAGAGAGGGAGAGTGTGTGGGAACGAAGTTGAGGAATGCCTGTCGAATATATACACTAGACTTTCATAAATACCTAGTCTTTGGCTAAAATGTTCGTCTTCAGGGGTATATGAGTATGAGAGTGTCTAGAAATACAATATAAGAGTAGTTTTATAATATACTCTTTGTAAAGATAATAGCATATACTTTAATACGTCTATGAGTCTAGGGGTATACAAGTATAAGAGTCTACATTATAGTAAAAGACTAGAGTATAAGACACCATAGTAGTATACGAAGTTGAGTTCTCTACCCAGGGTATCAGCTAGTCGAATACTAGCTATCCTAGAGTATGCTTGAGTAACACAAACCCCTAGTTCAACTGACAGTGTATGTGTGCAGTCGATGACACCCGCACAAAAACTTCACTTGCAACATTTCTTATCAATGCGTTCGACGCTTCAGGTGCCAAAATTGCAACAAAGAGCAAAGAGAAATGTGAACAAAAGTCAATTATAAATAGTTGACCTTTTGCAGGCGAATTTTTTATTGGCGTGCTTAAGTATAATTTCTCAATGCGTGCCGCCTGCCACCTGCCACATGTCACATGCCACATGCCACATGCCTCATGCCTCCAATAATAAATAAATAAAAGTCTGTAGCAAAGTAAAAGTCAAATGAACTTCACAAATCGGTTAATAAAACAACGCACTTTATGCGCGTGAGGGCAATAGCTGCGATATGCGAAAGAACTTGCCAACTGCTAGAAGAGCAAGAACGGCATCTTGTGTGCGAGTATGCGAGTGTGTGTGTGTGTGTATGTGTGTGTGGCACATTTGCTGCTTGGTTGCATTTTGTGTGCATGTTTCTCACTTCCGCGAAATGTTGCAACACTTCCTGCAATGCAATGCAGGAAAGTTTTTTAAGAGCCCAAGCCCAAGCTGAAGCCAGAGCCGAGCAGAGTTTTATGCCACATACCACATGCCACATGCAGTACGCCGCATGCCGCATGCCGCTCTACGCCCCTACCACATCCACTCACTTGGCTATGGGTGCGTATGCGCAATATTTTTGTTTGGTGCAGCGACGCAATTAAGCAAATTTGCTTCATTACAGGCGATGCGCTGCCTGACGCGACGCAACGTCGCTGCCGTGAGACTCACACACATGTGTGTGTGTGTGTGTGTGTGTGTACATGTGACCCACAGTGTGTGTGTGTGCGTGAGCAGCCAGGAAGCATTCAGCAGGCGTCGCCGCTGCAACGGGTGAAAGTGCAAACTATGTTGCATTCTACTATACAATAGCGTCATATGTGTGTGTGTGTGAGTGTGTGTGTGTGTGCTAGTGTGTGTGTTTGTATATGCTCTGGTCTGTTCGTGCAAAAGAAAAATGTTGTTTGCTTGCAATTATTTTGCACTGTTGCGTTGTTAAATTTTTCGTCATATTCATGTTGACAATCCACCGAGGCGCTAGAGCTGGCCGCGTGACACGAACGACGCTAAAGCGATCTACCGCCAGGAATTGGCAAAAAGAGTGTATAGACTCTCTCTCTCTCTCTCTCTCTCTCTCTCTCTCTCTCTCTCTCTCTCTCTCTCTCAATTTATCTGAGTGGACCGAAAGAGTATCATATTACTCCATATAGGAGTATATAGATAGGCTTTTTCTATATTCTACATATATTCCATATTAATTCTATGATTATATTCTCAGTTCATTTCGAATGACTTTATCCAGCAGTTCTAAATTATTTGATTTGCTCTAATTGCTATAATATTTTAAGCCTGAGCTGTTAGCTTTTATATACTTTTGATCATTTTCGTGAGTCCAGTAAGTCACGAATCTCACGATTCGATTGCAACATGCTGCGTTTTCCTCTAATGCTTTTGCCCTCAGTTAATGTGCGTATGTGTGTGTGTGTGTCTGGTATGCCTAAATGGCTGCATTTCCATGTCAAACACACACACACACACACACACACGCACGCAGAGTTTATTGCATTCAACTAACTCATAATTCTCGTCAGTTGCTCGGCCAACTTTTGTCTCGAAACAAAACGCTAGAGCTTGCATGTGTGCCTGTGTGTGTTGGTGTGTGTGTGTGTGTGTCGCAGTTACTTCCTTTCAATTTCATGTTTTCAGAGTGCAAACAAAAGTCGAGAGCGCAATAACAAATTTTTCGCAGCTTGAGTGAAAGAAAAAAAAAAAAAAAATAACGCCACATTAATGCATAAAATACACACACACAAACACACACATTTTGGACTGTGTTCGTATGGCATATACATACATACATACACATACCCGCTTATGTATATCTATGTATATCAGACATATGGCTTGGACTTTTGCCTACACAACAAGTAAGCAATCAGAAATCAGCGGCAAGCGAATGATAAAACATATTCCTTATACGACTACATAAATACCCTATAAATATATGATGCTTGAATTATACTCTGCATAAAGTAGATATGTATAAGCTATGAGTTAGTAAATCCAGAATCAATTCTCTTTGATTTACAAAACATTTCACAAACTCTTTAGATGAGCTTAAATTTCTTTTTATTTTCATTAGTTATACTTTCATAATAAAAGCCAAACTCTTCAATTAGTTCAATTATATAATCTATGTAAAGCTTTAATTTAATGCGAAAAGCTTAATTATAGAACGCATGAGTGAAATTTGAAACTACTATCATTGAGCCATTGAAATTGAAATTTGAAAACGCGTTAAGCGTTTAATTAGAGCCAATCAATTTGTAGTTGAGCTGATAAATGCGCAATTCGAGTATTTGTCAAAGCCCCAGCGAATTCATTAAGCTGCTAGAAGCTTGCAGCGAAGCAATGAGCACCGCTTCATCCCGCCGCCCTGCTCCATCGACCCTATATATTTTAAGTGTAGACAGCGAAGAGTAAGAGTTACAACTAAAACTCTATTAGGGGGATGTGTAAAGGTAGTTAAGCTGGGATGTCTAATGGGTAGTTTGGTTTGGGTATCTGGAGAGACAGTTGAACGAGTAAAGAAGTAGAAGTAGAGTTAAGGTTGAGTTAACTCTAGACTTTGAAAAATCTTAACTGTTCTCTGAAGAGTTGCTTTAGAGTGCTAGGGTTTTAGGGTCTTGGGCTGTCGGGGTTTCAGCTGAATGCTAAAAGTTCTCGCATAAGGCAGAAAATCTTATATTTAAACAATAATATAAGTTGTCTTTGGGTAATATGAATAACCCTTCAAATTTGCTTGCCTGTGGTGTCAGGATCTTGGGCTCTCACGTTTCGCATTCCGTCGTTAAGGTATATAAAAAACAGTCGCTCAAGGTAACTACTCCCGCTCACATATAAAGTCATTCGGCTTTAGTATAAAGGGTATCTACATACGTGCTATAACTAAATTGCTAACAGCTGCTCAAATTGATGTCATCCTAAGTGCATTCCCCTTTAGCCAAAACAGACGACAACACAGACGACGATGCCGACGACGACGCCTCAACTGCCAAAAGCAGAGCTCAAGCACACTAAACCTCTGCATGACACACACACATAGACACACACACGCACACGCACACGAACACCCACACACACACACACACTGAGTCTCTGTTGTTGTTGTTTAAATGCGTATGTACTTCACCGGTAGCGGAAGGCATTCGTTTCTCTAAACAGCGTTTCGTATGCAGCGATATGAAGGAGCAGTAGACAGGCTGTACCCGGCTGTACCCCCCTGCAGTGCCTACTCTTAACCCAAACCAGCCGCTTACAAAACTGGCGCAGTCAAGCAACAACAACAACAACGACAACAAACAGAGCTACCCGCTAAAGTCTCTTCACAGGAAGCAACTGGCAGACATCGCTGCAGTTGTTGTTTAAGATAGGAAAAGGGAGAGAGAGAGAGAGAGAGACAGAGAGGGAGAATGCATTTAACATCCACATAGAATGCATTAGCTCTTGCCAAATTAAAGTTTCGCATACCCTGTAAAAAGCAAAAATTCATTAAGAGTTTAGCAAGTGAGTTGAAAACTTAATATATAGTATATTATGTTGCATGTTAGTTATATTAGCCTCGCAGAGGGTATTTCAACTTTGACGTGAAGTTTAACTATAAGTTTATGATCTACATATGTAGAAACTCAAAGTCTTCGGCACTTTGATTTGAAATACTTGACTTGTCTACAGGATATTTATTGGACGTGCATTGCTTGACTTGTTGAACATTTTGGATGATTCATGTGGGGTTGCTCTAAACGTTGTATGTCTAGATATTCATCTTATATTATGCATAATGAACTTTCACATTTTCATTGTCATTGTTACTTAATGGAAAACTTAAGCTAAATGTGGAAATTCCACGTAGAGCATTTCGAGTGTTTTGATTAAATTTTTGTTTGCAGTCTTATCACTTTCCTAATAGCGCAAATAACAATTCACCATTAAGTCAAAATTTCATCAACATCCATATACTCCTCCATCAATCTTCGATTGATCTCTTCACCAATTCGAAAATTAGCAATATAAAACCTCACCAACAAGAGAATTTTCATCCATCATAATTTCATTATTCCCATGTATATATACTTATCTTAGTATTAGTTTAACCTTGCTAACTAGTGTATTCATGCACTCGAGCAAGCCTTTCTTTCGTATTATTATTTCTGTTCTTTTTTTTGGCTTGGCATTTTGGTCATTTTGCTTTTAACTGGGTTAGCTATTATGTACCACTCTCTCTCACTCTCTCGCTGTCTCCCTCTAGCCTGCACTCCTTCACTCGTCTTCTGTGTGCGTTAAAGCTCTTGATGAAATCTGTGTGGAGTGGAGGAAAACTATTAAAGCGGATTAAGTTGCGTGTACGACCGTAATTTATAAACTGTACACGGCAACTTTTTCCACAAGCTCACGAAAAAAGATGCTGCATAATAATTGGCATTGTGCTCTGTCTCTTTTGCTCGTTCGCTCCATCTCTTTCACGCTTTCACTCGCTCGAGTCAAGTTGATGGCCTGTGTGTGAGCTGAATTTGGCGACCTTCTTGCGTGAAAGCTTTGCCCACACAACTTTGTCATTTATGAAGTTGAGATACATTTGTATCTTTTAGCTCGCACAACATGTAGAGGAGCTTCGTATGCGGGCTGTCTTTTAAATGAGTTATTTATTTATAGATGCTGTTTAACTCTTGCAACTTTTCCTTAATGCAATCAATGTTGAGCATCATAACTGTTTGAGTGTTGATTCCTTTCTTTTATATTCCTTTGCCAAGCTTACAGTCTGCGCTATTTAACATATATATTTGTGATATATTTATGAGAGTAATATCTGATTTACTTTACCATACGTTTAAGAGTCCTTAAGAGTTGGAATAAATGAAATTCTTATGCCTATAGTTAAGCAACCACCTAAAGCGAAATGCCATTCGATTTGAGACTATATCATTATGATATAGTATTGGACTATAAGAATCATTGGAGTATCTGAATATGACACTATATGAGTATTGCATTATAAGTTATGCGACTATTCGAGTGTAAGGCTAAAAGAACAATGGAATATGAGAGTCTTATTCACAGCGAAGATAACTCCAACTCCATATCAACCTCAAATTTCAAAGGATTGACCCGCAGCCTCAAGGCATTGCTCAAATTCGTTCCATTTATTTATGAATTTGCCAATTGCTCTCAATATTTGAATTCCAAAGGCGAAAGAACAAAAATCACAGCGAAGCTTAACAAAAGCTTGACCTGCTCTACATACACAAATATAGATATAAGCCCGGAATCCTGATTAAAATTTCAATCAAGCCTTTTGTAATGCGTTCTCTATTTGGCAATTGAAATATTTACTTAGCAATACAGTTGAGCTAATTTCTCTGACATGTTTTGTTGCTTAAAGCGCATTGTTTTTTGTTCATCAAGAGAAATCCGAGAAGAGGCAGAAGCAGCAGCAGCAAACGCCCTGTAGCCTTATCCTTAGCCAAACAAAAGCTGTTAAGGCTTGAAGAACAATGCTTAAAGCAAACTGTAAAATACATTCTTTGGGTGTGAAGTGATGCACATAAAGGCTGACGATAAAAATTAGCTGGCCAAAGTGCCGCAAAACTGAATCAAGTTGATAAATACAAAATGCTGAGCCGAGTCGTCGGGGTAAGACGACGGTGCAAAGGGCAGCCAATGGACGACAATGAAACGGATGGACGCTCGAGTGGCCAAACCAAGTGACAACAACGATTAATTACAGCCAAGATGCAGAAGCAACAGCAATAGCCAGGACTAAAGCCCGACAGACACAAACAAAGACAGACAGAGAGACAGAGAGAGAGCGAGAGAGAGTGGGCGGGTCATAGAGTAAGCGAAAGAGAGGGAGAAATAGATCCAAAGCTGTTGGCAAAGGAAAAGCCAATAAAGATAAGATAGAGATGGGCGCGTGAGGCCGAGACTCACTTTAAAATCATTGAAAGTCTGAAGCTTTAAGTCTTAAAAGAGCATTGATGGTTGGTTTACAAAATATCGATTCACTTTATGTTCAAATGCATTTTATGAATAGTGAACTTGATTAATTGAGTTCATAAGTATATGTACACATGTTGTACATATAAATATTTGGAGCTTTTAATGAGCTTTTTACGTGCTACAATTTTGTTTGTCATTTTCCTTCATCCTATCAATAAGGATTAAGCTTTAAGCTCTTCAACTATATTCAGGCTTAAGCTTTAATGCGCTTTCGTCCGTTCAACTTGATGAGCTAATCGTGACTCACGCTGACATTGCCAATGATGATGATGATGGCCAAGTGGATGAATGCCAAGAGCCAACATGTGAGTCTTATGGCTAAACAAGTCTGAGCCAAGCAAAGTTTCTCCGCACTACAACAACAACAACAATTGCAACAAGAACAATAAATGCAATAACAAGCAACTGTTTTTGCATCTTTAGCCAGCCACAAACTGATGCCACATAACTGAACTGCTGCGGGTTGTTGACGCCGCCAACGCAGGGAGCAATTTCAGTTTTTACCCTGTAAATATAATTGTTGAGTGTTGAGTCAAGTCAGCGAAGCGAATTTGTAGTCTGTGGCTTGATCAGTCATGCCGTCATCAGTCATCGACAAACTGATCGAATCAATCAGTGAATCAGTTTGTTAGTCAATCAAGCTGTTAATCAATCAACCTGATTGTCATTATTCACAGACATGCAGAATATTGACTATATTCTTTCGTCAATCAGGCTGTCAACCAATGCTCAGTCAAGCGATCAATCACTTCGCCCTCAATCAGCTGATAATAAAAACTCAATTTTCATTGCTCTGTTGACTGATCCCGCAGTTCATCAATCAGTTGGCCAATTACCCATCAAGCAATCAATCAAACAAGCTTTGCTTTTGCACATTGATTGCTCAGTCAGTAACTTCAATCCGCCGGGCAGGTCTATTGCTTGGCGTATTGTGCAACACTGTTTCCTTTTTTATTGGCGAGATTTAAGATAAGTTTTTAGTCGTGCTCGAGATTTGCTGTGCTTAACATTAGGCACGAACCGTGGCATGCTGCATGCATTAATGCGACTGAAGCTGTTGCAGGAACTGGAGTTGCAGCAGATAGCTGAGAGTTGAGAGTTGAGCGTCGAGAGCTGTGAACTGAGAGCTGTGAGCGGGAGCTGTTAATGCCAGCCACAAGGACCGCAGCTGCGAGTGGTTTTTGGAGAGCAGCTGCAGTTGCATTTATGCGTGTCCTGCGGTCGCAACGTCGAGCGACTCAAGTGCCCAAACATCATTATTACAATGCCGACAAACATCATGATGATGTTGTGAATGGCAGCGGCCTTTGCCTTTGCCTTTGCCTTGGTCTCTCCTTTTTTTTTTTTTTTGTTTTCTCGCCTGCGGTCGGGCTGAGTTGTCTTTCGTCTGCGTTTGCTTCGGGCCTTCGCTTCCTGGCACTTAAAATCATTTTATGCACGGCATGCGCCGTAAACCTCGTCGACCCCGTCAGCTTCGTTCATTCGCACAGTCAGCTCTTCTCTCTCGCTCTCTCTCTTTCCATCTCTCTCTCTCTCTGTCTCTTTCTGCATATCTTTCTATGCTCGCTGATCTTGATTTTCATAAGCCGCTTGCCGCTTCGTGCTCTGGGTGTTCTGTTTGTCGCCTAGCATAAAGCTTTGCGGTTTCCTACAAGCTGCTTAAGTAACTGCCACGCCCTACACAACAGCCCCAACGCTGCTCCTAGCCTCTGCCGCCTCCTGCTCACTTCTCTAATGTAAATGCCCTCAGCGCGTGTCTAGCCCTACTTCATTGATACACACATACATATAAATATATAAAATATTTCACCAAATTATAAATTAATGAATTCCATTTGTAACTTTCTGTCTCGCATTACATGATTATTATCGAAATAGTCGACTTCGAATCTGACATGCATAAATCTAGGTATTACTTTCAACAAACAATTCTGAATAACCGTCAAAAGTTTTTTTTCCCGCTAAGAATTAGTGGTTTCGCATAATTTCAGTGAAAACAGCAGCTTAAATACGCATTGAAAATGGGTACATCGGGTATGATGATTTCCAGCCAGCCGAGGCTAAAGAGTACAGTCGATTTACCTGTCGGAATATGATAGATTAAGTAAATATGAGTATGAGTATAAGAGTGTATGAGTATTTGAGTATATGACTATAAAAGTAAATGAGTATTCGAGTTTAACTGGCCAGTGGTACAGGCATAAATTGTGCGAGTATACTCATTGCAATATAAGTCTAGCAGTGTATAAGTAAGTGTATTAGAGTATCAGAGAAAAGGCATCTAGAAGTATTAGTGTAAGAGTATGAGAGTAGAATGCCAAGCTAGCATTTAGCTTATACGAAAGTATTCAGGCACAAGAACACAAAAATATACAGTATAAGAGTAGAACATTATCAGAGCATTGCAGATTAGAAGAGTATAAGACTACTAGACTCAAAGGAGTATAAGAGTAGAACATTATCAGAATATTGTTAATTAGAAGAGTATAAGACTAAAGACTCGAAGAAGTATAAGAGTAGAACATTATCAAAGTACTGCTGATTAGAAGAGTATAAGACTACAAGAATCGGAGGCGTACAAGAGTAGAACATTATCAGAGTATTGCAGATTAGAAGAGTATAAGACTACAGACTCGAAGGAGTATAAGAGTAGAGCAATATTGAATATTAGAAGACTATAAGACTATAAGGACTCTGGAATAAAAAAATATAAATATGTAAGACTATATGAATATACGCTTCTACTCTAGTATACGAATATGAGCAAATGTGTTTAAGAGTATGTGAGTATAAGAGTAAATAAGTATAAGAGTATCCACTACTTATACATTCCCCTCTAGGAAATTTCCTGTCCTCATACATATATATTTGTATATATTTTTCTATAACTATATCAACTCTCTATACAGAAGCCCACATTGATGTCTAAGAAACGTGCTAATTAGCTTATTGGCTTATACTACAAATAATTGATGGTGCCACATATTGCTGCTGTCGCGTCGCATGTTGCTGATTTAATTGAAGATGTTGTCGTTGTCATGACAGAGTTTCTTTTATATATATATTTTTGCACAATTGCAGTTTGTGGGTTGCATTAGTTTGCTTTGATTCTTTGATGCTGAAGATGTGCACAGCATTTACTGCACGGATTCATATTTCAATTTACTCCACCTCGCACACACACACGCACAGACGACATGCACAGACACACACTCTCTCACACACACACACACACACACACACACATTATATAATGGCAAACATTTCCGCCAAAACAAAAATCTCTTTATATACAATTTATATATAAATAAATTTTTATAGCAATTTCTATGCGCTTTCTGTCTATACCCTGTGCTAACAAGTGCCAAAGAGGGTGTTTGGTTTTTGCTGTGAGTCGAGCTATGCTCATCTACAAAGCAAGATATCGGTATTGCTATATATTATAGGGTATTTGCCTATTGATTCATCCAGGATATTCGGTATACATAATTCAATATATAAATAATCCAATTGAAAGCAATACGAAATAATCTTAGTATAGGATATCTGCAAGTCCATCATTTTTGAGCAGCTAATTCTTATTTGTTGTCGCTAGTCTTGTGTCCTGTTTATGTTTTGTGTCTCATCTATAATGCTGCTCCTCCTCCGCCCTCGTTGGCTCCCCCCTCTCTGTGTGTGTGTGTGTGTTTTTAACTCACTGTCTCTATTTCATTCTCTTTCTCCTGCACCCACCCTCCCCTTCGCTATCTGTCTCTCTCCGACGCACACATGCGTTAGGTCCAATCAAAGTCGCTGGACAAAAATTACGACAATGTCCAATTATTTTTTGCCACGCTGACGTTAATAGGGTAAAAATGCGGGAAATTATTATGTAATATGTCACATACAATATGCAGCGGCACTATCCGACTACCTAATACCCATTCAGAGAAGTTATATTTCTAGTGAAAACTCTTTTTTTTTTATAGCGTAAAAGTTTGAACTAAATAAAGACGTTACGAATAGCAAAATCTTAAAACTTCTGGTTTCATCTTTGACGCGTGTGGCATACCCCACTGCAACATACCTCTCTTTGTACTGAACGCTGTCCTTGGAACGTAAGCGTGGTGCTACGGTCAGATGGGAGGGAGAAGGAGAGGTTAGATGGAGCGAAGCTAGGAATAGTCGCTGAATGCGTAAAAAAAAATATATTTACCCGACTGTGACATGTGAAACAATTGATTTTGAGACATTGAGACACCCCAGCAGAGCTCGACTGCCTTTCAAATAGAAATTGACACTTTTCAGCGGAAGTTGGAAGACAGAGACACAGACACATACCGAGATGTGCAGGCGTCTCTCTCTGTGTGTGTGTGTGAGTGGGTGCACAAGTGTGTGTGAGTTGACAGGAATATGTTATATATGTCATATGCTCTCTAGGCTGTGCCCATTATATATAATTTATGATGTTTGGCCGCGTCTACGATCATTAAAGTTGCACAAAATCCGGACGATATATAAATAGTAAGAGAAACTGAGAGTGGGAGGGGGAGAGAGAGAGCGAGAGGCTGGAGGACAGTGAGAATTATTATTGCTGAGCCCATTTTGCATTTGACATTTAAATTGCTTATGCACTTTTGTCTCTGCTCTGCTCTTCTGTCATTTTCTGTTTTTTTTTCTTTTCTGAAGAGAGATTTCTCATATGACATACACGCATTTTGTGTGGCCAGTATGCAACATTGTGCGCGTGTCTGTGTGTGTGTGTGTGTGTGTGCATGTTTGTTACATGGGCCACATCATTTATCATACGCATGACACTATTATGGCTACTTAAGTGCACAACAGGCTCAGTAATAACGAGCAAAAGTACGCCCCTCCCCACCCCCTCAGCCACGTTTGGCAAGTCCAAAACCCTCAAAGCTCAAAGCCCAACCCTTCGAAACAAAAACGAAATAAGCATGCGTATTGCACTCAAATGTAGCCGACTGCATAATACTTGCTCAACTCAAAACCTGACAAGATTTCAACTTACTCAGCTCAATGGAGCTGAACAACATTTTCTATACAATACCATCTTTATAGACAGCTCTGATTCTGCTGGAAGTCCTTTGGTATTCGTTCATGTTCTGTTTCTTAACTTCTTTAACTTGAATATAGTACAAGATAGTTTGACATAGCTACATATCATAATCTACATATATATAAGATACGTGATATATAGATAGATATATACTAGATATTAGCCCACATATCATTTTTCGAGTTATAATAAACAAATACTTTGTAGAATTTTTCAAATTGCAGTGCTTAATGAGCTGCGCTACCAATGGATAATCTAGTCTAACTAATATACTCGCTTTTTACTCTGTAAAAGAGTGTACAAAAAAAAAAGACGGGCAAAATTGGGAAAATAAAACTTGAAGCGACGTGGCGAATAACTGTGCGGCAATAAACTTAATTAACAAGTGATTTGAACAACATTCCTAAGCCTACTTCCATCTCTCTCGCCCACGCTATCTCCATCTCTCTCTCGGTCTCCCAATTTTGTAGCTTGGGGCTGCTTTGCGCTAGTTTTAATGGGAAGGGGCGTCTGGGTTGAGAACTACATTTAAATGGAATTTAATAACTTTTGCAGCGTTCCGTCGTCCTATCTGCTCGCCAGTCAGTCCCTCAACCGCCCCGCTCGCCTTCTCGCCAGCCATAGGTATTATGCTCCATAAACGACTTTATGATGATAATTTGACACAATATGTGGCCAAGCACTTTGCACTTGGCTTTAAAGTTGTGTCAACAAAATGTGGCTGGGTTCGATGAATTTGCCTTTTGGCTGCCTCAATTATTTATCGTTGAGCTCAGCGTTAATAAATACCTCACATATTTGCATATTTTGAAGCACTTAAATGTGCATTAACCATCACTTAATTGGTTTACAATGCACTGGACTTGAAAGGAGAGAATCTAAACAAATTTGACCTGTCGCCGCTGGCATGAACAGGGCATATTAGTTTGTGAGCCTGACTCTTCAATTAACTTGATAATTTCATTCGGGCTTTAGCCAAAGTCTCTTGAGTTTGGATAAGTGTTGTAAAGTATAAATTGGTTTAGATAGTTATTAATACTCGTTCACGCAATGCCTAAAGGCTGTCCGTCCGCCTGTCCTTCCGTCTGTCTATCCATTTCCGTATATTTATTAGAGCTCACCTGTTGCTGGCGTGCGGTAAGAAGTGGCTAAGCCTTACAACAGTAGGCGTGGCTATTGCCAAGGGGCTGGTCTAAATACCTAGCTCTTTGCCACGGAGCGTGGGCGTGGCACAATGACACAGATCTAGGTGAGGGAAAAAGCCAGACAAATTGTTTGGCTTGCTTTGATGGCACTTATGCTAAAGCCTTGGCACGCTCTTAACTGCCCAAAAACGGAAATGTTGGCCAAGCATGAGTGCTAGAGAGAGAGAGAGAGAGACAGCAGCAGAGAGTTTGAACTGGTTCGATGCTGGTTCGAACCTGGTTTGAGTTCGAGTTTGTTAAATGGATTTCAGAGTTGGGCCAATGGCAGGGGAGCCACAGGCCTCAGCTCGATATTTGTTTAAAAAGTAAAAGCCGCATCCATCTCGCACACACAATGTGCAAATAAATATTTAAATGATTGCATCTATTGCAAAATGCAAATACATAAATCATAAGGCAACGAGAGGTAGAGAGAGAGAGCGAGAGAGAGCGAGAGAGAGAGAGCAAAGCAGAGTGCTGTAGGCAAAATCCTTTGGTATTTCGTATTTTGGTTATTTTATTGCCGAAAATGCTTAAATTACATGACAGAAAACACACACGCACACAAAATAATTATTGGTAATGTCCTGGAAATTGCGGCCAGTGGGCTCTTCGAGGTCGGTTCACCAGGCACTTATGATTTATCTTAACATGAGTTTCAATTGTTTGCTCTTTGAATGCCATTCCCACTAGATTTGATTCGATTTTGTGATCTTGATACTTGATTTGCTTGATATGTGCATTCAAATGAATCATTTAACCTTCCACCTAAAAGGTATTTCAACTTTTCTCTTTTCTCATTCAATCAACTTCAGGTCAGGGTATTTCATAGTCGTGCCTTGTTCTCATCGGATTTACTTACAATTTGCTTGACGTAGGCGAGTTTGCTGTTGATTTTCCCATTTGGCAGTGTTATAATATTCAAATCATTGCCCCAAAATTGCAGCCGCATTCACATTTAGCAGGCCTGCCACGCCCCCCACTTCAAGAATGCCCAAAATACGCCCACAAATGCAGAGAGGCTGCAAATATAGAGACTGCAACTTGATGTCCTGATGTCAGTTGCAATCGTCTCAAAGTTTACAAGTTTTTGGTGCTCTTATCACATGAGTGTGGGTGTGCAAATATGTATGTGTGTGTGTGTATGTGTGTAAATAAATAACTTGCTCCAATTTGTGCCTAAGTAAGCTCTGTACAAAAGTTTTCGCAACATTTCCACAAGTTTTATCAGGTATACGATAGAAGCCATTAATGCCAAAGCCAAAGTCTTTTAAATGTTTAAATATTATGATATGAGCGTGCACAAGTTGGACTACAGCCTCAATGATTCAAATTACATTGTTGGGAATCCACTTAAATAATTCATAATTTACATTTGGCAAGTTTTTTTTTTTTTTCTTCTAATTTGATTTTTAATAGGAAATTCAGGCTTTACTGGCAGTAAATTGAATTGCAAAATTGTTCCTTTGGGACTTGAAATTTGATAAATCTTATGCAATTCTCAGAAATACGTCTGCAATATGTATCGCACGCCACCTAGCGTTTGTTTTTGGCCCTGTAATGAGCCAAAAAGTTCGCACTGATTATTAGTCAGTGGCCCAAAATCTTTCGCCGGCTTGCTTACATCCGAGACAGTTTTGCATGCCATCAATTTGGAAACTTTGCTTCATAATTAATCCGAGCAAAGTTTGATGTGAGCTGCAAAGCTCACTTTTTGTGTCTCTAACTCATCAAAGGCTCAAAAAGTAATTTTCAATGGAAAAGATTATTATTTTGTGGTTAGCCAGAGAAGGCTGAGTCATAGTTCGGGCTGGCCCTTACAGCTCAAATAACAGTGTGGAAAATCTAATCAGGCTCAATATTCAGACATCCATCTAAGCAATTCACTTGAATTGGGAGTTTCCAAGACAGTTTAGTAGATATATATTGGAACCAAGTCAAAATTTAGCTATATTTGATATTTTTGTTGAGTTATATCTTTTCTGACTGATGCAAAGTTTAAAATATTAAAAAGGTGCCAAGTCAAGGGCTCAAACGTGGCTCATTGACAGCTCAAGCTGGCTTAAGACAACTTTCTTTTCATGCCAACTTTATTATATTCGTGTTAGCTCAACTTCTTAACCTAACCTCACTTATTTCAGCTAAAGCCGCAGATAAGTCAACATTAATTACATTCTAATGGAATAGGCATTATGAGAAGCCTAGGTGAGAGCACTTTTGATATATGTATGCATGTTCTATATAGATTAAGGTAAGTAATTTAGCTGAGGGCAATTGTTAAGTGCTATATGAAATATGCATCTAAAATGAACTGTAGAAAAGTTGTAATTCTATTATATCTATATGAGTCGGGGACTCGGCCAGTCTCTAGATCTAATCAGTTGACGAAAAATGACATAGACCGAACACAGAGCTGCAACTAGACAAGGCAAACAAGTGTCCAGGGGACGCTTGAGTGGAGCTGGCTGGTTTTTAGTGAGTGTCAAGTGCAGAAGAAGGTTTACTGTTGTCTTCACTCTCTCTGTGTGTGTGTGTGTGTGTGTGTGTGTGTGTGTTTGGCTGTGAGCTGTTACCTGTAATTAATCAAGCCGTCGGGTCTATTTTGGTAATTGCTGGCCACATTGTAATTATGTCACGCATATCCCTAGCTTTCGCCCTTTGCATTTCTCTCTCTCTCGTTCACTTAGCCATGGAGCGAGACTCGCATGAGCATGCATAATGACCAGCTACACACAATGCCTTTTTACTATCTCTCACATATCTGGGTTATTACACCTTTACCTAAAGCCCGCTACTCACTTTGTTTTTTGGACAGGAACTTACAAATACCCTGTAAAAAGTTGTCAGCCAGAATCCTTTCTACATTTCCCTTCGTGTATTTATTTATGTATCAGGTTTCTGTTGAGCTTCTCCATAAAAATATCATGGATCTACAAACACCCTGTAAAAGTTTTTTTTTAAAGACCTGTCTCTCTTTCTCTTTCTCTCTCTCCCTCCCTCTCTCTTTCTGTTTCATCTTCTCCGCTTTATTATTGAGTGACAAGATTTTATGTATACGATTCGAACCAGCACTTCATCTTTTACATTAAAATCTTTTGCAGCTCTCCACAAAATTACAGGCTGCAAAAAAACTAAAAGTCTGACTTCAATCAAATAAAAGTACAAACTTAATTAAAGCATTTACAGGGTATATATGCAAGTAATAACAAACTGGAACTCAAAAGCAGTCAAGTTTTTCGGTTAAAAGATGTTGCCAGAGGGCTTTAAACGGACGGGGCATTGGGCACAGGACATTGTCTGGATTTGATTTACATTATCATTTGGTCCATTTGGCTGGCAGCAATTGCCAGTGGGCCATGTACTTTTCCGCGGCCGGACGATTAAGCTCTACAAAGATTTGCTAATTGTGGCAAGAGGCTAAGAAAATTGAGACAGAGAAAAAGGGAGACAACGATATTCTTTGTGATATATGTCGGCAGCATCATTAGCAGCATCATAAGCACACAGAAGCTCACAGATGTTGTAGCCGCATCATTATAAGTATCGTTTAGAAGGTAGCCCGTCCTAACCCCGCCCCCCAACATCCCCAACACCCTATGCTCTCCGAAATCGATGTCATTGCTGGCCAAAGAAACCACAAATTCGCACAGATTTCAACAGCGACAACGGCGACGACGACGACGACGACGACGACTTTTAAGTTCGACTTCGGTTTCAGTTTTAAATTCAATTTTCATTTTTAGCCAAGAACAAGAGAAACAAAACATAAATGCCCTCCCCATTCCAGCCCAGCTTCGAACCTGCCCCAACATTTTGGTTAACTGAAGAGAGCCGCCTCGTGTTGCATGTTGCGGCTTAAGAGAGACCCGCGACACCAAATGTTGCATGCAACATTTCTGCTAACAGTTCTGCAAGGACAACAAACGCCTGAACTGTCGGCCCAGCTAGGCTATAAAGTTAACAGAGTTGGCCTGGCATATGAACTGGACTGCCATGGTTAACTATGGTTAGATATATATGCTTTATTGTCATCGGTTGATAGCTGTTCCCAGAAAAGTATGTTTGAATTTTATTGAAAAATTATTATTATTATATTAAGAATTTTTTAAGTTCTTTATTGCTGACTACTCATAAGTTTGACCAAACTCTAGAATAACAAAAGAGAGTTGAAACAGATTTGGAGTTAGTTTCATGCAAAACTTCAACAAAATCGTGTTAACTACTCTTAACATATGCCAAAATTGATTGATTTTCCTGTTGGGCTATTCGGTATTTCATGTTCTGTCCTTTAGTTTAAAAGTGTTTTAGAGGTATGCCAAAATTATAGAAGAATTTGTATTTAAACTGCTTTAGCTACTTGATACTTTAGCAAAGCTGAAACGAAATAATACTAAAACATTTTAAATTTCGACTTCACTTCCATTCGAATTTTAAATTTGTAATCATTTACATATTTACGCATTTTTATTATTTCATCAGAAATGTATTCTCACATAAACTTGTTATTCAGATGAAAACGTATTTGTGCCAATCGCAAGATTTATTTTATAATACTACTTCTCTTACGTATAGGCCTGTCTGGAAAGAGCGTAAAACTCATTTTCATTTTCACAGTTCTCGAAATCTTGGCAAGTTTTACTTCAATCCGACAGGCAGTGCCCAGTTTCGCCACCCAGCTCCATGTAGGTGTTCCCCTTGTCGCTGGCTCTGTCCTTTTGCTCTCCTTCAATTTCACACGAAACATACATCAACATACAAAAAATAATGTTGGAGGCCTGAGGGCCCATGTTCCATGTTTCCATTAATCACACGTTTTGCGTATAAAAAAAAAAAAAAAAACAAAAAAAATAAGTAAAAACGTTTGCAATTGGACGTGGCTGACTGCACAATACTCGCTCAAGCTTGTCGATTAGGAACAGACCGAGAGCAGATAGTGGACGAAGGAATAGATAGTTAGACAGACAGAGAAGCACACGGAAGGCAAGAAAACGGAGGAGGACAGCTGATAAAAAGATGGACGAACAGACGGGCGGACAGACAGCAATTCGTGCCAATCGTGCCAAGCGAATATTCCCTATTTACACCTTTTGAGCGAGTATACGAATAAAAACAACTAGAGAAACTACAAAATTGTCGCTGTTGTTGCCCGCTCAGACATATATAAACAATAAATGGCAACTGGCGAAAATAAAAGCCGCATTAAAAGTATCAAATCAAATGAGCTTAACTCATTCAAATGGTGCACAAACACAGCAATAACTGGGTTAGACGACGCGACTCCAAAAAAGAAAAAATATAACAAAATAACAATAAATAATTGGAATCGCTAGACGAGCTCTGAATACTCTTCATGTCTCTTGGATAGATTCCGAATTTTATTTTAAATAGTTGAGCGAAAAATCTTTGAAATCCATAGTGTATATAAAGTGAATGGAGCCCTAAGATAGAAAATTTGTTTATCTATTGTTATATATCAGTTTGTCTATCTATCGATAGGTCTAGTTATCTTTCGACATTTGTATATCTACCCATTTATCGATATCAATTTAGCTATTCATCTATTGATAGCTATATGTGTATGTATGTCTACCAATCGGACTCTTTCACACCATCAATCTACCTAGCTCTCTCGTTTCTATCAATCTTTCAATAACTATTGATCGCCATATCTGTCAATCAATATCGTACATTCGATATCATTCAATCTGTCTATCTATCTTTATCGTTCCATAATTGATATTTTGCTATATGAAGTTATGGAAGCAGGCCGATATTGTAAGTTTAAAACAAAAATACCCAACTATTTAAGAGTAGAGTAAGATTGTATGCGCATACATACAGATTATACATCTTATATGGAGGCCGGTACTTATATAGAGTATATAGAGTCATGTAGTCTAACTAACATTTGATTTTCCCCAATGGCTGGCAGGCTGGCTGGAAGTTTTAGTCGTCAACTTTGAGAACTTTTTTTTTTTTACACAAACTCTCTCTCCGTCTCCGTCTCCCTTCCTCCCCTCTGTAAACATGTATGTGTACGTACATGTATTTTTTCCCTGGTAATTTTTGGCCACACAAGTAGTTAAAACTCTTTTAGCAATAACATGTTTAGGGAGCTCAAATCGCAAACTTTCTGCCACGCCCGAAAGCTGGCAAAAATTGAACCCTTTAGCCAAAGATATGTCCAACTTGTTGTTGTTGCCTTTATTTGGTATTTTTTTTGTATTTTTTTATGTTCACTGAAAATGCAATAAAAAATGATGTTGAACATTTTAAGACGATGTCAGTTGTTTGTCCTTGTCGCAAAATGTGCGAGCCAATGGGCCACATGTTCGCTACTCACATGAAAAAAAGCAGACAAGTTAGAGTGGGAAGTGCCCGACTACAAAATACCTAGACAGCATTTCCCATTTCCAGTTTTTGGTGCATGTATCCACCTACACATATAAAATCGGAATGTGTATACCATAAATGAAGATTGCGTGAATTGGTATCAGTATGTAACATTTAATATCGATGCCGCTCGTGAAATTGTGAAATAGCTAGCGATATAAACAAATGTGATAAATCCAATAAAAACATGATAAATTTCAAGGAGGCAAGTGTCTGGTTCGTAAACTCTTACTCATACTATATATTCTTATACTTTTATATTTTTTTTCTCCCTTATATGACTTCTTATTTTCCCTTTACTCTAAGATTCTTATATTCCTATACGATCCCTTAGATAATACTAATAGTTGAGTAAAGTCATTATACCTCATTTAATCTTTCTCCATGGGTATAGAAAGCAGCTCTCTATCTAACTGATATCAAGACGTTCTCCATTTTGACTTGAGTATACGCTAGTGTGTGTGCTCTATGTAAGAGGTGTGTGTGTGTGTGTGTGTGTGCATTGGCTCAGGCATTTGGTAATGGCCAATTGTGTTCGGTACGTGCTAGAGCTAACTCAATACGTTAATTTGTCCTTGTTTGGCGACAAAATAGTCGCCATTTGTAGACGTTGCAGCATCTTGTTGCGTTGTTTCTCCCAGTTTACAGTTTACAGTGTACAGTTTTTCCTCCATTTTCCTCTCGCATTTCACATTTTCGTGTTTTCCTCTGTGCAGCGTTTTGGCTGTTGATTTGTTGCTTGATTTACTAGAGATTTGATCTAAGACGTAAGTGGAGCTGAAAAGCTCTTGAAATGGATTTGAAATACCTTTGCTGTTAGCAGGCGCGTAGCCAGAAAATTTTTTCGGGGGGGGGTTTTCAGTAAATATTAAATACACATATTCGTATTTAATAATATAATGGATGACCTTTATTTCAAATTTTTTTTCTACAAAAGAATGTCTATTTTCCGACTTGTTTTCGCCATTTCGTTCAAAATATCCTCTGGAGTGACTTCAATTTTAGAGTGGATGTTGAGCTTCCGACTATTTCGGGGGGGGGTTTGAACCCCCAAAACCCCCCCCTGTATACGCGCCTGGCTGTTAGCTATCGATATATATCGATTTTATATACACATATATATTAATGTCTAGACGAAAGTTAATGCAGACAGTTGCGCAATGATATAAATCTACAAATTAAATTTAGGTGACGGATTTATCGATTCACATTTGCACGTAGCTTTATCGATATACGTATATATTTCAATATTGCGCTATGAATTGATATACTTTGCCTCCCTTAAGTCTAGATGAAGTATAGTTCTATATATCTTATCGATTTATAAATCGATTCAATCCGATTAATTAATCGGATTTCGATCATTGTGACTATCGATATATCACGCACATATCGATATATGACTCACTTACTTTGACTTTGCATGCTGCATCTGCCTAATTGATACACATACCGGTAGTAGGTATCGATAATTTATCGGTGGGAACTATTCAATTAGCCGCAATCGCTTTGGCGACATTTGTTTTATCTATGGCTGACCGCATCAGCCATTGGCACGCCCACATAAGTGGCGCTTATGTTGCACATCATTTGTTTCTTCCCTCTAAGCAACCATCTCCCCCCTACCAGCACCCCTGATCCACCCTTTGACTTCACTCTGCCCTCGATGCTGTTGGTGTTCTCTTGCTTTTGCACATTCACCTAGTTTTTTGTGCTCGTCGCTTGTTTTTGTTTTTGCGCAATTTGTTGAGCCATTTACAACAAATGTTGCTAGCGACACGCCCCTGCCGCCCCCCCGTCTACTCTTTTTGTGACCCCGCTTGGACAACGGAATCCTTTTTGTGCACAACAAGCGGGTCGAGCAAAAATGGAAATGGCCAGCGAATGACAAACGAAATGAAATGAAACGCGAGTTGAGCCGTCCAGCTGCAGCTGCGAGGGTGATAGAAAGAGGCTGCAGGCTGGAGGCTGAAGGCTGAATGCTGGGCGTGGCAGGCACATCAAGTGACATTTGTTGCTGCTGCTGCTGGTGCTGCAACTTTGTTATCGTTCGCCGTAGTTTCAGTTTTTGGGCCGCGGAACAAAGCTTATTAGTGTTAATTTTAATGAGTTTTCGCTGCCTGTGCCTGGCCTTGTTTTTTTCTCTCTTCTAGTCTTCACCATCTCCTCTTTTTTTTCTGCTCATCTGTAATTTTTTTTTATTTATTTTGTTTTTTTTTTTTTCATTTTTTAATTATTCATACCCTGTAGACATTCAAGTTGGCCAATAGGGCCTAATAAAGTTGGCCAAATGTGTGTCAAACAACGGATAGAGAGAGGAAAGCGAGAGATTGGCGAAAACTGGAGATGTAGAAAGATGGACAGAAAGGTAAACAACTAAGATAGAGAGGGAGTGAGAGAAATGATGAAGTACAGTCTCTCCCTATATATATATATGTACATCCATCTATATCTCTACATATATATTTATAAGCATAGACTGTACTTCATTTTTCTCTCACTCCGTTTCTAATTTGACGATCTATCCATCTCTATCTTTTTAGATGTTTATCGTCATTTCCCTTCCTTTTTTCACTTTCCCATAATTTTCTTGTCTTTCTTTTTTTAGTGAATTAGAATCTATTACTCCCTCTCTCATTTAGATCTCTTTCCTCTCTCTCTCTCTCTCTCTCTCTCTCTCTATGTATGCAACGTATTCCATTTTACAATCTGTAGCTCATTTACAGGGTATTTGTTGGGCATACACTCTCTGTGCTTTGGCTCATATTCACCGCTTGGCTTTTTTCTTAAATATTTTCTCATCGCCTCATTTTTTGTTTATTTTCTGGGAGGCTTACGCTGTGTTAATGCCCCAAATAATGCTTCTCAAGTTGCTGTTGCTTCTGCTGGTGTTGCTGTTGCTAATATTGTTGGCTTGGATTTTAAGGTGCTTGTCGTAAACTTTTGGGCCAAAGTTCGCTTGAGCTTCACACACACACACACACACACACACACATAGATTGAGATGAGGACAGACAGGTGTTTACGCACGCTCTGGTGTGTGTGTGTGTGTGTGTAACGTCGTCTTGTCATGTGGAAAACTAATTGATTTACGTTGTTGCCGTTACGCCAATGCCGTTGCATACTTTCTAATCAACACAAGGATTTTCAAACACACACACACTCACACAGACACGCACAGCGGCAGGTCGTGTGTGTAGGCCGCGCATTTACTTATTTATTGGACCATCACATGGACCAAGCGTTAGAGACACACGCGCTACGGTTACCATTCAGACAGGTGTACAAAGGTGTGTTAAGGTGTTACAACTGGCGTCACAGCTGGCGGCATATGTGAGCCACTTAACAGCAACCGCATCAACACCAAAAATTTACACACACACACACACACACACACTGATATACGTATATGTGCATGGGCATGTTCTATATGTAGGTAAATAATATATATGTACATATCAACATATACTCTCATGAGCGTGGCGAGTGAAAGTCAAGATTGATTCATCGAAAATTCCATGCCCTAAGATAATGGGCATATTGACATTTATTATATAGCTTGACTTCGCTTATATCTAATTTTGTATCATTTGAGATAATCACATGAGATAGACACTTCTGTTTCATAATGGTATATGTATATGTGGTTATCGATAGCTCAAGGATTACCGTACAACCATGCGAATATCGAGAAATTCTAGTTATATAACAAAATTTACTGAACATACATATATCGAAACTTTAAGCAAAAGCTAGGCAATGAGATGTATATCTATATTTATATGTGATATATCATACGATGCGCTATATGAACTATCGATAATTCAAGTTGGCAGTTCTACAAAAATGTTTAGTAGAATATGTTTTGGCTATTTGGTACGACATAGCTGATATGCTCGCGGAGTAGGAGCTATTTAGGCATTCATAATATACATACATAACCATAAATTTGTAAAGCCTGCCAGCTCATGTTGTTGTTGTTGTGGTTGTTGCTGCCTCTCACATTGTTTTGCATTTTATAATCGTGATATTTTATGCCTTAGCGCGCATTTCGGAAAAAAATCCACAGCAAATCGGATTCAACCACGCGTGGCACCTGTGCGCCAACATTTTCTATAAAGCCTTCAGTGTACATACATACATACATATGTATATACGCATATACACGTAGGTAAACCGAATGCAAAATTTATGCCATGCTGCAGTATTTGGGTAGATGAACAGGATTTTTGGTGCGACCTTAGTGTTAACTAATAAGCTCGCAAAGCAATTTTCTGTTGTATTTTCAGTTTCAGTTGAGCTTCATCAACTAGTTGGCAGAATTATGAATTATATAACATTATAGAGCGCATCCTAAACTAGCTAGTTCAGTGTAACTGTGTGCTAGTGCATAACTAGTTATGCAACACTGGCATAACTAACAACAATAGATGCCAAAAGTTCCTCTATTGCCAGTATAGATAGCTATGTATATATCAGAAGCCTGAATACCTTCGTACCTTCAAAGCAATTGAAGATCACAGAGAGAGAGAGAGAGAGAGAGAGAGAGAGAGAGAGAGAGAGAGAGAGAGAGAGAATGTTGAGAATGTTTAAAGATTCTTTAAAGCTCAAGTACATGAATATCTATATATACTTACTTATATACTTTCAATCTAGGAAAATCTGTCAAATATGCGTTTCAATAGTTTGCTTCAAGCTAGCATTTGTATGTAGCTCTATCTGGTAGTTTCGAAAGCAACTTTGAGCTTCTAGGAACTAGTTCAAGGCAAGAGCAAGAGCATGAGCCCGCACCCTGAGACGTTGAATATTTTCGCCCATAATTATCTAAAGTCAAAGTCTTCGAGCTATAAAAATGAATGTTATTTAAGGATGTGTGCATATTTATTATGTTTCTAACAATAATGGTATAGCATACAGACAGACAGAGAGCAAGAGAGAGAGAGAGAGAGGAGGAGGAATGAGTGAGAGAGGGGATGTGATGGAGAGTGTGTGTGTGATGGTAAGTGAGACGACGTTGTTTGGCATTTGCAGCTGATGCTGCGACAACGTTGTCATCATTTTTATGCCGCTTTAAATGACAGTGAACGACAACGGTGGGACGGAGATGGAGACGTTGATGCTTGATGAGAACGTTAACGTCGCCATGTTGGCTGTCCTACTCCACATATGCCTGACACACACACACACACACAGAGAGAGATACCCACGCACAGAGTCGACTTTAAATTCCAGCATAAAATAATACAAAAAAAAAAAAAAGTAGCGCAAAGAGCATACTTTTTGTATGTGTCAAGCAGCAGTCTAAGTTGCACCTGAAGCCTGTTGGAAACTTTTGCAATTCGAGGCCTGTGGCACACACACAGGCAGACAGGCAGTCAGATAGACAGACGGACGGACGGACACACACACACACGCACACTTGAATAATCGTTAAGCATTTAGTCACGTTTTATTGCCAACCTATTGAGCATCTCCAGCTACCTGAAGCGACCCCTTTTTGCCGGCTCAGTCAACACCCTAGGGCATAGTTCTAGCCTATATTGCATTTATCACACGCTTTTCTTTCACACACCCAGCAGTCATTCAAAATGCTTAAAAACCGGGGGCGTATTAGCTGAACGGACATATTTATGTTGAGTAAACTGAAGTAAGATCGAACTATCTCTTATTGAACTGAAGCTTGGACTGAGTCTATCTCATCAAATCATATTTTATGTCTGGCTTTCGCATTTTTCATTATGTAAGGTATTTATAGGATTTAGGGATTTTACACAACATTCCGTAATCTATTATAAGAGGCAAAGTGTGCCTGATACAGGGTATCCTTTAGCTGAACACGCCCAATTATACCATTTTTCTGGTGTCATGAGCATCAAAATTGTAAAGTGTGTGACGAAGTTGTCGTCAAATAAAACAAAGAAATATATATATATGTAGACTTATATATAGAAATATATATATATATGTATATATATCTGTTTATATATGTTCGACACGGCGTATGCGTGATATATAATACACATTGCGTATACGCCGCGTGTTACTTAAATATTCAACACAAATACACACACACACACGCACACATAAACACTCAACATATATATACACACACATACACACACACTCTCTCTCACACACATACACACACACACACACACACAGGCACCCGCACACAAAGGAGCACGCACGCAGAGCTATTTTCGATGCTGTTGTTGTTTTTAAGCAGGCTTCAAACGCTTTTTGAACATTTTTTCCATTCAAGTGACATATTTTGTGTGTAATATTCATAAAAATCCTTCTGTTATGTTTAGCTCTTTCAAAAAAGGGGGGAAGCAGGGCAGGAGTGTAAAGCCGACATAGAGAGTGAGTGAGAGAGGTGGATTGAGTCCTCCTCTTTGCTACGCTTTAGGGATTAGCAGCAAATGTTGCACGTCTCATATTATTTACATATTTGAGGCTCATCTGAAGCAGCAGCAACAGCAACAAGTTGCCAACTACAACAAACACATGCACATATTGTCAACGCAACGTTTTCAATACAAATGAGTTAAACAACAGCAACAAAAGCTAACAACAAATATGCGACATTTTGTTATGCCATTTGAGGCCTTTAAGCTTAACACAGACTGTTGCCATATAAATACCCTGTTGGGCTATGTCAAGGTGGGGTGTATTGATTAGGGGTAAGTCAATGTGCTGTAGCTCTATTGTTTAAGCAACACTGACATGACACTGCAAAGTGCTGGATAGCTTCCATATGGATATTATACAACACTGACTTGTGAAATTGAAATCCTTTAAGCCAGTTCAATTCAATTTGTACAACACTGCTAAATACCATATTTGACTATGCTTTCAAGAATTATGAAATATAAAATAATATTTGTTAAATATATCATTATATAAATATTTATCTATTATACAGGGTATTTCATAGTCGCTACCACTTGAATGCAGTCAACTTTTGTGTGTGTGTGTCTGTCTTCTCCTTTTTACTTTATTTTACTTTTTTAATTTTAAGCTCATCAAATGCAGCAGAAAATGCTCGAATTTGTTAACAGATTTTTATTGTGAACTCATAATTATAAGCTCAAGCTCCAAGTCGAGTGTGTGAGGCAGACGGCTTTGGCACATGTGGAATATAAATATTTTAGCGTTGCATTAAAAGATTTGAATTTGAAAATCGAGAAAGTGAAAGAGAGAAAGAGACGGGGTTTGTGTGTAAAACAAAAGTGGAATTAGGTGACCATAGATGCCAGACATAGCTAGTTCAAAGAAATAGAAAAGAAGAGCATAGAGTAGAATGTGCAAATGGATTTCCATTAGAGATGCTTACGAGGAATATGAAAAGCTATTGAAAATGGAATAAAAATAGGGATAAACTGAACATGGAGAACAGAAAAAGCTAGATTCGAATGAATATTAGTATATATGCATTTAGTCGGAATAGAGGGAGACGAATCGACAATTCAAAGCGAGTGCGAAATGCAGTTGGAAATTAAAATAATATCTAGATGGTAAATTGAAATAGCAGAGTATTCATAAGGATTTGATGAGACACAGGGGACGACAGTCTCAGGTGGATGAATATCAATTCATAAAATTGGGTATGAGAGAGTTTCGTATGCAAAAGAGAAGAAGTATGAGACTATGATATAGGGAGAGCATTAGCGAAAGAATGTGAACTCGGTAAAGAAATGGAAGAGTGAAACACTTTGAATTATGACTGGATTTGAAGGCTTCTAAAAGTGCACATGGAGGCGTGGCTTAGCCAGAGAAGGTGATAGACATAGAAGGAATAGCTTCTAGAAAATGAGGTTTAGAGCATAAGCTAAAAATTCAGTAAGCCTTCGAATAGATCCATGTTGAGTAAGCAATATTTATTAAGTAGTTGTTGACACTATTCGTTTGTTTTCTCGAAAGGAATGGAAATCGTGTCTCGAAATGGGGGCCAGAGTTGAAATGTTAATGTTGACTGGGCGCCAACCGCACACATGTAATCACAGTTCTCTACTCAAAGTTATGAAGAAGAAACTTTATATTTGTCTTCTAATTAGCATATTAAAAGTGAAATGAAAGAAGTGCGAGAGAGAGAGAGAGATAGAGTGATGGAAGCAAATGAAAATTTGTCAAGTTGTGCGTGCAAAAGTTTTTTTTTTTTTTGTTATTTATTTATTTATTTATTTTTGGGCAAAAACAAAGCGCTGTCTGTCTGTCTTTCTCGCTCTCAACTCTCCATCTATTGCCCATTCGCACTCGTGCTGTCTTCTTTGGCTGTATATCATGGTGTTCGAGTGGCTTCATGTAATAGATTCTTAACAGCTAAGTAGATTCCGGCTTTTATTGCTTTTGTTTTTGTCGCGGGGACTAAACAAAGTGGGCGTGGTTGGGGCAGAGAGCCGCGTGGGGGCGTGGACGGCATCTTCAAGAACCTGAAGATGATTTTCACAGAACTTTTTTTGATGGCAAAATGTCTGTGAAAGTCGGCGATGGCTTTTCGAGTGTCGTTACAAAACTCCATGACAAAGTTGTTTGTGCATATGTGTGTGTGCGTGTATTTGACAACAACAGCAACAAAGAGCACAATATGTAAGAAATTAAGCAGGCAGTAGCTGCTGCAAGCCTTCAAGCGAAATTTATGAAATGAAATGTTGAAGGCGCCTTGGCATGGATATTTTGGCGATAAGACGAGCGTCAGGAGACACACACAGAGTGAGAGAGAGAGAGAGAGAGAGAGATGGAAGAGGGTGGAAGAGGAATGGGAGATACACGCTCGCGTTATCCATTTCCGCATGCTGTGACGCCTTAGCCCCCACAGCTAGCTCAGCCACATGCGCCATTTATTTGTTTACAGCTGTACATTTGACGTTCCAGCAAAAGGGTATAGCGAGCAAGATATGCTCGAATTCCCAAAATGATACAAAGATATATGTGTACATATATGTACATGTATGTAAACAAGATATATAGTACTTGAACTGCTCACACTCGGCTAATCGTACGTCAAATTTATAGCCATGAAATGTAGCTAGACTAAGGCTTGATAAGCCAATCTGTTTAGCTCCTAATGCTTGAAGTCAAATTTGAAGGGGTTCAGCTTGAAGCTGCCACAGAGTTGGGGGTTTAGTGAGCGACTTTGAATAATACTAATATAAAAAGTTTGTTCTGAGACGTGTAAATAGCTTATAGAATGTCTAGCTCTCCAGGCACTTCCGAGTTCTGGCTGACTGAACAAGCAATTCATTTATATTGAACTAGACGAAGTCATATTTGGTGGTTCCATTAAGAAATTGAAGTAGTTCATTTAGTTGTCTGATTATTCAAAATGAACTAGTTCAGCTGCTCATCTGTTTATCTGTTGATATATGTGAACAACAACTAATCAGCTCGTCAACTATTTTAATGAATTTCATAATAGCTCATAGGAGTTGCAGTCAGCTTCGATTCAGATTCGTCGATTTGCCCTCTCACTCTCTTAGAGTATTTCGTGTTCGTTGCATTAATCTCTTGCTAAGCTATGCGAATGTCTTTATTTGATTTCATTTGGCTGCGTACTTTTTTAATTTTTGCATATCCCGCAGCCATTTTGCCGCTTGCTCGCAACTTGCCTTCATATTTTACCATTTTAACTTTTTGATATGCCAGCAGCCCCTGAGAGCCCTTGCTCCAGCTACACTTCCACCTCCACCTCCACCCCATGCTCCTTCTCCTGCTCCTACTTCTACTTCAGTTCCCGTTCTTGTTTCGTTTTACTCCGTTGATTGCGGCAGAGAATACAAACAAATTGTGTGCTAAAAGTGAGAGTTATAACACTGGCAAGCACCGTAAAGACTTTAGCAATGGGGATCAATGCCCTTGTGCTGGCTGTTGAACGCCTGCAGATACCCTGTAAGCTAATCAAATTGGCTGGCAGGCTGCTAGATGATTGCTCTCTAAATTGAACTGGCGAGCAATTTGTTTTTGTATACATTTTAGCTGCAGGGTATTTGCTCGTATACTACCACAATATACCATGTAATTAAAAAGAAGAAGTATATGCTACTCTTATATTGTACATTGGTCTTTCTAGAGGTGCTTCAACTACTGTAATTGATCCCTCGCAGAGTCCAGGGTATGTGCTCGTTGATCACGGAGCAGGAAACTTGTTCTATTTTAATTATTTTCCTCCTGCTTTCGAAGCGTTGCACTGTCAATTTGTGATAAGTCACAATTAGTGAAGCTAAGTGCCACGCCCACCATATCTCTATATAATTAACATGTATGTATGTATGTATGCATATAGCTCTCCAGATCTGAGCTGCAGCATGCACCAAACTCTTGCAACGAATCGAGACAAAAGCAGGCATTGAGGAGCTGGAGCTAAAAAAAGGTGCCACAAATACATTTCCCTGAGTGAGCAGGCATGAAGGTGGAAGACTAGGAAGGACTATAAGGACGACGGGGGCGGAGGCGGGAGCCGTTGCGAAGCTCGCCAGCAACTGGCTGCGATTTGTGTGCCAAACAAACTAAAGAATTTCTCGCTCTCTGGCGCGCCGCAAAAGTTCAACTTGGCGTGTAAATCGTTGGCGTCATAGATGTGGCGCCACGCGCCCCACTGCCAGCCATGCCTCCCCTCTGTGCCCCGGCACCCGCTTCTGCCTCTGCTGCGTGTGGTAAATGAGGCAATAAGAGGGCTGCCGCGACTCTGGCTACAAATTTGCAGCCACAATACTCTCCTTACCCCATTCCCGGCTCCAACTCCAATTTCAACTGGCAGCGTCTTTGCGTCTTTGCGTCTTTGGGGCAATTGTAATGAGTTGTGAGTGCAGCAAGAGAGCTGCGAGCTGCGAACTGCATACCTCATGCCCCGCGCAGCCCACTTGCCCACTTCAGCTGCTTGCAACAGTCTGCTCGTTGATGTGGAAGAGCCAGCGACAGCAAATGGGGAGCTGATAACGTAGAGCCCAAAGGCAGAATAGATGCAATTCACGTGCTAGAATTTAGGATGTCCTGTATAATATATACATTCCTGTATAATATACATATATCTCTGTATATCTGTATCTCTGTATCTCTGTATCTCTGCATCTTTGCATCTCTGTATCTCTGTATCTGTATCTCTGTATCTCTGTATCTCTGTATCTGTATCTGTATCTGTATCTGTATCTGTATCTGTATCTGTATCTGTATCTGTATCTGTATCTGTATCTGTATCTGTATCTGTATCTGTATCTCTGTATCTGTATCTCTGTATCTATATATCTCTGCATATCTGTATCTCTGTATCTCTATATCTCTGCATATCTGTATCTCTATATCTCTGCATCTCTGTATCTCAGTATCTCTGTATCTCTGTATCTCTGTATCTCTGTATCTCTGTATCTCTGTATATCTGTATCTCTGTATCTGTATCTCTGTATATCACTGTATATCTCTATATCTGTATCTCTGTATCTGTATCTTTGTATCTCTATATCTCTGTATCTATATCTGTCTCTTTATATATCTATCTGTCTGCATCTTTATATATGTCAAGTTTTCAATGGAACTTTCTTCTTTAAAAATTTAAACTAAATTTTCTTGAAATTGATTCGTGTTTCTTTTGCATAATATACAGGAACTGTGGGGAGTCACAAAACAAAGTATCTAGCAAATATTATTCTTACCACAAGCAGCTCTCCAGTCCGGCTCGTGTCTGCTGAGGCTTCTAGCTGCAGGCCTCTGCTGCTTCGCCGCCCGCACAATTTTTTATCGCACTCTTGTCTTTTAGTTATTGCTGCTTGCTTTGCTCTTTGCTGGCGCGTTCTGCCTCTGCCATTTGCATGCCGAATCAAAAGTTGCTTTGATAAGTATGTTTAAGGGAGACCATCAACTGCCTGCTGTCCGCAGTCAGCTTGCGTTTGCCTCGCCTTGGCATGGCGCGGCTGGGCTTGGCCTGAAAAATTTTGGCATTGCGGCTCATTTGCTGCTTTCCCACGGCGTGTCTTCTAGTGGGTGCAAATAGTTGTTGGCACTCCGAGGCGTATCTGACACCAGAATGTCGACCCTCTTTTCCGACCTCCACGGCGCCGTGTCAAGTGTCTGCATAATTTGATTGCTTGGCTAATTCGAGAGCGAGAACGAGATATTGGGTGAGGGTAGAATCGTTGCTTGTCGACTGTCAGGTTAATAATTCACACATTTCTCGAAATCTGCCCCGCCCACGTAATAACATGTCCCCCTAGTGCCCTTCAATCGGGCATTGAGCCGGCACTTCCGGTCAAGTCTCTGTCCCCACTCCAGATCCAACTCCAACTCAATTTCCATCTCTTCGTGTGGTTGTGTGCTTAGCTGTGTTCACCGGTGCGTGTGTTGCCTGTAAATTGGCGCATTTGGCTTTGCCAACACATTCCACACGCTGCATTTCAATCATCATTGTTTTGTTAACACACACACACACGCACACATACACCATTATACTCACCATGACACATAGAGCGCAGCCCACGCCCAGCACTTTGTGCCATCTGATGCCATCAGCCACAAGCCGCGGAAATGGACACGTCTTTGGCTAAACAATAGCCAAAATATTCACAGCTGCTCCTAGACACATGTACAGTGCTCACCCACTAGGCTGAACGTGCAGCAAAACAAACTTCGCTAGAGAACTTCCATTTGCCTCGTTTGACTTGAAATATATAGACAGAGAAATTGTTAAATATATTTTATAAATGTTTACTAGTACCTATAGTACCTAACTTAATCAATCTGTCAATCAAGCAATCAATCAGTTCTGAAAATAATCAGTTAAGCCTGTCTGTGAATCAATCAATGGGAGTGTAGCACTCTGTCAATCAGTGATTGAATCTGCTTGCTAAACTGATTGACTGTTTATTACAGTCAGTATACTTTTGTCTGTTAATCTATTGATCAATCAGTCTATGAACTAATCAGTCAATCAATCAATCAATTTGTCCTTTAATCAGTCAATCCGTCAGTATACTTTTGTCTGTTTATCTATATATCAATCAGTCTATGAATCAATCAGTCAATCAATCAATCAATTTGTCCCTCAATCAGTCAATTAGTCCATATCAATCAATGATTCATCATAAATGCTTTTCTGAAAACATATTAGAAATATCCAAGTCATCTCAAAATGCCAAGTCAACGCACCACATGTCATAGCTGAAGTACTTTCTGCACATAGAGAGCATCTAAGATGGATGCGAAGATGAATAAATGTTTTCATCACTTGATTTGTTGACTACACACAGTTTTTTCTTTGCCTCACACCAGTTTGTTTCTTTTTGTTCATATCGGATGAGACTATGCTCGGCATGCACAGCATGTAGCCATTTTGCATTGTCAATCAACTGTGTGTGCTAGTGTTAGTGTGTGTGTGTGTGTGTGTGTGTAGGAGATGTGGAAATCGAAATGGTAAATGGCTGCAGATTATCAGTTTCATTCATAATATTTACTCAATTATGCGGCAATAAACGCGACCCCAACTTTGGTCAATAAAAATGAAACGTGTGCCGCATCGCAAATCAAAAATGTGTAGAGCCAATGGCTGCCAACACACACACACACACATACCCTATATATATGTGTATATACATATATATAGACTTTCATTTTAGATACCCTTTTGAGGCTTCTCTTTGGGCAATTGTTATGGCCAGATACTTGATGACTTTTGCTGAATTTGCACTAGTTCCAAAGCGACTCTGTGTGTGTGAGGGTGAGTGTGTGTGTGTGTGTGTGTGTATGCTGCGACACGAAACGCATAAAACCACATGCCTAATTTCCATGTGGCTAATACGGCCTGGCCCAATTCGATCCGGCTCGGCTCGGTCTGGCTCGGTCTGGCTCGGGCCCACCCAAACCTCAGCCAGAAATGTTTAGCAGCTTGAGGTCTCGAATATTTCGTGCAGTGTATGCAAATTATGCAATTATTATCAATTTTGTGCAAAATTAGCAAATACATTTTTGTGGCCAATAATTGCAAAGGCGTCGCCAACGGCCTCCAGCCAGCCCCCACCCGCTGCTGCTGGCCAACGAAGGTTCTTCAGAGTTTGCGGTTGCCAAAAGGAAATCAAATTAAAAACTTTAAGCTAGCAAATATTTGCACTTAAATGTGGCTGAGGGCAAGTTTTATATTGGCCCTGAAGCCGGTTGAGGTGGGTCGCAAAAACTTATAGTCGTAAATTTGATGACAACAACAACTACAACAACAGCAACAACAACAGCAGCAGCAGCACCGAGTGGCAAATTACAGTCGAACGTCATTATTATGGACATCATCAGTCGGCGCGGCGGCAGCAAACAAAGTTCCAACTGCTTCAATATTACGCATACGCCACGTCTAACTGACGGCGGCCAGCCCAGTCCCCGATTGATTTGCGGCCCCGTCTTGACATTGGCCATAAAGGCAGCAAGAAAGTGAACTGAACGGAGTTTGACTTGCAGTAGGTGTCTTGGCCTGTGTAATGGCAAACCAAGCAAACAGACCAACCGACAGGGGCAAATACACATACACATACACATACACACGCAGCGAAATGGCCAAGTTAAGAGCGCAGAGTTCACTCAGACAACAACACACGCTTTTGGTTAGACAAACTAAGTCAAACAGCAGCTAACCAATAAGAGTGCGAGTACAAACATAGACAGACAAATACACGCACACACACACACACACGCGCGCGCTCACATGCTGAAAGCAATATAAATTGCGCTAAAATACGCATACGCACTGTGCGCGGCCGCTGTGCGAGCTGCGCTGCGTGAGTTTTGATTGAAGCCAAAATGTCTGCGACTGCTGCGAGGGCTGCACAACAAGCAATAATTAAAAGCGGCAAACCCCAAACGTGTATGTGGCACCACAATTCGTGCCTCTTCAGCAGCGCAAACAAAAAACTCACAGTTATATTTTTAACCATTTTCGTATCTTTGTTGTTTGTGTTTCTATTTGACAAATTGTTGTATAAATTTCATGAAATTATCAATGAAATCTTGCCGAGAGTTTCTTGTCAACAAAATTGGTTCTGCCAATCTAAAATTGATTGCAAATGTGTATTCAGAGAAATAATTTGTCAATTTCTTAGCTCTTTGATATAATATAAAATATAATAACAATCTCATTTCAACATAGTTTCACCCGACTTTCGACTTGCTTGAGACACTAGAATGCCAATTCTTCTTCCCAGATACAAAGTTGAAAGACATTAGATTACGTTTTTTTGCTAGGCCGAAACCATATAATTTACTTTATTTAACTAAAAATCAATTAAATATTTAATTTTGGATGAAATTGACAAAAAAAATTAAAATTAAAAAACTCAATTAAAATTTGGAATCTTTAAGGCAGACCTTAACGGTTTTGGGTCTAAGCACTCTTCTTTGGTTTGGCTTTCCAACAGGCTTAATGGTGCGCTTGGGGCTGGGAAGCTTTTTCTCAGCAGCCTTCTTCGACTTACGCTTAGCGCTCGGGACAAACTTGCAGCCAACACGCACAGTGGCTGGCTTAGTATTCTTGGCCTTTGCCTTCTTGTCGTTTGTCTTCTTGGTGGTCGATTTCTTAGACTTCTTTATGGCTGTATTAGATTGTTCCACATTGGTCTTTGCATCAGGCCCCTTCTTTCCCTGCTTGCGATCATTAGCCTTTGCACGCTTTTGTACCAGACGCGTCGGTTTTGATTTCTTATCGGCCTTAACCTTATTTTTCATCTTCTTGGCGGGTTCTACTGGACTATCATCACCTTTCTTGGATCGCTTCGCAATGGTTTGGACTTCGGCAAGCCATGAGCCACTTTGTGACTGCATATGAAAAGATCTACTGTAATTGATTTCTGGCATTAGACTAATTAAGTATTTCACCTGGTTAACAGCAGCGTTATCAGTAATTGTAGTACCCGATGATCCGGCCTCGTCTGCTTCACCCTCATTTGCAGCTATATCCATGTGCCTTCCATCTTCAGTTTCGGTCTCCGTCTCCGTCTCCGTCTCGGTTTCTGTTTCAGTTTCGGTATCGGTATCTGTGTCTCTATCCGAATCCGAGACCGGTTGAATTTCTTGTTGTGGTTGTGGTGCAGCCTCCCTCTCCACATCAGCATCTGTAGTTGTGCGACCCATCTCCACGTTGTCAGTGCCATTTTCAGTATTATTATTAACGGTTTCTCTTTGTTGCTGAGTCAAGTTTTCTACATTATCTGGCTCGTTCTCGGTCATGCGACGCATCTGGCGTGGCGGTGCGAACTCGCGCTCAATCGCGTCTTGCGGTGCATGTTGGCGCCTTACCCTCGGTCTTCCCTCACGCTCGTCATCGACAGGTTGGTTCAATTTGCACAGAACCTTACCCATGACTCTTCAGATCTAGCTTCAAGAATATTGGTATGAATTTAGGAAATATAACAATTGATTTGATTTGAAGAGCTGTGGCATTTCTCGTTCTCATCTGGAGATCGAGTTGAATGTGCATGACCTACTTGACATGGATAAGTTGAACTGAGGAATACAGAAAGTCAGAGGCTACTCCGTTTTTCTCTCACTCGATCTCTATCTTTCTCTCTCTCGATCCTCTATCAAGACATTCAAATTGAAGACTACGAAGCCCTGGTTCATTGTGCCAAGAGGCGACGAGAAGTCAGCATGAAACCATATGGGAGGCTAGGGCGGGGCAGGCACAGAGCTTTGTGGGGGTCGGTGGAGCGAGCCTTTGAATGGAGACAAGGAATTGATGTGCTCATAAGCACAGCCAAACGCGCTACGCAGCAGGATGGATGCTTGGGTAAATGGGTTAAAGGGAGGAGAGGAGGGAAGGAGACGGAGTAGGGCTATTGCTGTGGCAGAGGCGCGGTAGATAGCTAGACGCATAGACGAAGCCAACACCAAAACAACGTTAACGATATGCCAAACGTATGTAGGCCAACAACAGTAATGCGCGAGAGATGATATAGACGAAGCAAAAGCAGAAGCTGAGGCAGAAGAAACAGTTGCCAGTGGATAAACAACAAGAAGAAGTCAACACATAACCTGCAAACAGCAGTCGAAACAGTGAGAGGAGAAGTGGATGCTGAGGCGGGACAGTGGACACAGTGGGTAACTGAGTAACATTATGATTACACTGATGATGATGATGAAGGAGAAAAGTTAGCTTGAACCAGAGAAATATGGGTACGACTAGCAGATGCCCTGTGGCCAGCGATGTGAACTACTACAGAGAGTAAGGGAGTAGTGAGAAGTCGATCACATTGCGCTATCGATATTTGGATAGTATCGGTGGTGCACGGAGGCATGGATGAGCAACTAATAGGTAGATTCAAGTGGCCAGGGCAGACGGCATGGTTAGAAAACCAAGATACCTCGCATGCTGTTCATACTTCATTTGAAATGCATGAAAATACATTTTCACAAAGGCAAACAATAAGACGTTTGGTTCTTTGATCTTGTTTCGATAACAATATTTGTTGGGACTCCTCCCGACTCGAACTCAAAAACTGAAACTCAAGCTGAAACTGACAACTCTTTTCACATGGCAGCAAGGGTTGGCGCGCAGGAAGCCAAGAACATTTTTTTGACGTGGGAAGCTCGATTGGTGCTGCCAATAAATAAACATTTCAAAAGTTTCTCAATGAATAATGCCACAAGCCATGAGCATGGGCGACTATTCCTCTTCTTCTTCTTCTGTTTATACTCGGCCAGATACAAATCTTTGTGGCCTGGTGAGTACAGGGGGTAGGGGATGTGGGTCAGAGGAAATGTGAAACCCTTGTCTAAGCAGTTATTTATTATTTAGCTAGCTATCTGATTGCTATTATGTGTATCATTAATAAAATCATGGTAATTTGATATACTCTATGGATATTATTTAAGTCGGGAATAATTATATACTTACATATCTACGCAATCCGTTGGCAATTATTTGAGTTGCGAAAAATTCCACAAGTTCATTGAATAGTTCCGCTATATGTGAGTGAACAAAAAAAAAGATTAACTTTGTGTTTCATTAATAATACCATTGCATACTTACATATGAATTCACTGTCTCAGGATACTATCCGCGTTATGGATATAAGAATCGTTGAGCTGAAGAAAATAATTTGTGAAATTTCAATTTTTCAAATTGATAAAACATTTTGTGTATAAATGTTTGATGTTGTTTGTGTTTTGAAAATATGATTCTGAGGCTATTCAGTTCCTATTGAGTACAACTATTTTTGACGTTGTTTATGTTTCTGAAATCAGAGTCAAAGCCTATTCAGTTGCCATTGGGATCGACTTATAGTTTTTGTTTTTTTTTCGGTTTATCGTTGACTATAAAGTCAAGCTAAATTTTGAAGCATTTGTAATTGGCGAGCTGGATTGATGGAGCATTAGCCTAAGGCCATTGCCATTCTCATTGGGATTCGAACCAGAGACGGTTATTCCAATTTCTTTTCATGCTCTTCAAGGCTCGAATTTGACTTTCTATTTGTTATTCCTTGCACTACTTTATTGATTAAACATTAGCCTTTGGCATTTCATTTATTTTATTTTGCTACCCAACGGGACTCGAGCCAGTGACAACTTGTTTGGGAGACTCTTAAGAGCGATAGATGGAGACAGAAAGGGAGAAAGTTTCAAGTAGCAATGCACTTGAATGCGGCGCTGAGTGCCCATGTATGTGTGCATGTGTGTGAGTGTGTGCCGGAGATCATACGAGATGAGATTTTTGGCTGTTGAAGAAGTGATGCTGGTGGTGCAGGTGTGAAGATGGAGATGAGGCAGCAGGTGAGGATGTCAGCACAGCTGCCGATTGAGTTGTATGCGAGAATTGGGGCCAATGTCAGTGCGTTTCCTGGGTAACTGCAGCCACATATGCAACGGCAGACAGTGATAAAGAGTGTGAGTGAGAGAGAGAGAGAGATAGATAATCCTCTCGTTTAGGGATTTAATTAAAATGTCAGCAAGAGCATGGCACAAAAACTGGGTTATGGGTGTTAAAAGTGAGCCAAAGTTTCGTTGCTTGACGAACTGAAACTGCAGCAGTTACTCAGTCGCCTAGCAAGAGAAAGGAAAAATTTAGGCGAATGGGCAGCTGCGAGAGTCTGCCTGAAGCTGAGAGCTGGGGCGACACCTGCAGCGCGACGGCACAAAGCAGTCATTAAATTTTTGGACGTGCCGAGCGCCAAACGAAATGCACAAATGAGTGGGGGAGAAGACACGGAGATCTGTTGCTGGTTGATTGAAAAATAATTAAATTTATATCGAAAACCGGCCCGGCCCGTCCCGCCCCACGGACGCTTAATATGAGGCATTGCAAACAAGCAAGACTTAGGCAAATATTGCGTATACGCTGCGTAAGCCATTTTATCTTGTGCACACGTTCAACTCGCCGCCTCACTCTACTTCCCCTCCCTCCTCTGTCTCACACTCCCTATGCATGACAGTTAATTATGACAATTACATGGCAATCGATGCTGCATTTATGATATTGCCTCTCGCCTTGAAATCCATTTAACAGTGCATAATTCATTTAAGCAGCACTGCAACAACAACAACAGCTGCTGATTGCTGATAAGATCCGTTGCGTCACTTTAACATTGCTACCCACAAAATGAATTCTATAGCTATCATATAATTGTTAATTGCATTGCATTGTTTTAGCGTTGAGCTGAACGTGATCCACACACTGCTGACGACAGTTGACAGCTGAAGTGGGCCCTGGCTCAAACGAGATTGCAGTTGACGAGCTTAAGACATCAGAAAAGTTAATATTTTTCACTCGATTTAAGGCTGGATAACAGTACGCATATATACTCTTATATAGCGTCAGCCACATAGACAAAATGTAAATCTTAACCCATAACCTCACACATATACATACATATACATATACATATACTTAGTATAAGTTGAGATGACTTATACACTTACAGATCTACTCAATCCGCCAGCAATTGATTGAGTCGGGAAAAGATCCACAAATTCACTGCCTCAGGATACTATCCGCGTTATGGATATAAGAATCCTTGAGCTGAAGAAAACAATCCGCCAGCAATTGATTGAGTCGGCTAAAGCTCCACAAATTCATTGAATAGTTCCGCTATATGTGAGACAAAAAAAAAAAGATTTACTTTGTGTTTCATTAATTTACTTTGTGTTTTATTTACAATATGTACCATGATATACTTACATTATATTAAATGATCAACTACTGATGACAGTGTCCGCGTTATGGATATACGAATACTTGAGCACCAGAAAATAATTTGTTAGTGAATTTTAGAAAATTATTATTTTTTTCAAATTGATGAACATTATTTGTGTATGTTGTTTGGTGCTTTTATTTTTTAATACTGAGTCTAAGGCTATTCAGTTTCTGTTGTTCGATGTTGTTTTTGTCTGGCATATAAGTCAAAGGCTATTCGGTTCCCATTAGGAAAAAGTAAACTTACTTTTTATACCCTGAATGTATAATGGTTTTGTTGAAAAAACAGGCAGAAGGAGGCGTAGCAGACCCCACAAAGTATATACATATATTCTTGATAATTTAGCACTATTTGTCTGTCTATTTCTTCTAAGGATTCCGTCTACGTATTTCTTCCAAATATTCCGCTAAGTATTTCCTCTACGTAATGCCTTTACGTAATGCCTTTACGTAGTTCCTCTACGTCTTTAATGCTTAGCTGATCGATCACACACTCTGCTTCACTTTGTTGCGCACACCTCCACCAGGCCTCGAAGACTGAAGAAATGCTGCTGCTGCTGCCCTTTATATAGGGCCACTTTTACTCACGTACTGTCTCTGCAGGTAGAGCTCGCTGCAGTCGACCTTCTAGTGAGCAATGGGAACGCGCTCTGCTGCTGTGAGCATTCTAGCGTCGTTTTACCTAAATACAAATACCAAATGAGAACTGCTGCATACACATAGACAACTTTAATGATCTTCTGCACTTCTTCTCTCCTTGCTCTCGCGCACTCTCTCTCTCCCTCTTTATCTCTCTCTATCTCTCTTTCGTGTATATCCAATGATCTCTCTCTTTCCCTTTGTTCATCTCTCTCTCATTCTTTATCTCTCTCTCTCTCTCTTTCTCTCTCTCTTTCTCGATTATTGCATTGAAGTGCCATGAGCTAACCCTATTGAGGACTCAGTATACATACCTATCATTTTTAGATCTCTATATCTCTATTTGTCTCCCTCTATATATCTATATAAACATATTTATTTATGAGAGTATGTCATCACATGTTTACTACTTTGCCGTGCCGTCTTAAAGCATATCTATATATCTTTCTTTTATTGGCCAATTTCTATTTATAATCCTTTTGCTATCCCTGGCTTGCTTCTCACTGTGCCTCTTTTTGCCCTTAAACGTGTCTATGTCTCTATTAACGATACAGTCGCCTATCTTCTTCTTCTTCTTCTTCTTGTAGTTCTACCCATAATGGTTATGATAATTGCATTGCCTACTTTTCGGCTCCTGCAAATAGCTTCGACGCCATTTTTTGTAGGCAGCTGGTTTTGACTTTGACTTGGCCTCTCACTGTGCCTTCGATTGTGTGCCAAGATTTTCTTTTCCTTTTTGCCAATTACCCAGCATTACCTTTTCGAGCCAGTCACGCTGCCTTCAAAAAATAATGCTATTTTACATAGCAGCCTTTAATACTCTGTAAATTTGATCGAAAATCTCATTTTCGTAAACTGCAGAGAAAGGAGAATCGTAGTAACCTCTATGTTTCCTAATATCAAAATGATTTGTGTATATTTTTATGTTAGGATTCTTAAGTTATAGCAACAATATCGGTTTTAGATTACATCTATTTGAAATAATGAAACTAAGCTAAGTAGGGGAATTTTGAAAAGATTCTATTTCGGTTTCTGATTGCTATCGGCTTGCTAATTTTTCACACATGTTATATGTCTCTTCATTCGATTGAATGCTACATCTAAGGCTTTTAACTCTATGTTAGAGCATTGCAACTCTCTCGTTTCTTTTGTTACCAATTGTCTCTTTCGGGCGTCTGCGTTTGTGTCTATGGACTTGCTTACTGTCAACTGGCATTAAAAAGGCAAAACAAGAAGCAGAAAAAAAAGCAAACGTATTGTGAAATTGCAGCAGGTAAAATCAACAACACGAGCAACAACAACATCAACTTGAAGCAACCTGCAGCAAAAGTTTTTTTTTTTTGTTTTGTCTATTGATATTGCGGTTGTTGTAGCTGCTGCCTAGCGTTGCCTGTTACATATTTGTGGGCATTATTGTTATTGCAGTTGCTGCTGCTGTTGTTGTTGTTGTTGTCAGACAAACAAGCGACAGCAAGAGCAACAACAATAACAACAACAACAACAACCTGTGGCAACAGCAACTTTTGTCGTGATTTTAAGCAATGCCAAAAAGTAGGCAACAAGAAAGCGAATGTCACATGTGTGTGGGTATATGTATGTGTGCGTGTGTGTGTCTATGTGAAGTCAACTGCTGTTGCCATTGTTACTGTTATTGCTGCTGCTGCTGCTGCTGCTGTTGCCGCTGGCTGCAGCGATGCCAAAGCCAAAGCGGAAACGGAAGCGGCCAAGCTGCCAACTTGCACTTTACACTCTGCTTCTTTCTGCTCTCTGGGCCAAGCAGCAAACAAAAAAAGATGACAACAACAACAACAACAACAGTATATAATGCCAACACACATACAAACATAGGCAAACAACAATAGAAACATGGCCCGAAAACTGTTTACACCACATGCCCATTGTACTTTTTCACGTATGTATTTTCAACGTCTATTTTAGCCCAGCGTCTTTTTGTCACTTTTTTTGGAATGCTCAATTTTGGTTCGTTTAAACTTTGGGAAATACGTGAGTAAACGATGTGAGTATAAGAGTGTACGAATATAAGAGTAATACAGTAGAGTAATAGAAGACTCGAAGAATAGAAGAGAAAGGAGAACAAAAATAATATCAATGCTTCAGAATCGTACAGCTCTTAAAGCAAACAGTATAAGAGTATACGAGTATTGAAGAGCCTATACCATTGTACTGTATATACACACATGTGATGCCAGACAGAAGTATTTGATTCCACACTTAAAAATTACTTCCAAGTGTTGCGAAACCCACTTGGCAGCTGCATTAGGACATAGAAGCTGCCTTCTGACAAAGACCAAACAAAAACTTCGCACTTTGCACTGATTTTTATATAGACTTAGGGAGCTTTTGGTTTGGCAGCAAACGAAACAATAAGCTGACAAAGTGACATTGAAAACAACAACTGAATGTGGCACAGGCTGCATGTGAGAGAGAGAAGAAGAGCGAGAGAGTGAGAGAGGAGAGGGATCGGATGCATGTGAGCTGTGACAATTGAATGAATGAACGGGCGTTGCAAACTTGACGCCGAAAAATGATGCCAAGTGGTAACAAGTCCGAAGGGGTAGCTGAAGAGGAGGAGGCCGCGTATAGGGGCGTGGCACTAGCGGGAAAGGGGGGGAGTGCTGCCGGACTGGATGGTCATGAGTTTTGGCCTGTGGTCATGTGGCGCATGTGGCGCCAGCACAGGCTTCAGCTCCGCCCCAAGACTGGGACTAGAGGCTGCAGTGGTGCTGGGGGGGTGGGCTTTTTTGAAAGGGGCGGATGGGAAGGGAGCTAAAAATGAAAAGTGAATGTCGCAATGCCAATGCGATTGCAATTGTGAAAGTTAAATTGAATGCGTTGCGACAATGTTTGGCCGTTGGTGGGGCGACAACTTTCGGCTTTTGGCTAAAGTTTCTTTCTTGTTTTTCATTTTTTTTGGAGTCCAAGTACTTCAGCTGCATGTTAAGTAATTGGAGCGGCAGCAGTCGTAAATGATGGCTACAATAAGCGCGACAAAGGCCACGAACTAAATCAGTTGATAAAGATGTTTAAGATGAAACGAACGAAACTTCGACAAAGCAGAGAAATCGAGCTGCAAAATATATTTAAATATGATTTAATAGAAATAAATATGCCTAATAAAGTAGTAGAAATCAGAAGAAGACAAACAAAAACTCATTACTCATTACTCATTACTCATTACTCATTACTCATTACCCATTACTCATTACTTATTACTTATTACTTATTACTTATTACTTATTACTTATTACTTATTACTTATTACTTATTACTTATTACTTATTACTTATTACTTATTACTCATTACTCATTACCCATTACTCATTACTTATTACTTATTACTTATTACTTATTACTCATTACTCATTACTCATTACTCATTACTCATTACTCATTACTCATTACTCATTACTCATTACTCATTACTCATTACTCATTACTCATTACTCATTACTCACTACTCATTGCTCATTGCTCATTACTCATTACTCATTACTCATTGCTCATTACTCATTACTCATTGCTCATTGCCCATTGCCCATTGCTCATTGCTCATTGCTTATTACTCATTACTCATTGCTCATTGCTCATTGCTCATTGCTCATTACTCATTACTCATTGCTCATTACTCATTACTCACTACTCATTGCTCATTGCTCATTACTCATTACTCATTGCTCATTACTCATTACTCATTGCTCATTGCCCATTGCTCATTGCTCATTGCTCATTACTCATTACTCATTACTCATTGCTCATTACTCATGTTAGTTAGCTATGACATCGTTTTACTTTTGATGATTCTGCTCCATTAAGAAAGCTGCAGTCTCCATATAGCTTAAGCATTCTTTCGTCTTTCAAGCTGTTTCTTTTTCACGCTCTTCACAATTTCGCAGCTCATGCAAAGCTTTATTGAAAAGCGAAACAAGAAATTGGTAAGCAGAGAAAATGGCACGGGACGAGTGTCTCAACAAATGAATAAATCAAATGAAGTGAAGTGAATGAAGGGAACGAACAATGAGAAGTCCAATCAATGGGCTAAAGCTGAAAGTCAGATAGAGGAAGCGAGAGGACTGCTGTCTCTGTGTGTGAAAGGGACCCCAAGCTTGTGTGTGTGTGTGTGTGCAGGTAAAAGCAAACAACAAATAAATTTGATAGGAAAATCCGTAAAACTAACTCGCTTAATAACTCGCACTTGAGTGGCAAACGCAAACACAGTCGCTGCTCGAGTGCCAAGCTAAACTTTTTTACTATTTTTTGCGACTGACCAACTGGCTAGTTTTCCAACACTAGCACACACACACATATGTACTAACACTAATATACGCTAACCAATACAGAAAAGTTTCAGTCAGAGGAAGCATTGCGGCAGCCCTCCAGAGTATTTTGGAAATGTGTGAATGAGTCTGTGTACTACAGTGTGCGTGTGTGTGTCTGTGTGTGTGTGCTCTGTTGCTGCTTTCAATTGTGCTGAAGTGTAATAACTTTAAGCTGCATTTGGTTGCCAGTTCGTTCCGAACTCCACAAAAAAAAAAAAAAAAGAACCAAACTAAACCAAAAGCAAAATCCGGCAAAGTAAAGAAAAGTCCAGCAAAATGAACGCGTGCAACACACACACACACGCCACCTGTCGTTTGGTTTTTGTCTTCGACTCTCTCTCTCTCTCTCTCTCACTCTCTGTTGCGCCCTTCCTCTCTCGCTCGCTTACACGCACGCCGTCTCTTTCGGTAGCAAAGTTTTAAATTTGCTTAATCAACAAAATGCAAATAACAGCTCGTCAGGGATTTTTGTTTAGTCTTGTTTATGCTTTATTTACGCTACCCAAAATAAAAAGACAAAAAATAACCAAGCAGCACCCATCAGCTATTGCTCTCTCGCTCTCTCCCTTAGTCGCTCTGTCCCTGTATGGCGCAAAGAGTTCGCCATAAACCACTTAAATTTTGCAGCTTTTCGCACACTTTTTGGCTCAACTTCGTTTGCATTATCAATTATAATTTTGCCAAGTATGTCTGATGTGTGTGTGTGTGTGTGTTATTACTTTCGCTTGACCCTAATTTCTTATAAAGCAGAACAGAAAAAACTGTTAGCTTATGTTCCATAAATATCAATATATAGCCGATGCATGTGTGTAATTGATTTGAGAATAGCCCGTTAGCTTATTAAATCGAACTGAGCGAGGAGTAATCAAGAAGTTTTTAGTCTAGCTCACGCATAGTTGGGCTTAAACTATTTCAATCATGTTTGCCAGCCTACATGCGAATGCCGACAGGGCTGCGCTAGCCTATTGTGCGTGCCCAACCCTAATTTCTTAGTCTACGTCATTGTTTATATGAGAGTGATCCATTGAGTCTTTCCATGCAAACGAATAGGCACCGGTACGAATCTCAGGCGTGAACATTGCTATTTAAATCTCAGGTGTTCGAGGTATTCGAGGAGTCTAAACCCAAAATCTATGATCCTCCCATTCGAGAGTTTGCGTGGCTCGAATCCTCCTCTCTCTGAAAATCTACTCAGCTGTGCATATGTTAAAGAGTCATGAAACCAATTAATAAACGACTTTTATACTAACGAATCTAAAGTATGTGTTCACCTCTATATCTCCATTTCAGACATACATATGTATATATGTACATGGAGAGAGGTATACTATGTGCATTTGATATCTTTCATGCGAATGACTGCATTGCATGTGGCTTGGCGAAAAGTTGCGCCAATTACGCGACTGCTTAAGTCTTACAATTCTAAGGCCATGGGCGGTGCTGGTACGAAAGGGGTTAACGAGAGGGTGGGGGAAGGGGGGCGGTGGGTACTTTTGGAAGTCGCTGGCGCTTTGGGCCTGACAGATTTTCCGCACAGATGCGGCTTAACAAATTTGCTGCATACTTGCGGGCGTTCGCGTGCGAGGCGAGGCTTAAAACTTCAACTGTCGATGTGGGGGCCACTGCTGGGTGTGACAGAGAGAGCGAGAGAGAGAGAGAGAGAGAGAGAGATGCGTGTGTGTGCTTTGCCGAAGTAATTAAACACACATTCAAGTCGCTATACAAATATGATGATACGAGCATGCATTATACGATATGTAAATGAATTTAAGCTCCCATTATAAAGGTTGCCGCATGCCGCATGCCGCACGCGCCTCGCTGCCAAGGTCAACAGCACTTGCACACACACACACACACACACACACAAAGCAGGGCGAAGGCCAGCGACAGACGCCACAAAATGGCGCACATCAAAAATTTCGACTCGCCGCACTGGACGCCTTCACAGCAGTAAGATCAGCCAGATGCATGACTAGCAGTTACCCTATGAAAGCAATCGAGCTGTTGGCATATCCTGGGGACGTAGCTCTAGTTCGGACAGTTGAAATAGAAGTTGATCGTGGCTTGTGCAGATGCATAAAGAGTTTATGCTTTAGGGTAATGCACTACTACCTAATGCTCTGTAATAGATAAGTTTCACTTTTTAAGCAGTTCGCCCTATATGTATAGACAGATAAACACCTGTGTACAGTTAGCAAACTTGAATATACCAAACTTCAGCCGAGCAGTAGGGAAATACTCTGCTGCAGAATAAGGCTCTGGTCAAATAAGAGAAACAGAGAGGGCAATAGATTCAAGTAACTCTGAGGTAGAATACAACTGAAAAATATATATGTATATTAAATTTATAGAGTTCATAATGATAAACAATATTATGCATATGAAACACTCCTTGTCTTGCCTTGTCCTTTCTTTTGCCTATGTGTGTATCGAACGACAGGGGCTAAGACCTGAATAAACCCCATATAGTTCCATCTATCCACCTTTCGTAGTAGAGCGAAGAATGCTCGGCCTCGTCATTACATTTTTACAGTAAATGCAGGTGAATTCGTCACATTTCTCTCTTATTGAGATTTGTGTGTAAATATATGGTAGTACATACATATATACATATGCAATGCATGTATATATATATAAATTCATTAATGTGTTTATGTAGTTCAGCTCGTATGCATAAGCATGCGTGTGTGTATGTGTGTGGGTCTGTTTGTGTGCGTGTTGTATGCATAAAGATTTGTTGGTTTGTTAACAATCGATTGCATCACAATATAAATAAATATATGTACATATATATATATATATATATGTATATATGTATATATATGAATCGGATACTTTAGGCCTCCACATAAAGTTCAGGGCGTGCGAAATACTTATGGGCAAACCCTTTTCCAAGTTCACATATGCATAAATTTGGCTTCATGTGTGAGTGTGTGTGTGCCTACATGCACATGTATGCATATATGTATATGTATGTATGTATATTTATATGTCTGTGTGTATATGTTGGCAGCCACCGTTCGGCGCCAATGATATTGAAAAATGCAGACTTCTGACCCCATTTGTGTAAGTGTCTCTGCATGTGTGTGTGTGTGTATAAGTGTCGCTGCTGCATGTGTGTATGTGTGTGTGTGTGTGTGTGTGAAAACAACTCAATGCTGGGGTCGAGCTGTGGCAATGGATGTGGCTGCAGCAACAGCAGCCACCGCTGCCACCGCCACCGCCGCATAATGTGCAGGAAAAATAAAGTGCACAAAAAACTGAAAAGAAAAATTACAACAACAACAACAACAACAGCAGCAACAAGAATAAGTGTGAAAACGCGCAATTTGCATTTTCCTCATTTGCCGGCGAAAGTGCGCACGAAATACTTTCGCATCTATCTGTAGACAGAGCAACTATCTATCGCATATAGATATCGCCCTGAATAACTAAATGGAGAGTAAATGAGCTGTGAACCTGACACGCCCCCTTTCCTGGTCGGAGAAAAGGAAACACAAACAAATAAAACTTTGCCTACGCTCAGCTATAGTTGGGTGTGTTCAAAAGAACTAGTTCTTAAGAGCACTTGCCTTTCATGCAACAGCTGTAGAGTGAGGATGGGTGTGCAAGTTGTTTCAAGTATAGTCACTACTGTCCAGCGGAACTTATTGCAAGCTCAAAAGAACTAGTTCACATTGTGCCCTGCCATTGAGCGAGGAACTACTATTCAAGCTGGCAGTTGTGAAGTGTAAAGCAGTTGAGAGCAGAGTTCAGCTGTGGTTAAGTGCTCATAGGAACTAGATGAGTTGAATAGAGGGAAGAAAATGCTTGATTTTTATGAATAATAATCTTTAGAGTGAGAACAGGTTATATATACATATTTTTCAAAGTAAAGAACTAGTTTGCTAAGTGCTCAAAATTACCAATTCGCTGAGTGAATTGTAGTGCAAAAGAATCTTTAATTTTCATATGAAAACAGGTTGAGAGTATTATCAGCAGTAGGTGCAGTAATTGCTCAAAAAACCCAGTTCGTAGAACTAGAACCAGTTCACAAAAAGAAGATGTTACATATTCAATGTCTAATCGATCATAGCCATGCGTATGGGTACGGGTATAATGGATATATTATAATGGAATTGCATAACATAATATATTTATTATCGATAGGTTGACATGATTTTAATTAGTTCACTCAAGCGAACATCTACTGTAGCTCAATTTGTATATAGGAAATTGGAAATTCGAATCCGTATTGAAATTTATGCAAAGCGAACATAAATATATGTAAGCGAAATGAGACAGCGAAATAGAGAGAGACCGAGAGAGAGAGAGAGAGAGAGAGAGAGAGAGAGAGTGAGAGGGGAAGATGTACATACATAAATGAAATGTGACTCAATAGAATTTCAATTATTTCACCAGAATACACTTGATTACATTCGTCTGACTGGGGGAGAGGAGTTGTGTGTGTGTGTGGCAACTCTGCAGAGTTGTCGCGCGTTCTCTCACAGCCTGCTTGATTTTCATATTTTTATATTTTTATTGGCAGTGCCAGAAAGGTGAATTCCTGCAGATAAACAGAACAAACCCCCAGAGCTCCAGGCAGCCCCAGACCCGTAGACCTCCAGGCCCTTTTGTCTCCTTTGCTGATTTTTTTTTTTTTTTTGTCAATGCCCATGTATTTCCAATTGAATGCATAGAACGCTTCAACGCGTGCATTTTTTTTTTTGCCCAAATAACGTTACGCAATGGCTAAAAACAATTCTGGGGCAAGTAATTAGAATCAATTGACCCTGAACGTTTTTTCCAGTTGACCTGTTTCCTGATATCTCAACTCGCCTCGAACCGGGCGTAGCAAAGCAAAAACAATCAAATCAAAATCCAACTCAAGCCAGCAAATTGTCTTTAAAATAAATATAAATATATAAATTGGAAATGGCAAACAAATGCCAATTCTACCTTTCACTTACGCCAATTGACAATTGCTTTTCCTACCCATAAACCAAGGTGTGGGCGTGAAGAGAAAGACGACGACAAAATGAAATGAGGAAGACTATCTATTATATGTATGTATATATGTATGTATATATCTGCATTTGTTGTTTTTGACAGCTTATATACGAGTAGAATCTATGATAATCTAATTTGGGTTTTAGTTAACATTTATCACTATTCCTTCTTCCTCCCTGTCTACATCTTTCTCTCCATATGTGAGAGTAGATTTACTTAGTATATTTCTATTCCTGCAGTCCCCACCTTTTATGAAACTCGGCCTACTTATCTGTCAATCGTGTCGTGTATCACCTCTCTCTATCTTTCTTCTCTTTCTCTCTCTCTCCTTTCTTTTGCTTTCAGTCTCCCACTTTCTTTTCCTTCTCTCTCTCTTTCCCGCTCTCTATCTCTTCGTTTTCCCTCTCTCGTTCGTCCCCCTCTGTCTTTTCATAATCTTCCCATCTAATTCTTTCTCACTTCGATTGTTTTCCCATTATTTGATACCCCTCTCTTAATCTGTTTTGTTTCTCTCTCTCTCACTTTTTTTCTTGCATCAATTTTTCATATCTTTCAGATTCATCCACTTCTCACTTCTGCAATTTCGTTCAATTTTTGTGAATTGATTTGTATGAGAAGCGCTGAGAGGGGCGCAAAAGTCCTTATTCAGCAGATGAATATTAATTGAATAACTTTTTCTCTCTTCTCACTGGCTTTATTATTGTTTTTCCCCATTTTATGGCTCATGACGTTAGCTGTTGTATATATTATCCATTGCTCTAACAAAGTTGTTCAATCTCATTTTTCTTGCTCTGCTTCCCCTATTTTTGGTTTTTGTTTTTGTTTTTGTTTTTGGATGGGAGCATAACAGAAGTTCTCACTCAACCAATTGCTAGCCGATTTCAATTGATATACGATTACCATGTTGGTAATCCTCGAGTATTGTTAGTTTGGTAAATTTGTGATGAATGGCAGCTGGCAAAAAATGAAAGAGAAGAACGAAACATGAGTTTGATTCCGAGTCTGGCACTCGATTCATAACTCAATGCTCCGATGTTTGTATTATGATATTTCGTGCTGTTCGCTTTTACCATATTTGCAAACATTTTTCAGCATTCGCAACTCATTGAGCAATCGAGTTTCTGACTCTCTCGCGCCCAACTCCCACTCGGCAGGGCCCAAACCAAATGTCCGAATTCGCATTTGGCGTTCCGAGTCCGATGGGGAATGCGGACTCTCTATATAGCAGCTGTACACTGTTTTTCCTTTTCTCTTTTCTTTTTATTTTGTTGCCTTTTGTTCACATGCTTTCTCTGTTTGTATCTGTGTGTGTGAAGCTCGCAAACTGTTTATTATTTTGTCGACAAATGCGTGTTCGAACCAGAGACCAAACAATCCTAACACAAAGCATAACCATATTGTCCTGACGTGTTTCCCTGTCTTCCTCGTTCTTACCCTCACCCTCTCTCTCTCTCCCGATGTCTCTTTTCCCCTCCATCCCTCCTCTGTTTGTTGTCCATGTCTCTTGACCAGTCTGTTCAGTGTCCATGGCAGGGTCTGCCAAAGGCGCATAAAATTCGCATCATTGATTTCTATTTCGTTCAGAGCTCATTAAACAATCGGATAAACTTTAAGAATCAACAACGGCAACAACGGCAACAACAGAGTAACGGCAACAGAAAACGGCACAGATGGACTGACAGCTCTTTGGTGGGAAGTCTGGGACCTTGGGATCCAGTTGTATTCCAGTTGGAGCTCATGTTGATTGTGCGTGAGATACGCCCACACACGCACGCACACACATAGACCCAAATACTAAGCGCCGACCTTCTTGGTCTTGTACAACTGGGCCTCGCCGGCAAAGGTCAAGCTCAACAGATTTTTCACGCATTTTTATACACTGCACAGACATCGGTCGGGCGTGTGAAGCGTATTTCATATAAATATACCCTCGAAAATATGTGCAAGGAGGCAGACATGTTTAGCAACACTGTTTAGCTATCTACAGGGTATTTTAGAGTCATGTAGGCTATCATTAAAGCTCGTATACATTCAAAAACAGTTTATCTGTACTTACAGGGTATATCAAAGTTGGTCGATGTGAAAGTCAAGTTTAACTGCTCATACATTCTATTCTATTCCAGTAATAGATCTAAAAATTGCACTTAATATCCATAAAAGTGTGTGTATCTCATACACAGGGTATATAAGAGTCGAGCTGTTAATGTGAATCACAGCAAGTTATTTACTAATGTATTAGTGATTATATTTATTGCATTGGTGCTTCAGATCTTCAAATGGGCATTTAGTTCGTACAAATACAGGGTATATCAGTAATCCCCAAATACGTGGTATGTTTGAGTCGAGCATGCCCAGGATAGTTTAGCTGCGCTTTAAAGTCAGCAAATGGCAAGCTGTGCCGACAAAAACATAAAGCACAAACAGCACCAACTGTTGTTGCGCACAGCTCGAACAGCTTCTGGCATGAGAATTTCCGAGAAGGGCGCAACAACAGAAAACAGAGCCAAAAACAAAAAACAGGAGAAGAGAAATCATTGAAAATTGTCGTGTAATTAGCCGTTAGACTCTCGGCTCTCTCAGCTCAAAATTGTTGTGTGTTGCTTTAAGTACGTGTCGTGCCACATTTGCAAATGCGCTTCAAATTGCTCATCCGCACACACACACACACACACACACACACAGCGGGTGTGTGTGGGTGTGTGTATGTGATTTGGAAAATCATTGAGTTGTAAATGGGATTCGAGGCTGCACGTTCGTGCATACAAATCGTTGCCTTAAAGCGACCCTCGGCTCGTTTTGGCTGCCTCGTTGACTTGGCCCAAATCGAAGAAATGAAATTTAAATTTTATGCAAATACCAAACACACACACACACATTCAGCTAGCTGTGCTGACAATGTGCTAAGCATCGCATTTGGCCATTTTGTTTTTTTTTCTGCTTTTTTTTTTTGTTTACTCTTTGCAATTTGCCGCGCTCAACTTTTTGCATTTCAGTGACAAAACGCCAAAAACGCACCAAAAGCCAAAAAGTTGTTTACGCTTTTCTATATACCCTGTTCTTATTGGCTAAAATGCATATTGTTGATCATTAGTTTAGGTAGAGGAATAAATATTAGTTATCAATAAATAAATTGCCGATGTATATTGAAAATAGCTTATAGATTGTCAAGGTAGTTCAAGATTTTCAGTGATTTCCCCCATTATAAAACATTTTGTATCTCAAGTTATATCGATAGGTATCGATAGCAGCAGCCTATCTCATAGATTATGAGATCTATAAACAGTTTGGTAACGAATTTAACATACAAACAATAATTGTCTAAAATTTCTTCATTTCAGAAGTTTATACTACAAATATATCCCAAGACTTATATAATCTAAGCCCACCAAATGGGGTAAGTAGAAACAAGATTATTGAAAAGTTGAAAAGTGTACTGAAGTTATAGATATTAATAAATTACTCTTATACCATGGGCATATCATATCTGATAGAAGTAACAGCCATTCAATCAATTCAAGCCCTCATTGCTTTAAGATCAATTAGATTTGCTCATCATCAAACAGGGTATCTGCTAGTCGCGCATGCTCAATGGTCGATCAGACGCAAACTTGTTTGCAGCTGTTGCTGCTGCTGTCCTGTGATTAGTTTTAGCTTTTGTGCAATTTATGTTTGTTGCTTGGGTAAATAAATAAATAAATAGTATTTCATTTGTGGAGCTAGCCTCTGCTCTGTTCAGCTTTTATTTTGGTCACCAGATATTTGGAGCATTTAATACCCCAGTGTTATTAGTTGAACATTCGCTGATTCCCCATGGACATGGATAAAACCAAAAGTTAGATTAACTCGAGCATCGTATTGAATTGCACCGTGGACATGGGGATGTGGGCGTGGTCAAAGCTTAAAGCGTTTTATTGCCCACATTACTTATTGCCAAATGAAACACACTAATTTCTACTATGCTCATAAGGCTATTAGTATAGATGGTTCGCAGTTAACGAATTTTAGTATTGGAAAATTTACGTTTATTGATACATTTTTCAACACTGCTGCTCAAAGAGCTCATTTTACATTAGAAAATCTTGAGCGAGGTATTACTGAAAGTGAAATAACAGTTGCCTGGCTTTACAGCTATCAGTGCTGGTTAATGCATGCTGTGTTTTTCAACACTATAACCTTTAAGCAATGCATTCTGTGAATAATTTATAATTTATATTGCTGTCAATGATCTGTTCGTAGCTTTGCATACTGATTGCAGTGTTGAAAAACGTTTAATCTGCACTTTTTTCAGAAATTCATACTGCTTTCATATGAAAGAGTTTATTTATGTGTATTATCTGGCCGCCGCATGAATTGAAACTTTGCCGCTTGAAGCCAAAAAATCTGTCGCCCATTTGTCATGTTACAACAAATTAATGGAATCTGCATTTATGAAAGGCAATCGCATTTGCATTTGAAGTCACAAAAATATGCAGCAATTCAGATGACAGGGTATGCGTATATGATGCAGAGCATATTGCTGTGTAAGCTTACGGAAGTAACAGATTTTCTAGCACTACGCTCTGTTGGAGCTTGGACTTGGCGTCGCTTTGTCTCTGTGCCTATATATTGCTGTTGATGAATTCAGCCCAAAGATACAAAAAAGCAGGCAAAGTCCAACATATAGCATTCATATTCAAAAATAGCAAGTCAACAACTGTTTGTATACCCTGTACGCAATGGTTGGCAATGGGGTATTATGGTAAGCTAGCCAAAGACTACTATTCAGATGAGAGATGAAGGAGCAGAAAGATAAGATGTCTTCAACGGAAAGAATCTGGCAAGGATCAATAGACAAGTTCATTCTGTCCAGCTGCCTTATTCTTTGTATAGAGTCATGCCAATCGGATATAGAAGGTCTCCTACAGGTGCTTGTCACCTCTACCGGGTAGCTGTTAGTCGTGCACTTCTGATTGAAAAGCACTTGTACTTGTTTCAGCCCGTGTTGTGATGCTGTCTGATATTATTTTATGTAAATTTCTATGGAATGCATACAAAATACACAGACAGACCTTCAACGGCACACGCACATACATACACATACATACATGTGATGTCTGTCTGCTTATAATGTATACAGAGAGTATATAAATATATACACATATATATGTATATGTATGTATCTGTATCTGTATATTTTATATTCCTATGATACTCACAAATATTGTTGTTCGGTCGTCAAAGCATATGCGCATTTTTAAATAAACGCCGTAGCCGCCACCGCCACCGCCCCCGCCACCCCGCTACCCCGCAATATAAAAATGTTTTGCAACTACAAAATGGAGGAATTAAATGCCAGCATAAAGCATATCAAGTGCGCTCGTTAACAGCGCGACTTAATTCTTTTGTATGAAATATGTTAACTAAAAGAGGAAAAACTACTTTGTGCCAGCGTAAAGCGTAGTTGAATATCAACTTTAAACATAATTATTTCAACTACTAGCCAGACAGCCAAACGCGCTCAGCGCTCTCACAATAAAAAGTGCTGGAAAATGTTATGTGAAATTTGATGCCAATTTGGCGAGCCCCAAAGGGCGGTGCTCTATGCAACGCTTCAACTTTTTACGCTCGCAATGAGCATAGTGAAAAACCTTCAGATTTCATCAGGTGAGGGTAGATACAAGTTTAATGCACTTGTCCGACATCAAAGTTGTTGCTGAAATTTAATTGACTCCGATTGCCTCAAGTTGAAAGAGTTTAAAACTAAATTAGATTTATGTTCCTTAAGCTACTACTCCTATATATGTACATATGTATACCCCATTTCAGGCGCACATTCGCTAGGGTATTTCATTATCTGTGTCCCGAAAAGATAATTCATATAATCACTCCAAGTTGGGCATCCACCTCTCCTGTCTTGCTTGCCTGTCAAAATGTTGTGCAATTCTGCGAAGTCTGTAATCAGTGTGTTTGGCACTCGTCTAACGTGATTCAGTTGGCTCGCCCTTAGACACAATTACTCCGCAGAGAGTTTGGCTATTAATTTTTGGGAAATAAGCTCAATTCGGTTTCAGTACGTGCGCCCGGCTAAGTAATTAATTAATCAAATGTCGCATGGCTGTTCCGAATGCAAGATATAATTGTCTTTTCTGCACTGAGCACTACTTTGTATCTCTCAAAAGCTACAAAGTGAGTGTCATGTTCAAATTATTCAATATATACATACATACATACATATGTGTCACATGTCGCTGTACCCAGGGCTGCCTGTCAGTTCGCAATGATTAACCAGCTCTCTGCATATCCGCTTCCGATTCAGATGGTGCGTAATTAACATTGCACTTTTGGATTACATGTGAAGAGAATACAAATGCATCCACTCTACATGCGTTACAGATACAGATACAGATACATACATATATAGATAGAGATACTAATACTAATAATACTGATATTGATATTGATACTTTTGCTGATACTGATACTGATATGTGTAATTTATATTTATGAGAATCACAGAGAAGAGTCCCACAAACATTCAGATGATTTCATTGTTGCTGCTGGAAATTGCAATTTTCATTAATTTGGGCCTCAGATTTGTCAAGTTTTCAAGAGACGAGTCCTGCATTCGGCTAGAACAATGAGATTTATGTGCGGCTGGCCTTGGGGCCGGAACTTAAGCCCGAAACTCAAACTCAAGCTGTGTAACGTGGAGTGTGTGCCTGTCAGTTGAGTTTCCTGCGACAACAATCGAAGCAAAGACCTCCTCTGCCTTAAGTGCGTGTCGGTTGTTTATACTCGTTGTGCTCGAGTGGTGAATTGGGCATCTGGCTCGACACTTCTCGGATTTTCATAGAGCTGCAGCTAATTTAAGCCTTAAAGTGCAGTTACTCAGAGCGACTAACTGATAATTAACATGTTGTTAACAGAGAACAGAGAAAATAAACTGAATGCAACACAGAGTTGTTTAAAATCGAACCAGACTTTACTTCAGTTTTATCACCATCAACTGTGTTACTAATAGAGCTTCTATTATATCATAATGTTAACATGCAGCTTAGTAAACCGTGAAATTATTATTAACAGCTTAGCTCGCACTTAACATAATGTTAAGTCGACCTTTTGAATGCTTGAAATTTGCAAGGGCCAGCAAGGGCGAGCTAATATGACATATTTAATATTAACTAGCTGTACGACCTATATGAGGAAATTTGTCAAAAATGTCTACTTAATAGTGCTGAGACCCTGAGTCCGAGTCTCGTAAACCCTTCGCACACCATTAAACTAAATACTCACATGATCTCAAGCAGATGGCCGCGTTTATGTTTGGCTTACGCATAATTAAATCTGACTAACCCAAAGAGCTCAACCGAAACATAAATATAACAAGTAGCCATAATGTTACAGCTGAGTATGCTCGACTACCAGATGACCTGCACATAGTTGGTTTAACTAATACAATATACCATCTACTAAATTTAGTCACTGAAAGTCCTTCCAACTGCCCTGAAAGCCAAGCCCAACTAACCACTGTTAATAAACTATCAAAACAATTTCATATGCCCCAATCGTTTGTTACAGGGCATATATTTTGGGTACAACAAAAGCGCATGCAAATAGTGTTTGAAATTTGAATGTGGGAAAGGCAAAAATGAAATCAAAAAGTGAAACAAAGCTGAAAACAACGATGCAAACTGCCCAAAACAAGTAGGAGCTTAGCAATGGGGAGTAGCTGATGGAATGATACTCGTACAAGCTGTGAACACAGACGGGTTTGTTACAACTAAACTACTCACGAAACACCAATATACTCGCTTTGCCACTGTGAACGAGCATAGAAAAGAAATGACTACCAAAATATGCTGACGACCTTTTCACGACGAGAGAAATTTTCATAAATTATTTGAAAAATGTTTGAAATGATTTACGCTCATTAATCTTGTCTGTCTGTGTGTGTGTGTGTGTGTTTGCCCGTGTATGTTTGGCCGTATGTGCACCCTGTGGTTTGGTTAGCGTCCTTTTTTTAAGGGGGCATTTCTGACAGCTTTAGTTTTTGGCAATTCAATTAGGCCAAAATGAAAGCATGTTGAAAAATTGTTTTGTTGCATTAACCCATTGTTGGCCCCCAAAAGCCAGCCGCAAGGACAGCAGCAACAGCCACCGACTGCCGTCTGATGTGTGTCTAAGGCAATGTTTTACGCTTGTTGTCGCACTTATTTGAAATGGGGTATTCCGATTCATGTATGAACTTTGGGTTCCTCAACTATGGAAAGTACAGGACCGTAAACTATTTGTACAACAGCAAAGTTGTTCCTTAAGTTATGTGCATTCAATTTGGTAAAGTTTTTACTTTTACTTTAATCTCTGTATGTATGTAACGTATCTATGTAACGAGCTATCTACAGGAACTCAGCTGTTCTTGAAGAATTGTGCTTGAAATTTGTTGTAAGCATTCCTTATACAATTAGTATGTAGTCATGTTAAACTCAATCAAATCAGCTCATTAAATCATATATACACCCATAAGATCTCAGCTCATTGAGAAGGTATCCACTGATATTTAGTAGAATCGTGTCTTATACAATGATGTAAAACATATATCGAAATCAATGAGATTGGTGCAATATATAATATGATATCATATAGCTGCCTATATGAACTCAGCTCGCTAATGAGATTTATACTCATGTTTCTTGTACATATAATGAAATGAAACATAAGTTGATCTCTGTGAAATCATCGCAAGTTTTGAGTGATATAAATACATGCTGATCAATTCAGAGCACTATATCTTGTATTTTCTTGTATATCTTAACAATTGTCTATCGGAATATATTTAGAGAGTATTTGATGTGCTGTGCATTGATTGGATTTGAACATTTGCTTTGTTTATGTTTGTTGACTGCTCGTCGCCGTCTAACGAGCTGCACAAATGCCGGGCAATTAATCATTTGTTTCTTTGCTCTTTACTCTCTACTCTTTTATTTTTGTTCTGTTTGTCGGTTGAGTGTTTTTGTTTTTATCCCTTTTTGTGCTTTTCGCTTTTTGCAGTTCTTTTGTTTCTTGGCGTCTCATTTCACAACTCATTTCCGGTTGGCGCCGGAAACGCATCTTCGACATTAGGTCAGATCGGCGTCCGGGCATTGCTCGTGATTTATGGCATTCAAATTGACGCAAATGCCGCAACCACCAAAACACACACACACACACACACAGAAAGGTGACAACTTTGTTTGTGGCCAAACACATGTGGAGCGATGTGCGTGTATGTGTGTGTGTCTGTGGGTGTGTATGTGTGCCTATGGTTCCAGCAGAATCGTGCAAAAACTAATTCAATTTGCATATTTGGCTTTTGGGTTCTAAACTCAATCAAAACAAGCGATTTTCAATCGCAGCGGTCATCACATGCCTTTGCAGCTACACCCTCACTCCCCTCGCCATCCTTCTAGCTAGCATACTTCCACCATGAATACCTCTTGTCCTACCTGTCCGCAACCCTTTGCCACCATCAAAATGAGCCACAATTTTGGTTCATTTCCAACGGGCAGACATAGTCAAGTGTGTGCTTGGGGCGAGCCAAATATGTTTTGCAAAATTCTGTTGACTAATAATGAAATGATTTGCATTCGAAAAGATTTCGAATTTGTTCTTTCAGCTAACTTCTGCTTTTGTTTATCGAAATTGGTTTGCCATGGACAGAAATGCATAGATGGGACTCATTTTTGTAGTTCCTTACAAGTTTGTTAGGAAAGGGCTCAAGACAAAAATATACCGGCTTGATTATTTGTTGGTTAGAAATCAAATTTTCGAACATCGATATTTATCGATTTTGTTACCTATCACATTTCAAATGAGTTTGAACTTAGCACGCAGGATAATGGTCGGAACTGCTAGAGAAATAGACAGATTGTAGATCAGATTGACAGACAAATACAAAGACAGGACGCCCAAAGACCAAGGGAGCGAATTTTTGCCTCACAGATAGAGATTTTGAATAGGTTCACAGTATAGAAACATAAAACCATAACTATGGCTAAAACAAAAGCTTATCAGCTCTAAGATTTGAGCTTAAATGCTTATCAAACGAATCTCTTGCATTTCGTTCGATTTAAATTCCTGAGTCTGAGTTGATAAATATTTTGTGCAAATATTTTGGGTCAAATGTCAGGTGCTTTAGCTTAATCATTTCCATTTCCATATCCATTTTATTCACTTTTTTTTTTGTTAAATAAAAGCTTTTCTTGTCTCGCTGACCATGAGCAGAAGATATACTTGAAATGCTAGCAAATACTGTGCTCTACATAAAATGCATGTCGTAATCGAATTATAATACCATCTAGTCAAGGATATTCCAAAAAAAAATGCGACTGGGTGGCGGCCAAGGCAAGCAGCTGTCTCTGCAACTCTCTCTCTCTCTCTCTCTCTCTCTCTCTCTCTCTCTCTCTTTATCTTTTTCTATGCATGCTGCGGCAGGTGGCAAACAACAACTCGTTGTGGAAATATGTATGCATATGCATTCAGGCGCGCAGTCTGGTATAGATTTTTATATTCGACTTTGTGGCACTTGCTGCATATCTTGCTGTACTCGCTGTCTCGCTCTGGCACTCTCTGTGCTTCTCTCTTTCTTTACATTTTTCTCGCGTAGAGATTTTGAAGTGCATTACAAAAAGCAAGCTGGAAATATGCAGCCAAAGTTTGAATTCTTTTGGCGCGCTTATTGCATACAAAAAGCAGGCAACGCAGAGGCCGTCTCGAACGTGCTTCGCATTGCCAAGCCAACTATCCGGGTCCTGCGCTCTGGCTCTGGCTCTCCGGGTGTCGAAACGTATCCAGCAATTTAATATTTGCGCCGAAAAAGGCGAAACTACAAATGACACCTGTGGGAGTGGCTCATGCCCACACCCGCATCCATGCCCAAGCCCCCTCTTAAACAAACCAAATGCTGAAAGGGGGCTTTCGCATAGCCAAGTCTCATTTGGTCTATTTGTTGCATTTATTCAATTTGCAACGAGCCTCCCGCTGCATGTGTGTGTGTAGAGTTTGTTTGCCGAGTTGTTGTTGAAATTTATAGTCGGACGAGTTTTTAAAGTGTTGCGCAGAGCGTATGGTGCGAGTGCAGAGAGTTATTTCGATTTAAATTGAGTTTTGGATAGTTGTGGAGAGTTATGGACTAAGGTGAAGAGTTGTAGAGAGTTGAGGTTATATTGTATGTGGAAAGTACGATTGTAGGCTGATGGATCAGAGAATTGTTAGCTGTGGAGACTTTGGAAGAATTGTGGAGAGTTGCTTGGAAGCCTGCAAAAGGTAGCTGAGAGCTATGGAAAATCAGTAAGTAGTCTCTGTTTCCAGTTTGATGGCTATGCAGAGTAGTGGAGAGCTATGATATCACATTGTGAAGAGTTGGAAGTTTAATTGTATGGACAGTTGGTGAGAGCTGCGAGATGGAGAGATGTGGAAACTTATCAAGGCTAATGGTAGTTGGTAGAATCATCTACTGTGATGAAATCTATAGATTAATGTTAAATGTATAAGAGTGTTAATAGTGTATAAGAGTGTTAAGACTTCTACTTGCTTTCACTGAATGCGTTTCTTTTTTTTTGCATTTATTCAATATGCTATTGGTATAGCCAGAATTCAATTAATGTGAAGAGTTTATTTGGTTTACAAGTCGAAATACGAAAATCAAATATGCTGTGAAATGTTGCACGTTACACCGAGAAGTACCAAAAGAATTTCTATTGACGTCGGAAAAACAGCTACCACAAAATATTATGTATAAAGTGCAAGCGAGTTTTATTTGCAGCAAAGAGCCACACACAAATGAAATATGTGTTTATTTATGGTTAATTTAGGACGAACTCGGTTTAGGTATTTCAGAAAATCAGGTCTTATGTGAAAACAAAAGTATTTCACATTTGCCAAGCAAATATTTTTGTATATATGGACTCTTGGAAACTAAGCCCTAAGCTTTAGTAATATCAATCTGTTGTGATTAGAGAGTATAGTACATACTCGTACCTTATAAAGTGTTGTGTGTCGTCTAGCCGACTAATTTATCAATGATAAATGAATGTGTGATTCCAAACCAGGTACAACCTGATTTTCATAGGCTACTTGGATTTAAATAATGATGGAGCTCAAGTCAAAAGCCACAATTGAGGCACATTGAATTGCGACTCACAGTTGGGTTATCATTAGAATACGACTCTTATCGCGCATCTATTGAAAATTTACTTAACAATTTAAAACTCAACAAGGTGACAACGGGCAGACTTCAAGCACAGCCTGAGGACTCTTTCCTGCTTTGAGCTTGGACACTTCGAGGAACACAAGCATATCTGAAAGGCAGATATCTGAAGCCAAGGACAAAGTCGATAGCATTATCTTGTCTGCACTCGAGCTCGATTCGATTCGACATGATTCGGACTTGGACTTCGACTTGGCTATGGGAATGAATGAATGCAAAGCACAAAGCACAAATCACAGATTACAATTTCGCTTGGATGCCGCACACATGCACACATGCACACAAATGTATATATACAAAGAGTGTACCGAACCGAGAGAGAGGGAAGGGGGAGAGCGAGAGAGAGATGGGCGTAACTAAAGGGAAAAGGGAGGCGCGCCACTGAGGCAGGTGGATGGTTGCAGGGCAGTGGCATAACTCACTGGAATACATGAATAGTTGCATATGAAAAATCACCGAGCAGAAAACTCTATCTGTGTGCATACATACATATATGCAAGCGAATGACCACTGTCCAAGCAGCGAACTGCACTGGGAGAAAGGGGAGGAGGCGGGAGCTGGGCATGGATATGCTAGGTAACGGTAGGTAAAGCCAAATACCTTATGTGATAGCTTCAGATTTTTCTATTGGCAAGCTTTGCTCGAGCAACTAAACTGATATATTGAGATGTTATCGATTTTTATCGATTTCATGCAAAGAGATGGTTGGATAGACAATCGAATGTAAAGCTAATCTTAATTTGAATCATGTTGTCCAAACCCAACCCAATGAGCTGAGTTATAGTTATAAGTTTAAGCAAACAACTTTTCTCTTAGCTAATTATACGACATGACCCAATAGATGCAATGAATTTCATGCATATTTTCTTGAATTTTATCAAGAGCTGTATGTTGTCTAATATTTGAAATGGTCATCAGTTTTATTTAAAAATATTCCAGTAAATGCAACAATTTTGTTTTAATTTATACCATAATTTTGCTCAGTGTATTTTATATATGTATATTGTATATCTATAGAGGAAAGTCTAACTGAATGTGTGTATATATTGGAGTTGGCAATGGCGTTGACCACAAAAGCATAAATGCACTTGTAAATCTCTATAAGTGTGTGTGTGTGTGTGCGCATAAATGCCAAGTGCTGCTACCACGCCCCCATTGGCCGCCCATTGTTGCCGGTGTAAAGTGTGTGCACTGATAAGCAGGCAACACCCGAAAAAATGTGTGTGGGTGTGTGTGTGTGTGTGTCTGAATGGGTGTATGTGCATGTGTGTGTTTGTGTGGAAATCGGGATAGGAATTGGGCTAGTAACAGAGATAAGGTAGCAGCCGCTGAAGAAGAGACTCACAGTGTGTGTGGAAGAGAGAGGGGGGGGGGGGCGAATAGAGGGAGCCTGGAGGTTAGGCGAGAGGCTTCGACATAAATAGAATGCTAAACAGCACGCGCAAATGTGTCCTGCTGGAGCTGTTTTTAGAGCGGGCTGGGGTGCTTCTGGGCAATTGCAATATGTGGGCGTGGCAGCGTGGTTTTGCATGTGCATTGCCAACTCTGACTTTGGCATTGGCCACGTCTGCGTTTCGCTTTCACATGTGGCAGCAGCGCAGCACAGCGGACGGAGGCGTGCGACGGCAAGGAGGCGTGGCGCGACTGAGCGATGCGACGGAGCGAAGGGAGAGCGTCCAGCGTTGGCGACTCGGCGTGTCGGACAATGGCGCATAAATCATGCATAAAACTGAAAATGGAATATGAAAGCAACATGGCGTGCCTCTGTGTGTTGGTCTGCAAGTGGGTGGGTGTGCGTGTGTGTGTGTGTGTGTGTGTGTGTCTATTGGTGTGGGTATTAGCGTGTGTGTGTGTCTGCGGCTAGTGAGTGGAACGCAGCGTAACACGCAACAAAGGAAACAAGTCTCGTTTGTATTGAAAATTTTGATTGCAAGTTGCGTTACGGATAAGACTCTAATATGTCTGTATGTGTGCGTGTCCATGTAAGTTTGTGTGTGTGTGTGTGTGTGCCACTTGCCCCACAGGTATCGTTAAGCATTGCAAAGTGCATATCTATTCAAATATTTGGCAATCCATTCACTGATCGGATGAGTTTTTAATAAAGTTTCACGCGTTGCAATTCGCCAACGGCTTAACCAAAGTGCCTAATGGACTACATTCAAGTCGAGCTTTAAGCTTTTGTGCTAGACAACTAATAATCGTATCGTCACCTCAAGCTTAGTTGTTAGATTAAAGCTTTCAGATCATATGGTAAGCCGTGCAAAGAGTACTTCAAGGCATTTAAATCTGTATGCTTTCAGATAGATACTCTGCAACGCTAAAGCTCATTAAAGCTTTAACTCTCAGCTTAAGTCAGTTCTATCAGCATCATAAGTTCTCATATAATGTGCAAAGCGCACTTAACCGTTTACCTCATAAAGCTCTTAATCAACTGTCACTTGCAGCTTTTTCGATTAAAAAATACAAAGTGAACGCTTAACTCAACTTGGAGTCAAAGCGCTTTAATTAACTGATTTGAAGTTGTTTTCCTTTATTCTCTTTTGTGCCTCATTCTTAGCTCAAAGTGCAGCGCCCGTCGTCCGACCCCGGCGAGTGGGTAGCAATCAGCAAATGCTTTAGGGCAATGCGGTCGCATTATTTGGCTGCGGCTCACCAATTCAGCTCAGTTTGCTGAACTGGTTCAGCTGAGCTGAGCTGGCTCGACTGCTCACCTGGCGGCCGGGTCGCCAGGTCCCGCGGCGAATTATCGCCAATCACTTGAGCAATAAATGAACCAAAAGTCGTTATGCGACGACAACAAGAACAAGAGCAAGGACACACAGACGGAGCACGAGTTGACTCCAGCATCGAGTCCAGGTAACTGCTACACTTGAAGAAAATTTGCGTTAGCAAATCAATTTAACTGCATAAATACAAAAGCTTACGTAGTATGGTTCATGTACAATAGCTGGGAGTCCCATGGGATATGCTGATATAACTAAAGTTCCTACTCTTATACTCTTGTAATGGTATACTCTTGTGATCTTATATTGTCTTATACTATTCTACTCAGTAGTAGACTAACTACAGTTAGTCGAGCTTACGTATACTCTTATGTATTTATACTCCAATACTCTTATTAATAATATTTCAAACTCGAATACTTTTATATCTTTTACTATTATGCTCTTATACTCATATATTATTTTTCTCCTACACTCTAATGACCTTATACTCTGTACTCTGTACTCTTATACTCTTATACTCTTATACTCTTATACTCTTATTCTCTTATACTCTTATACTCTTATACTCTTATACTCTTATACTCTTATACTCTTATACTCTTATACTCTTATACTCTTACACTCTTATACTCTTATACTCTTATACTCTTATACTCTTGTACTCTTGTACTCGTATACTTTTGTACTCTTATACATACTCCCACTCTTATACTCTCAAATTCTTACACTATCGACAATTTTGACATGTTTTTTCTTCGCACAGTGTACGAATACGAGGCACCACGCCCACTCTGTCGCACCGACCGCCTCCGCCTTCACCTGCGCAAAGATGTCCTTGACAAAGTAGCAAACAAAAATTCTTCGTAGCGCACTTTTCGGCATTCGGTGCTCGCCGTTCGCCGGTTGCAGCAACCGCAGCCGCAGCAGGAGCAGAAAATAATGCTGGGTCATAAGCTGAGCGCTGCAGGCATGATGTCTATATAGAAACCACGAAAAAAATAAGATATATATAATAATATATATCTATATCCTTGTATATAATGTATAAAGGGCAGACGTCGAGTCAAACGCATTTATTCATTTAACCGTTTGCTGCGAAGCGAGCGACGGGATCAAACCAATAAACTTTTGTTGTTTGCTGCTGGCCAGAGAGGCGAAAGGGGCAATGGAGTATTAAGTAGAGAAGAAGAGGGCGTGCCAAAGGCAGACTGGCCTGTGTAGGGGAGTGGGCGGTCGGTGCGGTAGGTCACACTAAACGATGGCACGTAGCTGCGTCAAGTAAATGGGAAAAGTTCCAGTCAAATTCTGATGAAATGAAATTAGTTTTCGCTTGAGTGTAACTTCCGTTTGTCGAATGACTGGACAGAATAAAAAACACAATTCTCTGTGAGGACCACTGTGAGTGTGTGCATGTGTGTGTGTGTGTGCGTGTATGTGTGTGTGCAGGTTAATCTACGGGCGAGCATAACACACGCCGCATATGAATGACGGCCAAGTGACATCAATTCGCCTTCAAAATCGTTATCCCAAAAGCTAACCGTCTCCTCTCTCCCACTCTCTCTCTCTCTCTCTCTCTCTCTCTCTCTCTGGCCGGTTGTGTGGGACAGCAATGAAACCACAAGAAATCGCTTATAAATGACATACTTTTACCACCCGCCAACGTAACAACAGCAACAGCAACAACAACTATTACGACTCATGTTGTTGTTGGCCACAATGTTGGGCGGAAAGTTTCAAGTGCAGCGTCATGGCACAGTGGTGCAAAAACACCAAAAGGCAAACACAAAAGCAATGAGGAAAGTGAAATGAGTTGTTGTTCAAGAGCTAAAGTCAGACTTCTTGATTGACTGGTGCGCGCATTGGTTTACTGATTGAGAGATTGATAACTGACGATTAGACTGATTGATTGGCCAAAAAAATCTTATCAGACTATTGGCTGACTACGCGGCTGAGTGTCTGATTGATAACCAACGGACTTTACTGACTTTATATATACATACATAAGACTTATAAATCGATTCCCTTATTCCTATTCCATGCCCACTGTACACTACACGCTTTATGAAGTGGACCGCATTGATGACTCGGCATACCACAAACATAAAGACATGTACACACACAGAGAGTGTTACAGAAAAGTTTGAGTATCAATCAACGGCAGTCAATCAATCAATCAATCAAATGCACCAAACAATGATGCCAACCAACGAACTTGATCGCGATGTGGATATGGGAAGTGGAAGAGATGAAGTTTCCAATGAAATTTTCCACTACTTTCCACTTTGCCAAATGCCACTCAAAATGTTGTTCCTCGTTATTGCTGTTGTTCTTGTTGTTGTTGGTGTCAGGATTCGGGTTGTTGTTGCTGCTACCTGTGACACCTTTTTATTTTGATGCAGGATTTTCCTGGTAGTTGGGGCTGCTTTCTAATATGGTTGACGCAGCATTTTCTGCTGCTCAAGCAAACGAACATTTTTGATATTTATAACTTTTCTAATTGCCATTCTCCGATTCAGATGGAGCTGCAGACTATACGATATGAGAGATTGAGGCCATTGCCCTGACAACGATTGCGGTTTCATTGCCTTGACAACGCCTTCAGTTGCAGCTGCTACTGCTGCTTCTGGCCCTTCTTCAGCGACTGCTTCTTCTTCTCTAGTTCCGGAAAAATGAAAACGATTTTTCCAAGCGAAAGTTGACGTTGCATTCGAAATTATTTACAACTAGCTGCTGCCAGGGCAACCAGAAGAAGCAGAGCAACCAGCGACAAAGCAAATTTCAAGCTTAGAAACAGTTGCAATAGACGACCCGCTCACCCAAAATGCCACGCCCAAAAGCCCTGTGACGCCCCCTTTATTAGAATCCCCCGCGCCACCTTCCTCGCGCGCTCCATTCCAGTGAAATGCACTTCAATGCTTAAATGACAATCAAGTTGGATTTTTTTTTTTGAGGTTCCACGAAAAATCATCTGAGATGCAACAGCAGCAGATCTCAAGCGACTAGCTAATACCCTGTACTATACATTTTAAAGAAAAGTTAGACCGAATGTGGAATAATACTTAGTCTTTAGTCTTTAGTCTTTAGTCTTTAGTCTTTAGTCTTTAGTCTTTAGTCTTTAGTCTTTAGTCTTTAGTCTTTAGTCTTTAGTCTTTAGTCTTTAGTCTTTAGTCTTTAGTCTTTAGTCTTTAGTCTTTAGTCTTTAGTCTTTAGTCTTTAGTCTTTAGTCTTTAGTCTTTAGTCTTTAGTCTTTAGTCTTTAGTATTTAGTCTTTAGTCTTTAGTCTTTAGTCTTTAGTCTTTAGTCTTTAGTCTTTAGTTTTTAGTCTTTAGTCTTTAGTCTTTAGTCTTTAGTCTTTAGTCTTTAGTCTTTAGTCTTTAGTCTTTAGTCTTTAGTCTTTAGTCTTTAGTCTTCAAATTTAACCAATTAGTTGTATATAGGCTCACAGTAGTTGCTTACTCCCAGCATTGGATCATTTTTACGAGGTATACCCAAACTTGTTCATAAAAGCGAGCAACTTTTTAGTGCAACGGCGAATGCAAAATGCATAACAACAACAGGAATAGGACAAGCGTAAAAAGTAGCTGAAAAAATGTGTAAATGAAAATGGAGAAGAAAAAGAGGTAGGCAGGTAGCAGTAGGACAAGAAGAAGCAGCAGCGAGAGACGCCAAAGTAAGAGCAAAAGCAAAAGCAAAAGCATAACAACCAAAGCAAATTGGCGCAGACTTGAAAAAATGCTTAACTAGCTGTACAGCTTGAACAGTATACAAATATACTAATATATATGTATGTACATATACGTGTATATAGTACTAAATTGTGTAGAGTGCAAAGTTCAGTGCAAATTGAAATAGGTCTGCTGGAATCCAGGGTACAAGCCATAGGGCACGTTGCCCTAGCACCCTTTTTACAACCAAGAAGAGTGTACGTGAGGCGTAAGGCAAGGGTCTAAGCAGTAATCCACCTTATATGTGTATAGATACATACACCTAGCTAGCTCAAACTAAACATTGATTGCATTACGAGTATACTAGATGGAGGAAGAATCTTTATTTAACATTATAGCTCTTGTATGAAGAAACTAAGAGCGTAAAAGTTTAGTTTATTTTAATGTATTCATATATATTTGTAAAGCAATATATCATATATACTTATATCTTATATATGCATATATCATATAGCTCTTTTAGAACTGTCTAAAAAACATTCTAACTTTTCTTCAAATAGATCCTTGTCAGGGTATTCAATTGCTCGTCATGCTAAATGACATACTTAGCTTCACTCCGTCAAGTCAAGTCAAGTCAAGTCAGGCAGCTATATAAGTATACCCAATAGACCAAGCAGGGCTACGGGCTGGTTGGGTGAGTGTCCAGCTACCCGATTTTAATCGTGACACCTGCCCAACTGCCCAACTGTCCAGCTGTCCGGCTGGTCGACTGGTCGCTGGGCCAGTGACACGCGACGCCGGGCAGCATAATTAAAAGTTAAGTACCTGACCGGGAGAGAGATACATATACGGCAAGCGTACATATGTGTGTGTGTGAGAGAGAGAGAGAGAGAAAGGTAGTCGGAGCTGTGCTAAAGCGATTCTCCCTAGACGCAGCTCAGCTCACAGACAAAGCCAAAGGCGAGCTGCAGTGTGAGTAGCCCGTGCTAAAATGGTAACAGCTCGTCTACGTTGAAATAACATGCTGCACTTTTTAATGGGCAACTGCAATAGGGCGGTAACAATGGGGGGGTCTAGGGGCTGCTCAGCGGGAGAGCTACACTAGCCCAGCTAAAATGCTTGCCTGTTAAATTTTTCACAAAAGAACTTAACGCAAATACGCTTTAATGAGTTGTCATTGGCGCGCGTTGCCCTGGCGCAAATACCCTATAGACGGTGCTGGGGTACGCTCGACGGCTGAAGTGCCTTGAATATTCCATTCAATGAATCAGCGCTGGTTTCGGAGTACTCATATGTAAACTAAGAGAGGTTCAAAGTGAAATGAAGAGCTTGGGATATGCTTAGGAGTCAAATCAGAAGAGTATGCTAAATTTTACAAATATCTAATATAACTAAGAAAATTTCCATAGAAGCTGCACTTGAGAGTATTTCCAGGTTCACTAAGAATCTGCTGAGCCACATTGAAGTGGAGCATAATTTAATCTTAAGTCTCTGAGACAATTTTTTAAGTGCGTCAAGTGTCGTCGCAGATTGTCGATTGCCGTGTCTATAAACATGCCCATATACGTGTGTGTATGTATAGGGGTATATATGTAAATACATAAAGTCATCTCCATCTATGTGTCTTTGAGGGGGCAGCAGGCTGACAGCGCTGTCAAAGTCCTTGAATGAGTTTGTTGAGGTCGTAACTGCATTAAATGCTAAACTACTTATGAGTGTCGAATGGAAGAGGCGAGACGGAGGCGGAGCTAGACGTTGATGTGGAGTGGAGTACATTAACGTGGAACTTCTGCGACTTGTTGCTGCTTATTAAGTCTCTCACTGGCAAGCCCCGCATTCAACTAGTTGAGTGGTGCGAAGAGTCGCACTCAATGCAATTCCGTTTCATCTATAATCAAATGATGAAGCGTACTGTACGGAGTGGGAGGATTTTTATAGCAAATCAGAGCAAGGAAGGAACTTCAGGAAGGAACTTCAGAAAGACTGTAAAGATGCCAAATGAAAGTCAAGTTATTCGAATTAAGCTAGATTTGCTTGTTAATAATTATTTAATTTACGTTTCGCTGCGATTATTGGCGTATTGGAGTAATTAGTGTTGTACAACGTTGCCCCGATGATTGTTCATCAATCGATGTTTTGTGCTATCGATGTTTTCAGTGTTGGTAAATCCTAAAACACACACAACTTTTATCATTTGACATCCAATCGACCGCACGTTCGGGTTAACTTCTAGAACTAAAAAATCTTTACGCCGAAACTAAATCTTGAATAACGAATGCTAGCTTACTACATCACATTTACTTTCGTATTTCTCGGCTTTTGTTCAGTTCTATTAAATAGGTTTAGTTTTCAACTTGAAACATACAAAATATATAAAACACATTTTCAATTCGAGGGATCTGTGAGTTTTCTGGCCTCCGATGACTGAGTAGCCCTTTGCCGAGCTGAGCTGCTGTGTCATAATTGAACATTCTGTGAATGTGCTCACTTCACTCAATATATATTTATATTTATATTTATATATATTTTATAGTGCTGTGCTTTGGCAGCGGAGAAAATAAATCTTTAAGTGCATACCACGAGTGGCCACGAGTGTATCAATCCATTTGAATGGGAGATGGCTTTCGTGGCTACCAATGATCAGCATGGCAATGAGGTGATGCGCGTAGTGCTCTCGACGGAGCCGGGCAACAAAACTGTGGCTTCCTGTCAGAATGTAAGGATCAATTGCAGTTCCGTTGGCATCCGGACCTATACGCAGTAAGTTATCTGAGCCTTTTAGATGTAGATGTGTGCCTTAAAATAGTAGTCGTACTGCAGTGAAGGGCGTTTCGATCATCGAAATCGCTTTCATTACTTTGCGGAGACGGCGCCCCGTGCACGGAAGGCGGAACTTTATCTGCTGCACGGGCAGACAGGTTACAAGGACGGAAAGAATGAGCAGGCATTGGGGAAACAACAACAGTCGGAGATAAATAAACACCACAAGCTAGAGAGGGGGGAACATTCAAAGAACGAAAAAAAGCGAGCAAAGGAGACATTGATGCTGGATGTGCCTTACTTAAGTATGACCATGGGTCGGAAGGAACAGAAGGAGAAGGCACAGCAGGTGACGTTGAAGCCGAAACTGAAAGAAAAGGCGGTGCAGACGGAACTGAAAGATAAGCCAGTACAGAACACTTTGCAGCTGGATAAGAAATATAAGACAGAACAGAAGGAAGTGGATAAGAAAGAGATGTCAGACCGGAAGATGTTGCAGCCAGAGCAGAAAGAGAATGCAGAACAGACGAATGTGGATAAGAAAGAGAAGCCAGAACAGAAGACATTGAAGGTAGGGCAAAAAGAGAATCCAGAACTGAAGACATTACAGGTAGAGAAGAAAGAGAAGACAGAACATAAGGTGTTACAGGTGGATAAGAATGAGAAGACAGAACAGAAGACGTTGCAAGTAGATCAGACAGTGAAACCAGAACTGAATAGAGATAAATCTGACCGGAACACGCTACCGGTGGATAAGAAAGAGAAGGCAGCCCGGAATGGGTTACAGGTAGAGCAGAATGATAAAGCTGAACATAAGACTTTGTGGATAGAGCAGAAAGAAAAGTTTGAACGCAAAGCGAAGGCAGAACTGAATATTCTACAGGTAGAGCAGAATGACAAGCTGAGAAAGATGCTGCAGGCAGACCACAAAGGGAATGCAGAACAGAAGACGCTGCTGATGGGCAATAAGAATGATAAGACAGAACAGAAGAATTTGCCGGTAAAGCCGAAAGAGAAGTTAGAGCAGAATATGCTGCAGGTAGACAAGAAAGAGGAGGCCGCCCGAAAGTCGTTGACAGTGGATACGAAAGAAAAGGCAGACCGGAAATCGTTGCAGGTAGAGCAGAAAGAGCAGAAGACATTGCAAGTAGGTCAGACAGAAAAGTCAGAGGTAGAGCAGAAAGATAAGTCTGAAAGGAAAACTTTGCTGGTGGATAAGAAAGAAAAGGCAGAACAGATTACTTTGCAGGTAGAGCAGAAAGAGAAATCTAATCAGATGACTTTGCAGGTGAAAGAGATATTGAAGTCTGAGCAACAGACTAAACATCGATATTATAGTCAGTACTTGGAATGGTCGTACGAAGCGATTTCGCCATCGGAGAAAGAGTCGCAGCTAAAACAGATCTCGCAGCCGATAAAAGCGCAATCAGAGAGATCGAAGTATGAGATAAAACCGAAGCTACTAAATTGTCAGGCGGAGAGACTAAAGCCAGAGAGCATACATCTGGAGTTCTTAAAACACGAGAAACTTCAAATGCTGCGATTGAAGGCTGAGCAGGCACAGCCAGAGATTTCTCCTCAAGCAGACGTACAGCCAAAGCGTGAGAAGCGAACCCAATCGAAAAATAAGGTACAGCTGCAAATGACCCCGAAGTCGGCGGCGTTGCACTCAGACATTCCGCGTGCGCTCAAGACTAGGTCACATACAGAGCCGAATTTACAGAAAGTCAACGGATCGCAGCGAAAGGCTAATCAGAATCAGGAAAAGAAGTCATCTCGGTCTGCATTCCATCACAGCCATGGAAGTCTAACTGTCGCTGAGGAGGCAGAGTGGAACAGCGCTGAGGTCATTGCGCATAGCACAGTGCTCTCCATACAGGAGCAGATGGCCAAGCGAGACAGCAACAACTCTTCGCCCTTCGACGCCTGGCTGGCTGCCAAAAAGTAAGCTAGCGATACGTCAATGATTGCTTGGGTTTATGAATTCTTGCTAACTCTCGCTGTTTTACTCTGTCTTTGCAGGGAAAAGCAGGATCGGCTGAAAAAGGAACGCCGTCTCTCAACAGAGTTGGAAGAGCAACGTGCTAAGGAGCGCTCGCGTCTCGCCCAGCTGAACTTTGAACGTTGGGTCAAGAGCAAGAATACTCAACTGCGACGGGCTAAGTCGGATGTGAGCTCCGCTCAGCTGACCATCAATTCGCGTCAGTCGCTGCCGGCCGCCGAATTGCAACGCCGCCTCGTCGAATGGGAGCGCGAAAAGCTGGCCGAGCTCAGGGAGCAGCGGCTGAAGCGTGAGGCCTTCATAGAACGACAAAATCGACTCGAGACGGCGCGTCGCGAAATGAGCGCCGAGGCCTTTGAGCAATGGGTCCTGGCCTCTCGCAACAAGCCCAAGCCCGTGCCCATGGGCAAGGGCCTGGACTCGCTGCGTGGCACTACCGCGCCCCTCTACACCAATCCCAACGAATGGAAGTCGGTGTATGGCCCCGTTGGCAAAAAGCCAAAGAGCCCGCCCCCGCAACCGCAGCCGCGCCCGAAGCGCCAGGGACCTGACTACGAGCGTCTGGAGCGTCTGGCACAGCCGCGACGCACGGCCTGCAAGCAGAGCCCCAATGTGAGGGCCGAGCCCACGAAGCTGAGCAAGACTGGTCCGCTGTCAAAGCTGAGCAACTCACTGGACAGCTGTCTGCTGCGTCCGCATCGCACGTCCATGATCTGGAGCAAGGACAATGCACAGCGCGTGCGCGAAATGAAGAGAAACAAATCGCCGGACGGGCGTCTGGCTCAACTCGAGCTGAACGACGATCAGGTGGAGCAGCTGCGCAAGCAGCAAAACCAGCAGAACAACAAGATTCTGCCGAAAAAGTTTCAGGACAAGCGCGAGAAGCTGCGCCTGCGGCTCAAGGACTGGCTCGAGGAGGGCAAGGCGCTGCCCCAGCGCAGCCGCAACAACAGCAGCACCGACATCAACTACGAACTGAAGCAGGAGAAGAAGCACGAGCTGAAGCAACAGCAGCGTCGCGCTGTCTATGTCGAAGAGACGGCTCAAATGCAGCGCCGTCGAGTCATCTTAAATGAGACACGTATTTTGCGCTCCAACGAGCATCTGCAATCGACGGTGAACAAATCGATAAATAATCCACTGCAACGAGCACGCAGCATTGAGCCCAAACATTTACTCAAGTCGAAGGAATCTCAGAAAGTGAAGCCTTGGCGTTAGATTTAGGTTCAGGTTTGATTAGAAGGCCCTTTCTTCCCCATCTCCCACACTCACGACAATCCCCACATCCTTATTGTATACATGTAATCATCTTCATTCTTTTTTTTTTTTGCAAGTTTTTCAAAATATATTTTTTATTCAGGCCCTCATTTGGCATTTACTTTTTGAATTGGTTTTGTAATCAAATTATAGGAAATGAGGACGAGCTTGAAGAACATAATCCTCACTCCTCCTCACTCCATCTACATGCTTTTCAACTAGATTTGACTTCATGGAAATTCCAGTCAGGCAGAGGCTTAGACCCGTACGGCTTCCCAGCTGCTACACTTGCCGATTGGATAAGGGAATACCTGTAAATGGAGTTCAATGTGGTTAGGCATTCTTGTAAACGTTTTAGATGCTGCTCTAATCACACCGAAAGCTCAGATTGAGAACAGCAGCTCGGAATAATTACAGCCAATTGCAGCCGATTACCTCAAGTTGGCTCCAAGACAAAAACATCGACAGCGACGGCGACAATCGAAATGATGTCAGTGGGCAGACCGGTGCAAATCGATACAGCTTAGGCTCTATAGAAGCACTTGGCTCATTTGCATTACTACGGCCTCTCAGTTGGCTGGCTGGCTAGCTGGCTAGCTCGTTTGTTGCAGAGGCCTGGTCGGCCAGTCGACAAAATGGAACGTTGGTGCAACAAAGTGGCCGTGGTTAGCGGCGCCAGCGCTGGCATTGGGGCTGCCTGTGCCCGCGCCTTGGTCGGTGCCGGTCTGGTGGTCGTTGGCCTGGCCCGGCGCCAGGAGCGCATCGAGGAGATGCGAGCAAAGCTGCCGCCAGGCGAACAGCGGCGCCTACATGCCCGCCGCTGCGACATAACGCGCGAGTCCGAGGTGCTGGATGCGTTCGACTGGGCACAGCGGGAGCTGGGCGGTGTTCATGTGCTGGTCAATAATGCGGGCATCATTGCGACCACGGAGCTCAGCGGGGCGGGCAACACCCAAGCGATACGCGACACCATTGAAACGAATCTAATGGGCAGCGTCTATTGCATCCGCGAGGCATTCCAAGCAATGCGGCGACAGCAACAGCAGCAATCAGAGCCAGCAACTGCTGAGGGCCACGTGATCATTGTGAACAGCGTTGCGGGGCAGCAGGTGCCAAATCTGGGACCTCAATTGCCATCGCTTAACATTTATCCGGCGACCAAATTTGCGCTGCGTGCCATGCAGGAGATCTATCGCCAGGAGTTTCAGCGCCATCAAACGCAAGTCCGGGTCTCGGTGAGTGGGGAGAGGCAAGCGTAATACAGTCGAGTCTCGATAATTCGTAATGGCAAGGGAACCCAATTTTCGATTTAGCGGGGTACGAATTATCGAGACTCGGCTGTACCTAAACACCTGCGCAATAGCACACACTTTGAGACACAACAAAGTGTGTGCTATTCGAAATGCTGTTTGATTTATGTATCTCTTTAATCGGTAATCGGAAATCGAAAATTGCGAATCTCGGCTTTCTCGGCGCTCTCTATGTGAATATTTGTTATTCCGTGCGATGACTCATACCTCTAGCTGTCTGACCTTCTGACTCAGCTTTCTCTCGACTTATTATCCGATGCGCCAGCCTCTCGATTTTACGCCCCACACTCTGTCCATACTTTCGTTCGACTATCCATCCACTCTTTCATTTGATCTTCCTTCCCTAACGACCTGCCATTTGATCTTCCATCTCATCTTCTCTCGATTGTCCATTGCAACTTCTTGTTGTCCACTTTCCCTGTTTTCCGACCTAAAACTCAAGATATCGATATATGCATATAGCAAAACATCTTTGAGTTGAGCAGTTTTATTGAGTTGGTCTTGTCCCTTAGACTCGACTTCTCTTGATCATCAATCACTACCTCTTTCTTACTTAACTATACTCCTACATCTAAAGTGCTCCCATTTTTATACTGCTTATTCAATTTCAGACCATAAGTCCCGGCATTGTCGACACGGACATCTTGCCCGAGCAGATACAGGGCGTCATCAAACCACATATGCCGATGCTGCGCTCTGAGGATGTGGCCGACGCCGTGCTGTGGACCATTTCAACGCCAGCCAATGTGCAAGTGAGTATGAATTATAGTTCGCATCATATCTGAATATTACATCCATTATGTTTTCCTTCAACAGGTACAAAACATTACCATCAAGCCACAGGGTGAAAAATTTTAATTGTCAATCGAATATTAAAGACAGATACATATATCGTCTAGCTAATTAGGATTGTACTGTTCTTTAAGGGGATGGAAATCTTCTCATAGCTCTTTTAGGGCTAGGTCTTCAATCAAACTCGCACGCAACTCATTTGAATGTCTTGTTGCTTCCATTTGCCTAGAATAGTCGAGCCCAAACGCTGCTGGCTCAAGGCAAGCTGTGGCCAGCCACAGGCCCCGAGGACTTGAAACTTGATTGAAGCACATTGTACGCTGCCAGGTGCTTTGACCCAGAAGAAGATCAACAATTTCCACATCGATCAGGCTGCAATTGTTAACACACAAAAACAGAACACGAAACAGTAGAGGCAAAGCCCGAAATGGAAGGGAAAAGCAAAATCCCGTAAGGAGAGGAGAAATTTGCATTTTCTGTTTTACAAATGACGCAGGTGCTGTGGCTAAGGCTAAGGCTAAGGCTCGATGCACGATGCACGATGTGGAGCGTCGGACAAGCAGCTCATTGGATTGCCAAACAAGGAGCCAAAACACACAGACTCTGGGGGCATGACGAGGGCCAGCCGAGAGGGGTCACTTAGCCCAGAACATTTCGAGCAGCTCAATTTTTGGCTAAAATGTGGGCTCGACCCTTCCTTTTAGCCAGCACTCAAATCAACAGCAGCAGCAGCAGCAGCTGCTGCGATTCCAATGGCCAACTGTCTCTATCTACTCACACTTTCTATACATCTCTCTCTCTCTCTCTCTATCCATATCTCTGTCACACATCGATGCGTTATGTGTGTGTGTGTGTGTGTGTGTGTGGCCAAGTGCTGGCCATACCTGTTACCTGGCCGAAAACAAAAGAGGAAAAAAAAAAGCTCGAGCAATGTCTCACAATGAAAATGGATTAAAAGGATAAGTGGGCGGCAGAGCGTGTGTGGGCGTTGTCTTGTGGTTGAACTCCATAGAGTCCGAGGCTTGCGGGCTGCATCTGCATTGTCTGCACTGTGGTCCAGCAGGCAGACAGTTGACCTGCGGCTGCAGCTGCACAGCCTCGGCACAAAGTCAGCAGGTTACATCGAACGCTCAGCCCCAAAGTTCCCTCTCGATTGTTGGCCTAATTGAATTAACCAAAACAAAAACATTAAAAACTTCAATCTTAATTACTGTCACTGCACTAGGCACAGACTAGACCACAGCAGAGCAGAGCAGCTCAGCCATATGCAGATTTAGATGCAACTGCAGTGCTTCAGAATTTTGCCATTAACTTATTGCAGCTTTACCTCTTTATCGCACATCACTAATGAAGCTTTAAAGCTGCATTAATTAAGCAACTTTCAGGTAAGCTACATAATTCAGTTAAGTCTCTTAACTACAGTAGAATCCGGTTATAACGACTCCGCTTAAAGCGTCCAACCGGTTATGTCGACGAAATTTCGATGTCTTGGTTGGTCCCCATACAAACTTATATGAAAGACCCTCCGCTTAGTACGTCTCCGCTTTTAACGACAATCCGCTTATGCCGACGATTTTTTTTCATATTTTTGAGTCATTTACCGGTTATTACGACGTGACAAACAAAAAATCGCGAAATAATGACAGAAAATTTTAGCATAAAAAGACTCTATTAGAAATGTATACATGTATGTATTGATCAGTGATCAGTACCCTTGCTTGTGTGCTTTGCAACGTCCCAAATGCTGCCAAGACAGAGAGAGGGAGAGAGACAAAGTACAATGCTGACGTCACAAAAACGTTTCTAAGCCATGTTATTGAAATAAATTTATAAAAAATCTTAGTTTTGATTAAACATTTACATTATTTAATGTTAAAAGCTATTATGTACTTGGCAACCCTAAAAAAGTTAAAAAAAAAATATTTTTTTGGTCCATCTGGTTAAAGCGTCCGCCGGGTATAGCGACGTAAAATCGACGGTCCCTTGAATGTCGCTATAACCGGATTCTACTGTATATGCAAAGCTTACCAGAAAGTGTTCAAGTAAGCCGAGTCATGCTTAAAGCTTGATCAGCGTGAAAGCTTTTGAGTTGAAGAGTAAGAACTAAAAACTATTGTGAATTGCGATTAGTATGAAATGAAAAGGAAACTTTTAAGGTATATTTAAGCTTTTCGAAGAAGCTTTTGGATTAAGAGAAGGCAGTTCTTGAGGCTTTAGGCAGTTCTATTTACATTTATCCCTTACATGTACATCCATATAAAGCGAGAGCTAGGATAGCTTCCTGTTTAATACTTAGCTTTTAGCAGCTTTTAACTAACTACAATGAATACTTGGTTTAGCTTTAAGCAGCTTTTCATTTATCCATTTAAATCACACGTTTTTATTGGTGGAATTTGAGTTTATTGTCTTTGATTTGTGTGGGGCCTAAAGCTGACTAGCTTGAAGTGTCTAAACATGTGAATAAATGGCAGAACGGGATATATGGCTGACAAGCTTTTGGATTCAGCGAAAGCTGTTGCACAGTTGCTTCAGTATATAGTTGGCTTCCTTCCTTTTGGCTAACTTGATCAGAAGCAGCTTAAAGCTAGAGGGGGAAAGCTGCTTATCATCGCTCACCGCAGGCGCCGCGTTGAGTGGTGCGACGAGCTGTGGTTCTCCAGACGGCGACGCAGCGAGCGCTGCGCCACCGACAACGGCACGTGCAAATAGAGCGAGGTGACCGGATGCCCAGGCTTGCGCTGTCGTGTTGCGGCAGCAGCAGCCGAAGCAACAGCAGCAGCCGACATTCTCATATTGTCTCGCAACGGCTGCTGCTGCTGCTGTGGCTGCTGCAGCTGCTGTTGTCGTAGCCTCTGCATTGCCTGTAGCGGAGCCGGCGGCTTGACCGTCTGTCGGGCGATCCAGCGCTGCCAGGCGAGATGGCTGAGCTGCTCGCGCAGCTTCTCGTGCACGTGGTCCTCCTGCTGCGCCTGCTCCTGCCGCTCGCGTCGCTGCTGCGCCTCCTGCTGCTTGCGCTGCTCCCACACCTGCATCGAGTGCTGGCTCTGCTTCTGCCTCTGGAGTGTCGCGATCTCAGCTGCCAGCGACTCATCGAAGCGCGACTCATTCATCAGCACTCGCCTCTTCTTCGCCGTCAGCCATTCCGCGTAGCTCTTCTCGGCCATTTGCTGGCGCAGCTGCTTCGCCTGCTGCAGTCGCTGCGCCTCGCGTCGGCTCTGGCGGCGACGCATCGACTCTTGGCTCCTGTGGGACAGAGAGACAGAAGGCGGGGTGCGAGAAGATAAAAGAGAAAAAATTGGACGAGAAATAGGGCGACAGGGGGAGGAAGCAAAGGAAAAGGAAAGGAAAGAATAGAAAGAAAAAGGAAATAAAAAGAAAAGAAAAAGAAAAGAAAGACAAGTATGGGGTGTTCTTGTGTTCACTCACATCTTTCTAACGGAAGAAAGCGAGAGGAGCGAGAAGACAGAAAAGGGAAACGAGAGAGATAGAATGGATAGGTTAGAATGAAAAGAAAGATATAAGAAATAAGATAAGTAAGAAAGAGAAGAGGAAGACGGAGAACGGAAGAGACAGAGACAGAGAAAAGCGCAGAAAGAAATGAGCGAGGGACAAGAGAAATGTGTGTAATGGAAAGAGTGAAAAGAGAAAGTAAAAGAAAGAAGCAAAGGAAATAAAAAACTCTCGATTCCCTTTTATCAACTCACCTTTTGCGTAGCAGCCACTGCTCGAACGTCAGGCGTCGCTGCCCGAGATGACTGCGCGACTGCCAGCGGGGCTTCCAGGGTGACGCCTCCAAGAGTTGCTGATGCTGCTGCTGCAGCTTCAACAGCTGCGCCTGTTGCGCCTGGGCTGTTCTGCTCGTTGTGCTGAAGTCCTGCGCCTCCAGCCAGTAGCTCTCGATGTCGCTGCCCAGCTCCGACTGCGACGACAGCAGAGACAGAGACAGAGGCGGTGGCGGCGGCGGCGGTGGCGGCCGCGGCAAGGGCGTGGCGGCGCGTCGCGGCCGCGTCACTGCCTGCCGCGACTGTCGCTCCACTGGGCTGGAACGGTTTCCTGCCCCAGTCGACGTCTCGTGCAGTCGCAGCCGCAGCGTCGGATAGACCTTCTGCTGGCTAGTCGGAACGGAGGAGTAAGAGTTCTTGCACCAGCTCAAACTGTTGGCTTACCTTTGGCCGGTGTTGCTGCTCAGGTGCGTCTGCTTGCGTGCGGCGCCCACTTCGCCTCCTGCTATGCGGCCGCCAAGTGCTGCCACCAGTGGCCGCTGCTGCTGCTGCTGCTGCTCAGTCGGTGGCGACGTTGGCGCAGTTCTTTCGCTCTCCCCCACAGCCATTGCCAAAGCCTTTAAGCAGATCAATTTAATTTTGGTTTTTTCTTACCTATTTTTCGAGTTTGAATTTAGAACCACAAAATTTTCTAAAATGTTTTTGTTTTTTTCCCCTATCCTCGTTTGCCGAGATATTTGACAAATCTGTGACAGACAAATAAAGGCAGGCAGTCTATATATATGTGTGTGTGTGTGTGTGTCTGTGCTATTTCTGTCAGTGGGAACGTAACTCTCTGAGCACTTTTCTCTGTTTAGTTATTCCCAAACTACAATACGATTCTCTTAAAGCTAAGAAAGAGATGAAGCAACTCCTGCTCTCTCTCTCTCTCGCTCTCTGCATGTGGGCGACAGGTGGCGCGGGTGGGCGTGGCTGGCTCACCGAGCCAAGGGTCGCAATACTCGAGGGGCAGCCAGGTGAAGGTCGTACGCAGCATCCATCAAGTATTTGTCGTTGGCGTTGTCGTTGTCAAAGAGCAACAACAACAACAACAACAACAACAACAATAATGAAAACTTACCTTTCCCGTTTTTGTTTTTCCTTTCTGTCTTCCTCGCGTTCGCGTTGACTGAGCTGCCAACAATTTGTTACAGGTGTAGAGCAAGAGAGGGAGGGGGGGAGCATTGGGTTTGCTTATGGCTGCAATTGCAACAACAACAACAATGCGAAATATTTCATTGCATTCAGTCAAAACGTCACAGCCACGCCCACCGCTGTCGCCCGTTCGCCCACAAATTGAGAGACAGGCGACATTTATTTGTATTATTTTAATTGCAGCTAAGCAGTGGGGGGGGGGGGGGGCTGCGGGCTGCGGGCAGCCAAAGGCAGAGAGCTGTAAAAGTAGCGGTAAATGCAGAAGCAACTGTGAAAGTAGCGAAGCGCAGCAGCGACGCCGACAGAGGCAGCGGCAGCCATTTCGATGCAGTTTCGTGTGAAGCAAATGAAGAAGAGGAGGAGAAGGAGGAGCAGGAGGAGAAGGAGGAGCAGGAGGAGCTGGAGGTGTGAGGCTTGCTAATATAAGCAAAAGACGTTAGAGCGAGACAGAGCTAGGCTAATATAAGTAAAAGACGTTAGAGCGAGACAGAGATAACACTGAACGTAGCTAGAGCAACAGAGAGTGAGAGTGAGGAGGCTTGTGGGTGTGCGACAGGGACAGGGAGCTGTTAATTTTAGCAAAGCGAAAGTGAAATGCAGAGGGGGGTGAAAAGAGAGCTTTGCTAGTTTTTTTGGGGGGGGGGCACACTTGACATTTAACTGTTAAATTGTTAACTGGCAGTTGAAGCCGGCGTCGCAGCCAACGTCACCGTCGCCGTCAGCGTCAGCGTCAGCGTCAACTGTATAATAATGACATTTTAATTAAATGAAAGCCCGAAGAGTTGCACGCCCAAGCGACGCGTCGCACCTCCCCCACCCACCCGACTCCTGTCGACTGCGCCTGACAGACGCTGTTCGAGCTGAACTGAAATGCGTTTCAGCTGTTCAAGCCGAGACACGCCCAACGCCCCTTGCGAGTGCCAGGCAACATAATAAGCCATTCAAGCGGGACAGCCATTAGAAAAGCATTGCGAAATCATTATTAAAGCAGCAAGTGCAGAAAGCTCAGGCAGTGGAGCAAGAGGTGAAGAGGTGAAGTTTATCAGAGCAATGAGGATCGATCGTATTGATCGCATTGCTTATAAAGTAAAGCGAGAAGTGATCATGCATAACAGTGGAATACTTTGAACTGGTGAAGAAAACTTTCAGATGATTCTTCTCCACTATCTCTCTCTCAGTTTCGGTCTCCTTTGTTCTTCTCTCTCTCTCTATCTCTCTTGCATTCGCTCACTCTCCTTCACTCCCTCTGTCCTCCCTCAATATATCCTCTCTCTTACTGTTTCCCTAATTCTCTCTCTCTTCCTCTCCCTATCTCTAAATCTGTGTCTGTTTCTTTCTGCTTCTCTTCCCATCTCTCTCTCTCTCTCTTTCTTTCTTTATCTGCCTCAGTAACTGTAGATCTCTGTTTCTCTCCTTTTCTTTGTGTCTCTCAGTTTATTTTACGTTACCTAAATCTCTCTCTCTCTCTCTCTCTCTCTCTCTCTCTCTCTCTCTCTCTCTCTCTCTCTCTCTCTCTATCTGACTCTCTCTCTTGCACACATTCTCTTTCTATATATTATGCATATATATATATCTATCTTTCTTTCCCTTTTTCCATCCCTGTTAAGTATTTGCCTATTGACCCAATTCACTGTAGATACCGCATATTTTGCATATTTCAATGATACCGGGTATACACGACTGTTAAATAAAAAATACACCTCCTTCAGCTTTTGCCTTTGCAACATATCAGTACAAATTCCCTGCAAATGTAAACAGAGTGGGGTATGCACGACTGCCACTGGGCACGGATACAGCCCGTTCAACGGTACACAATAGATGCCCTTCATGGAGAGCAGGGCATTTCCTACAGATGTTAAATTCCAGCAGTGCTAATATGCCCGCTCTACACATGCTCTGCACAGGGTATTCGACGATATGCGACGCGCATAAATTGCCAAATTGCAGTTGCCAGGTAAACGCCACAAAAAAAGAAGAAGAAAAACGTCGTCGAGCGACAGAGCGAGAGAGCGACAGAAGGTGACACCCTGTGCCAAGTGACGCCCCCTTTTCAGTCGGTGCACCCTGTGTGGAGCGAGTTGTAATTGAAAAAAATTGCGTTGCATACTTGTAGGCATGATTTATAACAACAACAACAACAACAACAACAGCAGCAGCAGCAGCAGCAGCAGCAGGGCTGAACATAATAAAAACTGAGCAGAGAGAGAGAGAAAGAGAGTTCAGAGAGAGAGAGAGAGAGAGAGAGACAGCAAAATAAAAAGTGTCATGCCAATTGCTGAGACAAACAATTTTGCTTATTGTTGTTGTTGTTGTTGCTGTTGCTGTTGTTGCTGTTGCTGTTGTTGTTGTTGCTGCGTCAGCAACTTTTCGGTTATTGCTGCTGCTGCTGCTGCTGCTGCGGGTATTGGCAAATGCGTCGAAAGACAATAAACGTAACCACATGCATAAAAAGAAGGCGAAGCGGGCAAAAAATCAAACGAATGTGCTGAGTAGCGACAAGCGAACGACTGCCAGATACCCTGTAAAGTAAACAACAGCATGGGATGGGATGGAAAAAAGAAAACATAGATTGCACTGGCAGAGGGAGAGGGAGAGAGAAGGAGAGAGACAGAGAAAGAGAGAGAAAGAGAGAGAGAGAGAGAGAGAGTGAGAAAAAGTAAATAGCAATAGCTAGATATATGTCTCTCTTAACAATTCACAAATAGGATTTCGAAAGTAGCGAAAGCTCTTGAGCTCCTTCTATAGAGAGAGAGAGAGAGAGAGAGAGAGAGAGAGAGAGATAACTATAGAGAAGGTGATCCATTGGCTGAGCTTTTACTTCGGCATTTTATCATTCTCTATTCCATATACATACCTCAACAGCAAGAAGTTTCTCTTCATTTTCTTCCTTTTCCTGTTTCTTCATCTTCTTCTTCAACTGCAGCATTTACTTCTCTTTCATCATCTGCTTCTTCTTCCCCAATTTCTCATTCTTCTTTAAGTTTTACGTCTGCTTCTACTGCTTTATGATCTGTTTTTCGTATTCTTCTCAACCAGCTTTATCAATTTCTTCTTCGCGTTCCTTCTCCTAGTTCTCTTTCTTCTTTACCTTCATCTTCTTCTTCTTATTTTTGTTTGCTTTCTCTTCTACTCATTCATCTGTTTTCTCTTCTGCCCCTTCTTCTGCTTCTGCTTCATTTTCTCTTTTCACTCTCTCTCATCATCTTCTCTCTGACTGCTTAAACCCCTCCCCTGACATAGTCACCTTCACTCCATCACCAACTGATATACCCGCTTTGCTTCCAGTGCCATTCCAGCGCAACTATAAAAATGAAGCAAAAGGTAAAGCAAAAGCGAAACGCAAATGGGAAATGCTGAAAGCAACAAACAGCGAAATTCTCATTCGACCAGCAACAACAACAACAACAACAACAAGCAGATACTGAAGAAGAAGAGGAAGCAGCAGCAGCAGCAGTTGAACAATTGTTAAAACAGATTTCAATACAAACCTGAGATTCTAACTTTATTTTCAGAGTTGGCGCTTTAAAGGCGATTTTGGTCCCGCTGCCTGCCCCTAGGCAAATGGCGATTGACGATTGACGAATAGAGGACCGTGCATAGGTTCGAAGTCTTTGGATATGCAAAATAACTCCAGCCGATAGTTGTGGAACTATTGGAAACTAGGCGAAAAGGTCCTCAGCTTGCAGTCTCTGAGGCCAAGAGCAAAAGGGGATAACTTGGTGTTCGATGAATTAATATATTTTATATAATTTGGAACAATAGGTCTAAACTGTCTCCAGTCTGTATATAAACTGAACTAAATCAGTTCTACTGGTCAGGTTCTCTCCTTGAATGTCTGACTGGAATCTCCAGCCTCCTTAGATTGTCGATAGTCTTAACTTATATACAATACTAAAAAGAGAGAGAGAGAGAGAGAGATATATACGTACTCTGTTTGTAATCTGCTAAGGCAACAGATAACATCATAATCATAGATTGATTGATTGATTGACAGGATACCATAGTTAAAACATCAAGTGTGAGATAGAAAGGTAGAAATTTGACTCGATAGACGATAGGCTCAGACATTTTTATGAAATATCGATAGATAGATAAGTTAAATATACATATTAATATATCAGTGAATAGAGTGCTAAATATATATCGATAAATATGTGAATGCGTTTATCTCTGAATGTATCCATTTATCGATCGATATTGTACTATATTAATCGATAAATGGAAAGAATATTAGATACATACTACTATAGATATACATCTATTATGGGTATATATAGAGATTTAAAAAAACAGTATGCTCGATTCGATGATCTACTATCTGAATACCCTACACTAATTGTATATCCCCTTCCCTTCCCTTCATACACTTTGATATCCGAATGTCCTTCCACAATTTGAACTGAACCATTTGCTCTACTATCTGAAAACTCACATCTGAATGGTCAATTCCCCCCCCCCCCCCTGCGTCCTTCATTGTCACTAACCCCTACACTCTCTGAATACTTTACCACACCGTCTTGATACCCTACACGGTCTCTGATTGCACACCGTTATCTGTTCCCCCTACACTCTTCGTACACCATCCATCAGCATCTGCATGCCCTACACTCTCTGCATACCCTACCCTTCTCTACCTCTCCACCAGGTAGCTCGGACGACAACATTTGTTCGCTTCTTCCGCCCCATTTGTCAGTTCCTGTTCCAATAATTTCGAGTATACGCATACCAAGAAGAAGAAGCAGGAGGAGCAGGAGGAGCAGAAGAAGGGAATATATATTTTTATTTATGCCACACACACGCACACGCACGCACCTGCAGCACCTGACCTACCTGTAGACCACACCAAACCCCCACACCCCACTACACCCCGCACCCCGCACCATGTCAGCGGATTCTGTTGTCAGCTTTGTTACTTTATTAAAAGCGTTTGCAGCCAGTGGAGCTGGCACGTGCCTGGACGACGGAGCTAGCCGCCCACGCGTCCTCTGGCGTCACACCTGAGGCTGGCTCTAAGATGAGTCCAGCTAACGGGACACAAGGTGAGCGGGCGTACACTGAGAGAAATGACGGAGTGAATGGGTGAGAGAAGAACAGAATTTTGAAATCAACAATCCAGATTACTCTTCCACTCTCTCTCTCTCTCTCCCCCCTATCTCTGTCTTTAATTGTAGTTACCTTCATTTCTCTCAGTGTATTTCCTTACAAACATTTGTGTTGTTTTTTTTCGTATTTGTATTGCGGCATTTCCATAAAATGACAAATTTTACGACGTCAATAGGCGGCGACAGTGACGCCAGCAGCGACGTCGACAGCGGCAGCGACACCGAACGTCATTGACGCGATATCGACAAGACAACAGGAAAGAGAAGACGCCAAAGATAAGGAGAAAAAAAAACTCGTAGAACTCAGATGAAGATGTCGAAAATGGGAGAGAGAAGGAGAGAAATATATAGAATGGTTAATGCTAAAGAGAGTAAACGAAAGATAATGAGAACGGGAGAAATGTAGGAAGAGAATGAAACACAGAAGAATTCGAAACATAGAGACAGAGAAGGGGAGAGATGAAGAGAGAAAATAAGAGAAATAGAGGAAAATACAAAAGAGAAAGAGAGAAAAGATTTTCCATTTCTATTTGCTCTTCTATGCGCTTCTCATTGCACAGGAGAATGCATCAACTCCACTTTGATACCCTGTATTTGCTGAAAGGTAATATTTGATCGTAATTTCTTTAGGATAGGCTGGCTGGAAGTGCTAATACTGCCACGCCCACTGCTTTGAGTCCGCCCACTGCTCGAAGGGGCCAAACAATGGACCTTGCCACGCCCCGAATTGATAAAAAAGAATTTGAAATGTTTACGTTAATTAAATGAGGCCAGAAAACTGGGCAATGGGGGCGTGGCAGGAGACGGAAGGCGGTACGACGGACCTAGTCTTTGACCTTGATAATAATTCGTTTTCATTTATCAATTTGTCCATTTGCCTACCAATTTCGTTGGTATTTTCTGTCTTGTTGGTATTTTTTTTTTTTTTTTGTATTTCTTAAGTATTTTTTGCTGTTGTATTTCGAAATTGTTGCGTGCTTTGCGGCTTTTTCTGTTGCAGCTGCACGTTTCATCTTACAAATCAGCCCAAGCCGCAGCCTTTCAACACAATTTCACACACACACACATACACACATACACCTGAGTTAATTGAGAGACTTTGAAACAAGCCAGAAAACCGCAAAAATGAAGAGAAAAAAACTGTAAAGAAAAGTCTAAAATGAAATGCCTAGTAAGCAGACTCTACGTATGCGCGACTAATTGATACCCTGTACTCAATAAATTCAATCTGATATGCCCATTGACAGACGTATAACTTTTACAGGGTATTCATTCAATATAGCAACATTTCTATTTGCTGCTGCTTCTGAAAAAAAAAACTGTCAAAACTGTGGCATACTTTTGGACAGAAATCCAAATATATGTGCATATATGATATAAAAAAAATTAAATATGTTTATATGTATATTTATATAAATATTTTTATATATATTCATTCATTAAAAGTAAAACTTTTATATATATAATTAATTTGTATATAAATTACAAGCTTTTCCATCAACTTTTAGTCAAATATTTCTTCAGATTCCTTAAATATCGTGCAAGACCTAATTTCAGTTGCAATCGTTTAAATTTTGGCACATCTCTAATAGCTGCTGTCCATTACCATGCGTGTGTGTGTGTGTGTTTGTGACGTTGCTTTAATTGGTTTAGGGTGAAATAAAGAAGGTCTGCCTATTGCCAAATTGCAACGGTTTAATTGCAGCTAAGCAAAATGCTAAGCCGCGCACACACATTTAAGAGAGCCGGCGCTTACGGTCCAGCTCGCTCTCTTGGCTATCGAGCACGCGTCAAACATGTGCGTTACAGGTTGCGTGCGAGCTAACAGCGCGGTTTGTTGTAACAGTTGTCGTAACAGCGCCGCTTAGCAGTGGCCACTGTTAACGCAAGCCACGCTGTTAACAGATGCAAAAGCAAAGCCGTCCGAGGCGGTCGTCGTAGCGGTTCGATGCGAGGTTCGATTTCGAGTCTAGAGCGTGAAAATTCCGTAAAATATTCTTGTGTGTCGTACACTTTGTGAGTTGTGTTTTCTCTGCTCACTCAGTCGCGCGCGCGTTATCGCCGGCAAAACGAGCCAAATTCTAAGTAGAATTCAAAATAATAAATAATAATAATAATACAAAAAGAAAAGCTTTTTTGTTTGCAGCAAAATGCGCGCGTGTTTTTTTTTGTTAAGCACTTAACGAGCTACCACGAAGAAGAAGAAGAGGAATAAGAATAAGATGATGAATATTTTTTTTTATTGTTATTCAGTGGAAAAGTGAGAGTGCGAGCAGTAAAGCGATAATACGAATGCAGTTTACAAGCAATATGCAATTAAAGCAAAATTAATGCAAAATCAAACAGCATCAACCAAAGTCAAAACAGAAGCTGGAAGAGAAACGAAACACTAAGCAAAGGTAAAAGATGAAGAAGAAGATGAAGATAATAGAAATACCAAAAACAACAAAAGTGCAAGCGTGCGTGTGCGTGTGTGTGTTTGCGTGAGTGTAGTGTGAGGCAACCCGTTGAACCGGTTCAGCCAGCCAAATGCAGCAGCAGCAGCAGCAGCAGCCGCGCAGCAACAACAGTAACAACAGTAACAAAAGCAACGTGTGAAAAATAAGGAAGAAACAACATAAATTGCCTTAAATATACATAAGTGTGTGCGTGTATGTGTGTGTGCTCTTAAGCGCAGCTTGTGATCGCATGTCGCTCGAGCGAGCGTTCTCTAACATGTGCAGCAGCAGATGCAGCTGCGCTACCTGCTTACAACTTGCTCTTCAAATTGCAAATATGCCAATCGCTCTTAAGTCTATAAATATCAACATGTGTGTGTGTGTGCAGCTTGTATAGAAATTTAGGTGTGTGTGTGTATGCGCTTGCAGCTTGGAATAGAAATTGGTTGAGCTCGCTCTTAAAGCTAAAATCATGAATGTGCATGTAAAGTCTTCTGTGTGTGTGTGTGCACAGATGCATATGTTTTGTCTTTGCTTACGATCGAGCTCACTCGCTCTTGCACATGCTGCAGACCTGGTGGCTGCGCTCTTTAATTAATGCCAGGCCTCCTCTGCCTAGCCTAGATGTGTGTGGGTATTTGTGCTTGTGTGTGTTTCTGTGCTTTGACTTTGCTCTTGCGCCTAGCATTGATTTGCCCTGCGCCTGCAGCTTAAATTCAACTTAATGTTCTCTCTCTCTCTTTAAGCATAAAATAGCGCTGAAGATCTGATATGTATTTGAATGTGTGTGCGGAGTGTGTTGTTATTTGTTTGTGTGTTTGCAATAACAATCGAATGGCAAAATGCAAAGCGCAGCAACGCAAAAAATAACAATTATTACCCGCTTAACCGGTTCATGTCTGCATAACAAAACAAAAGATAAACCAAAATGCAGCCGTAAAACGGCCAATTTAGTAGCCAAAAATGAATCACAATGAAAATTGCAACCAAAAACAAATCATGAAAAAAAAAATCACAACAAAAAACGTGTTCTTATTGCAAATGCTGCCGACGCAAAGTCTTTTGCCAAAATAAAAAAAACTGAAGCGAATGAAGCATAAAACAGAAGTAAAGCAAAGCAAAGCAAAGCAGCGCAGCGGCAGAGACGCGTAGTAACGTTTGCTCCTGCTGTTGTTGTTATTTTTATTTTTGGGCAAAGCGCGAGTACAGTTAGACGTAAAGAAGGACCAAGGCGCCTGCTATGCATATGTGTGTCTGTGTATGTGTGTTTTTGTTGGCGTGCTTTTAATGAAGAGACAAATAAGTAGCTGCAGAAGAAGAAGAAGAAGCAGAAGCAGAGCAGTAGAAGTAGAAGTAGAAGTTGAATAGGCAGCACCAAAGGTGATTAGCAGGCAGCACGCAGGCTGTGTGCTGGAGCTATGCGTGCGAGCGAGACGGAATGAGTTAAATTAAAATTTTTAGCTGTCAACAGGACGAAAAATGTGAAATGTGAAATGAAATATATGTAAATCCCATGAAATTTGAGGTGAATGCTGTAAGGAGAAAAGCATACGACTAATTGGGAGAGAGAGTGAGAGATGGAGTTTAGAGTTAAACGGGGAGAGAGACAGAAGAGAGTGCGATAGAGGTAGAGAGTGCTCCAGAGAAAGAGACTGAGGCTTCGAGTTAGACTTAGACTTGTAATTAATACTGAGACACAGAGAATCTGAGAAATTGAGAGACTAAGACAGAGAATCAGAGAGAGAGAGAGAGAGAGAGAGAAAGAGAGTGGGAGTAAAAGTAAGGAAGAGGAGGAGGAGAAGGAAAAGAAGAGTTAGTGTAGGTGTAGGGGAATGGGAAGAAACACAGGGGAACAGTTACAGTTATAGCTAAAAAGCTTCGGTCTCCCTAGCAAAGAACGGAAGTGAATCGAAAATGTCCAATTATGAAAGATATAATCAAAGTGGAGCATTAGGGCAGACAGCGAAAATGAAACTCAATTTTAGCTCATATCACTTGCTCGACTCAAAGTTCCAATTTCTCGTGAAATCGAAGCGAATTCCAACTAAATATGAAATAAATGAAATCAATTTTATTGAAATTTAACTGGAAGAGATTATAATTAATGTATAATTTTTTCAAGGGATTTTCTTCTCCCGCTCTCTCCCTCTCTCTCTCTCTCTCTCTCTTTGTCACTTTCTGATTCTCTTCTGCTCTAAGCAGACTTAAGCTCAACTTTTGAAAGTTTCCTTCTTTTTTACAATAGTTTTGTCCTCTGGTTTACTTGCTTTTGTTATAAACTTTGCGCCGCACGGCAAAAGCTGCTTTAAACAGAGTGAAAAGAAGAATTCCGAAGAATATTTCTAAATAATAAATTGGGAAAAAGGAGAAAAACAAATATATAGAACCTCTCAGAGATGTACTGCGTCTTCTTCTTGCTGAATTTGCATAAACTGTTGATGGGAGACTAATCGACTGATTTGACGGCGAATGAAATATGAAGAGTTGAGAAATAATTGGAATTTTAATTGCTCGGAACCTTTGGGGCTTTTGGATATTTTGTTCGTTTTGGATGGACAAGTCTATTAAATCAACAGCCTCGAGTGTGGGTACTGGGGCATATTGACCAAAAGCTCTTAGCACGACTCGCTTTTGGGCCAACGGATCACGAGCCTGAGAACTGAAGAAACAAAGCAGAAGAAGAAGAAGCAGTATACTCTTCGCTTCTCTTTTTGGCTGCTTTCTTTGCGACTCATTTTGGCAAACTTGAAAAAGCCATCAAAATGTAGTTGAAGCGTGAAATGAAACGTGATTCGAGCATAATTCGTGATACGCTCTAGAAAGGCCATGCGAAAAATTCTGGAAGAAAACATAAAACAAAACTTGATTAGCACTGAAATGGGACAAAGTTGAGAAAACCGAGAAGAGAGAACAGAAAAATACTTACATATGTATGTATATGGGGAGGTCTCTTGAAATATGGGATATGTGTGCTCGAGATCTAAAAATGTTTTCTGAATGTATCCTTATGAGAAAACATCTTCAGTCACTGCGCACATAAAAAGGGAATTGAAATTGGAATCCAACAAAAATGGAGCGACAACAACAACAACAACATTGATCAATACTGAAACTGGACGCCACAAACTGAGAGAGAGAGAGAGAGATAGAGAAAGAGAGACAGAGGCGACTCATGAATGCATTTGCTTTGCTGTTTCGGTCTTTAAACGCTAAGCCAAACAACAAACAGCAAAACTTGTTTTTGGCGATGATTAAGGCAAACAACAACAACAACAACAACAACAACAACAACAACAACAGTAAACAACATTTCTTGCTGCCCAGGCCAAAAAGGCAGCTGCCCCAACTTCGGCAGAAATCGCTTTTGCCTGTCGCTGCGGCAGCTTCTGGCTTTGCCTCTTTGCCCAGTCTCTACCCTTCCACACCAGATTCTCCAGATTCTGTTCGTGCCCCTTTCCCAGAGTCTCTCTCCGCCAGATCGTTCACCTGCCTCTTCCTGCGCCTCTTCTCTTGCCTGTTTGCTTTGCTTTTTCCAGACTCTTTTCAAGTCTTCTCTGGCCTCGTCTCCTCCTCCTGCTCCGTTGCCTTCTCCTGCCCTGACTCTTCCGGCTCTTCTCCTTGGGCTCACACGCCATGTGTTTCTGCTTCCTCTTCTTCATGCCGTTGTTGTTGGCCTGTCACGAGTACAGTTTGTCGAGTCCCTTCATCATCAGCTTGCCAGATCAATAAATAAATATTAAGACACTGAAAGATGATGAATTGAATCATTTAGAAAACATAGACATAACTCTATGTATAAGAATATGTAAAAGTATGTATAGGATGTTCTGGAATATATGTATATAAATACTATTTATAGACGTAACTCAAGGTCTTATATGTAAATAAATGCTATATATCATATCGGTCTTTATATAACCTTGTATAAGAAAAGTTTATAACCTAATGATTCAGATGAATATAGTCGGCATATCACAAAGAGTTTTGTAAAGCGTAATTCCAGAAAACTTTCCATATATATAAGGAACTCACTTAAAAGAACCTTTTGATAAGCTAAAATATGTGTTTATATAGAAATTTCTTTGATATTGAAAAATTCATTTGCCAGTCCAGTATATAAGGATTGTTATCTTCAGATATATATGTATACATAGTATATAGAAATGCATAATATCTGAATTCTTCTGGCAATGAGCAGCTCGCATGGCTTACTAAAATTCTAATTGGATTTTTGTTGGCTTAGAAAACAGTTAGCTTTTTTTATGATGCCTTTGCTTTTGAGCTCTTGTTCGCTATTCCTCCTCCTCTTCCTCTTCCTCCTACTCGGCCTCTGCTCAACTTGAGCTATATTTTTCGCGTCTTTCTATTTTTATTTTTTTGGCTAATTTAACGCGTTTTATTTCGTATTTTGTTGTTGTTTCAATTGCGTTTTATTGCTGCCTTTGTTGTTGTTGCTTTTGATTCATCGCTCAACATTTTTTTACATTTTTTCGCTTTTTTTTCTTATTATTTTTTATTGTTTATTGTTCTTCAGCGCCTACGCGCCAGTTGTTTTCCCCACTCCCTTCCCCTGTCTCTCTTTCGCTATTTCTCACACTCTTCTACTTCATTTGCCTCTGTTGATTTATTATGTTGTCTTCTCATTCGCGCCCAAGCGCTGTTTTGTTTACTTCAACGAGTTCGCTCCGTTCCTCGCTCTTCACACTCTTACGTTCGCTCCATCTACCTGTCTCTCTCTTGCTCTCACACACACGCCATGAGTTTGTGTCAGATCAATCAAACTCCAACTTCGAACCGCAACCTCGTGCGCTCTTCGCTTCGACTTGATGCCGTTGTTTGTCTCTCTTATTAATCTTGCTCTCTCTCTCTCTTTCTCTCTTTGCAGCTGTTGAACGCATTCAGCGTGCATCCATGGATTTCAGCCGCTTGCCATGCAAAACAATTATCATAAGGTGAGCAAAGAAGATAAACAACTTGAAGATGATGAAAATGAATATGAAGAGGAAGACGAACGTAACGGTAAAGCGCTTAACTCTTCAGTTGCAGCTTAAGCCATTTGAATGGAAAACGCGAGCGAGCACATTTTAAGCTCTGCTCGAATGCTGTCGAATGATGAATTTAAGAGACAAGTATAACAGTATAACAGTATCAGAGTTCAGCTCGATATGCATGTGTGTGTGTGTGTATATATGAAAAGTTTCTTGTTATAAACTAAGCTGTATTATGAAATGCTATGTGTAGAGGGTGCGTATGCAATATTGGCACACTGATGGCATAAATAATAGGCACACTGGCTATGACAATGGTTGTAGACACTCTTTTTATAGGCCTTACTCAGGTCTACACTAATGGCACATCTATTTTATATGTGGCAATTGATGATTCCAATTCTCAATTAGATCTTTGCTATATAAAGTGGGCTACACACTAGCGGCCCAAATTAAAGGCACAGCAGCTTATGCCAAGCGAACTATTCGTTCTTTTTTGTGCGTACTTCAATCACTCAGCTTAGGTCTTTCTCAGCACTTGAGAAAAAACTAGATTAGAGAATTTCCCATAAAGAAAATCGAAACAGTTTTTATGACTTTAAAAGTGATTTGAATTTTTTGTTTTTTTCACAAGTGTAACAAAATAGCGATCGAGAGTGAGAGTGAGAGTGAGAGTGAGAGAGAGGGAGGGAGAAAGTACGTTGGAGAGAGGAGTGCAGAGAGAGGTAACATGCGTGAAAAACGGTTCACATATGTTTTAACTTGAAGATATCAAATAACGCGAAATATGTTGACGAGTCGCATGTTTGTCTTTCTCTGTGTGTGTGTATGAAAGAGAGAGACTGAGGGTGTGTATGTGTGAGGGTGTGTGAGTGTGTGCGGCTATTGAACTTTGCTGATGAAACGCAAAATGCACCCAAAAAATGTGTGTTTCAAGGGTGTGTGTGTGTGTGTGTAGAGAGAGAGAGAGGTGTGTGTGTGTGTGTGCGTGTGCATTTGCCTGGCTGCCTGTTACTCATATATCATTTGAACATAAATTTAAACGTCATTTGACAAATATGGCGTCACACGAAATTGTCTTTCGATATGCCAAGTGGAAAAGCAAAGAAGCAGGAATTCAAATGATTTATAAACACACACAGAAAGCAACAAACAAAGAAACAAACAACAACAACAACAACAATTAGAACAAGTTGCAATAGCAGCAGCGGCAGCAGTTGAAGCTGAAGCAATAATAATCATTATATTATTTTAATATAATAACAAAACTTCAGACACGAAACAACAACAGAACTGAGTCAAAAGCGCGCCGCACAAAGCCATAAATGGGGTATGCGCGACTAGCAGCTACCCTGGATGCAACTGTCTCTAGACTTTCTTTGAGGAGTGCTCATACTGTTTCTCCTTCCCAACTAGCAGCAGGTGAAACGTAGTTAAACGTATATACCCGATTGTATCGTACTTACTGGGTATCTAAGAAATCAACAACAAGGCGACCCCGTGTGGAAACGAAATCAAACATCTGGCCAAGAGCCAAAAGCTCCTTGAGCTCAACTCTGGCGTGTCTGGCTGTCATGATTATAAGGTTTAGAATTCAGAGTGTTACGCCCACACGCCCCCACTCACTGTGTTTCACTCTTTCTCTCTCTCTCTCTCTCGCTCTGTTGTGCTTAACGCCCCCCCTAAAGAACGAGCTGTAATAAAAACGTACCACAACTTGAACCACAATTCGTATCGCTATGATTGATGGAACTGAAGCCAAAGCAAGGTATACAAATTCGTTTGAGCTTCGAATTTCTAAAGAACGTGGGAAATTCTAATTGTGAGGCAGAATTTTTTCTGCACATAGGTATATAAGAATAGAAATTGGGTGAATAAAACTAGAAATCAATAAAGAGCAAATGATATAGTATATGGAAATACAAGAAAAATCTATAAAAAACATAGAAAGCTCAAGGATTACTCTTATTTAAGTTTTCTTTAAATAACATGCCAAGACTTAACTATATGAACTCAGCTTCCAGCAATGACTTCTTTATGTAACTTTCTACAGGGGCTCCTTTTGAATTTATAAGCAAAATATTTTTAAATGACTCAGATTGTAACACGATATTACAAAACTGCCTATGTTAACTCAGCTCTTAGAGCAAGTTTCTTGATAAAACTTAGTACAGCTGCTTTACATCAACTTCAATTGGCACATATGCTAAAATCAAATAAGTGGTAATATTATATCGACTTACTTTACCTGTGCGAACTCAGCTCACAGTTGAACTTTGAAGCTGAAACTTTGGACAGTTGCACGTCATGGTTTCAAATGAAAAATATATGGAAATAAAATGTATCATATCATGATTTCTTACAGTTGCCTATGTGAACTCAGCTCTTAGTTTAGCTAAGAATGTAAAATTTGGTATAGATGATTCGCACAGCTTCTGTTGCAATATATGCTAATATCGTGTAGATCAGATTACTATATCATATAGCTGTCTTGGGAAAAATATAGAAAATGTCCTTTGCTGACTGAAGCCTGCGGCAAAAGAAGTCAACAGACTGATTTTGATCTGCAGCGGGATGAAAGCAGAAAAATAACTTCTTCAGCTGTTGTTGCTGTTGCTGCTGCTGCTGGCTCTGTATCTGCTTCTGTGTCTGTGTCTCCTCTTCTTGCCACATCTTGTGTGCCGCACTTGTTGCATGAAAACTGCAAAAGGAGATAGCAAAAAGCGTTTTTTTATTTGGGGAGCCGCTGGTCATAAATCAAGTAAGAAGTCTAAGGGTGTTGCACTGCGAGTCTTGAGAGGAGGAAGGGTTGCACACGGACGGCGAGAGCAACTAGGGGCTGGCCGCGGTCAAGGGGAGGAGGGGGCGTGGCAGACCGTTATGTCAAGTGGCAGTCAAGCGAGGCAACGAACTTGAAAAAAACAGCAGCAAACGATGAGCGCGCTGCGCTGTCTGCTCTTTCACGACTAGCCCCAAGCATCAGCATATACATATACATCTATCCATATCTCTTGTATATGCACTATATATAAATACTATATATATGTATAAATAGACAGCGCATTTCGTATATATGCAACCATAGTCTGGCCGTGGCCCTGGTACTGGCCTTAGCAACACCATCGGCTTGCTTTTCTTTGATGACATAGACAAAGCAAATTTCAATTTGTGAAATGTCTTTAAAGAAGATGACAGTAAATTATATATGTTTGTCTTATGGTTGCACTGTGTCGTATAATCGCCTGTATGAACTCAGCTTCTGGAATAGTTTATTTGTTGAAACTTAGCATAGCTCCTGCTCTCAGCATGCAGTTGAAAATGTTTCAAAATCATGTTAATACCATTAGCATAGCGCATAGTTAACTATGTGAACCCAGCTTCCGGGACACTTCTGAAGCTGAAACTTGGTACATGGCTTTCCTATCTAGGTAGTAGACACATATTTCAATAGGAGCTAAATTGTATCACTCCATCATATATCTATCTAAGTGAACTCAGTTTTTAGTGCAGTTAAAACGCTAAAACTTGCTTGGTATATTACCTTCTCTTAGAGGCCATAAGAACATGTTTAGATTTTCGTTCAATTGTAACATTTCGTCATATGACTGCCCAAGTGAACTCAGTTGTTAGCAATGGTATGACGCCCAAATTTCGCACAGTGATTTCTTTTAGCTATGTGTAAAACATAGGTAAGAATTATTTAAATCGCCCAACTTTGGGGCTGCCATGGCAATAATTAGATTTGCAGCCAGCTCAGCTAGTCAAATAAAAAAACTCCTGTGTTTTAATCCCTTTTTCAATTTTTTGTTTTAATTGGCGCGTCGACTTAGAGAACTTTTGCTATTTCCACACATTCAATCAATTTCTTTTGTGTTGCGAAATGAGCAATTCAAGTTTCAGCTGCGTTCGCTGATATCTAGCCAAAGGTCCAGCAAATTTCTTACAAAATTTTGCCAGCTGCACTGCGAATTCAATTTCCATTGTAATTCGTTTAATTATTTATCATATTTTTGGATTAAAAATGAATTTCGCAAAAAGAGCAGAGTTTCCCATTTGAAATATTGATGTGCGTAACAAAAGGGAGGCGAGATTAGTAAAAATGAAATGAGAAAAGGACAAAGAGAGGAGAGGAGAGGAGAGGGAAAAAGAAAATTTAAAATAATTTGTTGCATTTATGAATTGTGTAATCTTTAATCTAATCTCGAATTCGTTTCATACACAAAAATCAATGCCATAAATTCGATGAGAATCATGTCTCGAGCCGTCAGATAGCATATCTTGTTCTATGCCTCTGTCACAGTTGCCACATAGTAAATCGAAAGTGCTTTACGCAACTGTATCTGGTTCGCTCAAGGACCGCCTCTTGGCGCTTGCTGAAGTGGAGTAGCGACAGTTGCTTCAATGAAGCAAAGTTCTTCGTTTACCCAACTCATTGAACTCGAAGGCTGCCAGAGCTAGAGCTGTTAAATTGTGGTTTATGGCTGCCTAAAATACCCTGTAAATGGCTTCTACAAATATTGATAAGATTTAATCAAAATATACCAGAGGTATGCGTTAATATCTTAAACTGAGCTCATCGAACTCGGGCACTGTAAGAGCTATAGCTGGGATATACGAGATACGTCTAAATAAACATACTTTCAACTTAATTTAAGACTTTCAATGAATTTGATAATAAAATTCCAAAGTTATTCAATAATGTATGAGCTAACCTCACTGAGTTCAATTGATATAAGAGTTTCCGATGTAGCTCCCTATATATATCTATACATATACATCATTCAATCATTATTTACATTTTAAGCGGCATCTATTAGTCGCGCATACCCAGTCTTAGGATGTGCAGTGCACTTTGCTCTTGTAGTTTCCTTCTATTTGTTTTCTATTTTCTATTTTTACATTTTAAGTATCTTCGGGCACAAGACAAAGCCATTGCCGTTGGCATAATCATCATCATCAGCGAAAGGCGTCTGGCAGCCACGCCCCCTGGCCTAACAGCCTCCACTTGACGCCTCCCGCCTCCCGCCTTCTGCTTGAGCAGTTGCTTTGCGGTTTGGCATGCAGCTAGCATCAATTTTACGCATAAAATGCGCAACAAAGTAAAGAAAAGAAGCAAAGAAGTTGTCGAAGCAATCGAACAGCATCGAGCGACTGATTGATACCCTGTAAATTGTATAAGCAGTGCTGGAAACTGTTCAGCTTCTGTCAGTGCTTAAAACGATATATCTATGCGGTCTCTTGCTTTGTGAGCTAGGCTAGCTAAGCAGCAATCGATAATAATCGATAAAAATGAAGAAACTATTGTAGCATATGATAGATATGTTGGCTTTGATAGTTGGTTGTAGCTTTAATAATAATAATAGAATTATGCTTGCTAATCTGTAATTATCGATATATATCGATCAAGTGAAGCATGTGCTAACATATGTTAGGGGATGAATATGCGCTCCATGATAACATTCAGATAACATTCTCTGACAATCCATGCATATCGATTATCAATAATGTATTGCGATATATTTATCGATAACAGGTTATCTAGATATATCAAATCAGAACCGAAAGGCCCTACGATATCATTGTATAGAGCAATCTAGTTTAGATATAACACATCTATGTAGATATATGACTAAGTATGTCTCTATGTATGTAGTATATATAGCTGCACTTCTATCGTTTAGCCTCTTGCACGATTGCAATATACCCCAACTGCTTAAGCACAGCGCGCAGGGCATCAAAAGACAGAAGAGCACGCTGAGAAAGCAACAATCGCTGCTTACTTCTCAGTCCCACTCTGGCACACTCTTCCGTTCCCACTCCATCTCGCCCTCTCCCTCTCGCACTCACTCCTCACGCGCGCTTATCAGCGAACGTTTTGAAGGTATCTCCAAGTGTAATGAGGCGCGGCCCATTGCAAGGCAGCAGCAGCGAGAGTGTGTGAGAGAGAGAGACAGAGAGTGGGCTGAGGTGGGTGGAGTGCAGCAAGTGCGGGAGTGGGAGAGGGGAATGCTTGAAGACGACGTCTGGAGGGTCGTCGGCATCTTCTTTTCAATTTGCTTTTCACTTTGCTGGCGCATCAGTTTTTTTTTTTTCAGTTTTCCTTTTTTTTTTTATGCTTGAGAAAATGCGTCGCGACGTCTCCGCTGATAACACAAAATCAATAAGTAATAAGATAACGGTAACCCCAAATAGCAAACGGTGCGTGTGCGTGTTCGTGTGTTGGTCGTGTTTGCTTTCTGATAAGCATTGCGGTGCCCCATCCCCATCCCCAGCCCCAGTTCGAGTGCCTCGGATTGACGAACCAAAATGCAAACAGCGGTCGGTTGGCTGTCTTCGAAATGACAATCACAATGAAAATGTTTTCTGGCAACACTCGATGCGACAACAACAACAACAACAAGTGCAGCAACAAGCGAAAAGTAGCAGCGGCAGCAATTGGCGATGATGAGGTTCCCTGTTGCTAAATAACAAGACGATATTGATGATGATGATGATATGGGAGCAGTAGATGATGATAATGATGATGATGATGATGACGATAGACGAGCAATAATTGCATAGCATGGCACAGTGGAACAAAATGTATTTCTTTGTGTGCAATATTTGATCGAGCAAGCAGTGAGGGAGAGCGGAGGGGGCTAGATTGAGAAGAGCAGAAGAGGAAGAAAGATTGAGGGATTGAGAGAGAAGAAATTCAGCAGCTGAAACGGGAAGTCAATGTAAGATGAAGAAAGAGAGTAATTAGTAGAGAAAGAAAGAATGAGAGAGAGAGAGAGAAAGAATGAACGAGGTTTAAAGGGAAAGTAAACAGGGCGGCCAAAAAGAGATAGAGAAGGAAATGAAAATGGAGCAAAAACAGAATGAGAAATTAAGAAAAAGGCAGAAAAGACTGAGGGATAGAAAGGACATGAGATTAAGAAAGGCAGAGAAAACATAAAGATAAAGAGACAACGAATAGTTAGAATTTTGTTTTATGTATTTATTAGAGATTAGAATTAGTCTAAAGCTAAGACTTATTTAAGAATAGCTTGGGCAAAAAGAGAGTATTTTATTATACCCTGAACCCATTGAAAATGGGAATTCAGGGTATAATGGTTTTGTTGAAATGTATGTAACAGGCAGAAGGAAGCGTGGCAGACCCCACAAAGTATATATATTCTTGATTTAGCACTATTCCTCTGTCTATTTCTTCTAAGTATTCCCTATACGTATTTCGAAATATTTTCTCAAAGTATTGCTTCCAAGTATTCCGCCAAGTATTTCCTCTTATTATTTCCCTTGCGTAATTCCTCCACGTAGTTCCTTTACGTAATTCCTCTACGTTCACACACTCGACTTCACTCTATAGCGCTGACCCACACTAGACTTGGACGACTGAAGACTGACTGAAGAAATGCTGCAGCTGCTGCCCTTTATATAGCGACACTTTTACTTGAGCACAGGTAGAGCTCGTTGCAGTCGAGCTTCAAGTGAGCAATGGAAAGGCTCTCTGCTGCTGTGAGCATTCTAGCTTCGTTTTACCTAAATACAAATACCAAATGAGAACTGCTGCATACACATAGACAACTTCGATGATCTCCTGCACTTCTTCTCTCCTTGCTTTTACTTTTACGCGAAGAATTATTGAAATATCAGTTCCCCGAAGGGTTCGGGGGATTTCCTAGTCGAGCAGTCTCGACTAGAGCTTTCTTACTTGTTTTTAATTTCTATCATCTCTGTTTTGCCACACTGTGCGCATGCAACGCACTGTATAAGCAATCCTCTGCTTTGCTGTATTTGGACTCCCGTTACCAATTCCGTCTATCACATACTTGAACTCTGGCCTCCGTCTCCTGTCAGTCGACCTCGCGCTGCTCCTTCCACTCCATTTGGAAGCAATTCGCATTCCCCTTTTCGCTGTCATCTTCATCATCATCATCATCATCATTGTCATTGCCATTGTCATTGTCATCATTGCCAGCATTGATTGTATGAAGCGTTTCGCTGTCTGTAGAATAGTTGGCATTTATGACAACTCCCCCTTTCCCCTTCTCTCATCCCCCTTCCACTCTCTGTGATCCCCATTTGGAAGCTTCACTCGATTGCCATTTTTGTTGCTCTTGTTCTCATGCTTCTTCTTCTTCTTCATGTGCTCCCTTTTTTGCTGTCGCATCTTTTGAGCAATAACTGTTCATTGATTCAGTTCGTATTTAGATTCGGTTTGGGTTTGGGGTTTCGGTTTCGGTTCCTTGGATTCCCATTTGAAGTAACTTGTTTTTGTAAAGTTTCTTCAATTATTTTCTGTGTTTGCGCCGTTTAACCGCTATTCCTTGGAAACTCTCACACCTTCCTTCCTCTCTCTCTCTCTCTCACTTCCCCCTCTTTTTGATAAGCGTTCACATTTTGCAGCCAAATGTAAATATAAAGTTTATTGCTTTTGTGTTTGGATTTGTTGCTGTATTTGCTTTGATGTCGCAAAATGCACAGGAAGCGCAAGACAGTCCCACCTCATAGATAGCAAAGAGATATGCTATATTCATATGCATTTATATATAAATAAAGATATAGCATGTTTTCGATACCCTCAGAGATAACTGCTTTTGCAAATAAATACTCTTTCAAGTCAAACTGTTAGCTTTACGATCCAATATGTTGACATAGTATGTAATAAATAACAATACCGACTCATTGTATACGTGCCGGCCAGAGTTGGGATTTCATCAGCTACAGCTGGATACACCTTTATCCTTAGGCAACCTATTTGAACTCGGCTTCTGATGAAGCGATTATACTGCGAATCGATGTATCACCTTCTTACAACACCAGTAATGCATTCCAGCTGAGGGCTATCTATTTGAACTCAGCTTCTGATGAAACGATCAAGCTGTCACTTGGCACAGCGTTCTTTTATCAACTGCATTTGAAGCATACTTTTAAGTCAGTGCGAGCAAAGCATTTCCATTTGAGATTACCTATAGGAACTCGGCTTCCTTATGAGTTGGGCAATCTAATTTCGGTATACTGATTTTTGTTATATTAAAATGGAAATTTATGATAAGATCACTTGATTCAATTCAACGAAGCTGGAAGTTCGTATAACTGTTTGTGTATGGCAAAGTATTTTTCAATTAGTAAATGGTATTTCATCATTACAACGTAAACTCAGTTCTTAAAAGAGATATGAAACACAACAAATTAGAAGTTACAGTATTTTAACTGAATATACTCGAAGCTAATTTAGAAAAGTTTGAATGTAGTCGGAATATATCCCGTTAGGGTATTCGTTCTTCAGATTCATCTGAATACATATGTACAGATTATATTGGCTTCCATTTGATTATTGTTTAATCTAGCATTTCCATTGCTTTATCATCATTTTGATGGTCTTATCAGTGGCTGCAGTGCCAACGGCTTGTTGTTGCTAAATGCTCGGCATTCTCTTGACAACAACAAGATTCACACACAATTAAAGTAAACAATTTAATCAATTTTCGCACAACAATTTCTCAACTCATTCGAAGCGCAAACTTTTCGCAGAATATGCCAAAACTGGCTGTTGGGAATTGCAACTATTCTCTAGCGTGCCTGCTCACTCTCGCGCCCTCTCGCTCTCTCTCTCTCTCTCTCTGTGTGTGTGTGTGTGTTTTGCCATTAAACATTGAGCAGCCATTAACAAATTAGCAAATCATTTTATCCAAGTCTCGAGCTCGTCTTGCCAGTGCCATGAAAAGTGGCGAGAAATGTTTGAGTTTGGGTGGGTGGCTCTGGGAAGGCGTGGCAGCTATATAATGCTCATCTCTAGTAATTGTTTCTCGCAACATTTGTCATTCAAAGTGATTAAGCAAAAAGTTTGCCAAGTCCTTCGAGTGGCACTTAAAGGGCGAAGCGAAAAACTTTAACCAGTGAGCAAGAAAATTGATATTGGAATAGTCTCATATATTTACAGGGTATTATGTAATCAGTGCTTAGTTTGGCATGGACAAGTATATAATATACATATTAGCGATACAGGGTATCATTGAGTCGATTGCAAAAACTATGTCTGCTATGATTGAAGCCTAGAATATCATTGCTTAGTATATGTTATTCTAGATAAACACAATTCTTTTTTTTTTTTTTTTATTATAGAATTCGAAAGCAATATAGATTGCTTGACTACAGGGTGTCCTATAGTCAGGGCATATTTGATTTCTAATGTTCTTACAGGGTATCTTATACTTATATACAAAAACTATTGTATTCATCAATTATTTAAGTATTGAAGCTTAAGTAATTGTCCTCCCACTCTCTCTCTATCTCTATCTCTATCTCTCTCGCTCTCTATAATATTTGTTTTCGTTTTTATTTATTTACGATACAAACTAAACTCACCTCACTCTCTTTCTGTCTTTCTCTCTCTCTTTCTCTCTATCTCACTTTGTCTCTGTGTGCCCCGTGGGCTGTTCTCTATTTCCCACTCCCTCCCTCTCTCTCGCACTTTTAGGCAGCTGTCTGTCGCCTTCGTCTTGTTGTTGGACCTCCTGTCCGTTCGCCTGTCCGTCTGTGCGTGTGTTTTATCTATTGTCCTTTTAATTTCAATTCTCATGTGGGTTTTACGCTTAGTGCACATTATTCATTTATGTTTGACTCTTCGCTCTCCACTCGAACTCCCTCAGTCACTCTCTCCCTCACACTCTGCCCACTCTCATTCCGTTTGTTTTGTTTTAGCGCTGGGCTAATTTTGTTTGCTCTCTCACTCACACTCTCTCGCTCTCGCTCTCGCTCTTGCTTTCTCTGCAGCTGCTGTTGCTGTGGCTGATCGCTAATCTTATGTTAATTTATCATACACACACACACACACTCATGCACCCACACACGCTGTCAGCTGTTGGTGTTTAAAGCGTGCACGATAGCTAGTGTGGTGGCTGAGGGAGGGAGTGGGTGGGGGGCGTGGCACGATACATAAACGTAAGCAAAACACGCAGTTAAACGGGCTATCCAACTAATTTATCATGGCGTTTAGACTGCCAAGCACAACAACTCCACACACACACACACACATACACACACCAATACAGATATATATGAGACCCTATAGTGTATTTAAAGCGCATAAACTTCATATATAGCAGAAGAAAACACATGAAAAAGTAACAAGAAAAGAATTATAAATATAAAACAGAATTGAATGAATAAAAAATTAAATAAATAAAATAAGAAAATCGAAAAAATGTGGGAAATCTGAAAATGAAATAATATATGAAGCCACAGATATGGAAATGAAAATATATAAAAATAAAAATTTTCAAAAATGTGTATCAATTTTAAATCAAGTAAAATATAAACAAATTAAAAAAAAAATAATAATTATAAAAACTAAAAAAATACTCATATTAATTATTAATTAACGTAGACAAATTTATGATATATTGGCTAGAAAATACAATGTAGCTCGAGTAAAACCTTTTACAAGAAACAAGATGAATGAAAAAGTTGAGAAAACTTGAAGGAAACGACTATGGGACCCATAGTCTGAGAATCTTTGCATGTTGAGATTCTTGGTGAGATTTTGATAAATTGATTCGCCGAAAATAAAACATTAATATGATAGCAACGAAATATGAAAATAACTGACAAGCATGAACTGGGCAAGTATGACCGACTCAAAGATACCCTGGACCATATGACAAAGCTGAAGTATTACATATATCAACAGCCAAATGGGGAGAAGGTATAAATAAACATACTAGATGAATATACAGATGAATTTGGTCAAACAAAGTTCGATATCGCGACATGGGCATTGGTAAGAGTTATCGATAATTTGAAGTTCTTAATCTATCTATTGTCTATTCTATTTATACAATATATCAAAATGAGGGATAGTTAAAAAAAGAGTATTAGATGAATATATAGATTAAAATAGTAAATTAACTAAAATTCTATATCGATTTATGGGAAGTCAGAGTTATCGATAATCTAATAATCCATATCTTACCTTCTTCGTATGCATACCAATATACTCTGTCGCACATGCTCAGTAGCTGTACGGGGTATGACAATCTATTTACAAGCACTGCTAAATATAAAATTGAATTTTGAGTAGATGAAACTTGTAAGCTGCCTTAAGCTTAATTATTTTCGTCAGGGAATATCCCTAACGAAAATCATTTTTAGCTCAAAGCTGGCACAAAAACTCAGCAACAACCAAGGCTTGAATTCTGTTATTTGTGCAACGTATTTTGGGATTTTGCCAACAACCCCAGCCCCAGTCCATCAGTCATAATTTACTTCATGATTTTGCTCAGTGTAGATTTTATTTTTGGGTTTTTCTTTTTTTTTTTTTTTTTTGGTATGCAAATTCTGAAGAGGTTTTCGCCTTTGGAAATATGTCAATGCCAAAAGTGTCGAAGCGTTTGGGCGTTAAATCTGCATTTCCTCAGGGTTCCGTTTTAATTATACATACACACACACACATACGCAGCCACACACACGCACACATCATCAATCGATTTTTCCACTCAAAAAAAAAAAAAAAAAAGATGTGAAATGTGAAATTTGCGCATAATTTTATGCAATGCATGCAAATAGTTGCTCCAGCTGCAATTAGAAATGTGCTAGAGCTTACAATTGAATCAGTACCGACTGCATATTACTCGCTCAAAGCTAGATTCTGGTTGCTGTGGTAGTAGGTTAATCTATGTGGAGTGAGAGAGAGAAGGAGATAGCTAGATAGATAGATAGATAGATGGATAGATGGATAGATGGATGAATAGATAGATGGATGGATAGATAGATGGATGGATAGATAGATGGATGGATAGATAGATGGGTGGATGGATGAATAGATAGATGGATGGATAGATGGATGGATAGATAGATGGATAGGTAGATGGATAGGTAGATGGATAGGTAGATAGATAGATAGATAGATAGATAGAAAAACAGACACATATAAAGAGAAAGGTAGATATGGACAGAGATAGGATTGTATATAATAGTTTCATTATCGATAGATAGAGATAATGAAGAAAGAAAGAAGAAGAGCGAGATGGAATCGTTGTCTATGAAACCAATATACCCCATTTTTCCCCTTCTTCGACGAGTGTAATTAGAAAATCGAGTCATGTAAATTGCATTGTAAAAAGAAACATTTCTCTTGATTGTACATATATATTTTATTTTCGTTCAATATTGATGTTTAGTTTAAATTAATTTATTTGATGTGTTTTTCTCTTTTTTTTTTTTTTTTGCTTTTTTCTCTCCTTCTATTATTCAAATATTTGTGTAAAATTTGTTTGTGCTCTCATCATATTTTCTTTATTTGTCTCTGGTGTTTTTTCTGTGGTTAGGTTCAAATTTGCTGAACATAAATGAATATATTTGTGGAGTATTCAGTTGGTAATCAAACAAAGTGCGTTAGCAAACAACCAAACAACTGTTTAATTGAGAGAAGCTAATTTTATTTGCATTTCAACTCGTTTCAACGAAGTTTCGTTTAACTTTTCTTTCTAATTGGTTCTGTTGCTGATTTGCCTCTCATTTCATCATGTTCATGTTTTGCTCATTGTTAACTTCTCGCTTCTCGCTTCTCGCTTGTTGCTCTTTTTAGTCTCTTTTCAGTTAGCTCTGTTCTCATTTTCTTATTCGTGGTCATTCGCATCTCATGTGGAATAGACCTATTCCATAATGTTTCTCAATAGATCACTGATCTCTTATTTGTTTTCATTGCACTTCTCCATTATTTCGTGTCTCATTTCTTTCTTATTTCTTATTGTGCTTTTCATCCTCACTTCTTTACTTTCCACTTTCTTCTCATTTGCTAAATTGGTTAGTTTTTGACATTTCTTTCCATTCATTTCGCTCTTCTCATTCTCATTTGTTGCCCCTCTCCCTGATTTACGAGCAGCTTCTGTTTAATTGAACTAATTACATTTTTCATATGTTGTTCATAATTAAAAGCTTTTATATGATACTAAATACCTAGGGTATATCGAGTAAATGGGGTATATAGTTTAGATAAGGACCATAAAGAGTACTTTGGGTATATAATGTATAAGGTATACCCTATGGTATATGCTATAAAGACTTTATTTCTCGCTAGAACTAAATTTTCATAGAACTGATTTCCATTTTGGACTCTACATATCTAGGGTATCTTGTGCTAGGTACGGCAGGGTGAAGTTTTACCTGTTCTGCTAATGAAATATGTTTTCAATTAATAATTTTTAATGCAATATGCTAGCATATTATTCATAATTATATATGTATGTGCATAAATTGTGTGTGTGTGTGTGTGTGTGTGTGTATGTTTGTGCATAATTATGAACTATTAACTTGACAATTTATTGAATTTTATTTGTGTTTTATGCGCTGTTATTAATTGCCGCAAGATAATAGCAAAAAAAAACGGAAAAAAAAGAAAAAGTCAATAGGAAACGGGATAATGGAGCACCCGCAGCATCCCCTAATAGAATATAGAAAAGCAATTCATGTGTGTGCGTGTGTGTGTGTGTGTGAGCATGTGTGTATATGAAATCAATTAAAAGTTTTAATTGAAAGATTTAAGTGAAATTAAATGCGCCTCGCCTTGAGTTCGGCCTGGTTTTTTGGATGCGTCTCAGCGTTACAATCTCTCTCTCTCTCTCTCTGTGTGTGCCCGGACGTTGATTGTCTATAATTTTTGGCTAACAACTGAGGCAGTAGAGGCAGCAACAACAACAACAACAACAACGACAGCAATTCTCGTAATAGTTACGTGCGGTTTCCTACCCAAACACGCTAGCTATGTGTCGACCCTCCGCTGGTATTCAGAGTCAAACTCTTGTGAAATAAATCAAATCAAAGCAAGTTGACAGCCCTGGTGACAGCTTCACAGAAATAGAAAGCACTAAAAGACAAACGTAGAGAGATGGGGGGGATGGTAGAGGGGATCTTAATTACCTAATTTAATTAACGCAAAATGTAAACATTTCGATGAGACTGCCTGGGAATTCATGAATATCATTCGCCCTCTGGCATAAATACTTGATTTCGGCAAATAATACCAAATGCAATCAACGGCAATCTTTTGGCCAAAGTTTCTGAAGTCTAGGCATGTGAGTTATTTAATTATTAACGAGCGCAAATATTTTGTTAGGAATGTTAAATATTTAATAGCTTCGACCTAATGGCTAGTGTGTCAAAATTTAAATAACACATGCGCAACAAGGGGCGTTCGGTTGTGGCTAGAACTCTTGGTTGGCAGCTATTTTAATTGATTGTTTCTATGCCACGGATAAGTGCTGCTAAAAGACGTCGAACTAACAGCTCTGTTCATACAGGTAGCACTTGATATGGTAATGCGACATGGCTTATTTTCAGATATGTTCAACAAAGAGCTTATGCAAACAGCTGACCCAGAATTTTCTCACAAGGCTGAACTCACGTAGGTTGTTATATCAGGCAGTGTTGCGCTTAATTTAAAATATGTTCTTGGTTGCACGAAGAGCAAAAGTTGTGCCCAGTTTCCCTCATATAGCATTAGTGAATTCCGAGTTCACAGAGTCAGTTTTATGATACAATGATACGAATTGACCCATATTGAAATATGCTTTTATTGAAAGTAGAAGCAAATGATGTACCAAGTTTCAATACTCTAACTTTAGAGAATGCTGAGTTCACGTAGTCAGTTTTATGATACAATGATACGATTTGACCCAAATGCAAATATGTTCTTATTGAAGCTAAAAGCGTTGCTCCTAACAAGTTTCATTCTTGTAGCCCTAGTGGATACTGAGTTCACGTAGTCAGTTTTATGATGCAGTGAAGCTAAAAGTGATACACTTAATATACAGAGTTCACATAGTTGAATATGTGATTCAATGATGCCTTTCAACTCATTTTCAAGTGAAGAGTAGAGCACAAGTACCACCAAAAGTTCTACCACTTTGTGAACTACATACTAGGTAGCTCCATGAACTAGTGGCTTCCATTTGCGCTGTGACAACTTGTGCACTTGCTGCAGCTAAATTAGCCCACATATTAAGCGCTGAGCGCCCTTATAGCGCATGTACGCCAGACAAGGTATATGGTCACTTTTTTTTTGGCCATCTATTAGCATTATGTGAGTTAGACATTTCTATTTGAGCATCCCCAGAAGTTGGCAGAACTTTTTAGCATCTGCTGAGGATGCAATTAAATTATGCACAAGTGCCACGAGCTCAAAGCTCAACGAAGCGATAGATTGGATGCAAATGCGAAGCACTTTGAGCTGAGCTACTACACCCAATTATATGGCCCTAGATGTTAACCTTTTCCACTTGAAGCGCAATTCTGTTTTTTAACTCGGAAAACATTTTAGAAAAATGTAAATAACTTCTTATTTAATAGTCCTCATTCAAAGCCAATCAACACTTAATTTGAGTTGCGAGTTGAAGAGAGCTGAAGTGAGCTGCTCGACTAGAAGATACCTTAACTGATGTAGGGCTGTGAGAGAACCAGTCTACCCAGTTGCAATGGCTTCACGGTCTATGCAAATGCAATCCAAAACGCTGCTCGCCCATGAGCGTCGTACAGTGTGTGCGAAATGTATGTAAACAGGCAGTCAAGGCAATTAAAAGCTAAAACTAGCTAAGCTCCTAAATGGATAGAGGGAGAAACATGCAAACATGCCTGTTAAGCTGGCATAACAAAAAAGAAATACCTAAAAATAATGTTGAAAATAGAAAGGCGAAAAAACGTATATATATAGGGAAATATCTTGAAGTAAAAAGAGACTAATCATGTCAGAAATGCGATTGTTGTTGCTTGGAGATTTTACACAGGTAAAATGAATAAATAAATAAACAAACAACAAATTTAGTTGATAGCATTGCACGAGTAAATACATATACTCTGTAAAGTAAAGAGTTGAGCGTATATGGATATGGATATATATATATATATATATATATATAGATGTACATTGCAACATTATGTTGCAGAATTTGGCTCTTGGCTATAATGAACGCTAGTTGGCCAATTTAGCTTGTTGTTTCGTCGTTTATAAACTTTGTCTTGGCATCAGTTATGATTTGCATCTGGCTCAGTTTATCAAACAATGTTGCGCAAAACAGAATTTAACATATGTATATTAAAATCTATGTTATGCTAGAGCATATATAGCACCCAAACACCCAATAAACAATGAAACAGCAACAACAACAAGGTTGTAGCATTGCTGCAGTTGTTGGTACATGTAAAGCTTAGCCGCAAAGCTTGCAAAGTGGAACGCAACTCCGGAACCTGACGGCTTGACGCATGGGTCTAGCCACTAAGTGGGCTTCTCAATGTCTGTCTATGAGTGTGAGAGTCTGTGTGTGTATGTGTGTGTGTAATACCACAAAACTGACTGTGGGGATTCAATTGTCAAGGCTAAAAGAAGAAGAAGAAAAACACAAAACAAACAACAGAAACAGAAACATCGCACATTGGACTTGGGGGAAGACAGGTATTAAAAACAAAAACAAAACCAAAACCAAGGAAAAAGGTATCAGGGCGACATTAAAGAGGAAGAACAACAAGTTTGTGTGCTCCAGGCGGCACTGCTCGACTAGACGTTAGCCTGTGAGCGTGAAGGAGATACTCGATGGGCCCCTAGAGACCAGCTATTGATGACTCTAATGACTTAATACTCATCTACCCGTATATTAATATACTCTACTAATGTCATACTCCACTACGATTGAATTTTCATATCCTTCTTTACCTTGTACTCCATTACTCCGATACTCCACTCGGCTTTTATTCCTTTGCTTACACCTTAACGAAACTAATATGCCCAAATTGTTCATTTTGAGTGGTTAGCCTTCACATAACTTAGTACACCTCGCTTTACCCTTCCACTCTGAGTCCTCTCAGGGCTTCTGTTTCGTTTGTCCTGGGCTTATGACTGAAGTCTTTAAAAACAATTAAGACATTTTAAACGATGGGTGGAACATAAAGTAAATTAACATAAAATATAGATTTTTTTTAATTTATTAGCATGATGGAGACGAATGCAAGGAAGGTAGGGAAAGAGGGGAAAAGGAAAGGGCCTGAGAAAGGGAAGGGAAATGTGTTATATTCCATCATCAACTCTACCTCTTTTTCTGTCTTTTCATTCTTTCACTGCCGTTTTCTGTTTCATTATATTTGTCATTAGTTCTCTGTCTCCCTCTAACTCTCTGTCTTCCTCTTACTCTCTGTCTCTCTACTCTCTACTCTACTCACTATTTATCTCTCTGTTTCTCTCATTTCTTTTTCTCTCTCTCATTATCTATCCCTTCTCTCTCTCTCTCTCTCTTTGTCTCTTTTTCTATATCTGTCTGCTCTCTCTTTCTTTTTCTCTCTCGCTCTCCTTTTCATTATCCATCTCCTCCCTCTCTCTCTCTCATTTTCTCTACCTCATACTCCTCTCTCCCTCTCTCTCTCTCGCTCTCTCTCGCTCTCTCTCTCTCTCTCTCTCGCTCTCTCGCTCTCTCTCTCTCTCTCTCACTATCTCTCTCGCTCTCTCTCTCTCTCTCTGTCTTTTCTCTTCTTTTACTCAATCTCTCTCATCTTACAATTATTTAACAAAATAATCATTATCATAAGCATAAGTCACATAACTCTTTCCTCCCTCTCTCTCTCTCTCTCTCTCACTCGTTTGCCCTCTAACTTACTCTCGCCCCCTACTCCCCTCTCGTTTGTTCACTGTCCACATCGGCCATATGCCAGCCACATGATAGCTATTCCAGATGCCTTTGCTGCTCGATCGCAGGCAGCGATAGAAGAATTTTGTTGTTGTTGTGTTTTGAGTCCGCGTTACGAATCGAAATACGAAATATTGGAATTATCGCACTTGCCACAAAATGTGGAACATGTGCTTATCAAATATGGGAAAGAAAAAAAACACCCAAGTAAACAAGAAGAAGTCAAATAAAAAACCTGAAAACAAACTCATGCAGCTATTTGGGCCTGCACTTGAAAAAATGGTAAAAAAAAAAGCGAAAATGAAACAAAAACAAGCCGAAAGAGTGTGTGTGTGAGAGAGAGTGAAAGAGAGAGCAAGAGGTAGATACTGTATGTGCTTGGGATCGTAGTCAGACCAAACAAAAAAAAAATGTTTGATTTGCCGGCAGCCATTGGACAGACGTTGAGCCTCGAGGCTGAAGCAGAGACAGAGACAGAGGCAGAGGCAGCAGCAGAGGCAGCGACTGACTGACCTACCTGGTGTTTGTGACCTTTGCAGCTACCTGAGCCTCAGGCACTGCCGTGGCCAGGGAGCTGCCGGTGGAGGGTGAAAGAGAGAGAGAGAGAGAGAGAGAGAGAGAGCGAGAGCGAGAGAGGTTTCGGTCTCGGTCTCGGTCTTGGTTTCGGTTTCGGTTTCTGAGTGTCGTCTCCTGGCTGGAAGCCAACCAAGCGTGCCTTTCATACTGGCTGACAGCCTGCTATAGACTACTACATCATGCCACATTTGATGGCCAGCTGTTTGCTGTTATTGTTGTTGCACATTTTTGAGATACTTTTTATAAGTAAATGTTGTGAGCGAACACATCTGCTTACAATTCTTGTTGCCACATTTTCATTTCGCATTTTGCATTCCAATTTGAGTTACTTCTGCTCAAGCAGCAGCCGTAGCAGGAGCTCTGCTTAGTTAAGTTTCAAGTAGACCAAAAACTGTTTGTGCTGAGTTTAATAGACCAAGAAACGTGATGAAATTGGCAAAATTTTGCCAGGCATCCGCCACTCAAAAGGGAGGGTAGAGTATCATGAGATAGAGTATCATGAATTGTTATGGGCTATATGTTGCAGATTCAATTCATTCTCATTTGTGTTCGAACTGGTATTACATAAGCTTGAGTTCGCTTCATGATAGAGTACTTTGATTGAAGTGATAATTAAATAATTTTTAGTTAATGAGCAAAGCATCAATTATACCAAATTTCATCAAGAAAATTTCACTGAGCGTTGAGTTCATATAGATGGTAATGCGATATAGTATTAGGACTTGACTTATTTTCATATATGTTGGTATATGAGCTGAGGTTAGCATCTGTGCCAAATTGCATGCAATGTAGCTCAAGTGGAAGCTGAGTTCCCACAGGTAGCTGTGTGTATGATATAGTGTGTCCATCGCTCATAACTTATGCCCCATCCCAAATTGTCAGCACACTAGCCGTACTTAGTTCTCATGGAGCATGACATATACTAAAATATAATCATAAGCTTGAAATATTTTTAGAATAACAATGGAATCACATGTGTGGGACTTGTAACTACTGCCGTCCCTTGGGTATACCAACTACTATGTATATAATGGAGTTGGGTATCAGATTATGACTCAAGGCCAAAAGCTCTGCACTAATTGCGCTCATCTCTCTGTGCTCTCCTCAGTCTCAAATTTTATGCTATCCACCTTTGCTTTCACCTTTTCCTTCGTTTTTAGTTAAGAGCTCTACAAACACAAGAGAAAAAAATAAACAAATATAATTTAAGTCTTAATTAGGAAGCAACCTTAAAAGCTTTGACTTTGACTCCGCCAAAGCCTTCAGCTTATTTCCCAGCGGAATACATGGGTCAACCCTATTCTAACTTTTCACTTTCCATCAAAACTTTTCGAAAACAAACTAAAGCGAAATATTATCCGGATTTTATTTAGTTTCATATTTCCCTATGGAAGTCTATTCCAACTTTTGGCCTTCTAACTTTTTCTGGTACTTATAAATTTTTTACTATATCTATAGACAGCAGTATCTATTTAGCTATATGCATGCGTATATCAGATATTCCAATTTTAGCTCCTGTTTGGAGTGTCATTTGTCTAAAACCGATTGCAATTAGAATTCAGTTCGAGTCCGAGAACTGTGCCTGCTTGACTTTCTCATTTGCTCTTGATTGGGTTTTGAGCCTTTTCAAATACCCTTTAGCTGTTGTTGTCAAAGGTTTATGAAGTAAGCTCTGTATGTTTTCATCTGAATTGAAATAACATTCTATGAGGGCAAAGTTTTGTATAATATGAGTTAATGCGATCAAAGTGCACTAGATTCTCCACTCAGGCATGGCAGAAGTTAACAGAGTCAAAGCTGCCCAGTTATTCCAGTCCGTACTCATACTTCGACCTAAATTATACAACATACTGAAATTTGTATAAAGTACGAATTTCCAAGAATCGAGTAGGAATTGCTAATATAATGGCAAGGGTAGGTTTAACTTTTGGCTCTAGTTGGGCCTCTAGTGGATATGCTAAGTCATTCCTGACTGAGTTTTCTCCCAATATACCCAGCCTATTGAGCACATATATGGTTCTAGTTAAAGATATAGATATATATAAAGATATATGTAGTGTAACATATGCATTTTAGAGTCCAATCTATTCTCTCGTATTATCTTTACAGGGTATATTTTAGTCATGCTTGCGTTCGTCTTGCAACTTTTCTCATTTCTAGGAATCGTATCTAAAATTCTGTGTGCCAAGTTTTTTGGCAATCAAAAGCAATTCATTTACTAATTATTCTGTCTACTATTTTCTCTCTACATTTATTTTCCAGGTAAGACCGGCACGGGCACGAGCTCTATCATCTACTCTCTCTCTCTCTCCCGCTCCCATTCCCTCTCCCTCTCGCTCTTGAATGGAAATGTCACAGAGGCAAGTATCAAGTGGAAATTGTTGCAGTTGACATACGGCTGCATGTGTTGATATCATTCATATATGTATATATGTATCTCTTTGCCTTCATTGCCCAAGTAGGGAGGCGTGGCAGTACAGGGTATGCGCTGCCATGCAAGGCATGTAAACATTTTTAAATTTGAATTACGTGCCTCGGCTGCCAAGTTGGTTTTCTAGATGCCACAGCGAATATTTCAAATGAGCAGCCAAAAAAAGTAAACTTTCGCTTGCCACGCCCTCAAAAGCCACCCACCTAGCAGAGGCACAGCAGCTCATGAGATTTCCCACAGTTTAAAAAAAAAAAATGCAGAAGAAGAAGAAGAAAACGAAAACGAAGTAGAACGCCAAAGGGCCTCTTAAAGAAATATGCTCAATTTTCAAGCTGACAGAGTGGGAGAATGGTAAGACATATATATATATACAAATGTGTGTGTGTGGGGTATATTAGGTGTCGGTATTAGGGTAGAGGGAAAGAGAAATGGGGGGGTACGCAGAGGGCCTTGAATGTGGTGTCAGGTCTTAAGCTGCGTCTTTTGATGGCAGTGCCGCGGGCAACGCAGCTGACTAAGCAGCAATTGAGCAACTTTTCGTTTGAGCTGCAGAAAGAAAAATTACAAAATTTATTAAAGTGTTAGAGCGAGACAGGCGACTGAGAGCGAAAGCAGAAGAGAGGCACACACACACACACACATATATCAAATGTAATTGACTCGGAAATCTAAGACAAATGTGCTAAAAATTAAAGGAAGGAAACCAAGAAGAAGCAACAGCCAAACAAAAGCGACAGAATATCTCTGTGTGTGTGTCTATATATATGTATGTGTGTGTGTGGGAGCAGCAGCATTTGAGTGAGAGTTTTAGGTCTAAAGGAGGTCTTGAGCTATCTCTCAGAATATCTTGGAGCAATGGGATAAGGAAAGCGGCTTCAACTAAAACTTTTCTGCATAAAGTTGCCAATTTATAAAGGATTGCGAAATGAGAATGAAAATTTATTATACGAATATGATATAAGATTGTTAGGAATCATGGAAAGTTCTTATAGGAATGGTATACATGGTATAAACTGAAGTATGAATCTTATACTCTGTCTTACATTAAATTGCTTTCTAGAGTGTATAAGAAAAAATTCGGATAAGCATTATTATTGCTCTAAGAGTTATTCAAGTTGTTTTAGATTCTATAATAATAGAATAGTAGAGCTCTTTGTTGTTATAGATTCCCTTGAACCAAATCAATATACTCGTCTCACTTTTTGCGCAGTTCTAGCATTTTCTTAGCTCTCTTTGACAGCAAGACGCATTTCAGCTTCTGTTGCTGTAAGATGTTTAGACGTTTAGTTGTCGGAGCAGATGACATAGTTAGTGGCGTACAACCACCACCACCGCTAACTCTACCACCAACTGCACTACCACCATCACCATCACCACCACCGCCACCGCCAGCGCCAGCGTCACCAGCAGCAACGAAAATTCCGTATGCACCATTAGTAAACACCACCCCAAAAATAAAATATATTTATATATAGATGGCAACCGCCCTTTCGTATCGGAGTTAACCCTCAGCGTCGCTCGCGTCTGTTGCATTATCATAAGGAGCAGCGCAAACAGACGAACAAGTCGAAGTAGAACTTGAAGCAGAAGAGAAAACAGAAAGCAGCTGCCAATAAGTTCTTCAAAGAAGAAAAAACATTTGAAGCAATTTGTACTCGAGATTAGCTGATAGCAATGCAAGCTGAGCAATGTTGGTAAACGCGCCCAATTGGCTTAACAACACTGGCACGAGTACCAGACTGAGGCACTATAAACTGTATATATCTGGAATGAGGATTGATTATGATATTGATGCAGTTTCTTGTCGATCAATCATAAAGCCAATGAATCATCAAGCATGTAATCAATCTGGTATTCAATCAGTTGGTCTGTACATCAGATTCTTATTCAGTCAATCGATTACAATTCAATCTCGTGTTCATTAGCCTGTCAATCATGCTGTTCAGCTATTCAATAGCTCGGTATTGATCAATCAATTAATCTATCAAAGTGCTGATTGACTGTCTGTCAGCCAAACATTCCCCGATTGTCATTCAAACCGGCAAAGAACTCAATCAATAAGTCATTCAATCAGTTGGTTAACCTAGCGTTTGGTCTGTCTATCAATCATTCAATCAACTTTAATCATTCCAATCAATCGATCCATTTTGAAAACTGCCTTTCATTTAGATTCAATCGAACTTCGCTCTGTCAGAAGAGCCAAGTTAGAAAAGCGAAGAAAAAATCCACCCTGAACCAGGTTCGGAACCATTTTCGAATTGGTTCGATTGATTGGATGAGACATCTTACGAGAGTAGCGAGAAAAGAAACTTGAGAAAGTTTGATTGAAGCGATGCAGTGGATGTTTATGCCCGCTCACGAAAGTGCAAAGAAAGTATATTAGTTTTGTATGTATAGCTACGATATATGATGTATATCGATAAATATCAATATTTATATATGTGTACAAGTCTGATTTTGGATCATATAAATCTTACCTAGAGATCGATATTCTACCGATCCTACACAGTTTAGCTGTGAGCGCGTATTATGCAGTCGCCAATGCTCAGTTGCAGTGCTCTGACTTCAGTTGGTGGTTGGGTGGTTTGTGTAGGTGGTTGCAAGGTTCATTATTCTCACCATATATATGTCTTATGTATTTATTTTGGGGGGTTGCTTTTACTGCCGCCCTCTCCCCTAGGCCAGACAATTGAAAATGAATGAAATTTCCAGATGCGTACGACCAAAATCGAAATGAATAGAATGAGCGGTGAATGAATGAAGCTGGCTTCAATATGTTGCCCATTTCCCTCGGCACAAGGGGGACAGAGGGGCTTAGAGGCTGCGTTCGGAATATGAGATGGGGGGGATGGGGGTGGTTACTATAATAATACCAAGCCCGACCAGAAATTCGGTTTTTGGATGCCCGGCTAATGCGAGAAATTTGTATGCAGGCCAAAAACATTTGGGCATTTCTTTTGTTTTGGAGCTGCGTCTAGAGGAAATAACAATCAAATTAAATGACAGCCAAAAGCTGCGGAAATTAGGACTTGCCTTCCCCGCAGTCGCCCTCTCTCCCTCTCTCGTGCAGTCTGGCATTGGTTGCTTTGCTTTTTAACACTTTCAGTGCATAAATTTCGTTTGGCATTTTATTGACTTAATTTGCTGGGCGTGAAAAAAATAATAAATAAGCTACATTCACAGATACACAGACAGAGAGGGCGAGTGTGTGACAGAGAGGGCGAGAGAGAAAAGGTTTAACATTTTGGGACCCGCGCACATCATTTAAATGAAAAACTAATTTCAAATGTCATAAAAAAAAGAGCTCACCCAGTGAGTGCTTCGCTTAAGCAGCTGAAATTCATAATATAAATATAGCCAAGAAAAAAAATATGGTGGGCGAGAGAGGGGAAAGAGGAGCGCAGCGGAATGGTAAAGTTTGGTCATACCCAGAACGAGAATGCGCAGAAATTTTCATTTCATAACTTCATATTGCTTTGACTGGCACAGTTCAAGCATTGCATGTTAAAGCGCTTCCAACTCCAACTCCAGTTCCCCTTCCACTTCCATTTCTACATTTATTAAGGTATTCCTTGCGTCCCTTTTCATTTCGTTTAGTTTTTTTTTTAGCATTGGTAGACGAAAATTTTTAAATTTCGTTTTATTTTTTACTTGGTTTTACCCAGTATTTGTTTTTCTAAAGTAGTTCATCGGACTTATTCAAATGAACAAGCTCATTGTTATTGAGAACAAGTGCTAAGAACATCAGAACTAAGAATCAACTATTGTAGTTTTCTATTTTCGTATTACTACAGCTAAAGTTTTTAGCTAAGTTTATTATTCTCTGCTTTTTAATCGTCCACTAAAATAATTTTCTTAGTCATTTCCCTTATACTAAAATCATTGTTTCAATTATAGCTCACATATCATACTCAAGTTCACAGTTGGAACTAGTTCATAGCCTAAATTTCTTATCGCCTATAAATATATTGTTAAGTTCCCCAGTTTATCTAATAAAAACTCTATCTATATCTTAGTTCATGGCGACAAAAGTAGCTCGCTGATGCATGCGACTCTATTCAAGTCTAAAGTGTATATAGTCTAGTATCATAGATAGACCTACGACAACAAATATATCTATCTATGTATAAGAAGTTGCTTCATTTTAAATGTTCAATTCTTATCTATATACAATATTTTCAATTAGTTTATCTATATATACATTATGGGAATGAATATATAATGTCTTGTAACTGTTAAATTCTTAGCCGTATAGATTTCATATGGGGGCTTTAAGCTGATTAGCTGCGTATTTGCAGCGTAATACGCATTTGGCATTTGCCTTTGGTTTTGTTGTCAACGCCTTCGCTTCGCATCAGCCTCAACTCTGGTTTTCATGTTCAGCCAAGCAAAAGAAAAAAAAGAAAAGAAAAGAAAATCAACGCTTGCCCCACCCACCCCAGATTTTCTGTCTTACTCTGTGCTCTTTTCTTCTTTTATATATCTCACACATGCCAATTTTCACTGTCGGAGGTAAAGAGCATAGCTAAATGCGTCTTGATGTCGTTTAAATACCCTAACAGAGGGTGAAAGCTAATTGAGTAGGTTTAACCATCTGTCAACGAATGAGTTACATTGCGGCTATGTTAAGTGCCTGTAAGTGATTACGACATTGCGCTGTTAATAACATTTTACTCGAGGCGAGTGTACTCTACATTGCTCTTCTGTTATGTTAACTGCAGTAGCAATGCTCAGCAACTGTTCAGCTGTTACTGTTACTGTTACTGTTACTGTTCTGTTAACAGCGATTACTACTGTTAAGCAGTTTCTTTAAATATTCTCACAAACTCTCTGAGTTTATTAATCGAACCCGCGAGTGTAAGCGTATACAAAATTTCATTTCTTTTCTTCAGTCACACACACACAAATATTTTGCTTGCGTAAAAACAAAGGAGAGAAAAATGCGATTTATATGCGTGCCAAATTAAGTAAGGCGTCAGCTTCTGTCTCTGTCTCCGAGTTCTCGGTTCGATATTTCAATTCCTGCATCTAGATTTCCGTTCTCCTCTCTTGTGTTTTTCACTTCCATCGTTTCCATCTGCTGTCGTCATCTTCCATCGTTTTGCTTCAGCCCAAAATCTCTTTCGTTTCCCCTTTTAATTTCCATCTTCAAATTCAGATTCCAGATTCCAGCTTCCATTTTCCATTGCCAGCCGCCACATTCAATCTTTCCTCTTTAATCTTCCCTTCGATCCTCCATCTCCCATCTTCCATCTCCCATCTCTCATCTCTGCTGCTCTCAGTTGTCAGCGGCTGCAGCTGCTGCCTTCGGTGACGTGTTTGTCTTGCCTCTTGTGGCTGTCAGCTTTGGCCTGTGCGAGGTGTCGGAGTCAACTTCATTCGCCCGTCAGTCAGCATATATATACCCTGTACTTGCATGACCACAAGAGCTGCAGTATGAGAGACTATGAAATATATTCCAAATGGATTTCTCTTTAGCATTTTCATCATCTGTCACTCATTTATCGCCTCGATTTGTCTTCTACGACTTTGGACATTTCTTAGCTACACATTTTAGGTGGCATCTGCTAGTCGTGCATACTCCATTTCGTATTGTTTTCTTTTTGCTTACCTTTTGATTTGTTGGGCATATGTTGTGTTGCCTTTTGAAATGAAGAAGAATCGCATTATTATGGCATGCGTTTAATTTAGCTACAATAACACCGACATAGGCATACCCCCACACACACACACACACACACACACACACACACCCTTACACACACACACACACTCTTTTTCTCATAGATACGTGATTGTTCTGCGTTGATTGCGTTCAAGTGCCTTTGCTCCATCTACAGTCTGTCTGCTCCCGTAGCCATGCTGGCTAGCCTTCTAGCCCCCCCTTCTCTCTCTCTCGCTCTGCCCACTCTCTCCACTCCCACTCTTAATCTTAAATTGAATGCTGCTTCATTATGCTCCAGATGCGCTCTCCTAGTCTCTGCCTCTGCCTCTGCCTCAGCTCTAGCTTTTTGTCTTGTCTTTTTTTTATGATTTGCTTTAGGCATTCATTTATTTATTTTACACACACACACACACACACATGTCTACGTTTTTTAAAATGTATTCTGCATTTAATTTAAGCATGTGTGTGTGTGTTGTTGTTGTTGTTGTTGTTTTTTTTGCACTTTCGCTTTTGTCAATGCTTTTGCTTTTGCTTTTGCGGCTGCCTTTGAGACGTGCTATGGCGTTCGCTTGAAGTGGGGTCTGTAGGCTTAGAGGCGTGGTTGGACTCTCCCCCCCTCCCCCTCCCCCTGCTTGAAGGAACAATTCAAGCTGCTGCCTGGCTGCCTGCTTGGCTGGCTCTGTGCATATGTATATCATTAAACGGCTCGTCTAGACGCTGTGCCTGTTGATTGACAGCTGTCAGGCAATAGGACCAGCCCCCCCACCACCAAACCCTACCTTGGCACACCTCCCTCAGCCTGCCTCACCGTCAAGTGTTGCCCTCGGCCAGGCTGCTTTACGGCAAATTCTTAAGGCGCACTTTGTCATGGCTTTTTATATGCTTGCGCGCGACTGAGTTTAATTGGCAGTCAAATCGTTGGCTCATGCCACAATTGGTTGCATGCCCCAAAGCCCCACTCAGTGCCAGCCCAGCCGAAGATGGGCACTCTGTTTGACAGGAGTCAAGCTTAATTAAGCAGCTGCCTTTGGGCTCAGCATATTTAATTCTCTTTGCATTTGAATATTCATCCTTACGAGAAGTAATTGCGACTGAACCAGTTCCGGCAGCTACTAGTTCGTCTGGTTCGCTAGAAGGCAAAGGCAAAGCCAAAGGCAAAGGCAAAGACAAAAGCAAAAGCAAAGGCAAAAGCAAAGGCAAATGCAAAGGCAAAAGCAACGGCAAAAGCAAAGGCAAAAGCAAAAGCAAAGTGAAAGGCAAAGGGAAAGGCAAAATCAAAGACAAAAGCAAAGACAAAAGCAAAGGCAAAAGCAAAAGCAAAGTCTAAGGCAAAGGCAAAGGGAAAGGCAAAAGCAAAAGCAAAAGCAAAGTGAAAGGCAAAGGGAAAGGCAAAAGCAAAAGCAAAAGCAAAAGCAAAGACAAAAGCAAAGGCAAAAGCAAAGGCAAAGGCAAAGACAAAAGCAAAGGCAAAAGCAAAGGCAAAAGCAAAAGCAAAAGCAAAGTCAAAGACAAAGGGAAAGACAAAGACAAAGACAAAACCAAAGGCAAAGGCAAAGACAAAGACAAAAGCAAAGGCAAAAGTAAAAGCAATGAAATGAACTGCAGAACTGAACCAGTTCGAAAAGTGCCTTTCCCTAGTTCAATTACTCTCAGCTCATAAGAACTAAAGCTGATTCTACTTCTACAATTGCAATTTAGCCATCATTAAGTTTTCAAATATATATTGATATGAATGATCTATCATCAGTCCCATCTGAAATATATGTAACCATATATGTAACTCCTTGAGTTCATCAATTCACTTTCATTTCATCTCTCGGTAAGACGTTCACACATGCGAGTGCCCACTGTACTTGACTCGTGCTCAGTATTTTCTGTAATGTGTTTGTGCTTTAGGGCTCCGCCATAAATGAAATCCAATATAGCTTTAATAGATTTCTCCTCGTCTAATTTCTGCTTTGTTTTTGCTTGGGCTTTAGCTTTTGCCTCTGGTGTTAATGTCTTTATTATGATCCTCGGGTTCGTTAGCTTCTTTTTTTTCTCTTTACTTTATTTTATTTTTTTGTGTTTTGTGTTTTGTGTGCTGCACTCAGTTGGTGGCACGCGTCCGGGCGCGCGATTTTTGCGGCGAGGCGCAACCGCATAAACCGCAACGACGACGACCCACCACAGTGGGACCAAACACCGAAAAGCATAGAAGAAACTAAAAATGAATGCAGCATCAATCAAGCAGATAAGAATTGTTGTATATAAACTGCAAATAATGGATTGATTGACTGACTGGCGGCGTGACTGAGAGAGCTAACTGAGAATTGATCGATTGCTTGATTGACTGACAAAACGAATCGATTGAGTCAATGAGTGATGGATGTACTGAAAAGCTAATGTTTTGCCTGATTGACTGCTAAATTAATAGATTGATTGATGAATACCATACTGATTGATTGACAGATGATTGAATACTATACTGATCAATTGATTGACTTATGGAAAATAACTATACTGATTGATTAATTGACTGATTGATGAGTACTATACTGGTCTATTGCTGGAATGATTGATGAGTATCATACTGGTCGATTGATTGACTGATTGATGAATGCCATATAGATTGATTGATTGACTGATTGATGAATACCATACTGATTGATTGATTGACTGACTGACCGATTTATTGATTACAAGCTCTTTTATATATGGAATGATTAACCCGCTGTTATTAGTGATTCATAAAATGTGAGTGAACTGATTGATCGAGTGATTGAACGACAGAGATCTATGGTTTGCTTCCACCTAAAATTGCTTAGCAGTGAAGATTTAACAGACTATATAGCTTATAGTCGACTCCTTGAAATTATAGATTATACTGCAACTTTTGTCGATTCATTCCACTGTGCAGGGGCAAAGCCTTTCGGCCACGGGGCGCGACAATAATGCAGCCGCCAGCCGCCAGCTGCCAGACGACGCCTTGTCCTACACTTTATAGTTGGCACACACACGCACACTCCCACACACACACGCACACACACACATATCAATAAATGTGAATGTGAATAACGAATACATTCATTCCATTCACTTTATTCACTTCACGCGTATTTCCTGTCAATTTTTATTTCACTCTTTTTTTTTATATGTATTTTATTTATATATATATGTTTTTTTTCTCCTCTTTTCGCACTTGCTCCGCCCTGTGCCCTTTGCCCCCTGCTCGTGCTATTTCCCTTTTTATTATCGTCCCTCCAAAAAAAAAAAAACAAAAAAAAAAAACATTGCGACAGTTAATAATAAACGCAGCAAATGCCGCGCCCCTCCCTCGCCTGGCCGCCTTGCCGCCTGCTGGCCAGGCTCAAACAAAGAAGAAGCAGAAGAAGCAGCGAGCGAATGAGCCCATCAAAATTCCCGTGCCACAACAACAACAACAGCAACAGCAACAAATAAATACAAAAACAAAACAAAAAGAACTTGGCAAAAAATGAGAAAGGAAAAAAAAGGAAAATATTGTCGAATAAAAGTCGGGCTAAATTTATACAGCGCGCATTTCATGCGATCAACACATAAATATTATTATATATACAGTACAGATATACACGTACACACACACACACATACACACACACATAAGAGTGTATGTCTGTATGTATTTAATGTTTATAAATAACCATTCGCAATGTAGAAGTTGAGGCCTGTTCATATATGTATATATATATATATTTATTTTTATTTTATTTTATTTTATTTTATTTTATTATTATTTTTTTGTATTTTTTTTTTTTGCACCTCCAGCTCGGCCATTAGCCGATTCCTGTCGTGTTTTGTTTCTGTTAAGAATACCCTGTGAAGCCATTGATATATGTAGCAGGAGGCCTCGCTGATAGGTGTGAGCAAGTAATCGATAACTTTTAACAGTTTGTTATCGAAGCGATAATATATTAGTTATACAATATTACGAAATTTTGCTAAGCACGATATTTAGGGTAGCTACTAGTCGTATATGCTCAGCTAGTGCGCACTTCCTTGTTTATATTCACATCCTGAGGCACCTAGCGAAATGGGTAGGTGATAATAGATAGGACAAACTTTTTTTTTTGAGGGATATCTATAATAACGGGGCTATTATTATTATTATTATGCTAATAATATCATATTGAGGGCTATTAGGCACTGGAAAAGAAGTTAAATGGAGAGAAATCTTGCTCCAGACACTCGGAACTCAATCTATTAGCCTGTCTAGTTGAGATGGACTACTTTGTCAATGAAAAAAAAACTATTCAGAGACTCAAATTAGATATGCCAAAGAGCAACAGATCAAATCAAATCTAGATTCAAACTTAGCTCCAAAAGCAAGCAGGAGAAAGTTTGATTCGCCAAAGTATTAAATGCAATTGAAGTTCAATTTATAGCATATTATTATATATACATATGAAATGCTACTCAGAAGAGACTGTGTGTGTGTGTGGGTGTGTGTGTGTGTGTGGGTGTGTGGGTGTGTGTGTGTGAGGGTGTTGCTTAATACACGAAAGAAAAATAAATCGAGAACTGCAAACGAAATACTTGAAGGCAAATGCTATGACGTATGGGAAGACATACATATGTATGTATGTATGTCAAAGGTCTGACTGGGCATGGGCAGGGGCGCAACTCTAGAGAGGGTGGGGCTGAGCTTTGGGGGAGACATTTGATAAAAAAAAAGGAGAAAGAAAAAACTTGCAATGTGAATGGTTTTTGAGCAAAACGTAATACAATTGAGAAAAATTGTGAAAGGGTGTGCCAAAGAGGTGTATGTGTGTGCGTGTGTGTGTGAGGGTGTGTTACCGTGTGTGTGTGTGTGTGTGTGAAGACGCAGACATAGCCAAGGATGTCGTTGACAACAAGAGCAACAACAAAAGGCAACAAAAGCCGGAAACGCAAAATCAATTTGAATCGATAAACCGCAAACAGAGTGGGCGGGCAATGCACGCAGTGGGCGTGCCAGGCGTGTAGACAACACTGTGGGTGTGTGTGTGTGTGTGTGTGTGTGAGTGTGAGAATGTGTGGCTGTGTGTGTGTGTGTGTGTAGTCAGCAGCGGAAGCCCGCAAGCTCAACAAAATGTGTGAAGTTTGATTTAGTGGGGCGGGAGCTTTACTTTTTTATGATGTCAATGGGTGTGTGTGTGTCTGTGTGTGTGTGTGGCACATTAATACAAATGACTGTCACATGAGCGTCATAAAAATGATGAAGAGCCAACAACAACAACAGCAAAAAGGCTGATCGTTTGGCTCGTAAGTTGAATGATGAAGTGCACAAGCACGAACCAAAGGCTAAGCACGACTGTGTGAGTATGCGTGTGTGTGTTGGTGTGTGTGTGTGTTGGTGTAATAAGCGGAAATAGCAGCTAAGAGCCATAAGACACGCCCCGCACAACCACAATGCCCATTTGCCCATTTGAAAGCAAAAGTTTTGGGTTTTTTTTCGTTTTTTTTTTCGGTTATTGCCAAAGCTTGAGCTCTCTGCGTTCTGTTGACTTTCAGCCTTCCTTTGTTAACGCCCACGCATTTCCACAGCAATTTTTGTGCTATTAATCCATCAATGAAATGAATCCATGTGTCTGAGTGTGTGCTATCAAGGAAGGCCGAATATCATACAGCTGCAAATCAAATCGAAACCAGAAATGAACCAAAGCCACATCAAAAGTTCAGGTCTAGCCAAATGCAAGAGATGCACATGTGTGTGTGTGTGTGTGTGTGTGTGTCTTTCAACACTTAAATAGTGTTGAACAGTGCGGAAGTCGTCAATATGTTTGTCAGAGACTTAGAAATGAAATCAGGAAGAGCTCTTCAGCTCTAGCCAGATTTTGGCTGCTGCCCTCTCAGTCAGTTGGCCAATCAATCATCATCAATAATTTCTGCCTGATTATATCTCAAAATCTCTGGCATTACAGAAGTACCTCACGGCTTTCAGGTCAATAATCAATCACTCATTTCAACTGTGGTTTCCATGAGCTCTCAGAAAGTTTTCTTCAGTGCCTGCTGTAATACCCTCAATCAATCAGCATCAGTCAATTCTATGTATATATTAGGACAGACCTGATTAGCTCTAACTTCAGTTTTGTTTAGTACCAGTGAATCCCTCAGTCAATCAATCAATCAATCAATCGATCAATCACCATCAATCATTTCTAGTTAGGAGCAAACACATCTCTCTCTCTGTCTCTCCATTTCACTCTATTTCTGTTTGACATCGTATAGCACTCAACACTCACTCAGTCAGTCGTTCAATCCTTATCAATCATTGCTAACTGATAAGACACATTTGTTCTGTGCACATTTGTTTCGTAACTAACCCTCTCCAGCTCCAGTCATGCATATCACGAATGCCTCTCCTGCCACCCCAATCAGTCACTCAGTCTATCAGTCAGTCAATCATCTGTCTGTACGCTATATTCAATGCAACATGTATACGTGTATGTATGTGTATATTGTGTACGTATATTCAGCTCTGTCTGCTTCTTCATTATCTGTGAAAGCCATCGGCAAACAAACCAAAAATCAGCAAACGGAGACGCATTGCGCATACGCCGCGTGACCCGCTTAGTAAGTTGATTACCGCAGTCTCTGCTACTTATTTACCTATGTGAATACACACACACACACACACACACAAACCATCAGTCAATTGACATGAGGTGAGGTTGAGAGAGAGCGTGTGCTAGGGGAAACTAAAGGAAATGGTGAGGCTTTACCCAACAAAAAACAAAAAAAGAGAAGTAGAAGAGGGGAAGGAAAATAAAACGTTGCTGCTGGCAGACAACTTGGCTAATCTTTGTGACATGAACGCAGGCGAAGCTAACCATAAAAAGCTCACCGAGTGAGCACTCACTCATTGACGGACGGACGCATGGATTGATGGACAGGCGGGCAGACGAACCGACGAACGGACGGACAGATGCTCTGCATGATAACGTGAAATTGCTTGTGACGGCGATTTGTGCCTCGAGCTCGTTTACAGTTTCAGTTTCGGTTTTGGCGCTTGGTTTTGGTTTTGGGTACGCGGGAGGGGGGGTTGAAAAAAAAACTCAAAGAGAATAGAAAAGCTTGAAATACCCTATAAAGCAATGAAATTAAGAGTGGGAGAGGCAAAAACTAAGCACTTAAGCCTCATAACTTATACTCTCATAACTAGAATAATAAAGTATGGTATCTATTGGTCAGATTAAAGAAGTTAATAAGCTTAAGGTAACAACTTCTAAGAGTCAATTCAACGAACTGGAGCTAGTTCAAAGCAATGCTTGAGTGTGAGTCAGTGTTATGGAAACAAAGGCAACAAACTCAGGAGCTGAATGAAGAAAAGTTCGCTGAGATGTGTTTAAAACGTCAACAGATTGTTAAGTAACGGAATAATTGAGATAGTATTAAAATTTATAGCTTTAATAGAGCACCAAAACTTATCATCAATATACCTATCTCTTACAATACATCCTATATAAGAATTATTATATGATACATATTATATGATATGATTATATATATACCATACATAGACTAGATATACTATATATAGGTTTTTTTCTATATTATATATTCTATAATGAAATGCATATACCTCTTTTTGAGGGCCTTTATTAAACGGTTTTGTAAGTTAATTTCTTTTTTTTTTTGCGCTTTTAATAGACCCGAAATACCGCAAGCAAAGCCAGAGCAATTGCCTGCTCGCTCTGCTTCGCTCACTCCTTTTCTATCTCTTTCTCTCTCTCGCTCTTTGGCTGTCCACTGGGCTTGGCAACAGGCGGAAGCCGCTCTTAATAGATTTTTGGGGGCTGTCGTTTTGGCATTTGACAGATAAGTTGCCTCGGCGTGCCTAGGCTGGGCTAGGCTGGGAGAGAGGCATTGAAAGCACTTCAGAGAGTTGTCTACATGTTGCAACAGCATTTTTGACTTTTGCCTCGCAGCTTCACAAACTCCTCTCCCCCTCTCCCTCTCTCTCTCCCTCTGTGTGTGTGTGTGGACAGTTGATTGAAGCTGCCAAAACTGGCAAACATTCGATGCAGATAGCTAGGCAGCTAGCTCACAAATCTTGGCTTTAATAAGCGCATTGACAACAACTTGTCGAAATATGTCAATGTGTGGTTACCAGCTTACAAGCAGGCCCATTCGAATGGTCTACATGAGCCTCTTTGAACCAGATCAAATTCATTTAACTCGAGTGCAAATTGAAGTTGAGCAATGGCGTCATTTGAACACATATATTTGGAAGGCAACAAATATGATAATATGAGGCAGCTACAAGGAATTAGCATGTTGAACATAGAAATAGGGTTGAATCTATATATATCATATATATATAGACATAAAATCTGATATGTTTAACAAATTCTTAGCTTAAATTTGCTTGGATTCATGCACAGTGAGCCTATCAATGAAACCCCTCAGTAATAAATCTTAATTGAATACAATTGAGAGGTAAATTTAATCAGCATGTAGTGAAGTTTGGCAACAATGCATTGCATTGAAAGTTGTGCATATGCATAGGATGAATTCATAAAGGTATGTAAATCGACTTTAGACAGTTCAATAAGAAGTGACAACGGAAGGATTTACTCTCTACTTAATCAAATAGCTGGAAGAAAGCTAACTGCAAACTGGCTAGAAGGCCGCGTAGTGAAAACTGGCAACAGCGCGCTGCAATGAATCGTCTGGCATAGAAAGAGAGAGAGAGAGAGAGTCTCATAAGATTAGGAAACCAAAACAATTCCTAAGCTGTAACCAAAGCAGGCAGCTAGACGTGGGTGATGGGCGATGGGCGTGGCTAAAGTCAGCTGTGTGCGTAACATATAAATACAAATTAATATGTGGAAAACATAAATGTCAATCGAAGATGTCAGCGAGGAGCAGCAGCTAATATCAAGAGCTATGCATATGTGCCATGTGTGAAAGACAACAGAGAACAGTCGAAGAGAGAGAGAGAGAGAGAGAGAAGGACAGCGACAGAGACAGAGAGGTAGATTCCTGCGCCCCCCCCCCCCCCCCCCCCCGCAACATCTGCTTAATCGAAGCCGATTAAGATAAACAATTTCCTCAGCATTTTGCGCTAATGGAAAATGCTGAGGACAGTGAGGAAAAAAATGCGCGTCTCTTGCATCGTTTTCAAATGAGACGCGCGCGCGATGTGACACGACCACGAAAAGTCAATTTTACCAACAGCCACGCCCCACTGCCGCCCCACACACCCAACTCTAGCTGTCAGTGTCAATATTGGAGGCGATAAGGCAAAGAAAATGCCATAAAAAGTTACACGAAAAAGTCGGAGGAAAAAAAAAAAACCCACACACACACACACACACACACACACACACAAGAGGAAGCAGCAGTAGGAGAAGCGAAACGAAAAATTTCATTAATTTATTTAAATGAGCGCGACGTGCAATGACAGTGGGCGTCAGTGGCAGTGGCCGGTGGGCGTGGCCTGCCTAATTAACCAGTCGATGGGCCATTGATAAGGCTTAAGCCAGCTTATTGACTGTCTCTCTTAGCATATATATGGCAGAGAGAGAGAGAGAGCGAGAGAGAGAGAGCGAAGAGACTTTGGTATTCAGAGTCCTTAATTAAATGTCGTTTGACATTTGAATTGTTTGCTCGCCTAAAAGACCATAAAACTATATTAATTCAGGTCTATATCTAACTATATATGTATAATAAATATATATATAAATATATATAATATTTTTATTATAGATAACTGAGACAGAATAGGTATATTTATGTATATTTATGCCTCGTCAGAGTTGTCTGCTAATCTCTGTCTCTGTCGATCATCTTGCTCATTCTCTCAGTCATTCTGATCCTTCGCCTTTCTCTGCTGAGGTCTGTCTCTCCGGCCGATCCTCTGTCACTCTGTCTCTCTGTTTCTCCATCATCTTACAGTACTTGTATTCTGTTTCATACTCCCAATCGTTTCTCAGATTATCAGCACATCGTTTGTGTATATGTATATTCGTTTTCCTTTTCGTTTATATGCTTTTCCGTCTGTCCATCCATCTATTCGTATGCTCATCTCCGCATTTTTTGCCGTTCTTCTCTGATATTTCTTAACAAGTTTCTTGCTCTTCGATTAAACTTGGAGTACCTACAGATTGCTCAATCAATTCCACTTTGAACTTCTACTAAAATGAAAAAAAAAAGTAATTGAAATGTCTTTCACTTCTAGTATGATAACTCTAGGAATACTTATTAGATCTACTCAATTATATAATCTATTTAACATCAGAAACGTATTCTAGCGTGCGATCTCAATTAACTCCCATAGTCACTCATTGGAAAAGCAGTAAAAACTACTTTTACAGGGTATTTACTAGTCGTTGCTCATTGTGATGTTGTTGTGTTGCTGCTCGCTTGTCGCTACTCGCTTTTTCGGTCGCGGTCCATGAAGCACAACGCCCGGCAATCGCATTCAGCACGTGCTTAAAATTGCATTCATTGCGCTCGATTCATTTGGACGCTGAGAAGCGCAGAGAGCGGCACAAAAACACATGCAACACACAGACACCAACGCACACAGACACACGTTATTATTATGTGTGCTGTTGCTGCTTAATTCGACTTTGCAGTCATTCAACTGTGCAGCGAACGAGTTTATTCGTTTCACTGATTCATTCATTCATTCACGGCTCCGTTCTGCACGTTTCGCCTCTGTCTCCTCCGCTGCCTCTTCCTGCTCCTGTCTCTGCTCTTGGTCTGCCTCAAATGCATTTTGCAGCTTAATTCTGTTTCAATTTCTTCTTCTTCACAGTTTTTTCTCTCTCTCTCTTGTCTTTCTATAGGGTATATATGTATATGTGTATATATATATGTTTTGATGTGTTCTTTTCATCTGAATCATGTATGTGTGCTCGGGCATTAGGCCTTGACCAGCAAGCAAATGATATTCATGAATTGCATAGAGACAGAGCCAACAGCTTTCCTCAAGTGAAATCGCTTAAAGAGCTCAAAGTTAACAATTCGATCTATTTTGGAACCTTGAATGCGCAGTTCATAGCTCAAATTAGTTTCTTTTTTTTTCGACTTTAACTTTAGTTTATCGAGTTAGCGTGTAACGGGCGGAAGGAGTCGTTTGAGTATAATATAATCTAAATATACTTCAAGTCATCCAGCTCAAGCTGTGCGTCTATTCTTCTCTCTTGAACTTGATCACTTCTCCTTTTGCAACCGATAAAAATCGATAACTTTGCTTGAACAGACTTGACATTTAAAGTTGCTGCTTGGGAATATTTCGAATTTGAGATGGATTGTTGAATTTATTCTAATCCTAATGGTTTTAGACCTAGTTGGGTATCTTCCTGTCATGCTATCTGTTTCCCAGGGTATCTCCCAGTCATGGTATCTGCTACCCAGGGTATCTTCCAGTCGCCGCATCTCATAATAATCAGAGAGTCTCATAGCTGGGCAAACTCCCAATCAGTTTTGTTACTGGGATTTCTGCCAGTGTAAGTAGCTCCCAGTCAGGGTATCCTTTAGTCGGTCAGCTCTTGTGAATTGTTGTTCGTTGCATATTTCGCTGCAATTGAAATATTTATGCGAACAGCAGCCCTAAGGCCAACGGAATTACTTATGAGTAATTAATTATGCTTGCTGTATACAATTTTCGCTCGCACCCTCTCTCTCTCTCTCTCACTCTCTCGCTCTTAAATTGAGTTGCACTTGCAGGCGAGCTCTGGGCGCAAATTCAGCAAGCATCGGTGCAGCTCAGACCTTGAGTTGTTTCTGTTGTATCGCTTGCCTCTGACTCTGACTCTGACTCGGACTCTGACTTATGGACTACTTAAGAGTGGGTTGCTGCTGCTGCTGCGTGTTTGTGTTGTAAATGTTGCAATTGTGGCCAAAAAAAAAGAGAAAAGGAACAGAAAACAACCGAAAAATATTGAAATTGCGCCAATAAAATATAACAAAGGCAATCGATAACAAATTACTTTTGCACACATACATATAGATCTTTTGCTAATGTAATTGAAAAGTTGCCTTAACTTCACAAAGTGTAGCTAAGTGGAAGAAGGAGCTGGCCAAGTTATCGATGAACTGAATTAATCGATTGCTCAACTTAAGATCTTAAGCAGCTCTAAGAGACATTTTTGTCAAAGTTACCAAAGCCTAGTATATAGTTATATTATAATCACCTCTCCTTATTGAATAGGTCATATTGTATCATATCATATTATATCATTTACTTATCTATACTTCTTTCTGCTTCAACTCTTTGCAGGTAAGCTGATTGAATGCAACACGCGAGTTTAAGCACTTTATCTTGTTGGCTTACAGCTGCTAAAGGTTTGTAACACTCGGAATATATATGTATGTGAGTCGTATACTCCACTGCATATGTATATATAGTTTATTTAGTTGATATCTAAACATTCCTTGAACTCTTCCGCATGCCTTTGCATGCGCCTTCTGTTGATATATGCGTTTAAATATAGCTGACGATCGCATGATTTATGCTCGTTGTTCTGCTGTTCTTCTTCTTCAACAACTGTTCTCTCTCTCTCCATCTCCATCTCCCTCTGGCCTCTTCCTCATCTGTTGCAAAACGGCATCGCTATCCCTGCGGCCTGCCTTCAATTAAAATTCCAAAGTGTTTTTCAAAAAGAAACCAAATTATTTTTTTTTTTTTTCAGCTACCCTGTGGCAATTGGCCGTGGGGTTTATATGGGGTTTATGAACTTGCATGTATTATTCGTACTCGAGAAGTTTCATTGAACTCTCTTGATGAAGAATGCACATTTGCCTGAAAAGTTTTGCCGAGCTTCTGCACACGAATTTTCACTTGTACTAATATCTAGAGAATCGATAGTAATCGATTGTTTCTGTTGAGCCTAGAGTCTTTTCTATCCAATTCTTCTGTATGTCTAGTTTGCAACAAAATCTCATCATCTATGCCCAGGAATAGATAAAAGTCGATAGTCTTGTGCCACGAGATCGATAAATATCGATAGCTAAGCTAAGGAGTTGGAACGTCTATGTAATACCTTGTCATACCCAATTAGCTCTACAGCTTGAGCTGCTAGGGTATCTGCTAGTCTAGTTACCCCTGCCTACCCACTGCTTCACCCTTGCCCACAACAATTCATGATCTTCTGCTCGAGCTAATAATTTATTGTTGCGCACTCGCACTCAGAGATACTTTCTTTTGCGCCTTCAGCTACCGCTTTATATCCCATCTCTGTCTCTCTCACTCACACACACTCTGGCTCTTTCTCTTTGTTTCTTGTCCCGCTTTGATTATGTTTTGTTTTATTTCCTACTTAAAGTTTTGATTGTGCTGTTGTTATTGTTGTTGCTGCTGTTGCTGCTGCTTGCGCTATTTTTGTGGTTCGCTCTTCACGAAAAGAAAACAACAACAAGAAGGCGAATGACTTCAGCCGCCTTCTGTTGTTGCATTGTTCCAGCACAAGCACACACACACACACACATACATGTATCTCCACTTGATGTCGGGTCAAATGATTCGAACGTTTGGCAGCACCAAAACAGCTCTTGAGGCCCTCAGCGAGAGTTCCTGCAATTCTGCTCGTAATTGTTTATCTAAATTGACTGCAGACACACACACACACACACACCACTTGTCTCTCTGTGTGTGTGTGTGTGTGCATTTAAATTTACTGTTACAGTGAGCGCTAGCTATAAATGTTTATGCTATTAGCTCTGGCTATTCCCTGAAGCTCTATTCCCAGCAATTGCCAGCTAAATGCGTGACATAGCTGTCAGCTTTGTGTCATGCACAGTGTGGAGGCGAGAGAGAGAGAGAGAGAGAGAGACATTGTGCTTTGGGTATTGTTTGCTTAGCTTCAGTTTAGTCATAGCTGTCAGCTTTTTGTCTGGCAACTTTTTGAAGGGGACTAACTTCATTAATTAGTCGAAATATATATTCCTTCCTAGCTTGAAATAGCTGTCAGCATATTGTCCTGTCAAATTAGAGCTCGAAAAATATTTTGAAAAATTATTTAAAGAAATATTTTAACCTATATCGTAGCTCCAGTTCAAGACATCGTATAATCTCGTACTGTCGCTCATTAACTGCTAGCACACACTGTACGAACGTTTGCTTATGTTTATCTTAGCTCAATCGCGAGGCAAGTGAAAAAATATAGCCAAATGGGGAAGTGCAGTCCGAAAAGAAAAAAAAAAAGAAAAAAACAAGCAAGAAGAAGAAGGTAAACGGAGCTGAGCTATATGAACTATTGGCATGCAATAACAGTGCATAAAGAAAGCTACACGAACAACAACAGCAACAAATTGCTTTGGAATAACTGTGAAACAGTTTGGCTTGCCCTCTCTCTCTCTCTCTCCCTCTGTATCACTCTCTCTCTCTATGTGTTATGATTATAAAAGTAATTGACCCAATTTATACAGCAATTTTTCGTTGTTTATTTCTTGAATACCCTGTAGGTCTGGAAGTAATGGATATAGGAGGCACATGGAAGTGATATGTGGGATCTATTGTCAGTAGATAACGGTTGATAGTATCTAGATGTCAGTAATATCGATTGTCGATTATTGTTTATTTCGATAAGTGAAATTGTCAATAGGTGCAATCGCTTACATCATAAGTTGTTTCATCAGTATCGATAGTTATCGATATCAAGATCAATACACATTTATCGATAACAATTTTATTCGAGCAGTCGCCACTGTCACCTTCTTTTTACAGGGCATCTGGGAGCGTGCACAACTCGCTCGTTCGCTCGCTCTGCCGTTTTATCGTTTTGTACTTTGAAGTTGTTGCGGTCGAATGTGTTGCTAAAGAAAAGCTCATTAAACTAAACACTAAAACAGTGCAAATGGCCACGCAACGACCCTCCATATATATCCCTCTCTCTCTCTTTCTCTTTCTCTCTCTCTGTCGCTCTCGCTCAACCCCTCCCCCCCTCTATGCCTCATTTGACCAATTTCATTTACCATGTCCCACATTCTTGACTGTTTCTTATATGCACCCTGTACTCCTAGAGCGTGTTACAATGGGGTTGTTTGGTGCTACGTAATATGCATTCATTCATTCATTCATTCAGCTCAAGTTTCAGTTAATCAATATATTTATTAGTTATGGCAAACGAAATTTCAAGTGTTCCCTTTCCCTTTACCCCCTAAGACCTCTGCTAGTCGTGCACACCCCATTCGAACTGGCTCGAATTTTCCTTTCATATTTTCATTTGCTAGGCTCTGCTTCTGCTTCTGCTTCTGGTGCTGCCTCCATTTTGTATTTTGCGTTGTTGTTTCGCAATGCAAAGTAAACAACAATTTGTAATTTCCGTTGATGAAGCAGAAGAGGAAGAAGCGCAAAAAGAAGAGGTAGAAGAAGAAGAAGCAGCAGCAATTGGCAACACGTTCCCAATTCGAATACGAAACTTTCAGCTGCAGTTCGAAGCGAACGTTTCAAGTCCAAGTGCTCGCCATTTGCCATGCGGCGTGTGGCATGCGGCATGCGGCATGTGGCATGTGGCATGTGGTGGGCGTATTTTTTGTTTTTGCCTCGCCTTGCCTTTGCCTTTCTTCGTTGCTGCAAAAAGTTTGCCACGCTTTGTTACGTGCAATTTTCTGCTTCAACCGGGTGAAATAAATCTTTGCCCTTAGACCAGACAGCCAGGCAGCCCGACAACCTTCTTTATCTCTAAATATCTCTGCTTCTTGGTTTCCTCTCTCTCTCTCTGTCTTTCTCTTGCTCTCTCTCTCTCTTAATGACAATTGGTTAAACATTCTGCAAATCGGCAAGCTTTTGGGGGTTTTTCGAGCTTATTCCCTGAATTGCATTCGATTTTTCCTGTGTTTTCCACTTTATGAATAGTAGCTCACTCCAAAGAACTATTTTCCTATTGAGCCTACATACAATATAATTTAAAGCTTTAAAATGTGCTTTAAGCTTTTGGCTCATGTTCGCTTAAAGCTTACTCAAAGCAAAACATTTAAAGCTAACTTAAAGTTAAGTTGTTTTCTAGCTTAAAGCTTACAATTTCCTCTGTATGCATTTCCTTTACACATTCGTCTCACTCTGTCTGCATTTGTCAAACTGTATCTTCTATCTCTCTCACACTCGCTACTCGCCTCTCCAATCGATGCAGAAGGCAATTGAGTCTGTTTATATTACAATTAGGCCAAAGTACGTTAAGTGTTTGCAGCGTTTACAGGCGAAGGCCCTTAGAAGATCATGAATATGCCATGAGAGAGAGAGAGAGAGAGAGTGCGAGAGGCAGACAGAGACAGAGACAGTGATAGACTTTATCAATTAACGCTCAAATTTACTTTAGATTATTGCAAACACTACACACACACTCTCTCTCTCTCTCTCTCTCTGTCTCTCACTCACTCTCGCAGACGTATCAAAAACACAATTAGACACCAAAACATGCGAGCTGCATTGCTTTCATTGCTTTATTGGCAGCACTCAAGACAAATTGGCTGAGCAAACAGAACAACAGCAACAAAATTCATTGCCAATGCAATTGCAGGCAATTGCAGGAAGCAAGCTGCAGATACTTTGGATATAGCCAAAGATACTCGAAGAGATGCATCGATACATATTTCAATGGAAATCACATAGACTGAAATGCTTGGGCGTAGATACTTTCAATCATATGCAGATACTTTCGATGAGGCAGATGCAGATACTTTGCTATAGATGTGGATATCAGTAAAGTTAGACTGAGATGCAGCTGGGAATGCCAAAAGTAGTTATAGTTAGATGGAGACAGTTGCAGCTACTATGGATAGTATCTGCATCCAAAAGATACTTTTCTGTGCGTATAAGTGTTTGAATAGATGTAGATATACTTGCACATAGCCAAAAGATACTTTCTTATGGCCATAACTCTGATTCTTTTAGAGAGCTCGAGATTCTTTAGAGCTACTCACTTATAGATAGAGATACATATATGCATATACAGTGGTTCACAGCTTATTTCAACCAGCACCTCACAAAAAGTTTGCATGCCTATAAAATCTAAACTATTTGAGATATCGAAGAAATTTAAACGCAGGATGTTAGTGTGATGTTTAAACTAATACAAAATTAATCCATTTATTTTTAAAATATTTTTTTAATATTTAATTATGCTCAAAAACTAAAAAATGAGACCAAAACAGTTCCACAGCTTATTTCAACCACTTATGAAAAAAAATTATTAAAATGAAGTGTTTATTAAAAAAAAAAAGTTAATATTTTGTGTGACCACCCTTTTGGTTAACTATCATTTTAAGCCTTTTTGGAATAGATTCCACCAACTTTTTGGTGACTTCTGCAGTAATTTTATCCCACTCCTCAACCAATACAGCTTTAAGTTGTGCTTTGTTCGATATTTTGTGTTTTTGAATGCTTATTTCTAAAATCGATCTCAAATTTTCGATCAGGTGACTGGACATTTCCATTATAACGTTCAGACATTTCAATTCATAACGTTCAGACATTTTCAGAGCAGCCAAGCCTGGACAATTCCTGCAATGCGTTTCGGGCCAATATCTTGGTAAAATCTGAAATCCTCCTTTATGCCCAGTTTCTGAGCACTTTGAATTAAAGTGGACTACAAAATATCAAGATATTTGCCTATATTTAACGTAGCCTCTATAAACTCCCCGTTTCCAACGCCGGCTGTTGACATACAGGCCCAAACCATAACGTTACCTCAGCCATGCTTTACTATAGCAATCATAGTTTTGCGTCAAGCTCTATATTAGGCTTACGCCAACAATATGAGGGCCCATTCGAACTAAATAAATTAAATTTGGACTCATCACAAACTATGACAGTGTTCCAGAAACCAGTGTCCTTTTGCAAGTGCTCCTTGACAAATTTGAGGCGACACTTCTTGTTTTTATCGTTTATAAAAGTCTTGTTGCGTGGTACTCTGTCATTAAAGTCATGTTCCCGAAGCACACGGCGAAAAGTTTCTGGGTGTCATGACTTGCCAACTCCTCCTTAACATCATTGACCACTTTTCGACCCGAAATCCTTGGGTTATCCTGGATTTTTCATACAATATAGCGCTCGCTCTTGGGATTAAAAGTTTTGCTAGGAGCATTTCTACCTTAACTGCGGGCTCTATTTTCATGGACAAATCGGCATATGGTGCTTTGAGCTGTAGAATCACTAAATCCAACCATATCACTAATTTTCCTATGGGTATGGTCATTTTTAAAGGATTTGAGAAAAAGTTTCCGTTGCTCAATAGTTGTTTGTGGTCCCACTGTGATAAATTCACTTTTCTGCAAGTTGTGCTCACCAAATTAAGCACAAATTTATATCATCACACTGCGAAATCAGTAAATAAAGCATAGAACAAGAATTTCTAGTTGAATTGCAAAATAACGGATCTTTGATCAGTTGCAAAGTTGGTGGTTGAAATAAGCTGTGGAACTGTTTTGGTCTCATTTTTTAGTTTTTGAGCATAATTAAATATTAAAAAAATATTTAAAAAATAAATGGATTAATTTTGTATTAGTTTAAACATCACACTAACATCCTGCGTTTAAATTTCTTCGATATCTCAAATAGTTTAGATTTTATAGACATACAAACTTTTTTTGAGGTGCTGGTTGAAATAAGCTGTGAACCACTGTATGTTCCAGATACAGATACATTTCTCCAGATAGCTACAGATACAATTGCAAAGTTGCTCAGATACATTTGTTGGCGATGCGTTAATTGAGTTCGCAAACAAATTGAGTTGATTCATTAACGCGACGCATTGGCGGCTACTTAGGCCTCAGTTGCTGTCTCTGTCTCTCTCTCTCTCTCTGTCTGTCTCAGTTTGTCTGGCTGTGGCGCTGCCTGCATCTTCGCTTCAGTTGCTGCCGCCGCCTTGAACTGTTGCTCAGTGCTCTGTTTACACACGCAGACAGTCATTCACTTGCGCAGAGTCGTCCACTAAAAGCCAAACAAAGCATGAAAACTAAGTAAAGATACTTTTGCTCTCTCTCTCTCTCACACTCGCACTCACTCCCTCTCTCTCACTCTCTCTGTCTTTCTGTTTCTCTGTCTGTCTGTCTCTTGGCGAAGACCTTTGGCCAGTGCGCAAACAATGTAAAACGCAAGCAAATATTAACACGGGCCACAGCCGATAGGCCATCTACACACACACACACACACACACACACACACACACATACTTGCAGTTAGGTTTCAGGTTCAACTCATGGCCCATGGCTCATGGCTCGTTGCATGCCTGATGGCCGCACTATTTGATTTAGTGTCACTCGAGCGTTGCCACTGTAGCCAAAGCTGAAGCAAATGTCTCAGCGAGCTCTCTGCTTACATGTGTGTGTGTGTGTGTGTGTGCCGCTCAACCAAGCTTCTGCCTTGAAGACGACGCTGTAAGCGCGCGCGCGCGCGCCCCGTGCATAAATCATGATTAAATAGCAGCAATTGCAACCGCAACCGCAGCAACAACAACTACAGATGCACAAACACTAAGACAGACTAACACACACACACACTAGCACACACATAGCACTACGAGTAGATTCTATTGGGCTCACAATCGAGTCAACCATATTTGCAAATTATCTTCAGTTTGCTGTTCACTGAAGACTGCCTCTATGGTCACTTTATGCAGAGCTATATACATACATACACATATACATATATGGCATATATGTATGTATAGACTGGTTATATATGGTTATACAAATGGACAGTTTTGATTAGCTTTTCAATTAAGACTTCTATCTACTCCATAGTCTAAGTTAAGTTACAGCTGCTAATGCCTATGAGAATTGCATAGAAAGGCGTTAATTATGATATTTGCTTAAACAATTTGAATTGTTTTTATCAGACATCAATTCGCTTAGAAGTGTAAACCTCAAATTACAAATTTCGCTAAGAGAACTGCCTTTGAAAAAGGCGTATATTCTAATATAGATCACTTTCTATTAGGGTAACCTAGAGGAAGATGCCTTATCCTTCTCTGAGAATACAGAAACCTTTGTGCCTTAAACTTGTCTCAAAAGGAGTCGATAAGAACGGCACTGCTTGAAGTAGAACTAGAAACAAGATTATCATCTATCTTATCCACATCATCATCTCCATAATCTAACTATCTTTAGATAAAAAATAAATAATCTCGAAAACTTGTAAACTGAATGAGCTGAGAGCCGAAGCTGAGCTTTGGTTGACTCTTGCAATTTGTACTAAATAAATTTATATGCACAGTTAGGGATTGATTTAGCCTAAAGGGAAAACTTTACCATGTACTTTACAATGAACTTTGACTGGCAACAGAAGGGGCCAAGAGAGAGAGAGAGAGAGAGAGAGAGAGAGGGAGAAAGCGAAAGTGAGACAGAACTCATAATTTAATTAAAAGTTGTAAGAGCCAAAGGAGATTTTCAGAAATGAATTGAATGAATGAGCGAATGAATAAATGAATGAGTGGCTGAATAACTGACAAACAGACAGATGGACAGACGGACTGACAGAGAGACCAAACATAGCCAACGCCCTGCGTGCTGTCACATTTCTATGCAATTTAATGTGCCTGCTGTTAACTCGATATCTCTTGTGGTTTTCAAGCAACACACACACACACACACACACATACGTACACACATGTGTGTGTGTGTGTGATGGTTGTGCATTTGCATGCTACTGGGCCACGCCCAGTTTAGGGACTTTTGCCGCTCGCTGGCACTTCATTGATTGCCTTTGAGCTGCAGCTGCAGTTGCAATAAGCATTAAATTTTATAGAGCGAGAGAGACAGACTACATGGCGTATGCGTAACATGTTCAGTGCTTCAAAGATAGAGCTGAACCGGTTCAAATGAACTACGCAATACACCTAAAGAGGAATCAGCGACTGTCTATTGGCAATTATCTTGTATAGTTACAACGTTTCATTCGGAACTAGTTCAAATGAACATGTAGTATCTAGAACTACATTGAATCTTTTGGAGCTACTTCAAATGAACTACTTACTAAAGGCAATGAACTAACTCCCTTATCATTTATCTAGCTGTCTGATTCGGAACTAGTTCATATGAACTGCTGCTGATATAGGTAACTTACAGTACTGTGCATGCTACTCAGTCTCTTCGCACTCCACATACTCATTCCGATAGCCATGTTCACGCCATACACATGAACTAGTTCCGCTCAACTCTAACAAGCTCGAGCAGGAGCTGGGCAACTCAACCTTTGGCATTCGCCTGTGACTCGTTGTAAATAATGTATTTTATAGCTTGACTCGAGGCGTAAATTAAAACGTTCAGCTGATATAGTTGCAATCTCCCATCTACCATCTACCATCTACCATCTCTGTCTCGCTCTGTTTCTGTCTGTCTCTGTTCCATTACATTTGCCACGTGTTTTTATTTATTCGTTTGCAACGAGCGCTCCCCACACATTAAAAAGCAATTTCAATGACCAATGCACACGACTGCACAATGTAACTGCCACGCCCCCCCCCCCTCCCTCCCCTCCCCAGCGTTGCCTACGCCCGTCGGCTTCTCTAATGCCAATTATAAACAATGAACAATGACTAATACATTACGCCCATTCAGCCATCAGACATTAATGAGCACTAATTGAAATGCTGTAACCGCCTCAAAGGCCGAGGCAGATGAACACGAAAAGAAAAATGCTCGAAATAAAGAAGAACCTCTAAATAGGGGTAGTCCCTTAAAAGGCCATGATAGACTAGAAAAGTCCCCAGGGACTAGTTGCTAATTTAATGAAAATATAATTGTTAAGATTTAATAGAATAGAATGTGGCAATCAAAATAGTTCTTAAATAATATATTAATGATATTCCTTATACTTAAGAAATCGGATGAAATAATGTATAAAATCACCTCTTGAATTATTTTGTAGATTTTCCAATAAATTAGATATGTCCCTTTATAAATAGAGGTAGTCCATTGAAACTAAAGTAGGGGTATTCCCTACACTTTAATGCTCTAAATGAGTAAACTATGGATTCGATTAGTTCGGAATATACCAAAAATAAGCTTGGTTGAACATGATATTTATTTATATCACATACTCTCAAAGGCGTTCCCTATAGAATACAAGTATTCCCTATGTAATGCTAGCTATGAGATTGTAAAAGTTAATAAAAATTTATTAAAATACATGTAAATCGATAGAAATATATAATAATCGATTCTAAATAATTTGATAATATATGTATGTTTAGCGAATACAATCTAATTTACAGTCTTTAATTCGTTCAAACAACAATATACCCTGTATTATAGTCCCCGGTAGGATATACCGTGAAAAGTGCTGCAGACAAAATGGATAATTAAACGAGGAAACTGCGCCAATTGCTAAGAGAGACGAGAGATGAAAGAGTAAGCGAGTGAAAGAGAAAGGGTCAGAGTGAGACTCAGAAGAAGAAGCTGAAGAAGAAGAAGCTCTTAGCGGATATTGAACTTTTGCTTGTAAACAACATAATACAAAGGGACCTCAACTAGAAATAGGAAACGCGAGTAGGATAGTGGGGTGGGGGGAAAGGGGAGGGGGGGGACAGCAGCAAGTCGGAAAAGCCAACAGGAAAATCAAAACGAAATGTAAACAAAGCCATGAAAATGTCGTCGTTATGTGCTCTTCTTCTTCTTCTTCTTGTTGGTTTGGTTTTTTTCTCTCTCCTTTTCTTTTATGGCGCCAATGGACGCAAAACAAAGAAAACCATGAAAATACTGACAAACAACCCAAAAAAAAAGAAGAACTAAGAAGAAGCAGAAAATTTAGAAAACAGTTAAATGTGACAAAAAAGAAGAAGAAGAAGAAGACGTGAAATAGTCGAGCTTGCCTTTTGGCCAAAACTAAAATCGAACTGCTTAAAGATTCGAACTATATTATATGTATTTATGGGTATATGTATGTATGTATGTATATATATATGAATATTCACAACTGAAATCCTCAAATCGGCTTTCGTATTGCATTTGGTATGCAAACGAATTTTCGACTTTGAATCTGATTTCAATGCAATTCAAACCGAGTTGGGTTTCTAAATATATCTGAATTCATGCATGCCAAATGCAGCTAACTGGCGCTCCCTTTCCCTTTCAGTTGATAGTTTCAATTTGCCAATATGAAATAGTATTAAAGCGGCGATGCGCAAATCTGTTGACAGTTTCAATTATAATCCGCAATATAGAAACTAAATCAAAAAGAAAATACGAGTACAAACACAGCATAAATCTGTAAAATCTAAATAAATAAATATATTTATATTGTAAGTGGCCAAACAGGGTATATTGGCTTGATTGCCATGCTTTAGAGTATAACGAGCTAGACAGTATAAGAGTAGACTCTAGATACTCGTGAATGAACAAGTTACAGGGTATTTTCTAGTCGTGCACGGCTAGCAAATCAATGATTTGCTTTGCTTTCTAGTTACATGGAAATTCATTTGCTGTTTTTTGTTAGGCTTTATGTGTTTTTTACAATTGAAAAGCAATTATGACTGAAATTATCGGACGGTATTATTAGCATTATGTCAATGTGTTAGCTGTCGAAAAAGTATTCCACAAATTGCACATAATTAAAACGTGATTAAGTCCCGTAATTAGCTCCATTACAGATTTCAAATAAATAAAGCAGTTCAAAAATAAACAAAATCAAATAAAATGAAATTAAATACAATAATCTGTTCAGTTTTAACTGTGAATGCCATGGCCGCCATTTTCTAATGCAAGCGCCTGCAAGTAGGCAATGCGGCGAAAAGGCAAAGCATGAAATAAAAGTAAAGTGCAAATCATTTAATTATTGCCAGCTGCAGGTAGGCGTGAGCGGGACAGCAGGCAGTGTGACAGCAGGCGGTGGGAGAGAGCAAGCAACAGCTGAAAGTGCACGAGCAACGCATTTAACGAGCTTTGGGATTCGCAATTCGCCGCCAATGCTGCTGCTGCTGCTGCTTGTACGTGCTGGCGCTCTGCCGCTGCTGCTGCGATTTACGGTAACGTGTGACAGCAGAAACAACAAAAACAACAACAACAGCAAGCAGTGGGCAGCAGCTGCAGCAACAATAACTGCTTGGATTCGCCTTAGGCCGCGCATAAAGTTAACAGTTGTCAGCCAGCTACTGTATCTCTCTCACTCTCACTCTAGCTGGCACTCTCGCTCGTTCTCTGGCTCCCCAGGCAGCTGTTTCGTGTAGTTTTCTTATTGGATTTGTCTGGCATTCAGCTTGCGTTACGTTTCAACTGCTTACGTTCTGTTGTTGTGTTTACGTGTGTGTGTTTTTGTTTTTGCGTGCAATTGCTGCCTGCCATCTTGTTGCTCGCTCACACACGAAGATGACGTCACAGCAGTCACACGTGCTGGCTCGCCTCCAATTAGTTATGCATTAATTAGATTTCGCTTTTTATTTGATTTAACTTTATGCATTTTAACAGTTAGACGCAAGTTTTAATTGCTTTTGCGCTCAACTTGAAGCAAATTAATAAATATTTGAATATTTTTTGATTAAATGCCAGGCGCAATGAGTTTTCTTTCTATGTGTGTGTGTGTGTGTGCGTGAGTGCGTGCGAGCGTGGGTGTGTGTATAATTTTTTCTAACTTTTATAATTTTTTTTTTTTCTAATTTTTATTCCTATATGCAAATATACATATATACATATTTTTTTGTTTTGTTGAACGACTTTGCAATTAAAAGTTTTTTGCATGATTCTGACACGTGACAGCAGCAACAAAAACACCAGTTAAAGCGCTCTTTATGTGTGTGTGTGTGTGTGTGTGTAGATGAAATTACACACGGCATGTGAAAAAAAGAATGAAAAAGCGAGACAGCAGCTGACAACGACAACGCACTGAAAAAAAAAAATAACAGCTAAACAAAAACAAGAGTAACTGCGGCTTTCTAACCGACGGTACAATACCCTATAACAGTAGAGCAAGTAGAGGTCTATACACACTACAGCTATCTCTTCTCTCTCTCTCTCTCTCTCTCTCTCTCTCTCTCTCTCTCTAACTAAATCTAAATCAAGTAAACAAATTTCACACTCACACACACACACACATCTACAGCAACACAATATACCCACTCACTCACACTTAAGAGCAAAGGGTACAACACCAAAAAAAAAAAAAAAAAACACCGAATAACTGCACAAAAGAAATCCAAACGTAAGCCGAGCATCGTCAACAAGGACAAGTCGAAATTGAGCTGCGGCTTAATGAAAGCCCCTTTGCTAGTGTGAGCGAGACGACACTATGCTGGGCATTGCGCGAGCCTTACACGCACATGCATGTGTGTGTGCTCTGTGCGTGTGTGTGTGTGTGCGTGCAGCTTAGAACGCGCGCTCAAATGCCCAGCCGAGCGCTGTGCTGTGTGTTAGAGCGAGCACGCAACAGTCTGTATGCAAATCTAAAGCAAATGCCTCTCAATAGAAAAAGTGCGTTGTGCCCCCTCGCTCCCATTCTCACTTGTGGACAATATTTGCCAAAAAAAAAAAGGAATAACAAAAATGAAATACACACACACGCACACATACGCACGCAGGCACTGACACCTATTAAATGTCAGCGCGTTGCGGCAAAGTCTGTGACAGGCGCACGTAAACCGCACACACACACACACACACACACACACACATGACAGGGGCTTGTATAGTGTGTTCTTAGGGTTTCGTAGCAGTCAGCTCGTGTTTGCCTTATATAGATTTGAATTTTAACGTATTTTCATTACGTTTAACGTAATTGTGATTTACAGAGTATTAGGTACTCGTATATCTATTGTTATCGATGCTTGTCGTTGCTTATGCATTTAAATATTCCCTTTATTGCCCTCTCTCTCTCTCTCTCTCTCTCTCTCTAAAGATATAGATGTCTCTTTAGAATATATATGCATAAACATAGAGCCCGATTTTCATATGCATTTTGAAAATGGAAAAAAAAAAGTTTTGTTGTGGAACCAACTTTGGAGTGTGAAAACGTTGTCCGTGGAAAATGGTGAAAATTTGTTGGAAAATTGTGGGAAATTTGTTTGGGCAAGGGTTTGGCACAAATTGAATTTCCCAGAGGTCAGCATTGAGATTTCCGAAAGCTTTCTGCCCACCTCAATTGGATGCAAAATATGAGATGTGGGCGTGGGTGGGCGTATTCATATGCTGAAGCGCATTTTAATGCAATTTTCAAAAGAGACCAGAAAATTTCAAGCATATTTTCATATTTATTTGTCTGAGAAAAGAGACAGGTAGTGAGAACGAGACAGAGTGTGTGTGTGTGAGGGAGAAAGTGCGTGAGTTAGACAGAAGTTTTATTGCTCTAAACAATTTTTGATTGCTTTTAAATTGACTTTGGTAAAATATTGTTGACACTCCATAAAGCGAGACAGAGAGAGAGATAGAGACATAAATAGATAGAGAGGCGAAATGAAGTATTTTCAATGCTTGCTTATGTCAATTGATTCTTAAACGTTTTGATTTGCTAATAATTCGTTGAACTAATTTAATTTAAGATATTTGCACAACAAAGCAGAAACCTATTTTGGCTTCTCCATAGGATATTTAATTAATATGTATAGCATATATTGTATATTATATTGAAAGAGATAGATAGAGAGGGGGAGTCTTCGAAAGTTAGCTAGAAAGCTAGTTCTTTCTCGTTCTATCTCGTTATGTTTTTTCTCTCTCTTTGTTCAACTCTCCCCTTGGATCTCTCCCTCTCTGTCTCTCTCGTTCTCCCTGAAATATCATTCCCTGAGCATATTTCTCGCATTTCTTCTTTAAGGTTTATCCTTAAACGCTCCGCTTGCTGCTGCTAAACAAATTGCATTCGTTAAGCACTTTTCCACAACATTTTCTTGCTGGCTTTGCCTTCCTTTTCCGTCTGCCGTTTTCCGCCATCATCCATCACGCGAAAAATAATGCGCTCGCTTAGATGGAAAACTAGTTTTTCTGTTCACGCTTTAAATTGACCAACTAAAATTCCACAATTCCATCGGAGTGGTGTGGGGAGGGGAGGGGAGGGGCCAGACATTGCGGAGGAAGAGCTATGACAGTGATAACAGCAACAAGATGATGAAGAAGCTGAACAAGAACACGAAAAAGAAGATGGAGCAGAACCAGAACCAGAAAACAGTGGAGAATGTCATAAAACATAAAAGCGACGCCTGAAAAGTGCTTGACTAAGCAATTTTCTTAGTCATTTGGTCAACGATGAAGGAGGGGGGGGGGGGGGAGAGTGTGAGATAGAAAGGGGAATGGCGGCGGGTAGAGTCAGAACAAAGTGTGTGCAAGTACCTAACTATTTTTTATTGTTTTTTGTGTCCCTCTTTCAGAGTGAGAGAGAGTGGGGGGGGGGGGGGGGAATGGAGACTAGACGTATGTATAGTTGGGGGGTTCTAACTGTATACCCTGTGAATTGGATGGAAAAAGTGTGATAGAGAGAGAGGAGAGTGGGAGAGCTGGAAGCACACAGCAAGAGAAAGATAGTTAGAAAGAAGGTGCCAGTCGAGCATACCCGACTTGCGATCTATGTAGTAAAGGGTATCTCTAGTCTTGTAGGTGTCACACACTTACGTGAGCAGTTTACAGGGTATCTGCTAGTCGAGCACACACAAGAGTGCTTCGATGGCTCTTTTTTTTCGTTTTACTGTTGTTTCTGAGTAATTTGTTGCACTAACAAGCAGCTCGCTTCCATTTCATTTCATTTCATTTCGTTTCGTTTCGTTTGCTCGACTGCTCCGCCACACGGCGAAAAATTTAAGGGTGTCAAGGGAGGATGCTGTAGGTTGGTGGTGGGGGGTGTGTGGGTGGTGATGTGGCCTGTGGTCTGGTCTGCTGGCGACTAATAAAAAATTATTTCATATCTCACTCTGGCTGAGCGCGCGAGTGTGTGTGTGTGTGTGTGTGTGTGTGTGTGTGTTCGAAATGCATTTGTTTTCATTGTTCTCGCTCGCTCGCTCGCTACGCAGATGAGAAATCCTTCCAAGAAGCAGCAAGAGATGGATAGAGAAAGAGGTGAAGTGGAGGGGGGGAGAAGGCCGGTGGGTCGAGGGCCAGAGGGGCGGCAGTTCGTGACAAAGATCAAGATGACAAAGTGCAGGTCACGCGTGTCTCGCATTTTTATCCGTCATATGACAAACCGAGCAGCAGCAGCAGCAGGGCGGAGCGGGGGCCAAAGGGGTTAACGGGAACGCAATCTGGCAGAAAATGGCGCGCCTTTGCGACCATTTTCCTTGAAGCGTACATCAATGGCGCAGCAGCTAATGAAGTTGATTAACACGCCAGAGAGTGAGAGAGAGAGAGAGAGCGAGCGAGAGAGAGAGAGAGGAAAACTTGACGAAACTTCAAATGAAATGGAGTTCAGGCAAAACATTTCAAGAAATGACGCATCATTTAATTTAATTGGAACTGCACAAATGCAATCTTTTTTTTTTTTCAGTGTTTGCAATTTTTCATTCACTTGAATTTGGTCATCAATTCATCGCTATAATAATTGATTAGCTCTTTCATACTTCTCTTTTCGCTCAGTGCAGCGTTGTCCCATCGCAATTATAACTGTTGCTGCAGTGCATTTGTATTGGTGGCTGCTGCTGCTGCTGCTGCGCTGCTCTGCTGCGCCTTTGGCTTTGTTCGGCGCAGTTCGCTTTCTCTTTCTCTCTCAGCACTCTGTTATTGTTCGGCAAAAATTGACCACAAAAGAGGCGAGCAAAAGAGAAGAGAGTGGAGCCGTTAGACACACAGCTGCAGGGCAGTTGCTTTATAGAGGACGAAACATTTTACAGTTATACAGTTTCGGCAGCTTGCCTGCTCGCTCCCACGCGCCTGGCTTACATTTGCAAGCATTTGCGGCGAAGCGATGTCGGCAGCGCTTTGATGAATGAATTTCTGTTGTTGCAAGCAAGCCTTTTGAGCTGCATAAAAAGTGTGTGTGAGAGAGAGAGAGAGAGAGAGAGGGAGAGAGCGACGAAGCTTATGAGTAATGTCGCCTAATCAAAGTTCAGCTAAAGTCAGAGAGAGAGAGAACCACAAGAAGACAATGGGCGAAAGGCAAAAGTGATGCGACAACAAAGGCCGAAGAAAGGCAACAGAAGATGATTAACAAGCAAAAGAGAGAGAGAGAGAGAGAGAGAGAGAGAGAGAGAATAATGAAAAGGAGCTGCGGCTTAACCTCAAAACAAAGAAAAAAACGAAAAAAACTAAGTACAAATTTACTTGGAAAAAATACAAAACTGGGGCAATGAATAAAAGCGAACAAAAGACGCAGAAATTGGAGAAAAACTAAAAGGAAAAGTGAAGCTGCCTTAAAGGATACTTTTTATTTACTTGAATGACAAAATATGATGAATGTGGAAAGAGAGAGGGAGAGAGAGAGAGACACAGAAAGGGGAATCAGTAGAAGAGGGAAAAATGGAGAAAAGAAGGAGCGAGGGTCAAGCCTATAGCAGAAGAGAGTGAAATATGGTAATATGAGAAGAAAGAAAGAGGGAGAGAGAACGATGAGAATGTAACATGAAGTAAAAAAAAAGAAAAATACTGTCAATATCTAGAAAGTGAGCAACAAGACAGAGAAAGAGAGAGAGAGAGAGAGAACAAGAAAGAGAGAGAGATGGATGTGTAAAAAAGAGGAGCAACAAGATAGACTTTAATTGAGTGAATATTAAGTTTGGAAAGGGAAGATTAGAAATAGAAATGGACCGAGAGAGTATGTGAGAGAGAGAGGGGAGACTTACACAAAGTAGTCAAGAGAGAGAGAGAGAGAGAGAGAGAGATGGAGATGACAAGAAAAAAATCAAAAGAGAGTGGGATATACGATGTAAAGATTTTCGGCTAGAGGGCAGCACAGAGCTATGTATAATTCCGTTCAGCTCCCATTAAGTATGGCCATGGAAACCTATCAAACAAAATCCCTAAAATATGAGTTTAATTTGTATTTTATTCAAGCCTTATGTATTCAAAAAATACAGCAAAAAAAAAAATTGTAATTTGCAGCTAAACTAATTCTCGATTATTTGCCATTTATCTTTGCAGGTCAGTAAATGCGTCCGAATGAACAATTTTTACTTGGCAAACGGCCATGAAAAGGCACAGCCAAAGGCAATGATGGTATATAGGGTATGTAAGTACATAGCGGACAATATGTATATACCATGGATGTCTGTCTATATGTCTATATATAGCTATATGGCTCAAACCAAACGCTCGACTCGTATTTGGCATAGTCATGGCTTTAAACAAAGGCCTAGTTGAGAGAGAGAGAAGGAGGGAGAGAGAGAGAGAGAGAGAGAGAGAGAGAGAGAGAGAGATATGTATAGGTACAACGCACTTGAGCGACTCTCGCGTCATTTGTCGCTTCTCGCTTCTCGCTTGTCGCTTGTCGCCTGTCGCTCAGCACTTGGACGAAATGCTCCCAGCCGCAAATGGAGAATACTTTACTACTAAATACCCTGACTCGCTGCGTAAAACTCATTAGGCAAAGTAACTGCGCTGCCCAAGTGCGAGTTGCGTACGGTAAAAGGTAGATAGGGCATGGGAACGAATTAGAAATACCCTGTAATTTTACACTCTCGGCATGTGTGAAGCAATTGGGCTTAAATCATTGGAATTTTACTCAGGCGAATGATAAGATGCGTGACTAGCGAATACCCTCTTATATAAATATCTATAATAATTGAAATATTAATGGGGTATGCACGACTAATCAATATTCTCTGTGTAGGCAACATTTTGTCTTGGCTTTCACAGTGAAACTTATACAACTACAACTGGCAAACTAATATACCCCATGCACACACTCTGCATTTATACAGGGTAGGGTAGAAGCCTTGCCTGTACGCAAAAATTTCGTATGCGTGCGTGTTACACATTTTACGCTGAACCAAAAAAAAAAAAACGGAATTTTTTTTTATGTTTTGTCAGCAGAAAAACAAAGTGTGTGTGTGTGTGTGTGTGTGTGTGTGTGTGTGTGCAGACAGTTTTCGGCTTGGCCTTCGTTTTGATTAATCTTGTCATGTCGTTAAAATTTTTGCAAATGTCAAGTTGAATTCGTTGCCTTGCCACGCCCCCACCAGCAGCAATGTTCCTTCCCTGTTCGTTCATTGTTGTTGCCTGACGTTGTTTGTCGATTGGCCAAACATGGCGCACAGCGCTCCGTTTACAGGGTAGCTAAGACGAGCCAATACCCTGTTGTGATGAGACAGAACTACTTGAAGCTATGCCCTTTGTAAGCTCTTCTAAAGTTATGGGCCATGGGGCATATGATCTGCCTTGGGTTTATCAGTGTGATACCCTATACAGTTAAGACAAAAGGGTTGCTTAGCTAACTAGAATTCATAAGAGAAACTTTTTAATGACCTTATATGAGCTGGTGTATCATTTTCTAGGGTATCTATGCAGTCTATAGCTGCAATTTGAGCTTTGCCCAAAAAACTTTGTCTACTTGATGCTTGAGTCTAGCATGACCTCTAGCTAGCTTTGCTAGGTAGCACATTCCTGAATGTTTTCTCAATATATATTTGTATGTGTGTGTGTGTGTGTGTGTGTGTGTGTGTGTGTGTGTTTCTGGCAGGCACTCGTCATCATCATCATCATCATCAACATCATCAACATCATCGACAGGCCTGAACCAAGCATTCAAGTTGGCTCCTTTTTGACTGGGACACGCCCCCGTCCGACCGTTATTGGAGTATTTCTCTTTTTTTTTGCTGTTGTTGTTGTTGTTGTTGTCTGTCTGTCGACAGCAATCGCAGCCGTAGAAATGGCCCCTGGAATTTCTATAATTTATAGGCTTTGAAAGCCATTTACATTTGTCATTTATGCTGAGCTGAACAGCCACAGGAAGCCATGCGATACATCTATATATATATATATATATGTATGTATATGTTCGATTATATACATCGTTCTATAGATATATATATTATATTTGTACAGTCATATTATATTGTCAGCTATTGAAAGTCGAAAACAAGCTACTTGAACTGGCGCAACCATAAATGAAATTTTCTTCATTTTGTTTTATTTTATTTATTTTTTTTTTTGCAAAACAAATTTGATTTTATTGACGTATATTACAGTGTATTAACCCATTTATGTGCTGTCTCTGCCCCCCTCTCTATCATTCTGTGTCTTTTCAGTTGTCAATTAGTCTGAATTTTTATTATGCTACGTCTCATAACTTTCATTTGTCATTGATTTCCTAAAGCTAAGAACTATTTCCATGGCCCATTTAGGAGGGTTCAGCTAAAGATTCATAAATGACAAGCGAACAGATGTTTGCAAACAATCGATTACAAACTATCGTCATTTTGGCTTTGCTTTCGTGAGCCTTTAAGCTGATTCTCATGAGACGCGAATAGAAGAGCGCAAATGCAAACATTTATGTAGGTTCCTTGTCCTTAGCTGCATCTGATATGTCTTCTATATATACTAGACTTCATCCACATCCATATCGGTTTACTATATCAGATAACTAGCTGGGGATTTATATAGTTCTATGTAAATACCTTTGTGATAATCTCTTAAGATTAAATATAACTGAGGGAACTGTAAGAAAAGCAACTTTAAATTCGCTTTTGAGTCGTGAGCAAGTGCTCTGTAGTCGTGCACTCCCTGCTCGCACGCACTCTCACTTGACTTGCTGTAATTTGTGTTTCTCTAGGCATATCCCTAACAGTCCTATTGCCATGAAGAACTTGATTATAGACTCGATATGGCATATAATTTCTCTATGAACTCTCTCGTGGTCTTATAAATATAGCTGCCTTCGGTCTACCCCCTTGTCTTTCTCCACATGCGCATTTCTTCTCTTTTTTGAACTCACGTAATTGCCCCATCCAATCCATTAAATTCCAGTTAGGCCGCTACGCCGTAACGTAGGCGCGCTTGTGGCGTAACCGTGAGGCCGTGACTATAATTAAAGGACCATTGCGTAGCTGTCGATTGGGCATTAGCTTTGACATTTCAAGTAAACAATATATATAAATTTATATAGAAATATTAATAAATTAAGTGAACGACGCCAGCGAATGGCAGCAGGCAATAAAGGACGCAAAATTAGCTGTCAATTATTGGGCTCGAAGTTCCAAATGGAAGAGGGCAAACCTAAACCAAATATTATATATAAATATATATGTGTAGAGTGTGAGAGAGAACGAGAGAGAGAGCAACAAAAAGAGAAAATGGTAAAAGATGTGAAAACAACACGCAATGTCCACTGCACATATTATATTATATGCTCTCTCTCTCTCTCTCTAGCTGCCTCTCTTATTGTTTTGGCCTATTATATGTTCTTGGCCAGGGCCTTCGAACTGCGGCCTAACACTTCTTCAGCTGCTAAATTGCTGTCAATTAGTGGAAAAAAGCAATAAATAAAACGAACGCCAGAAGCTGTGCTCAACTCACACAGACACACACGCACACACACACACGCACACACACACACACACATACAAATAGACACGCATGCATATATTATGAGTGTAACACAGAGAGACAAGAGAGAGAGAGAGAGAGAGAGAGAGAGAGAGAGAGAGAGAGAGAGAGAGAGAGAGAGGTCCTGCTCTGCTGTCTGTGTGTGCCTTGTGCACAGGTGCCTTCAGCTTTTGTTTGACTTTTGCGTACTTCGGGCACACTCAGCAAATACCCTGTAAATAAGCAGCTGCGCAAGCAAAGTCTTCTCATATAGCTCAAGGGCAGAGAGGCTCTGTAAAGTGCTCTAGTCGGTAGTCCCTGAATACCCGAACTTGAATATTTTCTGTTTCATTATTAAGAGCATTAAAATGTGTTGATTGACCAACGCACATATGTATCTCTCGTGGTGTACGGGTATCTATCCCAAACATTCCAAAACTCTATATTCAGCCAGACACAACTGTTTAACCTAGAGCCTTTAACGTGTGACTGTTTGAGAACATTACAGGGAAATGCAAAAGAGTCTTTAAGTAGCTCTCCAGAAATGTAAAGATATTTCAGTTGACCTATAAATACAAGGAAAGGAATACAAGGAAGGAAGGAAAGGAAAAGGAAGGAAGGAAAGGAAAAAGAAGGAAGGAAATGCAAAAGAATCTTAAAGTAGCTCTTCAGAAGTATAAATATATTTCAGCTACATAGATCTATAGATACAAGTAAATGCAACAGAATCTGGAAGCTCTCCCCAAATGTAAAGATATTTCAGCTATAAAGACTTATAAATATGAGGAAATGCAAAAGAATCTTGAAGTAGCTCTCCACAAATGTAAAGATATTTCAGCTAAATAGATCTAGAGATACAAAGAAATCTCCAAAGAATATCTCCAGAAATGTAAAGATAAATAAAATCAAATTAAGATAAGATATTAATGTTCTTATGCTTTGCTTCTCACTCGCTCTACTCGAATCGAGCTAGAGCCAGACTGAATGGGAATGCACCTCCAACTGAGCTCCAGCGATCCAATTTCCAATCCTAACTTAACAGTTGTTCAGACTAAGCCATAGAAACGCACTACGAAACGAAAGTTTGAAACGAATTTTGTACTAGTTTTCAGGGGAATGCAAATTAAGCAGAGATAGAGAGAGAGAGAGAGAGAGAGAGAGAGAGTGAGAGTGAGAGAGAGGGAGAACTAAAGCTATTTGCTGCCTATATAGCATGTCATATCATGGCCAAAGGCCAAAGCCCACTCGATTATTATTGTTTGCTTATTTGGCTGTTTTTCCTTTTCTGCATCCTTGGGTCTTTGTATTGGCTTGGCGAGCTTTTATTACGCACTTTTCGCCTACTTTTATTGACATTTTCATTGTATTGTCCAAACGCACACAGAGGGAGAGGGAGCGTGAGGGAGAGGGAAACACTTTGCCTCTTGGCTGTCTTGGCTTGTCTCGAATTACATTGTTATTGTCCGACGGCCGTAATATGTTATTGTTCGCCAGCATTTTTATTGGCTTACTACAGGTGTACCCACACGCCCATTAACGCAGCCCCTTCCTTACCCAGCCATTCCGGCATCCCTTTTATCTCCCCACGGAGCTGCTTACATTTTTAGTGAAGTTATTTGATTTTGCTGCCCACGGTGCCCACATGTGTGGATTGCCTCGTAAAGTGCCAAAACAAAATTTGTTACCGGTTCTCGCTTCCTCTGCCCCTGTGGGCTCCTCCTGCCTCCTTTGGCATTGCACGTTTCCTTAGGCCCCCAAGCAACTTTCATAAAACACCTGGCTAACCTTTGGATTAGCTGGCCTAGGCCATATGGCCGAGGGCTACAGAGAGAGAGAGAGGGAGAGAGAGACAGAGCTCACACATTGATCACATGTTTAGCTGGCAGATGGCCTAATGGAACACAAAATACTTCCTGGACATCAATTATATTCTATTCAATTTGAAGCTCTAGAGCAATGTCAAGCTTTAATCTAATAGGAATTACCGGAAATTGTGGGTAATTAAATTAAATGCTCCCAAATGCCATCACTGATAAATCTAGCCAAAGAAAAAGCTTTAAAGCTCATTATTATAAAGTGCTTTACGGCTTCTTCTAATCCAATCTAACTTACAATTTCGAATAAGAATCACTTCCAAACATAGTCTATAGTCCTAAGTTTCTATTTCCTATATCATCTAAACTGATCTCAAGTTTAACAAATTCCAAAGCTCCTTTAATCGTAAAGTTTGAAGTATATCAAGTTCTCGCTCACATTGAATATTCTGAAAGCTCTTTAAGTCGATTGCTAATTTGAATTCGAAATGCGCGCAGGAAGTGCAAACAACATAAAATCGGAAATGACAATGGAAAGTCCTTGACAAACAGGTGGGCGAGCTGCTTTTGGTTGCGGTTAGCCAGGAGGGAGCGGAGAAGGTCGTTGGGCAGGTTTAGATGTCCATAAATTGCCCGAGTCTAGAAACTGACAGAGAGATCATTAAATATGTACAAATAACTTCACTAGCTGACAGAGCGTTCTCGGTCTAGGCAGGGGGAGGGGCCCAGCTAGTCGACCTAAGGAGGTTATTTGTTATGGATGCCATTGGGGAGTGTGTGGGTGTGGGTGTAATGGGTCAGAGGAACCCCAAGGCGCTGACGAACAGAGCAAAGCCAAAGGTAGTTGTAGGTGTTATTACTTGGTGTCCCTCCCTCTCCCTCTCTCTCTCTGTGTGTCCTCTCTGTAGACCCTGTCCACTCTTCGCACTCTTATACCCTCTTCTCTTGCCCGCTCTGTGACGGGGCGTGACTTTTGCACGTCTGGCTTGGCGACCCTTGACTTGTTTTCCTTTTTGGTTATTGCTGTGGCCCAGTCAGACGCAGCTCGTCAAGAGCACGTCGCTGCAACCACAGACGGCGACAACTGCGACAATATGTGCTGTTCTCTTTTCTATTTTTTTTTTCTTCCTCCTAGTATTGAACACCCTGTAGAACAAGCTGATGGGGTAGCTAGACATTGGAGAACTTTAGTAGGTAAAACCTTTGGATGCCTTGAAGAGTGAGAGAGTGAGGAAGAAATTCCTTGCAGTCCAAGACTCTGCCAAATAAAGGGTATACCCCTGGTCGTGTATACCTCAAAGCAACTTTTGTTCCCCACCCCTCCCCTCGCTCTTTTCGACCACTTCACATGAGCTGACCAATTGTCAAGCTCTGTGACGTTTACAGAGTATTAAGCAGTCATGTATGCCGGTTCACCGGTGCGCATACTTCAACTGCATGTGGTCGCTGGAGAGACAAAAGAGGGGCAGGAAGCGAGAGCTGTAAACTTTACGACTGCATCAAAGGATTTCCAACGCCACAGCGCTCAGATTGTATGTGCCACGCCCGCCCGCACCGCTAGGGGCTGGAGTGCCGGAGCTACATGAAACTAATGAGTTGTAACAACAAGCCAAAGTACATGACAAAGCACAAAAAAAAAAAAGAGGAACGTAAGGGAGAAGAAGGAAGAAAAAAAAAACTAGTTTGTCGCAACATTTGCTGGAAGTCAGTCAACCCAAGGGCTGAAAGGTGGTGAGAGAGAGAGCGAGAGAGGGGGGAGAGTGAGAGCGAGAGAGGGGGGAGTTTGTTTTCTGCCACGTGTAGCGCATAATTTAATTGTGGCTGCTCTCTCTCTCTCTCTCACTCTGTGTTTTTTTTTTGTGTTCAACTTGATGACACCCTTCATGGTCCTTCATGTTCACTTTGCTTGACTTGATTTAGCAATTAGCACGCGGCACTCTCGGGCAAAGGCAACCCTCTCGCAGCGCACACGTCGGTAATTAGCTGCGAGTTCATAAAGCGACAATTTTCGGTTTTCAGCATATTTGACGACGACGGCAACAACAACAACAACAATAACAATAAAGGCGTTGGGCGTGGCCACGTGTCGCATTAAAATCCTATTAAATATAATAGCAAAGCGCTAATAAAATATGTTTCATTTACATATTCGTTCACCCCTCTCCCAGTCTCTCCCTCAGTCTCTCGCTCTCCCTCTCTCTCTCTCACCCTCACTCTCACTCTCATTCTTCACAACGTTCTCCAACCGCAACAATGCCAAATGCAAATCAAGCTTAAATACTAACAAATCCGCAATTTGAAACGCGACCAAACCATAAATTTGAACGACTAGCAGCTACCCTGTAATGCTTATAGAAAAAATGTTCTGTAATATATAAATAAATAGTATATATCCTGTTGTACATAATATTGCCATGTTATTATGTTTGCGAATACCCTGTAAAGTATCTAGTATGAGGTTAGTATGACTAGCTCATCATCATCAGTTCTCATTATATTACAGGGTATATTGAAATGGTCACAAATTGTTATCCAAAAATATGCACGACTTCCTCCCCCCTCTCTCCCATTCCCCCATTCCCTCGGCTTCTCGTTCTATTGCAGCGAGATTTGATTTTAAGCCGCTTAACTGTTTCCCATTTGTGTTCGCAGATCAAAAGTTTTTATATAATTTCTGTTGCACATACCACTTAATTACTTTAATTAGCTAGATTAATGGGAACTTAATTGTAATTAAATAACTGTTTATCAAATGAGACGCGAATTTAAAACGATATCAAGCGTAGCGAGCGCATAGAGAGCTCTTTTGTTATTATTTATGCAAAGTACTTAAAATTCAGAGTATATAGAACGCGCGTGATATATGTATGAATGGAAAACGAGGAGGGGCAAGGGAGTGGAGAAGAAGTGTTGATGAAAATCTGTGTGGGATGCAGAATGGAATAGCAAAGGAGGAAAGGAATGAGCTGTCTCTTTGAAGTAGTGTTGTACAATATCTTACTGTTAGGTCTTAGCCTGATTGGTTAGCTCACATTACTACGTAAGCTTGGGCATGGTAAATGGAGTTTTGATTGGTCTAGTCACATTTAATTTTGTTTAAATTTGAATAGATTTTGATTGTAGTTGTAGAAGTCTGAGATTGCTCTAAATGATATTAATAATCGGTTTTGGGTATATAAAAGCATTTAAGTGCTAGCAAAAGTTATTATATATCTAATCCATTTACCACTTACTCAACACTGTTTGTGTTGGCATTTTACAACACTTCAATCAAATATGCTCAGTTCATTGAAATTTCGATATTTTACAACACTGTTTTAGCCTTTTTCAAGCTAGAATCTTCAACTCATTTGACAGGACAAATGAATAAATTGAACTCAATTTATTTTTAGTCTAATTTAATTTTAATTGAATTTCGCAATTTCAATTGCAATTGGAAGTTTTCTATTTCACATTCGGATGCTCGTTTGTGAAGGAAGAGAAGAGAGTATATTAGCTTTTGTGGAAAGCTGTCTGTCAGGTTGCTCTGTATGCATCTATGGGCATACTTCTGCCTACTATATATACCCTTATATGTGAGCGAGTATTGCTGCAGTCAGTAAGCAAATCAGCTGCCACAATCAGAGCTAATGCAATTTTCTAATGCAATCGAGCTGCTTTGAGGAATATTTAAATGTTGTAGCTGTTGGCTGTTGGCCTTAAAGTGCTGCAAAAACACAGCAACAGCAAAAAAAGTGGTTGGGCATAAAAAAAAAGTGGGTTATTCGCTTGCGGCTTGTCGCATTCAGGATTTGTCGCATTGGCCGTCGTTGCCTTCTGCCTTCTGCCTTCTGCCTCTTGCTCTGTGGTTGCAAAATCAACGCCAAGCTAATTAAACTACATGACAGCGTGTTCATAAATGTGAATATATTGTTATGCATATAACATGCTCTCCGACTACATATATGATATATACATATATACGCATTTATATATATTTATACTATATTCATATTATGCCTGCTCTCGAATGTCCGTTTACATGCCCCTGACATTTCCTCGCCAACCAAATGAAACGACATGCGCTTCATTGCGTCGTCTAAGTAATATGTATGTATGTATGTGTGCTGGCTCGAGCTTCAGCTGCAGCTCGACTATTAGAGAAAGTAGGCTTAACTAAAGGGTAGCAGCCTTTCCAGGGTATGTTAATTCGCTACTTTAAGGCTTACAGCGTATCTCTTGGTCTGATTAACCATATACAGGGCATCTGCTAGTCGTGTTTGGCCATTGAAATGAGTTTAAAGTGTGCACAAGTAATATTTACAGGGTATACTCCAACTGACAGCAATTGATGTACATATTTCTGATGCAGTACGTGCATGTAGTTGCATGTATATGCATGCTATACCCTGTAACTAAGCAAATAAGTAGTCAATTACTGCGCTAATATGCCACATGCCACTTTAAGGGGTATCAAATACCCTCGAAATGTGATTTATTTGCTTTTTATAATGCAAAATCTAGTTCTGATACCCTGTTACCTGTGGTCTGGTATAAGTGTATATGCACATGCAGCTTGTAAGTCCATACGAGAGTTGTGTGCTGCTACACAGGGTATCTGTTAGCACAGAGCATTTGCTCGTTCATTGCAGGGTATCAAGAGTTGATGCAGCCAAGCGCATACGCTCGTTTGTTTAAGCTCTCTCTTGGCATTTGTGCACATATTCAGCTCTTTACAGGGTATTTTCCAGTTGAGCATTTGAATGGAGTTGCTTGCATACGTTAAAGCTAGATCCCTAGGCATATACCTTGGACTCTAGGCTGTGGCTTGTTGCTCGCATTGAGTTTAGCTACATCATTTATAGGATATCTGTCAGTCGTATATGCTCACTCAGTTTCTACTTATTTTTGCTTGTTTAAGCTGAATGTTTGTGTGGCCGCAGCGATAATAGCTCATGGCATGTGGTTCACGTACATATCCGCACAGCCCGGGGATGCCCCACACCCAGCCCCAGTCCACACGCCTCCCATTTGCAACTATGTGGGCACTACGTGTATGTGTGTGCGTGCGTGCGTTTGTGTGTGTGTACAAGTATTTTTACGAGCATAACAACATCATATAACATCAAAGTGTGCTGCATGGCATACGAAAAAAGGAAGCCAAGGACCTGCCAACAGCCTCTAGTTGTGTATATGTGTGTGTGTGTGTGTGTGTGTGAGTGTGTGTGTGGGTTGTCAGCATCACCTGGCATTTGGTAGGAGCACGTCCTTGCCCGCTCATCGTCAGCGCTGCTGAATGTTTGGCCAGCTCTTCACATTTTGCCCACTTTTTGTTGCCTTTTGTTGTTTAACACACACACAGAGAGAGAGAGAGAGAGAGAGCCATCGAATTGGTTAATTTATATTATCAATTTATCAATTTATACCTTTCAAAGTGCTTTTTTATGGCCGTCAGCTAAAGTTGATGCGGCTCATGTTTCGGTTTACCAGGCTTTCAGTTACACGCTACAATAGCCAGGCAAACTTCAATCTCTCCCTGCCCCTCCCCCCCCCTCGCTTCTACCCTTTAGTTTTTTGCTGCTGCTGCTGCTGCTGCTTGGGGGCGTGTCAAATGATTGTCAGCCTGGTTCTATGGCACGCTAGCACATTTGTTAATTTCTGTCTCTCTCTCTCTCTCTCTCTTTCTCGTTGCTCTCGCTGACAGCAAACAGCGGGAAATGCTGACTGAGCTATTGCATTTTCATTTCATTTCAACTCGTTGCTAGCTTACACTTTGCTTTTTACGCTACTCGTTACTTTCCTTGCAACTCGTTGCTTTCATTTCAACTTGTTACTGTTATGTTCGTTGATTTCTGAGCTGCTCGTTGCTTACGCTTAAACTCGTTTCTAGTTTACTCGTTGCTTTTTGAGCTGCTCGCTACATTCATTTCAACTCTTTTCTAGTTTACTCGTCGCTTTCATTTCCACTATTTGCTTTTTGAGTCACTCGTCGCTTTCATTTCAATTCGTTACTAATTTACTCGTTGCTTTTTGAGCTACTCAACGTGCAAAATCATGGTCGACTTTTCATTATGACAGTGAATATGTTATCCGATTATATTTTATTTTTAATATATTTATTGGTTACTCGCTGCTTTTATTGCTCGCTACTTGTTTTTCCTCCCGCACTTGCGTTTCGCTCTCCCCTTCGACCCACAGATGCTGCAATTTATTTTATTTCACATAAGCTTTATTTATATTTATGAAGTTTTATATAGCTGGCGTTGAGCTTCTGTAGCGTTTTTTCAAAAGAAAATTTTTTTAATGGAAACGCATATTGCCAACTGCAGCTGCACTTTTCCATAATTGAATATGTAACAACAACAACAACAATGGAATGAAATTTACGAAGGAAATTGCAAATATTTTCATATATGACTCAACTGTAAATAAAAACTGATCATCATCATCATCAACGTCAGTCAGAAAGTGAAGTCGGAAGTCAACAGATTATGCATCCATTTATTAAGCTGAGCAAATACTCTTGCGAGTTCCATATAGGATCGAACCATGTCTATAAGCAAGAGCTAGACGAGTCCTTAATCTGTGTCTAGTCTGTGCCCACACTTTCATACGATATATATCTATAAATATGCTCGATTCCTGAAAATAATATATCAATTTCTTTAAGATGTGATAAATGTCGTCCCGTCTTTGTTGGCCTGTTGCTCGCTCTCATGTCTCGTGTCACTTATGAATCGTTGTTGGCGCGTTCTTCGTGTCTTCGGTAAATAAGCAAGATAACAAAGCCAGACGCTTATCCCGAGCAACCACCCCGCAACCACGCCCGCCAGCCTCTCTGTAGCCAACTGTAAACCGGGCTAAAGTCAACAAAAAATCCAATAATTCTTGTGGTAATTTGATATATATCTATCTCTTTCGCTCACACTCTCACTCTCTCTCTCTCTCTCTCTCTATGCTATGTTTGTATTTTTGAAATATTCTGGCTAGGGCCATTCTATTCTATTCCATTCCATCTAAATATATTTCCTTTTCTTTGGCATCCTCCGTCCTCCCCTCGCTCCCGCTCCCATTGCCGCCTCCAGTGTGTCTATCCTTTAAGTAGACAGAGCAAATAAAGTAAAATATTTTTTATTATTTACATGCATTTTTTTGTGTCAGCTGCTACAGCTTGTTCAGCTTGTCTTCTTCTTTAGATGTCTGCTTCATTTTTTTCTCTCTGGATACCCTGTAAAGTGACGAATGGCGAAAAAGCTGAGAGAGCATCAGAGTCTGGCGAGTGAGAGGCTTGAAATGTTGATACACCGAAGTGATGATTACATAAAGTGATGTAATCGATAACTTTTGCCAAATCGATAAATTTACATATGGGTCATTTGGCATGAAAATCAGTTCTAAGATATAATAGAGGCTAACCAGAGGCTTGGTAAATCAGACTTAGCTGACTATATGTTATCGATAACTTTTGCCAAATCGATAAATTTACATATGGGTCATTTGGCATGGCAATCAGTTCTAAGATATAATGGAGGCTAACCAGAGGCTTGGTAAATCAGTAAATCAGTAGCTGACTAAATGTTATCGATAACTTTTTCCAAATCGATAAGCAACTTTGATAGTTTTGGTATAGAAATCAACTCTATCAAGTTTATTTTGCTATATATCGATGTATCTCGAGGCATGCGGGGCATCTCTGAGTCGTGCATATCCAGCCCAAGTCGTGTCTCTTTTTGTTCTTTGTCGCTCAACCTGAACATAAATTACAACGCCCTAAACCGCCTTTAGACTGTGTTTTTGCCTTCTTGTCTGTCTGTCTATGTGTCTGAGTGGATTTCAGCTTCAAATACCACACAAGCGAGCCGCCCCTTTAAAAGCGAGGCGTGGCATGCGTGTAAGATATGCTAAAAAAAAATGATATATACATATATATATATATATATCTTTATATGTATATATATGTGTGTGTGTATTTGAATATAAGGAGGGTAAAATCTAACAAATTGTCGCAAATCAGAAATAATGAGACGCAGCTGAAAGGGGCCGCGGCCCGACTTGAGAGTGAGAAGTAAAGCAGTGCAGATGACAGCACAGACGACTAGCTAGATTAACCTGAGAGGTAATGGTAGGTGCTAACAGTAAATGAAATACATATGTTCCCCTAATTGAAATGGAATTGAAATTAACCAAAATATTGATTGAATTGAGTATATTAAAATAGTTGAGAGTTTTAGATGCGAAGATAGCTAAATAATTTCAATCTATTGACTAACTGAAGAGCATTACGAACTTTAAGTAATGTGGATATGATAACATATAAGAAAACTGAGTTAAGCACAAATCTAACTCCAGCTGCATATCAGAAATGCAATGGCTTGTTCTTCAATGTCAACCGAGATGCATTCATAGCTATATCTATTTATAGCTAGTGCACACGCATCCATTTGCATAGATATTTTTAAAACTAATTATATTTTAAAGACATATCCGAGAACATGTTCTGTCTCCCTCTCCCCTCGTCAGCCTCCAACAAAAACTAAACTAAGAAATTTCTTTTCTTTCTTCCATTTGCAGGTAAGCGCATTTCATGTTCGAGCCAATGCGCCCATTTGACTCGTCGAGGTTTCCCCAAGGGTATGTGTGAAGCAGCAGTAGAAGAAGAAGAAGAAAAACAATTTTCATGAAAATTGAGGCAAACGTTTAGGGAAAAGTGGGCACATGTCCAATTCGATGGGATGCTTCATAAATTTTGTTGGCCTGTCCCAACGAATTATGAACTAGAAATGTGACGTCAACATTCAGCGTGAGAAAATGCAGAGCCATTCATGGTGAGCATATGGGAGGGAAAATGCCGGAAAATTGATATTGAAATTGTTTTGAAGAACTTTGAGCTAAACAGATTAAAAAGTAGAAAAGAGCCAAATATAGCGCAAAAGTTATGCGTCGTAGGTGGAGCTAACTTTTGATATAATGAATCAATGACGTTGTCAAGTGATTGATGGGCAGAAAAGTATAGCTAAAAATATATTTAAATAGATATCTTTATGAATATATAATAGATTTGACGAAAGTGAAGTTTAGATTTAGCTATAATTTCTTAAACACACATTCATGTGAGGAACTCTACAAAAAGAGCAAAATGAAATTAAGGCAATGTTAACGGAATGTAAAACTGAGCATGGGTCTTAACAGCTATGCAGTATACCCTATGTAGTATACCCATTAAATAGTGAGGAGTACTTGATAGCTGATCTATATGCTATAATCTATAATCTATATGCTATGAAATTATCGTATATGGTATAAGTGAAGTCAGTAATATCAGGTTTCTAGTTCTTATACTGTTATTCAACAATAACTCTTATACTAAGTACTATACTTGCCTAGACTAATAATAGTGAACTCTTCAACTCTATTCAGTTCTTGAACTTCTTCTTCTTGGACATACTCTTATACGTATGCTCTCTTACACTTATACTGCTGCTCTTATACTCACATATTCTTATATGGCGTATTCACGAATATACTTGAAAATTATTATATGTACTCCCCTTTTTATTATACTCTGACACATGCATACTTTCCCTCTCTCTCTCTCGCTCTCTCTCTCTCTTTCTCTCTGATTATGCCGCAAAGTTCTTGCCTTATTCGAAATGTATTCATTAGTTGGATATAAGTTTTCATTGTCAACTAAGCGCATTTTCCGCAATTGTTGTCGCTTGAAGGTTGGCTTCATAAACAAGCTCAAGTGACAAGTGAAGAGAGAGAAAGAAAGAGAGAGAGAGAGAGAGCGACAGATACAAACGCCGAGTTGGAAAGAGACAGCAGTGGGAGATTGTCGTCTAATTGTCTCGCTGACTGAGACGAGCTGACGACGACTGACGGTCCATATCAACATTCAAAGCGTTGCCCCAACACCCAGAGCTTCGGGTACTTAAATATATTGTTAGAGAAACAGCAAGGCGTTGGGCTGGGACAGGGGCAGGGGCAGGAGAAGGGAGAGAGGGAGCGACAATGAAAAATGTTTGTCAACTTGTAAGTTATTTCCGACATTGTCGAAAAATGCGCGTGAAAAATTGAAATTATTGTTTTTCTCTCCCCCCCCACACAATGTTGTTGGCATTTTCGACAGCTTCCTCAAGAGCCGCCCGAGACTACCCCTACCCCGTGGAGCTACTGCGTGCGGCTTGCAACTTGATTTCAACATGAGTCATTGTGGCCATGAATCAGCTATATAACACACACACACACACACACACACGCACAAACATATATTATATATATTGTATATGAAGCATAAAAATTACAACTTGCGACAAGTTGTCAACGCTTGAGCAGGAGGCATCGCCCCACCACGCCTGCCACTGCCTGCAAGAGTCCAATGACACATACAATTTTTCGACACATTGTCTTTCGGTTCGCATTTTATGCGTGAAAACGCATCAATTGATGTTTAAACTAAAATTGGAGCTAACACATGTCCACAGGGCGGGTAGGTAGGGGGCAGATGAGAAGGTCATGGGAATTCGATCAAATTCATGACAACAAAGAAGCCTAATGCACTCGCCGTAGTCCTATGCTACTTATAAGCAGCTTAAGTGCTCAGATCTGAACTAGTCTGTAAACTTTATTTTCCAGCTGTGCTGCCAACTGGCTGAAATGTTAAGGGAAATGGCCGGGTCATGGGACACAGATGAAGTGAAACAATGATGGGATATACTCATGAGAGAGAGAGAGAGAGAGAGAGAGAGAGAGAGAGAGAGAGAGAGCTGCATATTAGCTTCGATGTTGCGTGAGAAAGTGTTAAAAACTCTTTAAAGCAAACTCAAGGTGAGCTGCCAACTTGTTGAGAAGTGCAACAAAGGAAAGTGCAAAGTGAGCACTGCTAATATGGAGAGAGAGGGAAATGTCCACTCGATAAAGGCGAGAGTGAGAGAGAGTGAGAGCTATACATAAAGAGTGGTAGAGGTTCTAGCATGGACAGAGTAGAAGAGCTACTTCTTTCAAATTCTAGAGTAGCTGAAATAGATCCAAGCATGCAAGGCTCAAGGAAGACTACTTTATATACTCATAATCAGCTCCTGCAAACTTTAATACAATTTCAGAGCAATCTTGAAGCATGCGAAAAGCAAAGATTTAGCTTCGCGTAGCCAAGGCTGCCAACTCGTTGCAAATATTTAAATTCTAATTGGAATATAAAGCAAGCTGCTGCCGTAGAGAGCTTAGAGCGCTAGAGCTAACAGAAATTTCACTCTATATTCAAAGTGAGTTTTAGAGAGAGAGAGAGAGGGCGAGAGAGCGAGAAGGAGATGAGCGGAAATTATCGAGTGTGCGATAACTTTTGGTTTCAACTAGTCACTGGCTCGGTAGCTCAGTGGCTCAGTGGCTCGTTGGCTCAGTGGTTCGTCGGCCACTAATTCATTGTTAAGGCAGTTATGCATAAGTCCTAATGGCAGTCGTGCTACGGGGCTACGGGGCTGCGTCTCTTGTCTCAAGTTCTCTTTTTTTTTTATCACCCATGAAGCGAGACACGTAAATCTTGGACGTAGCTCTAATCAAAAAACCACTTAACAGTCTCTGGCCCAGCCCGAGCTCGTTGCTTAAAAACTGCAAAAATATTGTGCCACAAAATTTCATTTATAAGCCAAGAGCAAAAGGAGAATAAAAATGCCAAGAGGCAAGGAAGAAGGCACGCAAAACAGAAGCACGATAAACAAGCGAAAATGTCGCCAAAGCTCGACTGCTCAATGCCCGTTCACAGTTAGAGTTTTGTATACGACTAGGAAATAACCGGAGAGAAACTGAGAAAGAAGAAAAAAACTTCAGATGAATGTTATTATGGATAGGCTATACTTTGTCAGATTATATGTATCACTTATATGTCTAGTTTAACTTTCTAGCCAACCTATATACTCTCCTTGACTAGATGGAAACGGGTATCAAAATGGGAACAAATATGTATTGTGTGTGTGGGCCCCCTAGAATATTATGTATGTATGATAAAGCATTGTCTCATGTGCATAGGAAAAAAAAATAAGAGTGGGAGAATTAAAAGGAGACGAAGGAGCCGAAATAGAGAAAGAGGCAAAAGTCATGAGAGCTGGCGAACCCTACACGACTCCCACTCCTGACGTTGCTAAGTAGCAAAAATTTGACAAAGAGGCAAACCCAACTAGGGTATATATAAATATATGTATATATATATATAAAGTCATATTCATATTCATATATGTATTTATATAGAGGTTAGGCTAAGTATGTAAGTCACGCATTGTAATTAATTAGGAAATGCAAACACTCGACTAAATATGTAGATAAAAAGCGAAAAGGCTCGTCCGAAAGTCTCGCATATGAAATAACATGATATAAAAATCCCCAACAAACATTTTAAATGACAGCAAAAGACAGCAACACATTCGCCCCATGGGCCAGAGAATGAGAATGAGAAGTAGAAGGAGAAGGCAGTAGACAAATACTTAAATATGATAAATTGAAAGTGGAAGACGAGCTGTGGGTGAACCGACTTATAGCTATATATATACATAAGTGCCTAGGCAGGCGGGCAAGCAGTCGACCGACCCCATTGGAATGTGTTAAGCCCCAGCAATAGATAACAACTAGTTGAACTATGTCGAAAGTTGGAGCAAGCAATTCAACTAGTTTAGTTAGAGTTAGGGGCGTTAGGAGTAGAGAGTAGAGAGTAGGAGAGTAGGAGAGTAGGAGAGTAGGAGAGTAGGAGAGTAGGAGAGTAGGAGAGTAGGAGAGTAGGAGAGTAGTGAGAGTAGGAGAGTAGGAGAGTAGGAGAGTAGGAGAGTAGGAGAGTAGGAGAGTAGGAGAGTAGGAGAGTAGGAGAGTAGTGAGAGTAGGAGAGTAGGAGAGTAGGAGAGTAGGAGAGTAGGAGAGTAGGAGAGTAGGAGAGTGGAGAGTAGGAGAGTAGGAGAGTAGGAGAGTGGAGAATTGAGAACAGAGAGTAGTGAGAGTAGTCATAAGTATATGGAAATTGGAAATATTTTTAAAAATCTAGCTGTACATATAGATTTCGCTTAAGCTCACTCAACGCTCGCTCTTTTGTTATGGACACTTAATTTTGCGTGGTTCTATCGTTTGTTCAGCACACAGACAGCCAAAGTGGCGGACGGACAGAGCTCGAGCTACACTCGAGTACACAGAAATATTCGTTGTAAACAATTAGCAAATGTAAATAAAAGCGTGTGAAACAAAAATATTGCCACACTGCGAACTGAACCAAGAGCTTTGCATGACTGACAGCGTTACCCAACAGCCAGTCGGGTCAACAGAGAGTGGGAGAGAGGCAGGTAGAGGTAGAGTTGGGGGCTTTTAGCTGTGGGAGTGCAAAAGCGGGCTCGCATTCCGATTACCGATTTCGGTTGCCCGTATTCCCATTGCCATTTGCACTTTGCATGTGGATGAAGCGAAAACAAGAGAATTCCACGACATGACCAAAAAACAGTGCTATAGTGGGAAATGACAGACCCAGAGATACCCTACAGGCAACTGTTAACGAAGTGATATATGTCTGAAGCTGAAATCGAGTTCAATGAAGATGAATGATAAGCTGATACCTTTGATACTCTGATACTCTCTTATACTCACACTCTTATACTGTCTCTTATATGCCTATAAGTACCCTCCATCACTCTGTTGTACCCGTATTCCGAGGCATATACCCGCTTCAGCTATGGCGTGGTATAAAAAAGTTGAATACGTAAGCGAACAAAGCTGAGGAAGAACAATGCAAACACATACTGGCGCAAAGCCATCCACACACACACACACACACATACAGTGGAAATTGACAGCAATTTGCAGTTGTTAATTGTTGTTATTGGGTTGGAAAGTGACAGCAAGTGTCAATTGCCATTTCAGTCGCACAGACGCGCGCTGACTGCTCGCTGCATTTATGATTGAAGCGAACGAAATGTTAAGAATAAAAGATATGCGAAGATATCTACTGTAGCTGCAGTTGCAAGACAACTCGTTTCAATCAGATTATGCAACTCGGCGAGATGTTTGTGCATCAGTTTTGATTGGCTGCATGGAGAGAAACAAGTGAATCCTTCCCTGGGATTCTCCAGGTGGGGTCGTAGTACCAAGAGCTGATGGGAGGATCGTTGCAATCACTGGAGTTATTTCCTTTCTCTCTTCTCTCCTCTTTCTCTTTGCTGCCTTCGCTCTAGCTTTACCCTTCTTTATCCTTCTCTCTCTTCCTCCACCTATCTCTCTCTCTCTTAGGGCCTTACCTTGCCTTATTGCCACGCCCATCTGTGTGCGCCTCCCCTGCTGTGCGAGTGTCACGTGACTTATTCAAATTAGCAATTTTATGTTTGCACTTTTCCTTCTTTGTTTTATTTTCATGTTTTTCTTTTCCCCCTCATATCTTTTACCCTAACTGCGGGCATTCGCATTCGGTTGCGAAGTGTGTTACCGCCGCTCCGAAGGTCAGTATGCCACACATGTCACACATACCTGCATATATGCATACACATGCATGTTTATATATATATTTTGACGGGCATTTTTTAGCGTCACCTCAATGTGAATCAGTCTTTGAGGTAATGCAATTTCGGACTTTGTTCTTTATGCAGTCTATGAATGAGTCGAGGTCGAAGGTGTTTCGTTTCTTATATCATATGATAAGCATATATGCAGCTGATGATTTATACAGAAGCTCTTCTGACAGAGGTCTTCTTTTAAATATGATCGATATTCGTATCAATAACGAATCTTGCTGTTATATCAAAGCCCTAACATATAACATATAACATATAACATATAACATATAACATATAACATATAACATATAACATATAACATATAACATATAACATATAACATATAACATATAACATATAACATATAACATATAACATATAACATATAACATATAACATATAACATATAACATATAACATATAACATATAACATATAACATATAACATATAACATATAACATATAACATATAACATATAACATATAACATATAACATATAACATATAACATATAACATATAACATATAACATATAACATATAACATATAACATATAACATATAACATATAACATATAATATATAACATATAACATATAGCATATTAAGAGTATTCTTAACCTTGCCTTACTGCTCTCTGCTCTCTACTCTCTCTCTCTCTCTCTCTCTCTCTCTCTCTCTCTCTCTTTCTTCATATATATATTTTGTTGTACTTTTTTATTCGAGGTTTGTAGAAAGCCAACTTGAGGTCAGAGTCGGAGGAAGAAGAAAAAAATAATACATACATATATCTCACACTTGTTATATTTTCCAAATGTGCGTTAGGTGTGTCTCTCGCCCTCTCTCTCTCTCTCTCTCACACTCTCTATCTCGCTCTGTTTGTGGCAGCATGTTGAATCTGTTAATAAGAGCCACGCGCCCATTAAAGTTGACTGTGGTTTGTTCAAACCCTCGCCTGGCATAAGCCACACGGAGCACGCTCCTGTTACACGCCCACACACGCACACACACATGAACACACACACACACACACACTCGCACACTGCGCTGGCATTTGACATTGAATGAAACTTTTGCCTCAGGCCTTCTACACGTTCTTCACACGCCCACAGCTGTACGCCCCGTCATAAAGAGTTTAAACGAACTACAAGTTAAATAAGTTAGACAGAGAAGCAGCTAGTCGCAGAGCGAGCTAGAGGGAGATGGCCTGCGACTGGCAGCCCATAGACATATGTAGGTCAGCTTACCAAGTTGTCCCTAGACCAAAATCCGGCTGAGCTTCAGGCGCAGCTAATTAGCCAAAAAACTTGTTGAGAGACAGAGTCGGCGAGAGTGAGAGTGAGAGTCAGAGAGAGAGAGAGAGAGGTACAACTATGGTGTTGCCTGGCGGATGCGGGTAGTTGGTAGGAAATGCTGCCTGATTGCCCATTAAGAGCCACAAGCACTAGCTAGTCTGCATTTTCAATGCCTCCTGCTGCTGCTCGCCTCTCGCTTCTCCTTCCTCCTTCTGCTGCAGCTGTTTCTTGAAGGCCATTTCATTTAGTTTGTGTTAGTGTAGTTCATCCAAAAATGACATTCCATTCGTGAATGTCATTCCAAATGATGAGCATTTGCATGCATTTCTCTCTCTCTCTCTCTTTCCCTCTTTCTCTATGTACAGCGAATCAATCAACGTCAAAAACTTTCCAAGTGACTTCAATTAAAAACTCTTCAAGTAAAAAACAGTTTTTTTTTTCTTAATTTAGATTGGATAAGGTTACTTAAACTTAATATTGCGTATCATTATCCTCCTGGGCGAATGCATCTTTAGAGGCGATATACGAGTATATATACTTTTCAGACAAGAAGTTTTCCTTCAGGCGTAGAACAAACAATTCTAAGGGTTCAAAATCCCTCAACGCCCAAAATTAAGTAATTTTGAAACTGAGCTCATGATAAAGCTTAAAGCAAAATACAAACAGATATTGTTTACACACACACACGGGCATCCACTTAATGTGTGGCTTGTTACCCAACACTGTTCAAACTTTAAATCCGTTATTAATAACTGTTTTCTATAACTGCTTACATTCAGATACAATCAATTTTCGACCTACACGGATTAGAGTTTTTTTATATACCCCTTCAAAGATAGGTAAACAAAGGTATACATATGGCTTTTGTTTGAAATGGAGGAACCTATAAGGGATGTATAGGATGTATAAAAGTATGAGACGATCCATGAGGAATATACATACAAATCTCTCTGTTCTTAGAGTATAACAGTATAACACTTTTAGCGTGTATACAAGTATAATAGTATGAGAGTATATGATATTATGTAACAAGGACATACGATTATAATAGTTTGACACTCTATATATGTATGTATATATTGACAGCATTCTGTAAGAGCTTCAGGTCACGTAGCTGTGGGTAACTCCTGGTCGCGCACTGCTGCACCAGATCAGTTGTCCATTTATTTTGTTTTGGTCGTAATCCCCTATCGAAATCAAAATTTAATTTATGGTCAAGGGCCGCAGCCATCCGTCAAGCCAATGGCCAAAACGGTCAAAGCCCAATGGAACTCTGTCACAGTTCGAGTTAAATATTTAGACGCGCGCCAGCATTTGCCCGACTGCCCGACTGACTGACTGACTGACTGACTGACTGACTGACTGACTGACCGACCGTCGTGTTCATTGTTTGGCTGTTTGACTGTCGGCTGATGTTGATGTGACACAAAATATTACAAAAACCATACATCATGGCTGTCAAGTGTCCGGCCCGGACTGGCTGTCCATGATGTCTGCCTGTCCTGTGTTCAGCACCTGGCACTGCCCCCACCGGTCGCTACATGTATATGAGCTTGTATCTAGCTGATACACAGCTAATCGCATGTTGTATGTGCTGTCAAAAGGCAAAAGCGCCTGGATGATGACATCGAGACAAGCATGTGCCCAGGACATGACCACAGTACACACCCACACGCTTAAAGCGGGGAAGTGGGAGTGGGAGTGAGAGTGGGAAGAGAGATAGCTGAATGGATCTGCTTGTGGGGTCTGCCCAATTGAACAAAATTGCGCAGCATTTCGCACAGATTATGTGCTCGATGGTCAACACGAATTCTAAAGAAAAACAAGTTGAAATACACAATGTTTGTGGCAGAGCGGCTTGCTCGACTAGCAGTTACCTCTTGATGATGAGATTTGAGAATGAAAATCAAGCGAAAATTTGTTTTCCTTTGATGGGCATACTAGAAGCTGCTTACCTAAGAACTTTTCCAAGTACAAACTTGGTAGATCCTGAGATTCTGATTTCTACAGATATCATTTCATCAAAGCGGAAGATTAAGCGAATCTACTTATGCGATTACACTGGAACATTCTTCTATTATAAGTCTATTACAACTCTCACATTTTAGGTTGGGATCAAATAATAGGGTATACCCTGTAGGTATTCCTCTGTTCAATGGGTATTATTGTAGATTCGAGACTCTCTCATAGTTAGCTTTAGCTCTCTAGCTCTACCTCAGCATCTGTTCATAACTTGAGAGAGAATTTGAAATTGATTTTCAGTCAGTCGCGCATACCCTCTACACAGTCCTAATAGCCTTAGGGCATGTATATACATACATACATACATATATGACAGTCGAGAAAATAAAATTCTTAAGGCTGGACGACGACTATGAATGAAGCATATTGTTTCTGGGTATATCGCAGTGCGACATGTGTGACTAACAGCTCAACTGTAAATGTATCTGTTTGTTCTTCAGGCAAAGCAATTCAGCATGCGAGTACCCTAATCCCTTCCCTCTTTGTCTCTCTGCATCTATCTGTCTCTCTCTCTCCCTCTTTTCGTATCGTTATTAGACGCATCTTTGGGCAAAAGTTTGCTCTGCGTGTGTGTTGGCAGTGACAAAATCTCTTTTTGACTGACCATAAACAAGCAAATGCAAAAAACGATAAAGAGAAAGAAGAAGAAGCAGCAGCAGAGGAGGAGGAAGAGCTACTATCTCTCGGATATGCGCTTGGCCAAATGTCGTCTATACACACAAACACCACATGTATATATATATGTATGTATATGCATTGCTATTGCTCTTTTTTATACTCATTGAAGATGTGTTTAACCATATTGTACATTGTTTTTGGTCTGAACATACGCCCCTACATTTGATAAGGGCAGTCGAGGCTTTTGAAAATATAGGAACAGTGGAGATTACAAGCCAAAGAGTAGGTGAATAGAAGAGTGCGACAATAAAATAAGACTATAAAGACATAAGAGAATTAATATATATGGAATCGAGACTGTACAAGTCCCAAAGAATCAGAATTAAAGAAGAAAAGTCAGATAAGCCAAGCAGTATAGAGAGTAGAGACAGAGATATAGAAGCTGCAATTTCAATGACACCGTCTGCTCGTCACTTGTTCTAGGGTATCTTCAAGTCGCGCACTTTCAACTAGATAAGTTGAAAGTTGATTTTTGACTGCTCTCGCAGTTGCTGCTGCTGTGCGGTTGTGCGAGTCGGCTATTTGTCCATCAGCAAAAATTTGTTGCATATTTTATGGTTGAATTTTGCATTGCACGAAAATCATCTAAAAAATATATATTCTGTCAAAATCTTTGAGTGGATTTTACAATTATTGTGTGGCTATCCATGAATTAAAACAAAGAGCCAAACGAGCAGAATTCAAAATGAGAAATGCAAATGCTGAATGCAGAATGCAGAAAGCGAGTCTAAGCCGTAAACGCTTTAAGCTGAAAGTAAACTAATGCAAAGTATCTATTAGGATTAAAAGCTAAAAATGCGAAAATTTTCATTCAACTCTGAGCATAGATAATTGAATGAGTCAGCAGAGGCAGAGTGATGAGTGATGAGTGACGGGTAGAAGTTGATATAAATTGCAATTTGGATTCGCAGTGCGTAAAAATCCAATTGGAGAAGGTAGAAGAATGGATTGGATATAAGGGAGTGAAAAGTAGTGAGAGGGATGCGACCAATAGGAACTAACGAGTATGAAACAATGAGGGACAAACTAAAAGGATATAGAAGATGAGTAGAAAGACGAGTATCGAACTAAATATAACTAATAAAACGTAACGAGTAGAACAAAAGATCATATAGACGAGTAGAATAACTGGAAGTAACTAGTAAGAGGTAGCGAAGTAACGAGTAGTAGAGAAGCAGCGAGTAAATATCTACAGCTGGCGAGTAAGTGATACAGAGTAACGAGTAACGATTGGCGAGTGGCGAGTAAAGACTGACCAGTAAAAGGTGTCGAATCTGAAAGTGAGAACAAGTAGCGAGTATGTAATAGTGAGTTCAAAAGAAGTGACAACAGATGAAAAGTAACGAGTAGAGCATGGCGAGTAGCGAGAGACAAGCTTTTGAGGAGCCTATAACAACTAAGAGAAGTAGATGCCTTTGTGGGATTGTCACACTCAGATGATGAGACTTTTGTCAGCTTTAAATGAACCTGTAACCTACACACACAGCGAATAGAGCAACAAAGTAACGAGTAGCCCCACTGTCAGTTGAATTGGCAGCCAGGAATATATATTGCAAAATATAATGATGCGAAACGCTGAGCCACGTCAAAGGCAAAGCTGATTTGCCGGGCTTAAAGCACGCATTAGGCATTTGCCGCAAATAAAATGAAAATGGAAACTAAGCGAGACCAAAAAGTGGCGGAAGATGAAGAGCAGGGGGGCGGTACGAAAAAAAAAAGAACAAACTAAATACAATTTGAGGGCTTTTTGCATTAGGCAAATGCAGGGCCGAGGCTCGCCCTTAAAACTATGGCACGTATTGTCTGAGTGAAAAAACGCAGCTGGTGGCCAATACGCTGACCAATCTCTCTCTGTCTCTGTCCCTCCAGCTGGCTGTCTCTCTTGCTCACTTTGTGCTTATTATGAGACGGATTTGCTCTGCTTGTTTTCATTTACGTTTTCTTATCTTTTGGATTTGGGCACTCGTTGAATCGTATTCTTTTTTTTCTTTCGTTCATATTTTATATTGTTTAAACTTTTGATTAAGGGTTTTCGACAGAGGCTGTAGCCAGTTGTCCTCTCTTTTTCGCTCCTGCTTCTGCTGCTAGTTTTCTCTCTCTCTCTCTCTCTTTTTTCGTTTCGGCTGCTTTTTGCCTCTGCATTTATTATTTATGCAAATTTTACTGTGCTCATTCCTTCTTGGTTCGCTTCGAATGCGTTCAGCTGCACCACAAAAACCAGAAAAACAAAAGCAAGAGAGTGGGCATGCATAGTGTGGGGATAGAGGGGAGACACAAAGAGAGCGAGAGAGAGAGAGGTAGAGAGGTAGAGATAGAGATAACAAACAAATAAATGACAAACATGGCATAAAAGGACTTTCTACGCATGGCCATGAGGGCGAGCCATAAAAAGATGAATGCGGGGTACTCGTTACGAGGCCATGTTGATTTTGAGGTTATTATCATTTTAATAATAACCGAAAACAAAAAGCCACACACATACACCCACACACACACAGAGAAAGAAAGAGAGAGAGTGAAGCAGCGCAACAAAAACATCCAAAAACCAAAGCCAAAAGCATTTTTGCTCTTACTTTTTGTTTTTCGTTTGTTTTTTGGTTTTTATTTTAATTAGAAACTTTTACGAATAGAAATGAAATATTTATTTTTGAGAATGATTCCTTCTCACTCTTGCGCCCCCCACTCTCTTTGGCTTTGCCACTTATCTATGGCACTCTATGCAATTTTATGCAACGTAATTGTTATTTTATTTAACACGAACCCACACACACACCACACACACAAACACACTGAAAAAGGGAAATACTACAGTCAAATTCTAGTGGCAAATCAGTTGCTTTGTCACGTACTCTCATTTCACATTACTCGTTGCTTCCTGAATTGTTTCAGTGTTTGCGATACTCGAAAAGGTAGTCAAAGGAGCAGAGCTACTCCTCACTCTCTCTCCCTCTCTCTCTCTCTCTCTCACTATCTCTCTCTTGTTCTCCGAGTGTATGTGGGTTGAAGGGTGCGCTTCATTTCATTTGCATAACACAATTTGCTAAGGCAACAAGAATGCTGAACGAGTTATGCTTTTTTGCATAAGTAAGCGAATTCGCAACGTATCAGCGAGTGCGAGAGTAAAGTACAAGAGGTTTTATCTATCGATTAGAGGTGAAGTGAGACGAGGCGAGTCGTGCTCAATGACTTACTCATTGGCAAGCCATGAGTAAAAGCAGCGAGTAGAAAGCAACGAGTAAAGAGCAGCGCATAGAAATGGACGAGTAGAAACAGCGAATGAGAACTGATTGTCTTATAAACTGTAAATAAGCAACGAGTGGATATAAACAGTAGAAAGCAGCCGAATAATAACAACTGAGTTTTGAAGTCGAAAAAGTAGAGAGTAACGAGTAACAAAAATTGACGACAATTCGCCATGACTCAGACGAGGCTGGAACAAAACTTTACAGAAATTGAATTATAGTTTCTACTCGTTACTCGTTATACTACAATGCAAGTCTTGAAAAGCTTTCTCTTTCTCGTTTCTCGTTACTTTGAAAAACTAACTTAACTAGTTCTAAGTCACTCCAATCTGAATCAAAGTTTGAGTAAACCTCCACATGTCTGCAAGGTGTTGAAAAGCAGCGAGTGGACTAGGCCATTAATAACTCGTTAACACGTCCCTCGCTAATTTCTTTATAACATTTGTCGTCTGTCTTAAGTCACGGCTAATCAACTATTCAGAGCTAGTTACAATAGGAGCTAGAGCCATCTGAAGTGGACTCTAGAGAGGGGCTATAGCTGAAGCATGGACAAGTGAATGTTAATTACACTACCATCATCATCATCATCAACATCATCATCAACAACATTGGCTGTCCTCGACACACGGTCAGTTCGCTAGGGTATCTTGAGTAGGAGTTACCCCAGCTAGCTGTACGAGAGAGGGCAGAGAGTGAGTTTATAATTGCATTTGATTGATGGCATTATGCATGTTCGATTAGTTCAGTTCACATGTGCTGGACAGCCGGGGAGGTGTCTGTCTGTACATCCATCTGGATAGAGCAGTTGAAGCCAGGCATTGAGCCAATGAGCCGTCCAATCAATGGGCTCAGTCAATGCCATTAAACAGATTAATTAATTGTGATAAAATTATTCATATACATATATAAAAACAGATAAAATTCCACAAAATGACGAAGCGCAAATGCCCTGAGCTCTGTCTCTACGTTATATAAAATATCAATCATATATAATATATATGTATATATTTCATATACCTATGATAGATCTCTCATTATATGATATAGAAGATGTTTTCGATTGATTGGTAGATTGATTCTTTAGCCAGCAAGTCAATAGGCGTGCTTCAGAGAGAGAGAGAAAGAGGGAGAGGAACTGTGAGTAAATAAGGCGTGAGAGAGAGAGGGAGACAGGTATGTTTAACATTAAACAAACTTTTCTTGATAACAATAAGGCAACTTAATTAATAAGTCAGAATCAGAATGGCCACACAGTTAGAGTAAACACTTTAGCTAGCGTAAACAGGAAGAAAGAGAGCGAGCGAGAGAGAGAGAGAGAGAGAGAGAGAGAGAGAGCAGAAAACATGATAGCAATTGATATGCCACGTTAGCTGGCCTCATAATGAAAATGAATGAGTGCGGTGGGTTCATAAATCGAAGCTTACACCAAAGGCCGATATAATTAGCAGTTCACTTTGTATGAAATAAAAGTCGCGATGGGCAGATAACGAGAAAAAGTGGCAGACAAAGAGAGAGAGAGAGAGATAGAGAGAGAGAGAGAGAGAGAGAGAGAGTGAAAGGAAGCTAAAGACATACTCTGTGGGAATTGTCATGTCTTGTTGTTTTCTCGTCTGCTAATTTCCTTTATATTTTTTTTTCAGCTTGCTAAAAGCTTTTTCTAATTTCCCATAAATATATAAAAACATATATATATACATATGTACATATATGTATGTATGTATATATGTTTGTGTCTTTAAGGTTGGAATGTCAGTTTTAATTATGACAATTGACATTTAACACGCGACTAATAATCGAGCCGCATTTCCGATTGAGACACATGAGACACAAGCACACAAATACACACACACACAAACACACACACACACATGTAGACACCCAGCTCTATATAGCTCTACTATTTACTTCCGTTCGCCTTGAGGCTCTGTGTCATTTCCTCTACATTCGCTCAAATAGTTGCGATTCTGGCTAGGTCTCATTAGCCGATGCCGTCTATAAATAGTTTGCACAGAGCAACGAGATCTGAGAAATGTGAAACAGCTTGACTAGGTCGTTGGGGGGTCTATGGACGGATCTACCTCCCCGTCCCCACTCCCTCTCTCCCTCCTTCAGTCTTCCGCTATGCATTAAATGGAATTCGCAAGCATGCAAAGCAAATATTACAAAGTACTACGAAAAGTGGCGACCGCACATATAAATATATGCGCCGGGTATGAGAAAACAAAACAAACTCTGGCTAAAAATACATAAATGTAAGATGAGAAACGTCTTCAAGCAGTGCGCAACTGGTATGCAAATTAAAGTGAGTTGACTGAATCCCAAATCGAAACTGAACGAGTAACGAGTAACGAGGAACGAGTAACGAGTAGCGAATGTTGCGCTGTAACGAGTAATGTGTCACGGCACGTGGCAGCAAATCATTAACGAAAATTCTAGACAGAGTTGGACTGAAGCAATTAGGGACGAGAATATGGACAGGCAATACGAGGGCTGTCAACTGTTCCAGCGAATGAACTTAACACAGGCCGTAGGCAATTAAACAGCTTAGCAGCTATGGCTAATGAAAGAAGTTTTAATTAGCAATTAGTTAGGCAACGAGTTGAAACTTGACAGACGGTCAAAGCTATTTATAGCGGCGAATAAAGTTTAAACAATATAAATGCGTCAATAAGCCGCTTAGGCTGCGTGTGTGCTCACAGCCAGAGAGAGAGGGTGGGAGGAGGAGGAAAGGGATACTGACACTCGTAATCCTCAACGATAGTGTGAATCAACAAGGGACTTTGACCCGTTTGAACCCAGCTGCCAAGCCTGTGACGAGTATGATACAGAGGCAGAAAAAAAAAAGGGACGACGCAGTCAATCTGAAAAAGCTCGAAAATTAATTGCCTAAGCAACTAAGCAAAGGGTCAGCACGGAAAGAGGGCGAGGACTATAGGGATAGGGATAGGGCGGGGGCTAGTCAGACGTAAGCCACATAAGTAGTTGGCATATAAATAGATTTGCATACTCATTCGGCTCGTATGTTATGTGTGTGTGTGTGTGTGTAAGCCCGATTTACGCGCAAAATTATTGCCAGTGGGGGGTAATCGGGTAACCAGCTCGTTTGGCCCGCTCACCCCGCTCAAGCCCCTGGCTTGCCGCAGACGAGACCCTGTTGCTCAAAGGCCAATGACTTTTAAGGATAATGACATCAAAATGCGCATAACAAATTCGTTTGAAATCCTTTTTTTCTTCTACCAAGTCACTTTGCATAAGCACACACACACACACAGGCACGCACACACACATACTGAAAGTGGAAAACTTGAAGACAAAACGTGTAAGGCCTGCATCGCCTACCCGCTGTGCCGTTGCTCGACCCAACTTGACGCTTCAGCTCCGCCAAGCAGCTTCCTCTCGTTACATACATGCATACCCTGCAAATGTGTGGCGAGTCAAGCGGGTATTCTGTTGACTTAGCTGCAACAACAACAAGTTCTATATCTGCCATGGGTCAATATAGGGTATTACAGGGTATTTCTCAGTGTGTCATTGGGTTATCGAGTGACTTCTTACTTGCTTCAAGCCTTCTTGTTGCGCATACTTGCTGCCCCCACGTTTTCTCTCTCTCTCACTATCTTCGTCTCTATCTCACTTTCTCCCTCTCTTTCTTACGTCCCGGAACTAGGCCAATCGCCATTTGGGCGCTGCGACAGCGAAACATTCTAAAATATTGACACACAATACGTAACAGCATGTGATGTGGGCTTTCAACGTGTCTATCCCTTTCTCTTTCGCTTATCAACACTGAAAATTTGACGTTGAGTGCTTCGTAATGCCCTAAGCAACATTGCTGCATCTGCCTAACCAGCTCACTGTGTCTTTTATTTGATTTTCTGCTGAAGCGCCTCTATTAGAAATTTCAGTTGCCATATTTATGACTTTTGCAACACTGAATTAATATAATAATAATATACTAAGTTAAGACAGTGTAAGTGCGTGAGTTTATTTCTGTTTCTTCATATGATTAAGTGATCTTAATGTTCTTTCATCTCGTAACTCTCTTGATCTTTATTTTTCGTCATTTTGTAACTTAAATTTCCTTCATTCTCTTCCTCATCCTCTCGCTCTTTCTCTTCTCTCTCCTTCGTTTCTTTATATTGCATTTTCCTCATTTTCAGAGTAGGACAAGTTTAACTTTTTCTCCTACTCATATTTTATCTTTTCTCTTTCATTTGACCTTGCTTATTATATCGACATGTCTCTCATCTCTCTCTCTCTCTCTCTCACTCTCTCACTCTCTCTCTCTCTCTCACTCTCTCACTCTCTCACTCTCTCTCTCTCTCTCTCTCTCTCTCTCTCTCTCTCTCTCTCTCTCTCTCTCTCTCTCTCTCTCTCTCTCTTTATTGATGATCTATTCACAATGTGCTTTTCATTTCAATCAGAGCCGATCCATTCTTCTTCCACTTGCTCGTCTCTGTTCCCTTGCCTTATCAGACGCGTGCTTGATAAGCATGAAGTTCCACCAGTTGCCGTTGCTGTTGCCGTTGCCTTTTCTGTTACCGTTGCCCACACATATTGCAGCTACGAGATGTGTGCCACAGAGAGCGAGCGAGTGGGGGGTATTTTGCCCACAATTTGGAGTGGCCTATTGTGCACGTTGACTGCCTTTTCCGGGCCGGGGCACACAAAAGAAATATTTGCGGCGAAGCCGGAAATGCCACAGTGGCAGCTGCAGCTGCGGCTGACAGCCCGAAAAAAAAAAAAAAAAAAAAAAAAACAGCAAAAGCAGCAGCAAATGTGGAGCGAATGAAATGAAAAGAAAGAAAAGTTAGACAGTTCAAAACGAACTGAAAATATCCTGGAGGTATAGTTTGATGCTTTAGCTTTGATCTGAGCGGAATTTCGTTTTTAATTTAGGAAAAACAAAAACTGAGAGAGAGAGAGAGAGAGACCGAGAAAAACAACTCTATTCACGATATTCATAATCCATAGATCAGAGTCTATATCATATATCGATTCGATTCTAGAAATTGTGTTCTGTGATGGAAGGAAGAGAATGCAAGGGAGGAGAAGGAAGAGAAAGCAAAGCTAAAGAGTTCAAAAGATATAGAATATAAAGTATATATACATGGATCTCAACAGAGCAATAAATATATCGATAATAATCGATAGACACAATAAATTCTTGATCTCTAGTGTTTGGTCTGCAGCTTCTAATCAATAGAATCAGACTTCCCAGAGTTCTTCTTCTATATACTCTCACATGTGTTACCTAATGCATATGCAAATCATCATACCCAACTTAAGGCGAAAAAAGTTTGATAAATGCAAAAAAAAAATTAGTTTCTGTTTTTGGTTTGTTTTGGTTTTCGGCTTCTTGAGTTCTATTTTTATTTTTGCTTCTGACCAATAGCCATAAAGTGCGGGTGTGTGTGGGTGTGTGTGTGTGGGTGGGTGTGCGGGTGTAACACAGAAACACATGTGGCAAGCTTTTCTCTTTTGTTACGCCAGAGTGCGCCTGCTGCGCCCTTAGCAATCTGCTATCAGCTGCTGCTGTTGCTTCTCTCCGCTTGCTCCAGCGATTGCATTGGCGAATAAAAACGCAAAGTTTTGGTTTAATCAACAACATTTTCTCTCTTGTTCTTCCATATTTCTTGGAGCATTCAACTGCAGCTAGATCGATACATCTATGCAAATGCATTTCGTTTTTTTTAGCGAGCCCTTGATCAACTTTAACATGTAGATCCTCCTAGATAGAGCTATTATTTTGTTGCTTTTCTGCTTTCTGTTGACAACTTATATATATGCATATATCTGTAACAATCCGTATATGTATCTAAGCGATCTATCACTATACGATCATAGTGCTTCATCTCTTGACCTCCCCTTGTACTACTACTATCAATTGAGCATATTCTAGATATTTTGGCTACCTTATGTAGAGTCAAATATTCTCTGAGCTAGTTTTCTGTAGACTTTTGATAACTTTTAACATAGATAAGTCAATTTATATGCTATATTTATATATCAAAGCTTCATCTCTCCCTTTTCATATTCTCATTGAAATTCAAGCTAAACTTTTTTATCCCTTTTTCTTCGCTCTGCCTCTTAGCGCGCGCACCTAAGCAGCTTAAGCCCTTAGCTGGTCACACACTCTATAATTGATCTACATATCTGGAAAGATTATATAGTATAATATATATATATATATATATATACACGATGTAGCTGCCTTCTGTGCCATATGCATACATTCATTAGGCTATTTCCGCTGGCTTAGTTTCGTCTCTCTTCTTCTTCTATTTTTTTTAAAACATGTTTGCCTATTAATTTCTATGGGTGTGCGTGTGTATGTGTGTGTGTCTCTCTACTAGCATGGTTTTGGGGTTCAGCATCGTTGATTGGCAATCCAAGTGGAGGAGCCGGCCAAGGGGCAAACTAATCATTGATTAGACTAAGCAAGGCGAAGGCAGCTCGTAAGTGGGGCAAATGTGTATGTGTGTGTGTGTGTGTGTGTGTATGGCAAGTTGTTTGCCTTTATTGTTGCTCACAATGAGCTGCACTATTATTTCTAGCATGTTATAAATTTTGTTTGCCAGCTTTGACCAACTGACCCAAGGAACTTCCGACGCCTCGTCGAGCACCTCCCCCACCCCCCCACACACACCCCTCGCCCAGCGCCTGCACAGTTTTTTGTAAATATTTATACAGCAGTCAAGCAAAGTGTTAATTATGTGTGTGTGTGTGTGTGTGTGTGCGAGTGTGTTTAATCTGCTGAGCTCATCAATTGCTCAAGGGACAACAGCAACAGGGAATATTTTCCCCCATACCAAATGTTAAAAATTTACTTGAAGCTAATCTAGGGACTTGTTGCGGTTGGCATTTGCAGCGGGAATGAGATACGAGATACGAGATATGAGATATGAGAGAGATACCATGCAAAGCTTTTTACTGCACCCCGGACTCTCTCCATCTCGCTCATCTCTGACAACTTGTTGCCATTTGGAGCTGGAGAGCTCTCCATAGAGAGCAGTCACAAGCAACGATTGAGAGCATAGGGCATGCCCTTATTCCCTCTCTCCCTCTCTCTCCCTCTCCCTTCTGTTCCATTTTCAATATTTCTTTCGTAATCGTATGCAATTATTGTGTAATAAATATGATATGTGAATTAATATGATCATTAATCAAATGGCAAATGTTAGGACTGAGGAATTACATTAGATGGTATTTCCTGGATATGGGGGGATGCGAGCAGCTCGCGTCGCACTTTGCCAAATTTATGTGACATTTGCGTCTGTTCAATCAATTACGACCATCAATCACTTAATCGCTTGACCATGCCGTAAACCAATTAGAGCAACTGAACTTGAGTGTAGCTGGCAGGCGAGAATAAGAAACAGATTTTGATTGAGAGTGTAAAGGGAATTCATGTCAGGTAGAAAATCGTTTTGATTGACTGATTGATTCATTAGTCAAGCGATATTTCGATTGAGAAACATTATGGAAACATTTAAAACCGTTCAGTTGATTGATTGACTCTGATTGACTCTAGAAATATCAATGTGCAGCCTAATAGAACAACTCTTAACAGTCGTACCTATGGATTTTTAGAGATTCCTAGAAGTATTTCTTAATATAGTCATTTAAACACGACGACTCAAATGAATATTTGCATAGGTCTATGCTGAATTCAAATCATAGGGAATTAAAGGTAATAATAGTGCAAATGACACAAGAAGAACTGTTTCGTAATATCCATTTTTATGGCCCTGTTATTTGTAATCAACAATTTTGTTAGTTGATTTATTTCGGGGCGACTGGGCGATAGCTCAATTTGGTTTATGACAAGGTCGAGTACTCGTTGATACACTCGCTCACTCATTCATCTAATGGCCATTTGCCAGCAGCGGGTCAAGAGCGAGACGAGAGGGCGAGTGCGGTAGTACGAGAAGTGTTTCGAATAGGGCTTTTGCAGGAGTTGCCATTTACACGACACTACACGAAAATGTTTTATGTTTCCTGACCGTTGCGGCGCGGCTGGGCAATATGTAATTTATAGCCGGCAATTTTCACAGAAAATTAAAATTTTCCCTTTTATACCCTGTGAACCAAAGGCGGAGGGTATACTGATATGCAAAACTTTCAGCAAATCTTGATTGATTGAACAGGGATTGAGTAGGGATTATAATAGGCAAACATCAATTTTACTTTAAGACCCTAAAAATCTGTAGAGTTTCTGTTTAACTTCAATGTAATAAATACCCTGTAATATTGTAGGGATTCTTTGATTCTGCAGTTTGTAAATTGCATTTGTTACTGCAGGGTATCTCTGAGTCATGCTTACCTTTCGCATGTTATTCGTTTTTTGGCTTGCAGCACGTTTTGAAATCGGCTGAACGTAAATAACGTGTTTCTCGACTTTTTAATAGTTGTTTTTTTTTTGCTTGCTTTGTTTTTTGCTGCTTCTTTTTGTTGTTGTTCCTATTTGGGTTTTTATTAATTTAGCATTTTTTATTGCATAATTGACAGTTGCTGGTCGCGGCGTCGTGTCAAAGGTCACAACAGGCAGCGCACTTGACTGCACCAGCAGCAACACGATTCGACACAGTTACATATAGAAATAACAAACCCAAACCCAAGCCGAAAAACTAACGTAACCCCCAACCCGTAGCCCCTCATAGATAAAGGGCACCCAGCTGCAGTTATGTGTTGTGAGTGTCATTTCCGTGTGTGTGTGTGTGGAACGTGCGACATGAAACTACATGAAAAGCAATCAAAGTATGAACTAAATGGGGAAAATAGAAAGAAAAGTGTGATGGAAATGAGGATGAAGAAGAAGAAGGAACATTTCAAACATGCAGCTTTGAAAATCAACGAAGTGAAAATGCTCTTTAAGATAATTAAAAATGGAAGATAAACTGACATACGCATAGATTCGATTGAATGGATTGAGCTGGAGACAGATATTGTGAAAAGATTCAAGAAGAAATGTACAATAGATAAAGAAATGCACATAACGAAGCAGATGCGAAGATGCTTCTATTTCAATAAAAATCGATAAATATCGATAAGAAGAAATACTTCTGTAAGTGTGAGCTCTACTGTAATAGCACTCTTATCAAACCAGAATATTTCTCATGTCACGTTCTCTGACTTGCGTCTCGGCTAGTCTGACATGGATTATATTGCTCTCAAAGTGATTCAGAGCAAAGGCATTTCGTTTAGTTTAGAAAACAAGAGAAATTTATTTCCATATAAAAGTTCGTCAGAGCTGTGAGCTCATCTTGAGTTCGAGTCATCGAATATACGTATGTACAGGGCTTATCAATGGCAGCTCGGAAATATTGGGATTTCAATGGGACTTAACTTCGCGCTTAACTAGCGCCAAACGACCTCTTGGCTCTGGGTATTACTTTAAACTCATTAGCTCCTGCTCAAGAGGGTTGGGCTCTGCTCTGAGGGCGTGTGCCGTGTTGTGACTGTCATTCAGGCCAATACTTTCTGTATGACTGTGTGTGTGTGTGAACCTTTTTGAGCCAGCGGCTCTTGGTTATGGATTACGGTTACGATACGCTCATCATAGATGACCTACATACACAAACACACACACACATGGACAGTCTTTGATTAAAAATAAAAAAGAACATAGCAGGGCCATAATGAAAATGAAATGTTATGAATATGTGAGCAAGTTCATAGAACATGCCTGTCAGTCCATTGATTAAATTATTTTCCAATTTAGAACTTTCATTGAGCCCCACATACCCTATAATGCAAAGGTCACTGCAGCAGGCAGTCATGACTGAATTCATACATTCAGATTCAGTTATACCAGCCAGATTCTATGATCGATTTCAGTTAAGTGGAAAAGTATATATATTATTTGATTGAGGTAACATAGAATTCAAATGTATTTAGTTTCCATTGCCAGCTCACATTTATTGTGGTTAGAGGAGTATCTCGACGCTGTGCGCCCTCCCCAGAGCACGAGCTTGTTTTCGTTTTGACAATTAACGAACCAAATTATTTATTTGTGCCTCGACAATGTGTTAGCTGTCTTATTTAATATTTAACAATCAATTTTATTCATTCGATTCATTGTCGTTTTCGTTTTTCTTGTCTTTCTAGGTACGTTGCACGATTGGAACTCGACATGTATGTGTGCGCCGTTCTACCCCATTCCCGTGAGACTGTGCACAGCCAGTGGTGCTGGTATTGGTAATAATCATAGAGAGCCGGCTTACAAGCACTTCTAATCGTAGATGGGCTTGTCAATGCATTGCATTTGATTATTAGTGTCTGTCAGGTCGTAGCTGACCTTCGGCTTGACTTGAAATTGAATTGAATATAAAAATTCTTGACTAAGCAAGGCTGAACGAAACTGAAATACTCTAAAAACTATTCAAATATAATCTTTTGCTGAAAAGACAAATTTCAGGATCTATCTTAGCTAAGAGCTGAGCTCATTGGGATTATTATGTGGTTTAGAGAAAAGAATTTGTAAAATTGATTTGAATTACATTTAGTAAAAGTATAAGCAGCGTATGAAATAAATTTCAACTATGTAGCGTTACTATAAGCTGAGTTCCAATAGGTCACATATATGTTCAAGTGTTACGAATGAACTGATATCAATTTATGCACTAATTGAAGCTCTAATCAGCATGTTGAAAGAATTTCAACGGCGTAGCTCAACCCGAAGCTGAGTTCTCAGGGTTATTTTCTGATATGGAACTACGATGCGATCCATTTTAAGTTTTCTTCAAACTGTAGCTAAGTATAACTAGCATAGCAAATCGCACAATGTAAACAGATGCTCACTAGATGTTTCATAATTGAAGTGAGACATTTGTTAGTAAACGAGCTGGTCTCAAAATCAGGGTATATGAAAAATCCATATATTTGAATAGCCGGCACAGTTGTAAGACACAGCTGCATGCACTTGATACACGTTCGACTATGCTGAGCTGTGCTTGGATTGTCGATTGTGGGGATTGTGTGGATTGGGTGGGTTTCGGTCTTTGAATGTAATTTCGTTTGAATCGAGGCTATCGGATCTATGCGAGATAACTGAGCTCGTGGGTCGTTGCACTCGCATAGTTTTGCCTAGTGTGCCCATTTTTAGAGCCGCATTAGAACGAACGATTACCATTAGCATAGCCATTTGGTCCCCCCCTCGCCCCTCGCCCCTCCGGAGACTCGAGAAACCATTTTCATTCCTGCTCGGCATTATGCGAATGGCTTTTAATGACCTGTAAATTATACATAATAGTCTCTCCCACCCTATCCCATCTACTTGGCAACAACAAGCTATTCGGGCCAACAACAATAAAAGACATAACGAAAGCGAAATTAGTTAGGGACTATCAAACAGAGCCCGTCGATCCACGCATGCGTGGCGCCCCCTGTCGAGGGCTGGAGCACATTCAGTCTGGCGATTTGTTGGGGGATCGCTTTGTGTTCCATTCGCTGCACGTTCCGCATTAACAATGAGCACTGCATTTCCATTACAAACTCACATCAAATGTGACCAACGAACAGATGCTACGTCAAATATTGGAGAACTATGGATTAAGTGAATATTGATTTATTCTCAGTCAGCTGAGAGACTGAGATGGACTAGAGAAGCATTGAACTGATGTAGAATTTGAATATAGATTGAGTTGACTAGAGAGCAAAGGAATGAAAATGGAGATAATTACATATAGTTACTCTATAGCTATCGATAGATCGATGTATATATAATTCTACTTTAAGGAATCAGAAAGCATGTAAAGCTTTAAATTCTGACGAGACCGAAACAACCTACATATGCTTGCACTCTAATGGGTATACGAAATTGAAAAAGTAGTGAACAAAACATGAAGAACAAAGAAATAAACTGTCGTAATGACATTCATTTGGTATTTGAAGTAGAAGTCCGTGTGTGTGTGTGCATGTGTGTGTGTGGCAAACCAATGTGTGAACGATTTGGTTGGGCTTTTTGTTATTAGAGTCGCAGTTAACTGTTAATAGTCCCATTGCAAGCAATTAAGTCCATTAGCTAGACGAAACTAACTAATGAATGGGAATGTATAGAAATAATATAGAAATACACAAGCATATATAGGGAAATGAAAATATGATATAGATATGGGAGGTTGACTGGTTCACTGGGTTGGTTGCAGCGTACGACTACAAGCCCACAGCCAGGCATTGATCATAATCAACAAACGACAACCAACAACAAGCAACAACAACAACAACAACATGCGACAAGCGACTTTCATAACAAATCAATTTTCATTTCGCTGTTGCGTGTTTTCCCATGTTTTCCCATGCGTTCCCTTGCGACAAGGTCTGCCTGTCGCTCGCCCCACCCTGCCAAACCGCCTAATGGCTAAGCATGTATAAGCAGCGTATATTGGTTGTTGTCGAATTGAGTGTGCAAGACGGGAGTACGACTGATGAGATATAAGAAAGTCCATGGTGGTGTATTATATATACAGAAAAACTGAAAACTATACGAATATTAGAAAATGTAAGAGAAGTGAAGAAAAACAATATTGTATAACAGTATAACAGTATTACAGTATAATAGTATAACAGTATAACAGTATAACAGTATAAAAGTATAACAGTATAATAGTATAACAGCACAATAGTACATTCCCATAAGAGTCGAATTGTATAAGACTTGATAATACTAGTCAATTATAAGAGTACAGGGGCAATAGAGTCTAGTATGAATAAAGGAGTAGAAGCAAGATAAGAAGATATCATAACATAAGAGAAGACGACTTCTTATACATAGTGCTGCCTCTTATGGCTGCCTCTGAGTCATCGCTAACTATCGTCCAGCATGGCTTATGGCAAGAGGTAACTCCTAGTCGTGCACTCCCGACTCTGGTTGTTTTTTTTTTAATCCGCCGTCTGGCTCTCAATAACTGTGCCTTGTTGCAGCTGCCTGGATGTCTGCATGTGTAATTCAAAGCAAATGCCTTGTTAATGCAACGCCTGCAGGGTGGCATGCCACGCCCCCAAGTGTAGTTAGCTGGTCATAGACAAAGGTCTTTGTTGTTGGCTTAAATGGCGCAACATGCGCGCCGCATACACATGTTTGCTGCGCTTTAGCTGTTGCTGTTGCTGTTCCTGTTCCTGTTCCAGTTTGAGGCCAAATGTGGCGCAACATGACGTTTGATATGTGTCATTCACATTCAGAGGGAACTATCGTATATCTATCTATGGCGGCATATGCTGTCTATCTTTGCCATATGTGTGAATCAGTCTCCAATCACACTTCCCCTCAATTGGCACGCTATCAAATACAATTTGGCTCACTTGACGCGCCTTCCAAATTAGCATTTAATGCGGCGTTCAACTGGAAAGACCAAACATAATTTAACAGAGCAGCTGTTAAAGTGAACAGACTTTACATTCCTTTAACATTCGCCGAGTAAATGATTAAGTAAATAGAACTAAATGGCAGTTAGTTTTTCAACAGGACTCTCTTACTCACATGCCTGCATAGTCTCGAAGGCTACTCAGCACTCACTTAATAAATGTGCTCGAATAGCTTAACAGTCACTTAACAGTCGCCGTGCAGTGCTTCCAGCTCAGTGTTGAGCTTATTCAAAACAGTTCAGGTGAAAAAACTTGCATGTCTCGAACCCTTTTATCAATCACCATTTATAGCTTAAGTACTTTCTCGCTCTCTGCCTCTCTCTCTCTCCCTCTCTCTCTCTCCTTCTCTCTCTGTTTCTCTGCTCAGCTTGTATTACATAAATTGTTAGCAATTAAGTGAAGCTGCTTGAGAATTAATCGATTGCAGCACTTGACGGTTGTGAGACGCTTCCTTTAGCTTACCCTAGTCGAGCACTTTTTGGGGCTCGAATATGTTTATCACCCTGCAGGATGGCTAGAAGTCATTTCTCAAGCGTACTTCCTCAGCTTTCCGTTACCCCCCTCCCCCTCTCTCTCTCTCTCTCTGCCTTTCGGACTGCGAATAATAACTTCATTCAGCTGCCTGCGTTTTGTGCAAGTCATTTCCATTTAATCATCATCAGCATTCACATCAACATCATTATTATTATTAGCATCATCATCATCATCATCATCATCATCTGCTTCTTTGTCGTTTTCATCTCTTTCAAAATTAGTCTCGCTTAGCCAAAAAAGTTGTCTTATTGGCAAGGGAATTTGTCGTTGTCATCGAGCTGCTGCTGCTCCAAGACATTTGTTGCCCCACCGCACCTGCCCCCCCAATGCTACCCACACCCAGACATTTTGTGGCGTCCAGCACATGCCACAACAAGTATTTATCATTTTTTAATGACAAAACACCTTTACCAGCCATCTACAGGGATGGGGGTTGGGGAATGGGGGATGGGGTCTGGCATAATTAAAGAAGACAGAGACGAAGCGAACGGTGGGTGGGGGGGGGGGGGGGGTCCATCTGGAAGCTGTTAAAGTTGTGTAGCTGAGGAGCTTGCTGTTCGAGTGGAAACAGAGAGTTGGGATCAGTCCATCTCTAAACATTAAGACCATGATGGACATCATGGCTAAAACCACATGACAGTCGGGCCTCCTCTACTCCCCCCCATGAATTACAAATTCAGTTAGTTACCACATTTTGCCCTCATAACTTATTTATCAGACTTCAAATGTCAAATTCGTTATAAAGCAATACTCACGCCATCTCTCTCGCACTCTGCCTCCCTCTCTCTCTCTCGCTCTCTCTCTAGCAACACGAAATTGGCTTTGCTTTGCCAAAGACTTTGCGTCGCTTTTCTTATTTTTTTTCTTATTTAATGTAATTTCATTAAAAAGCGCCTTTCAAGCCGCATGGCATGACAATAAGCAACAACAACAACAACAACAACAAAAGCAACAACAATGGACACGCATGTATGTATGTATGTATGCTGTGTGTGTTTTCTATGGCTTATAGTTGCTTAAGTGCTTCACTCTGCAAAACATCAAATTTGATTAAATATCTGAGATATTCCCCTCTCTCACGCTCTCGCTCTGTCTCTCTCATTTATGCCATCATAACGCGCTCTATCTCTCTTCGGCTCTTATCTCGTTCTCTCCCCTTGTTTTTTTGGCTCTCTTTCCCTGTCTTTCTTTTCCCTTTCCTTTGTTTCCTTTTCTTCTTTGTCTCAGCTCTCGGCTCTAAGTATCTAAGCATTCGCCAATCGCCCTCTCGCTTTGTCTCGTTCTTCCTTGAATGAAGATTTCGAATCCGGTTATATCTCTCGTTCTGTCTCTTTCTTTCTCTTCCTATAACTTGCTGCAATGAGGGCTTTCTCTCTTTATCAATCTCTATCTCTCTCTCTCGAATGATAGCTGCGTGTTCCGTTCAGTTTCTCGCTCTCTCCTTTCTTTCTCTCCCTCTAACTTGCTCAAATGAGGGCTTCCAATTCTGTTCACTTTCCCTATCTCTCTCTCTTTTTCTCTCTCCCTCTCTCTCTCTCAGTTAGGCAACCAAAACAGCAAATTTTCAATTTCAATTAACTGAAAACTTTAAAGATTTTCCATCCTTTACGGCTGACAAAACTTTCATTCATTGACTGTGCGGGCCACACGCATATGAACAGGAGCTGTACACACTCTCTCTCCCTCTCTCTCTCTCTCCCTCTCTCTCTCTCTCTCTTTAGCTGTCTTGCTCGTCTCAGCTTTTGATTGACAGCCCGCTCTTAGCGCTTTTTTCGCAAACAGTTGTTGCACGCAGTTTTTGTTGAATGCTGATGTTGTTGCTGTTGTTGTTGCTGTTGCTGTTTGTTGTTTCTGTGTTTTCCTTTGCTTTTTTAATGTTTTTCTTTTTTGTTTTTTGTTTTTATGGGGCACGTGCGTGCGGCCCCGCCTTGAATCGCATTTGTAGACTTGCTTCAGCTGCCCGCTGGGCACACAAACTGCGGTAGTTAAAAATGCAAAACTAATTAGTTGGCCAGAAGGAGAGAGAGAGAGAGAGCGAGAGAGAGAGGGAGATGTAGAGTGAGAATTGTGCAAGACCTGGACACGACATATGCCCCGAAGGCTCAGTTCTTGGCCTTGATGTTTGTATACGTTTTTTTTTTCCTACTTTTTTTTTCGTGGAATTATATAAAAAAAAAAATAAAAATAAAATGAAATAAAATCTGTGCGTGATGGTCTCTGGTTTTATTTGTGCTCAAAACAGATACAAAATAAATGAAAATTAAACAAACTCCAATTAAAAAATTTATTCGCCTGCGAAAACAATTTCAATGGCCCAAAATTTATGAGCTTATCTAACTTGATCAAATATTTATATTATAATGATTTATATCAAATATCAATATATCGGACTGTCGCTAGACGGCAATGCCTGACTATGATACACATTCTATAGGAAAAGCTTCAACATATTTACACCTTATGTATATGTATATGTATATGTATATGTATATGTATATGTATATGTATATGTATATGTATATGTATATGTATATGTATATGTATATGTATATGTATATGTATATGTATATGTATATGTATATGTATATGTATATGTATATGTATATGTATATGTATATGTATATGTATATGTATATGTATATGTATATGTATATGTATATGTATATGTATATGTATATATCTGCACACTGAAGTTATACTCATCAATTGCTCTGTAAGCTCTAAAGTCTTTTAAAGTCCTTTCGGCCTGTCTCTCTGTGACCCTTTCAATTTGTTAAACTTACAAATTGAAGTTGCCTGTGCCCGAATATGTACATACATACATACATATTTATATATATGTATATGTATTTATAAATTTTATGATTGAGCCAAGTTGTGGCAACTCTTTCCAGGAAAAGCCCATTTCAAATGCCCATTGAAACTCAAAATATGGCCTATAAAAAAGTCATTCCAAAAAGAAGAAAAAACAAGTAAGAAAGCTCTAGTCGAGACTGCTCGACTAGGAAATCCCCTGAACCTTTCGGGGAACTGATATTTCAATAATTCTTCGCGTAAAAGTAAAAGCAAGGAGAGAGAGAAGTGCAGAAGATCATCAAAGTTGTCTATGTGTATGCAGCAGTTCTCATTTGGTATTTGTATTTAGGTAAAACGAAGCTAGAATGCTCACAGCAGCAGAGAGCGTTCCAATTGTTCACTTGAAGCTCGACTGCAACGAACTCTACCTGCAGAGACAGTGCTTGAGTAAAAGTGGCCCTATATAAAGGGCAGCAGCTGCAGCATTTCTTCAGTCAGTCTTCAGTCGTCCAGGTCTGGTGTGGGTCAGCGCTACAAAGTGAAGTCGAGTGTGTGAATTGTAAGCATTAAAGACGTAGAGGAATTACGTAAAGGAAATACGTAGAGGAATTACGTAGAGGAAATACTTAGCGGAAATACTGGAAAGCAATACGTAGAGGGAATACTTAGAAGAAATAGACAGACGAATAGTGCTAAATCGATTCATCTCATCACCTTGATCAAGACTATATATACTTTGTGGTGTCTGCCACGCCTCCTTCTGCCTGTTACATACATTTCAACAAAACCATTATACCCTGAATTCTCATTTTCAATGGGTTCAGGGTATAAAAAGAATGTAGAAAGAAAATACTTTTGACGGCGTTTCGCGGTTGTTTTTGTGTGTGTGTGTTTACTTCGAATGCTCGTTCATGTGCCCCCAAAAGAGGGCATATTAGCTCTTGAGCAACATTACGAACTCTACTTCGACGCCACCTGTCTCTCTCATTCTCTCTCTCCCCTGATATATATGTATATGCTTAACTATATACTCATCTAATACAACTCTCTCGCATTAAACAAATTTATTACGAATTTTCAACTCGAACGAGTATCACGCAGTTGGTAGAACTCGCTTGCAATGCGCCTTATTTGGCACTTTTATGGGTTTGCGCTGTCGACAAGTCGGCGAGTCGAAAGACCGTTTAAATCAACACAAATTAGACAATTTTGATGAGCTGGCGACTTGGCCGTAGTTGCCCTCCCTCTCTCTCTCTCCCTCTCTCCCTCTCTCTCTTGCTGTGTAAATGGCCATTCATAAAAAAGTCTTGATGAGTGCGAGGAGGGGGAGGGCTGGGCACAGTGAGTGGAAAAACAATTAACAGCAAATAATTTAATTTGTTTACTGCGAAAAGTAAAAAAAAAACCGTTGAAGATTCTTTAGACGAAACCTGAGCAGCAGGAGAAGCAGAAGAAGAAGAAGAAGAGGAAGCATATACAATATGTATGTATGTATGTATAGGGCATATAGGAGAGCAAACAAATAAAATTTTATTTTTTATGGCCACGCATAATTCTCTATTGTTCGTTCCGGCTCTAAAGTCCTAGCCCCCCCCCCCCCCCCTCCTGCTCCTGCCATCTCGCTCTCCCTCATTCCCTTCCTCTTCGTTCATTCCATTCTTAGCTTCTCTGTTTCCAATTGAGATTTTGCTTTTGGCTTTTGTTTGTTGTATTTGCTATACGAAAATGCTTAAAGTTTTTCTATGCCGGGTATTTTGAATTTCTGTTGGAATGCGTAACATTTAGTTGATTGATATTGTAGAGGTCTATGGAGGGGTAATTATTAAAGGAAAACTCAAATATTTCTTCTTCTGGAATCATTGAAATGCTGACTGAATATCACGTATTTGTATATGGTATATTCTTTAATCGATAGATTATTAGATTTTATAGTTTATTCAATGATTGCTCGAAATGAACTTCTCTTGCTAGATGTTTCCTGATATAGAACCTATTTTAAACGGCTATTCAGGGTATATTAGTTTGATGATCTGACAAGTAGAAGATCCTATAGATCTTCATGGGTTTCAGCTGAACTCCCAGACTAGGCTAGACATAAATATTTGATTCCTATTGAATGGTTATATTTCCAGTTTTCCCAGTTTTTGTTTTTCCCTTGAAAATCTCTGTGCTCCATCTATTCACTTTGCCTGCAGCTTATTGCCAGACTCTCTCGTTTTGCAGGGTGTTCATAGTCCATCAAAATTGTCTTCGTATTGCTCTATTTGTTTATATTTTGTTCACGCTTTGGCTCTGGCTTTGGCTTTGGTTTGGCCTCTGTTGGCTGACCCATTGGATGCCACCTACGCTTCGACAGTTTCAAGTTTCAAAAAACCGCTCTACCACCTCTCCCCTCTCACTCTCACTCTCACTCTCTGCCCCCTCCTCTCGCAGCGTGTGTGCTCGCCCCCCTCTCGTCAGCAGGCTCTGTGATGCGCTTGAACGCGCCTTTGTCGTGACTTTTATTTATCTTTATTTAATTTTTAAGCAACTTTGACAGATTTATGCGTTATTGTGGCGTAAATTATAGCATACTTGCTGCACGGCATTGGGTATCCATCCAAGTTGCCGCCGTTGTTCCTTGGGGCCTAGCCGCCCCACATTGCCCACCAATACATATATACAGTTATATATGTATATATGTATATGTAGCTGTACGTGTATATTGTGGCACTGAGCGCTACTAGAAATTAGCCAGCGTTTTGATAATATTATGCCCACTCTAGGGCAAGTTCTCAATGCTCGCCCAAGATGGGCATATTAGTTGCAATAGGCGAAGCGATATATGAGTTATCTATCGTATAAATTATGTTATATATGTGAATTCCGATAGTATTTCGTCATCTTTCCTCTATCTCTGTTCTATTTATATACATATATGTCCAACTATCTGATCAACTCTCAAGTTTTAAGCATATTAAAAGTTTCAGAATCGAATCTATTATTATATTCATTAATTCCAAGCATCCCTGCTTAATTGAAGGCGTGGCAGGTGGAAAAAAAATATTAAATTCTTCTAAATTTAGCACTGAACGAGTATCTGTCAGTCGGTAGCATGCGAAGGAAATATCTATCTATCTCTCTCTCTCTCTCTCTCTCTTTTATTTTTTGTTAGGCTGCGGCACAGTAAATCGCGCTTTATATATGGCAGCAATTTGATGCCTTAATGTGGGCTGCCTCTCTCTCTCCCTGCCTCTCGCTCTTTTGGTTGCGTCTCTAGCTGCAGCTCCACAGGCAATCTAATTTAATAAGTTAAACAGCCTGGGAAGAAAGCTCGACTGTGAAAACGTTTGCGTTTGCTCTGTGTAGCCGATGGCTGGTCAGGTTATTGTTAGTGCCGCATAAACGTAAAATTTACCAGCACAACTTCGCACACACACACAAACACACACATGTGTGTGTATAGAGTTCACAGAGCAGCGGGTGGGCGTGGCAAAATAAGTGCAGCAGCTGCTGCTGCCTTTTTTTATAAAAAGTAAAAGAAAAGGGAAATGAGGGCTCTACATAGATGTGTGTATGTAGGTGTAGGTAGGAGTGTGTATGTGTGTGTGTGGGTGTGTGTATATGCCATAAGACGTTAGCAATGGGCGTAACCATATCTATGTGGGTTATATGCACACGTGCAAACATTTTACGATGTTAACGGCATAAACTGCAATGCTGCCGCGATAGACAAAGAGAGGGAAACAGAAAGAGATTGAGAGAGAGAGAGAGAGAGAGAGAGGTGGAGGAGAGTACTAGTCGAGAGTGGGCGTTCAGAGTTGGAGTATAGCTCTGCCATGGGCATTTTAAACCTAAATCAATATATTGACAGCAGGGAACTGGGAACTGGGCAAAAAAAGAGGAACCTTCAAGCACCAAACTCAAGTCAAAAGTCAAAAGCCAAAAGCCCCAAAGAGATTTTTGAGGAACTCAGAGACAGAGAGTGTGAGAGAGAGAGAGAGAGAGTTTTGGAAAGAAACATACTCTAATGAAACTCATTTTAAGCACAGAACTTTGTCCTCTCTGCTGCTTCGTCAAGCAGACTTTTTTTTCGCTAAAAGCAGAGCGAACATAGCTGACCGGGTATACTCGACTTGTCTGGTATTTCCAATGCAATTTAGCTGTCTCAAATAGAAATCCTCAGACTGTAGCACGCCCTCAGATGAGGAAGAGAGATAGAGAGAGGTCGACTTCTATGAGCCAAACATATGCTGGAAATCTCTTATATTTTCATACTACTGCATTCTTATAGAAATATAGTAGTCTACTCTTACATAGGTATATATACATAAATAGTTCTTTGTATACAAACATTTGATCTTATACCATTCCCTTTGATCTTATAATTCGATTGCCTAATACTCTTATACTGTATAATACTCTTATATTCCCATACTCCTCTTATGTTATGTTATGCTCGTAGGCTCTGATAATCTCCAATTCGTATACCCATGTGATCTTATAGCTGTAGACTCATAGTCTTATACTCTTATAATCATTTGCTCTTATACTCGTATACTCTTATACTTTTATATTCCTATACGTCATGATCATCTATCAATTGATTACGTCCATGCCCACATTTTGATGGAATCAATATACCCATCTCTCAACCCATTTCTAAGGGGGTATTTGAGAATGTTATTTCAAAATAAAGCAACTGAAGCAGCGACTCAACATCCAGCGGAAAAAAAAGACGGAAACCAATGCACAGAGATGCTGCGGCTGCTTGAACAGAGCCAGTCCGCCCCACTGTAACAGGCATAGTCAAACCACACACACTGGGACCACGCCCACTCGCGCACAACACACACACACACGCACACCTTTTCAGTTGCCCCAACGCCCACAGCTGGTGCAAGGAAGGCAAAAGGCAAAAGGAAATGAAATATGCGCATAAATTTCATATCGTTTTTATGATTTTTCTGTTTCGTTTTTGTTTTTTTTTTGTTTTTTTCTGTTGTTGTTTTTTTTTTGTCTTGTTGCTTTACACTTTTATTGGTTTCCCAATGGGTTTTGGCATTTACCACACACATTTCGCTCTCTCTCTCTATATATATATATGCACATATATATCCATCTATATAGTCGCATATATCCACAGAGGATTCAGTCAAGTTCTTTGGGTTCGAATCGTTTGTTGTTGATTTGATGCAAATGCATTTCATTATAGCAAAAGGAGTTGCGTTGAATTAAGCTTTAACATTTCATTGCACTTAGCTGAAGAGCGATAGAGAAAGAGAGTGTGAGAGAGAGGTAGAACGAAATCCAGCCCTCGCTGTTTAGTTATTCTTTATACATATATATTTACGATCCACCATCGATTGTTCTACCTAATAGATAGCGAGTCGGGCCATAAAAGGAGGCACCTAAAAAGCAGCCGCAAGTGCTCCTTAAATCTTTATAACCCATATAAAATAGAAACATGCAACGTTGACCAACACTAAAAATCATGCCCAAGCGTCTAATCAACTGAATTGTCAGCATAAATGTCTGCGAGCAAAAGAGTTTATGACAGACACTCGAAAAACATTGCCAGAGAGACGAGCTTCACCGACTGCCCAATACTCGTCTGCAAATCGGTTGAGTGCACGAAATGAGGAGATATGGATAGAGCGTATATCTGGTCTCTGCGAGACAGGGATGGAGGGATGAGACAATAGACCGATAGATAAAGAGAAGATAGATGAAGATATAGTGAGAAAGAGAAATAAGTGGTAGGGGAGGTCTTTGCTATCTGTCATTATATCATGAGATTGATATACGGGGAAAGCGAAGGGGCTGAGCGAATATTCTAGATGAGCTATATACCCGTTTTAGCTATGTGAGCCTTAATAGTTGTACATCTTACATAATAGTAAATCAAGACTTTACCTTGATTGATGGGGCACTACTGAAGCTGCGCATGAATTATTTCGATTTGTTATAGATTTAGCCTCAATTGCAGTGGAGCTCTATAGTTAATAAGGCTCACTGAAGAGAGTGGGATCTATACAGACTTAGCTTATTATGAACTGTATTAAAGACTCAAAGAGAAAGAAAGTGCTGCCAGATAATCCACTTATTCTCTAGAGTCTTTTTCAGAGTCCCCCATGACAGAGCTGATGCCGGAAAGTATCCGCCTCAAGCTCAGGCTGCATATTTTATAAGTATTTGCCATCAATTCGGGACTTTATTGCCCCAGGATATCAAGGATATCTTTCAATCTGTCCTTCATGCAACTCCGCAACTCTTGTCAGCAGTTGGAGAATGTCAATTAGGGCTAAGCGTTAGATTCAGATGCTCAACAGCTTATGCAAAACATGACAGAACTGTCAAATTTACAACAAATTGCAAATTGATTATGACGCACACGAACAGAACGAGAGAGAGAGATAGAGAGAGTGAAGGTGTGAAAGAGAGAAAGATGGCTATCTATTGACAGCAGTCAAATTGAGTTGGGCGGCCGTCTAATGATTTATCTTGTTAGTGGAGTAGCTCAACCAAGTACCAGCATTTGTAGGCCTCAAAGGAGCTTACCTGACATGCACACACCCACTCCCTCTCTCCCTCTCTCTCTCTCCCTCTCTGACTCCGGTTCGCTCACATATTTGAATACCAGCTGAATGACGAGCACAAAGGCGACAAAAGTTTGTTGTTGCTTAGGGCTTTCGCTTCGCTGTCTTTTTGTCGTGCGTGTGCGCTTGTGTGTATTGGTGCAAAGTTGTGCAACTAATATGCCATGACGAAACTGACAAACTGACGATCTGGCAACCCCTTGAACGGGCATTGGCCATTGGGCTTTACGCAGTTTTCAAAAGAATCATTTCAAAAGGCAAAAATCCACTGGGATGTCGACAGTGAATGGAGCTCTGCTAATGCGCATATGCCAGCTAGTGAATAGCTCTAGCTTCTTTTGATACCCTGTACAACTGAGATTGGGTATATTGACGAGAACTGAGCGATGACCTAAGCTGAACTCTACGTCTATCTAGCTGTCTCATATTGTCTTCTCTCTTGCCATCTGTTCGTGCTTCTCTCATTCTTTCGCTTTGTGGTATCTGCTAGTCGAGTATACCCCAGCTGCAGCATCATAACTTCCTCTTTTCTTTTTTTTTGTGCTCCTGTTGTGCCGCAGGAATTTCTCATTTACGCACCTTTTGAATGTTGGGCTAACAAAAAATTCATGATGCCTGGGCGTGTCCAGGATGTTTGGGCGCAGAGGAAACAGTGAAATGCCCGAACTAATTAGAGACAGTTTCGGCAAAGCACCTGAAGCGTAGTTAAACGGCCAACAGATGCTCTCTCTCTCTCTCTCTCTCTCTCTCTCTTATGTTTAGTTAACATAAATATAAATACATGTACTATATATATATATAGATATATATTTATTTGAGCTGAGCTCGAGGCGTGTCGCAATTGGCTAGCTAGCTCTGTTAGTTAACGAGTTCAAATGGGTTCAGTTGAACCGCAATTGAAATGTGTTTTCCACCGCTTTTCCACTGCCATTTGCTATCAATGAAATTTGCAAATGGTTTTTGTTGATGCCAGCAAACTGTAAAACTAGCCAAACAAATCGTAATAACTGTAATGTGCATATGTTGCGGTCCGTTTATGAATGACAGCTGATATGGGTACTTTTACATCTCTCCCTCTCTCTCTCTCCCTCTCTCTCTGTCTTGTATATTTGCCTAATTGATGGGCAGACATTTATTTGAACAACAGCAGCAGCAGCAGCATTTGCCACATTTATTCAGTTGAACAACTTTCAGCACAGCAGCAAATTCCATGTACAGTCACGCCTCGCTCTGCTCTGCCCTGCCCTTCTATGCGGCCTGGCCAAGTTGCGTAAGCAAATATTGAATATACTCGTAGTTTCAAATTTAGCATTGGCTTCAATGCAATTTAGAGTTAGTTGAGCACAAGCTTAATAGTTCGTATATGGTTTTTGCTACGATTGAAGTACTACGAGAACTTAACATGAGGCATGCACATTATAGCTGTAATTTCACATTTTACGGTTTTCTTATTGCATATGCATATTTTTGATAGAAGAGCTCTTAAGGGCAGCGAAACTGAAACTAAATCTAAAATAATAGCAAAATACTTTTTCTGTTTTTAATTGGCTGTAAATTTGAAAAATTATTTAGGAATAGTTGTGTTGGTTGCCTTCATTTCCCAATCGCCCCCAGCTTTCATTACATTTATGCACAATATTGTTTGTTCTCTGTTTCTTTCTTTCGTTGTCTCGCGTGTCACCCTTCTCTGCGCTTCTCACAAACGCTTTAAGTGAAATACATTTTATTCAACAAAGGCAAATGATTGAATCACAGTTTCAAATCTCCTTTGAGCTGATGTCTATCTAACACAATTACTCTTTACTCTTCTCTCTCTCTCTCTCTCTCTCTCTCTCTCTGTCTCTCTCTCTTTCTCTCTCGCTTTTGCTCACACTCTGCTAGCTTTCATCACAATTGTTCCGGAGGTATCCATATCCTACTCTTCATCCGCTTGTGTTAGTCCGCCCTTCTCTGCGCTTCTCATAACAGCCTTTGGTCAATATTTAGCCTTAGTGCTTAATAGTAGCTGAGTTTTGTTGTGGTTTTTATTTTGTCTAAAGACAACAATAGCAAATGCCTTGGCATTCATAAATACGATTACAGCCGGCCTGCTCCGCTCCGCTCTGCTCTGCTCCGCTCCGCTCTGTTGTGTTGTGTTGCGACTTGGGCATTTGCTGCCCTGTTATTATTAGCTTCTGTTGTTCCCCAGGCATTGGCGGCTAAGCAGGCATCAAGACGGGGTGACGGGGGGCGGAGGGGCATCGACAGTCAACAATCGAAATGAAGCTTAGCGCATTTACCGCAAATGCGCTGAAACTTAAACTTAATAGCAGCCACCCCACCCCAGCCATTTCCTCTTCCTCTTCCACATCCAACTCGAGTGGCAAATGGTAAATGCCGAATGTCGTTAATACGTACGACAGCGATGCGTCTAAGACAGCAATCCGCTTAGCATCTGGTAGCAGCTTCGCGACCCTGCCCCTACAATTCCACCTCCTGCTCCGGCTCCTGCTCCACCTCCTGCTCCTGCTGCTGCTCTTGAATGTAGGTGGCTTCGTAAGCCGCATTTGTGTTCAGGGTTGTCGCCAGGGCTGTAACAATATTTTGCTCGCTGCCCAGGCAGCCTAGTCGCGTCGCATCGTGTAAAACCGCAAAGCAAGCAAATTAAGTAACTCATCTAACTGCAAATGTGTGCGAGAGAATTCGCAACTAGAAACTTAACTCAGCTCCTCGCATCGAGGCGTAAAGTTGCCTACAAAACTTTTGTCTACCAGGTTGATATAACTGTACATATATATATATGCTGACTTACTCTGTATAGGATAATAATGCTCAGATGATGATGTTTGCTTTTTTGGACCAAGTTTCCAATGCGAAAAGTATACCCTGCAATGGAGCTAGTACGAATGATGAGGCAGTAGAGCATTAGAGGTGCAAGAATAAATGAGAAAATAAAAGCAAAGAGAAGAGTGAAGAGGAAACTAAAGCACTAAAGTGAAAGCAGAAGAGATGCAGCAGCTATAGATATACATATGATTGCTTCAGATAAGTCAGTAGAAAGTTGAGGAAATAAAAGATAGAAAATATGAAAAGAAATTTATAATAAACTTAAGATAATAATGCATTGCAAAGCTTCAAAAAGAGTTGGGAATATATGTAATCAGTCAGCTAAACGTTGATGAATGATGGAGTAAAAGAGATGGGAGAAAAAGAAAGAGAAGCCAAAGATCAGTTGTAGTTCCACAACCTAAGATAAAGATAAATGAGAAAGAATGGAAGAGTCGTAAGGGCAGAGAACTTTTATGAAAAATAATGGATAAAGCAATATGAATTAATAGACCCTATGGAAGGCACTGACAACAGTTACGAATATAGCAGAAAAGGGAAATCATAGGCATAGATAGAAGCAGGATAAAGAAATATGATTTAATAGACCCTATTGAAAGAGCTAGCAACAGTTGGGAATATTGCAAAAAGGGAAATTTCCCTATAATTATAGACATAGATAGAAGCAGCATAAAGAAATATGAATTGAAGGCACTGACAACAGTTACGAATATAGCAGAAAAGGGAAATTATAGACATAGATAGATGAAGGATTTCATTCAGTATGTAAGGCATTCAGCATTCGACTATGCCACACGCTTGCTCACCCCCTCTCTCTCTCGCACTTGCTTTGTTTGCTGCTGTTGCTCGCGCGCGCGCGCACGCTTTTCCCGTTATTAGAACTGCAGTTGGCAACTGCAACTGCAACTGCAAAGCGCGCGGCAAAGTTAAGTAAAGACAAAAGCGACAAAAGTCAACGAAAGTTTTACTTCAAGTGCTTTGTTTGCCGCGCCACCAGCAGAGGGGTTGGCTGAAGGAGGGGGCGTGGTAGCACGGCTTAGACACGGTGTCAAGGGGTGTATGCGTAAGTGTGTGTGTGCGTGTGTGTGTGCGAGAGACGCAAAACTTGCTGTGCCCGTTGGCAATACTTTTCACTTTGTTCACGCTAACTGTCATTGCAGCACCAGCCGAGCAGCTCCTCGCACTACCCACTTATGAGTGGGTACAGTCCCCTCCGCCCCACTCCCCGTCTCTACACTGCCGCTACATGCCGTTAGCCTCAGCCGCCACTTGGGCGATTTTTGCAGGCAATAAAAAAATAATTTAGCATCTTCTCTTCTTTATTTTTTTGTCAGAGCCCGCATTGTGGCTGACTACAACGCATATGAATCATGGACAGCAGCAAAGCCAGCCTTCTCACAAGCTGGCACCCAAAGGCCTCCTCCTCCTCCTCCTGCTGCTGGTCCAACCATTTGCGTAGACCCTAAAACCCATGCATAACTTGTGCCCATTTTGAATTATGTCGCTTATTTTGTGCGTGCACAATTTATAAACCATTTTCCATTTTCCCGACTTTTCACTATATGAAAGGGACCAGGGCCAAGGGACCACAGCAACAGAAAGAGAGAGAGAGTGGGAGTGGGAGAGTGGGAGAGAGGGCGCCTGAGGTTTCGCAGGGACCTTCTAAAGATTGTAAGCTTTAGCACAGATTTTATATGCGGGTACATAAAGAAATCAGCCAGAGTGCTGCGTGTGTCGGCAGTGTCCGACCATCAGATACCCTGCTGCTATGCGGCACAAGCAAATGCATCGTATGTTCTTGGGTATTCCTTCAGTATAAGACTCTTCAGTTCGTATACTTTGTATTGCTCTTAAGTAGAGAGGTGCTATAAATGAATGCTAGAGAGTTATAATAAACGGGTATACCCATACTATAGTTTTCCTATACTATAGTTTGTCTTCAATCTCGAGTCTTTTTCATCTTTACTCCTATAATCGTATACTCTCCAACTCTTATAAACTTACACTTGTTTGCTTGCATACTCTTATACTTTTATGTTCGTATATTCTTATACTTTTAAGCTCTTATATTATTATTTTCATTCACATCTTCTTATACACCTTACACATCTAATCTCTCTTCACACTCCAATTCATCCCACTAACTGCCGCCTGTTGCCTTTGCCAGACATTGGAATCGATGCTCGTATACCCGCTTCAGGCACTATCATGTGGGTGCACAGGGTATACAATGCCAACAACAACAACATTGTCAAGGTCAATGAATAAAGTTTAGCTTTAGCGAGCATTTCTTTATTTATTTCATTTATTTATCTATGGTTATTTTATTTTATTTATTTTATTTTTTGCTTCTATTTATATTCTCACTCTCTGCTGCTCGAGGGTGTAAATAGGGACGAGAGAGGAGGCGGCTAGTGGGTGGTGGGTAGTGTGGGAGGTGAGCCTCTTCTATAAATATTGCCCGCTTTTATCTGCTGTCTCTTGTTTGGTTTGGTCGTAAAGCTAAACTTATGGGTCAGACCCCGGCGGCCCAGCTAAAAACTTTTCACTTTTATTGCAAAAGGGACTCGCCGACCTCCGACCTTCGAGGGGTCCCCCATCCCCATCGTCGCCTGCCCACTCTCTCTCTCTCTCTCTCTATAGCAGATTCTCACATACTTGAAAACCGCATATTCAGTAAATGCTCTAAATTGATTTGAGCTAAACTGAAGAAGCCATAAACGTTGTTGCCGTTGTTGCAGCAGCAGTGTTTACACAACTTTTTGGTAGGCAAGCCACAAAATCTGTTATTAGTGTCAAGTGGACTTTGCTAGAGACTTTGGCGACCTGACCGCCAGCTGCACTGGCTGTGCACTCACAGCGAACGAAAGAGAGAGAGGGAGAGACAGTCGGAGTGAGTGAGAGCGATAGAGTTAGCTATCAAATTGTAGCTCTACGTTCAATTTAATCGCAGCTCTTCAAAAACTCGAGAGTTTTCCAGTTGTGTTCAAGCAAGTTCTGGGACATTTGACAGTTGATTCTACCTCTCTCTCACACTGTCTCTCTCTCTCTCTCTCTCTCTCTCTCTCTCTCTCTGTCTGTAGCTACTTGAAAACTTTGGCAATTGGCAAATGGCTAAATCAATTTGTGCTGCACAAGTCTGAAATGTGCAATACGAAACTCTAAATTGGCGACAACTCTGTTTCTTTGGCCATAAACAGTCGAGGCAGCTCTTTACGTTATATGAACAGGGTTGTCACCCCAGTGCAAAAGTTAGAAAAGGGAATATAGAAAGCAATAGGGGAGTGAATAGATGTCAGATGTATATACATGTATATCTTTTTCTTTCTCTCTTCTCTGTCGCCTCTCTCATTCTCTCCCTTGTTGTACTTTTCTCTTCTCTCTCTCTCTTCTCTCCTATCTTTCCATCTTGTCACTGTCACTCTCTCTCTATTTCTATATCTACCTCTTTCTTGACTAAAAAGGAAACTTATTCTCTCTTCGCTGTCTCCTCTCTCATTCTCTCCCTTGCTGTACTTTTCCCTTCTCTGTTTCTTTCACTCTCTCTCTCTCTCTCTCTCTCTCTCTCTCTCTTCTCTCCTATCTTTCCATCTTGTCACTGTCACTCTCACTCTCTCTCTCTCTCGTTCTATATCTCCCTTCCTTCCTCTCACTCTCTCATTCCATCAAAATTTGACTAAAATGAAAACTGAATTTCACCTTCATCCACAAAAGTTTCTCAGATGGAATCAGATCTTAAGGAATAGCGAATGATGTTACTCTCGGTGCTTGTGGCTATGAATAAATATGCATGTACACACACATACATATGTAGCATACAAATGCACAAAAATATCCTTTTGATAGGTGCTTGTGGGCAGCTTATAGGGTATTTCGTCGAGAAGAATGAAAAACGTAAAATATTTCGATTGCTTTGGTAAGCAGCTCATTTTTTGTTCGAGTCGCTTTCAAATGGTATGCAACAATGCGAGACCCTGACTTGGGGCGAGCTTCGGGCAAGTTAAGCTGCAATAAGAAATACTAAATACTAAAGAGGAAGAGGAAGAAGGTGGAAGCAGATGATGAATAAGAAAATACCAAATACTTATGAGAATTCAATGAAAGCGCATTGTGATGTGTCGACACTTTGAATGGAAAGCGATTTTGAAGACCCTTCGCCCTGGCACGCCCACCGCCCAAGTCTAGGACCTCTCGCACCCTTAAACGGCTTTTTTTTTTCTGGGAATTGTAGAAGAAAACCTACTTTGAGCCGCTTTAGTCAAACAGTGAAAAATGTGACTCGAGTGAGGAACCATGCAACGGAGAGGGAGAGGGAGAGGGAGAGGGAGAGCAGGCGAGGGTAAGCAGGAAATTGAAGGATAGGAAAGAGCTGGGGCGAATTGTCGGGGCAACGGCTTTTGAATTTATGAGCGTATTTAATTAGCCAAAGCTTTCGCGCGCTCTCCCTCGCTCTCTCTCTCTCTCTCTCTCTCTCTCTCTCTCTCTCTAGTTGCTCTTTTCTGGCCACAATTTGCTATAAGAGGCAAAGGCGAGGACAATGGACGTAGAACGAAGGACAACCGATGGCAGCTGTTGGCTTTGATTGATTGATTGAGGCATTGCTTGAGTGGCAGCTGAAGTGCGGCATATTTGATTTGAGCCAAACCCAAGTCCCGTTCCCCTCCAACGGCGCCTTCAGCTCTAGCCTCATGAATCTGAATAGCAGAGTGTTCAGGCCAGGTGATTTTTTTTTTCGCGTCTATTGAACTGAGCGAGGGATTTGTTTCCATTGAAACTTTGTGGCTGATTTATTATACGTTAAGACAACAGATTTTCTTGGCTGACGACGCCCTGTTTTTAAGTGTATACACCCAATATACATATATATGTATATACATAGATGTGTATATAAATATAAATATAGATTAATCCATCTTAGCATCGAGCCAAGCGCCTTGGTGTCATTTAGCTGACGTTTGAGACTCAAAGCCAGCAAGAGCAATGAATGCTTGGCTGCTCGGCTTACGTAGCTTTTCAATAATTTTCTGTCATATATACCCTGGAAAAGTGTGAGTGACTTGGCTGGGCTCTTCACAAAATCGGGCAATGCTGTATACCCTGTAAAATATGAGAATAGAAAAGCTGTTGACTGGTAAATCAAGTCAAGTTTCACTGCAATGGTAGTAGACGTTGTTCACGTTGCTTCCAGGGTATCTTCTAGTTGGGCGAGTCCACTTAGTCAAAGTCGGTTGGATGCTAAGCAGGAGTAGCGTGTGGCTGTCAGCTAAATGTCCAGGATATTTTTATTTCATTTCTGGCAAACCGTTGACAGACAGATTTCGTTATGAAATGTTGATAGATAAAGTAGAAGTCGAGAAACCTTTGCCACAAAATGAAAACAAAACTAAGTTGCAAATGAAACAGAGCAAAGCGTAAGCTGACTAAAGAGTTTTAGAAATAAACTTATTAAAAGTGAGAGAGAAAGAGAGAGGGAGAGAGAGAGAAAGAGAGAACTGTATTTGAAAAAGAATCAGATAATAAATATAAATGGAAACGCAACTCGACTTGCATAGCCATTAAAAGCGTCTGGCAACGCAGAAACTGTGAACGGAGCAAACCAAGCTGAACTACATATCTACCCTATAGATGCCTTATATACTACTACTATATGTACTCTCTGTTCTCAGGTGCTCCCTTGTTCTCTCAGCAAAACTATTTAGCGTGTTATACTTTTATACCTATGCTACTCTCTGGCAACATTTTTAAATTTCCAGTTATAAAGCTGAGCAGCTCTTTAAAGTACAGTCTCAGTACAGTCATTTATAGTATATGCATATACAACACTGAGGGACTGCCAACCTAGAAAAAAAGCTGCAAATTTGACTACAGCTCCTTAGCTAGTTAATATAACTCAAAAAGGGACTGCCAACTTGTCTCAGTAACTAACCTAACTAAACCATTTCTATATGCACTACTCCCTTCTCCTCACTCTTCATTCTTCACTCATTCTTCGAGCTGCATTTCGTTCCGTTTCTCCAGATTTTCCCAGCACTGTCCACTTGTGCTCCGTATTTTCACTCAACTGATTGGCTGCAAGGAAACTTTTGTAAAGCCAACTACAGCTAATGTTGGGCCATAAATCAAGCGTAAAGAGAGAGCAAAGTTGCTGTGTGGCAGTGCTGCCAACTTGTTGCAAAGTCTTGGCTCTTAAATTGTGCGCTCGCTTCTATCAATCTACCATAGCTGGGCCGTTGCGTATTCCTTGCGGACCCTTTAGGGTCTGTCAGAGCGGCGACGACTTTTGTTGTTGCTGTGCTTTATCAACGCGACCTTTGACAGGTTCTCGTTTTTTTTCTCTCTCTCTCTCTCTCTCTCGGCTTGTTTTTGGCTCTGTCCACTTGCTGGCCATAATTTTGCATTATTTATGTAATTCTTGTGCTTTATTTATGGGCAATTCCCAATACGAGCGACGCAAGGCGTACGGCCTTATCTAGTAGGAGGCAAACTCACTCGCACTCGCTGTAAGTGTGTGTGTGTGTGTGTATGTGTGTGTATGTGTGTGTGTCTTTTTACAATATTTACATTTTTATTTTGTCAAGAGACAGAAACAAAGAGGTTATTTAAATTAATTTCTGCGGTTGCAATAAATTTGCTTTTTTTTCTGTTTGTCTCTTTGTTTGCTTAAGTACTTTAAATGCCCGCTCAGCGCTATGCATAAGCGAGCATATTGCTTTTAGAATTGAATTTGTCATTTCCCTTTCCCCTTTATATTGTTTAGGGAGTATTAGGCAGTCACTTTGACATTTCCGAGAGTTCCCATGGGGGAATAAAATACTAAATGAGTATATGAGTATATATAATAAAATTTGCCAGTCGGGCATGCTCGATTTTATGCATCTCTTTTTGAGTGAACAGCGAAAAGGCTCGCGGCGCATCATCTTGACTTTAATATCTCTCCCTCTCCCTCTCCCTCTCTCTCTCTCTCTCTCTCTCTCTCACTCTGTGTGTATCTGTTTCTCCCACTCTGCCTGTGGCAGGTGCTTTGGCTGGTTTATTGCTTTATTTATTGGCCATCAATATTTAAAGGTTTAATATTTGGCCCTTTGCCGTTCGCCTTTGCGTTTTGCAAATGTTTGCCTCATTTTGGTTCAATTTTCAATTAAGTTAATATCCATAATTAAATTTTGCCTATGTGGTTCGAGTAATTCAAGTGTTTGTTTGGCAAGTGGCATTGAGGGCTGTGGCCTTCGACCTGGCCAGCTCAAGTAGCGGCCAATTCAACTTCAGTTACTAGGCCAACAGCGCCGCCAAGCGGCCAAAAAGTTTAATTAAAACTAAATTTAACGCAAAATTCCAAATCATCAATTGCCCCCTCTCTTTCTTTCTATCTCTCTCTCGCTCTCTTTCGCTCTCTTTCTGCTTTTCTTTCGCTTGCTACGCACTCGACCGCAGATTAATTATGGTTATGCATGCGAGTCCGTCATCTGATATAGGCCAATTATATAATCAATGAGGCTTGAACACTAGTTGAAATAACAATTTGCCTATCGTTTTTCCACAAATACCCTGTAAAAAAGGTTAGGGAGAGAGAGTTTGATCTCTTCAGTATTCATCTCGAAAAGTATATAAGCGAAAGGCTTTAAATTATTTATATGAATGTATCTATATTCCATTTCCTCTCCAATTTCATTGTTATCGATAAATATCGATTGATAATTTCTTAGTATTGTAATCTACTATTATTTATTATATATATATATATTATTACAATATATGAATAGCTTTCCAAATTGTCATGCTCATCATCACTATTTTACAGGGTATCTATCGAGTCGAGCAGTGCGCTGCTTTTGTCTATTTAGCTTAATAGCAATTTGAATTTTATATGATTAGCCAATTATCAAGATTTATTTTGTTTGCATAGAAATTCAATAGCCGGTAAATGGTTTCGAATTACAGGGTATAGCAAACCAACAAGATTAATCAAAAGCCATGGGCAGTGATTGCTGGCATGTAAGAAGAGGAAGCACGATGGAGGATGCCAAATGACGGAGTTGACAGAGTTTGTGCTGCTTGTGGCACTCAATTGGTGTAGAGTAGAGTAGAGAACTCAATGGGTATCTCTTTCTCAGTCAGTCTTCTAGCTTTGCTGTCTCTCCTTTTTTTCTCTTCTATGCCTTTCATTAGTGAGATATGCTACATCATTCTCTTCTTATATTTCCCACTCGTTTTTTTACATCTTTTATCTCTCTCGCTTTCAGTTTCTCTTTCATTGTCTCTATATAGCCATATACATGTGTATATATCCCTCTCTCTCTAATTTACGTTCATTATCTTTCTCATTTTCATTATTTCTTTCTCTCTCTCTCTCTCTCTCTCTCTTTCGCTCCCTCCTTCTATACATCGCATTGTCTTTACTCTCCCAAATCTTTTCTCTTATTTCTGTCTCACTTAGGCTCTCTCTCTTTCTATATCCTACACTATTTCTATCTCTCTCTCTCTATTCCACTCTATATCTATCTCTGTTATCAACCTCATACAATTAATACTTGAATTATGTTTTCCTCTATTTCCTTGCAGGTGCGTAACTGTTATTTGACTACTCCGTCGGCGTTAGTGGGGCTCCACTGTACCCGGGCTGGGCTGGGCTGCCATGCAAATTAAATGTGAAAACTCGAATCGGGTAACTGAATAAATGATATTAAGTGGTGTTAAGTGCATATCAAATGGAATTGCTGCATAAAACTTGTTCAAAATTCAATTTTCCGTTTTAGATTTTGCACCTCGAAAAATTTATGCGCGAATTGAGGGCAGTGGGCAGTGGGCGTGTCCATAATGCAAATTGCAAATCGTACGGCCACATTATTGCAATAAAATAAATGCGTAATGCGGCAATAAATGCATTCAATTAAATGCACGCAAATTGAAATCGACACGAGCTGGCGCCCAATAAAAGGACACAGAAATCTATAGACAGACATGTGTATGTTTATGCTGAATAAATATATATGTATATATATTTATATATCTGTTCATATATTGAGCTATATTTGCATAGCTGCTTTGGCAGCTGCTGTAATTTGTACGGATGCAGTCGCATCGACCATTGGCCACTTTAACGACTAAATAAAATTATTGAATGCATGTCATTTGGCAATCTAGTTTTGTATTTATATCATGTATACCCTGTAAACGGAGGAGGTCGCCACGAATTGGTGAGAGCGAGAGGGAGGGAGAGGGAGAGACGGTCTCAATCGAGACTGTCTGATCGATATCTTTAGCATAGAGCTCTGATCATCGATCATTAGCATTATCATTGTCATTTCATTGCTCATTGATCAGTTCTCATTATTGTTTTCATTCATATGAGCATCATCATTGACTGCATTATCATCATTATGCTTATCATCATCCTTGTCATGGTCAGTTTCATTATTATTATCCCTCTCATGATCAGTTACAATGATCATCGATCATAGTCGATAATATATGGTGTCCTCATCCCTATGATCATTGTCAATGATAGTACATATTAGTATTATCATTAAAGTTTATTTTATTGTCATTAGAATCGACAATTAGTCGATCATAATTATCAGTATCATGATAGCTGAAAATCTTTTTATAGGTCATCTCCGAGTCGTGCCGAGTCACGACGCCCTTTGCATAGTTTTTTTCTATAAAGTTTTTTTTTTTTTTGTTCATTCTGTTGTATTGCAAGGGCCAAAAAACAATGTTTAACAGCATTTAATTAAATTGATTTATATGTTGTTTCATGCAGTTGTTGTCGATAGCAACAACAAATGCCTATCATTGAAGCCAAACAAAAAACGAAGGCGAAAAAAAAAGAATATTCCAATAATAAATAAATATGCCGTGTTCGGAGCGTGTAAAAGTTAAATAAATCGGATATGACTAAAGTGAAATACCCTAAAAAAAAGAGGAGTAGAGAATGAGAGTAGAGTGAGAGGAGAATGAAGAGGAAGAGAGATATTAAATGAATTGTAGAAAGATAGATAAGCAGAAAATGTTTCTAATCACCTTAAATTAAGCTTAAATAAGGCTCGATTGAGGAGCTGGGGAGTAGAAACTGAGCTCTAGCTATAGATCTTAACTATAAATAAGCTCTATCTATAGATATTCACATATATATCTGTATCTATAATATATCTATATTCATATCCATATCCATATATATATCTGTATCTATATTATATCTATATTCATACCCATATCCATATCAACATCAATTTCACTCATATCCATCCATCTCATTATTGCCAACAGTTCTGTAATGCTCTACGAAAATGCATCAATTGAATTATTTCCGGCTCTTTTGAATAGTGGTTTTTACAGTTTCTATACATACACAGATACAAATATGCTGTATGTGTACGGAATTATTTACATATACGTATATGTATATATCGTATAAATATATCCATATTTATATGGCTGTGGTAAAAATAATTAAGAACACGCATTAAAAGTTAAGCGAACTCTTTTTGCCTCTTTACAATGCCAACTTTTTTATTGTTCTCATATTTTGTTGCAGATTTCGTGTGTGTGTTTCAGATTAAAGATTAAAGAGCAGCTGCAATGAAGTTTCAAATGAAAGAAATTATATACATTAAGCAGGCAATAAGTAGCTTACTCAAAGAGGCAAAGTTAATGTGCGTAACATGTATCCAAGTAGCGCTTGCTAGAATGAATATATACAGTTGAAATCTTTACTCTATATATCATATATGTAGCTATCAGTAGATCTTCTTGCGATTGTATCAAATTTATGAATACTAGATGATACACTCATAATATATCGTATCACAGCCTCTGTTATATCTCCTCTCATATCATATCATATCATATATGATATCATACCGGCATCATACATCATTTCTCTTTAGTCTCTTCTCAGTGCTGGAAATTCCCTCCCTGTTCCATCTAATAACGATAACTTTTATTATGCGCTCGCATAAATTGTGTGCCATTTCATGTCGCTAGATGTCGCTTTGGCAGCTTCGACAGCACCGTTCGCTCCGGTCCACCTTGCCTAACTAATCACATTACATTTTATTGTAACATTTTATTGTCGTTTATTCATTTGCCTTGTTTTATTGTTTTTGTTCTTGTTCTTGGCGCTTATTAGAATTGCGAGTTAAACGGGAATGGAAGCACGCAAAATGGTAAATGATAAATGCTGAATGCTGAATGCTAAATGGAAAATGGCAAGTGAAAGATAAAAAACGTACATGAGGAAGAAGTCGTAAAACAAAACATATATGTTTGTATGACTGAATCTCTCTCGGTGGAGTCCAAAAAACAGAAAAAGAAAAAAACTCGCCTCCGCCCCATCTGCCAAACTCTTTCCAAGGCTGTCTTTAAGGTTCCTTTAAAGGCGTACCCACCTTGGGCTCGCTGTTACAGAGCTCCCCTCTCTCTCTCTCTCTCTTTCTCCTTGCTTCTATCTGGTCCCTTCTCCTGTACTCGCTCGGTCATGTTCCATTAAGCTGCCCGTACACCACCCCCCCCCCCTTCCTCCTTCCCCTCTAGCGCTAGCTATGTTTCACAAATCTACCTGTGGTCGCTAATACTCCCTACACCGCCTTTTTCCCTCCCACAGCCACGCCTCCTGACGTTTTTCCCTCAGCCACAGTTCCCACTAAGCGTTGCTCCATTAAAATGACATAAATCGGCAGCATTCACGTGAGCTGCGCACATTTTTGGCATGCCATTGAGCTACATACACACACACACACACACATGCACACAGTGTGCGTGTGTGTGTATGTGTGTGTGTGGAGGGGACTCTGAGTTGAAGCTAAGTAAAGATGGGGATGAGACATCAGACGAAACGTGCTTTTGCATTTATCATCGTCTGCTGTGAGCTGCACAAAATAGCAGAGCCACATGCATGACTCGGGCATACCCTGTAAAGTCGCCCAAGCAGGCATATGCATTGCCAAAAGCTCTTCACGATTTCAGCTTCAGGTGGATTCCATCTCAGTTGGATTTTAGGGCTTCAATCTAGTGCGAGAATTTGCAAAACTTTGCTTTCAAATTGTATTTCATGCTCTTCCATCTAGTATGTGGGAGCTAAATCTATTATTTTATTCTTATAATGTATATACATATATATAGTATATATATATTTCTTTTTAACATTTTCTTGTTTTTGATATTTTGTTCCAAGAACTTTTCATGCTCAATAAGCATTGCCATAATTCATTTAAGCTTATATTAATTTGCAAATTTTTTCGGCTCAGAGTTCAAAGATCTTAGGCATTTTTGTGAAGTGCCTAAGCTAAAGTGGGCGTGGCATTTGGCAATAAACACAGCTCATGTGAAATTTTCGCTTGCATAATTTTTTGAAAAGTTCAAGTGTGAGTGTGTGTGGGTGGTAAAGGGAGTGTGTGTGTGTGTGTGTGTGTGTGTGTGTGTGTGTGTGTGTGCAGCTGCCTTGACTTTCTGCTTGCTGAGTTTTAATTAAATACAGCTAACAATGAACATTGCCATTCATTGCAAGAGTTTTTTTTTTGTTTTTTAGTTAGTTACTTAGTGCCAGGGCAACTTTCTCACACACTCTCCTTGTCTCTCTCTCTCCCACTCTCTCTCTGCGCTCTCTTGTTGCAACACCCTTTAGGTCTATGTTACGACTCTGTTTGGTTTTATCGTTTGTCCTTTTTCACCAGAGCTCGCTTAACAGACCAAAACTCTTGCCACACACAAGGCAAAGGGCACACACACACACACGCATATACACGCACACACATACACGCACACACACACTACTACCTCTAGCAGCATCTTTTCCTGGCTTTTCTCGTTGTAAATTTTTAATTAATATTTTTTTGTGCGTTGCATCGTCTCGTTCGCTCGTTCGCTCGTTAGCTCGCCCGCGTCCGCGTCCGCCTGCCACATATGCAATCGTTAACCAACACTGGCGCCGGGAATTGCACCTGCCATTTTACAGCTACTCATTACCGACACAGCGCACCGACACACCTTTAGGCTGGCGGCTGGCCAGCTATAAATACAACCGCTAAGTATTGTTTATTGCTGGAAATTAAAAACAAAGCAACAGAAATAAGAAAACATAGTGTAAAAATGAAAATAATTAAGACTTTTTCCAGTGCTGCAAAGCGAACAGAGAAAAAGTCTGTTCAGTGCACCAATTAATGTCTAGCTGAGGTAGATTCGTTGCGATTAGTTGAGTGTAAGAGCCTTGAGCTGGTTGACTTCTCCACTCGCTGATTCTCATTGACTTGATTCGTTATTTTTAAGCACTCGTTACTCTCTGACTCGCTGCTGTACTTGCCTGACAGCGGAGCAACTCGATAGCACTCTGGTTGTCACTCGTTACTCGTCACTCGTTACACTCTTTATCCTTACATCCAACTCGCTGCAATGCTTCACTCTTTGCACTACTCGCTACTCGTTAGTTATTATCACTGTTGCTATGTCTCTTTTTGTCTACTCGCTACTCACTTTAAGTCGCTGCTGTACTTCATTACTCGTTACTCGTTACTCGTTTTATTAACCTTACTCGTTACATCAACTGCTGTCGCCTCTGTCTGTGTCTATTTGATCGCTGTATTTGAATCGTTACTTTAACTCGTTTACTTTCTCGTTTCATTCTCTTGGCTGTTCGCTAGTTTCATGTGCAGTGTCCCTTTCATCTAGAATTTCCCGCTCGTCTCGAATGCCGTGGCACAGTCACAAAGCGATTCGATTGCTTTGGCCCAGCCACAGTTTAGTGTGATAAGCAATGCGGGCAATTGCCATTGGATTGGCAAATGGATGAGCGCCGTGATTATAGAAGCCGAAAACTCGACTTCACTTGACTCTGCTCGTAAAGCCCATTGCAATAAGTGCCACAGCGGCAGCTGCAATCGAAGTGGGTCAGCCACAGAGACAGAGATAGAGTGAGAGAGAGAGTGAGAGAGAGCGAGAAATGTCTCGTTTTGAATGTGAAATATGAAACGTTCAAGTTTCTAGTGTGACTCTGTGACTGTGACTGCAACTGTGACTGCGACTGTGACTGTGACTGTGAATGCGAGAGGTAGTCGACTCGATTGTCACGTTTGCAACAAATGGCGCTTGGCACGCAAAGTGCAAATGTAATTCGTGTATTTTACTTAATTTCATGTTACGTGCACAATCGTCCAAGTCTCTGGCAAATCGAAGAGCCGCCTCAGCTCCCGCTTGCTGCCACGCCTCTGCCTTAGACATTTTGTCAAGCTTTGCATAGATACTCCTTTTGTCTACTTTGTTCGATTCACGCTCTTTGCCTGTACAGAGAGAGTATATTGGGTTATGCTACAACTGTCTAAGCAATAGAAACGCCTTAACATTAACTTAACATTATTCTGTTATAGTAATTTCATTTTCAATTTGCGGTAAATGTAAGCGAGTATTAGGCAGTCGTGTCTAGTGTTGTACTTACAACTTTCCTGTGTGTGTGTGTGTGTTCCCCACCCCTTCCCCCCATCACGCAACTGCCCTGAGCACACCTGATTCCATTTCAACGACCCGCCTCGCCCCGCTCCTGGCCACGCCCTTGCCAAATCTTGAAGTTGGTTTCTTTTCGGGGCAAATGTGCGACGCATTTATTAGCACTTTTTATGCTCTCAAAGAGTTTTAATTAATTTGCGAGAGCAACTAAGGGCAGGGGTGGGGGTTACGTACATATGGGCTCTACTTGGGCTATATTTCGCATGCATTAGCAGCCAGTCAGCAGAAATGGAAAACTTTTATCAGCTCTATGGTAGGCCAAAGGCCTCGTTATGCATTCCTGCAATCCGAGATGCGAAACTGAATTTTTACCTTGATAATCGTAATGCCCATTCAATAATTGACTGACATGAATCATCGAGCTAAGTATTTGTCAGTTACAATTTCAATTGGTTCTCTGGCTACCTCTTCTGAGTGGCTTATGCTCAAAATCAAATTGTAAATCAGGTCAATCACAAATCGAACGTCAGCGAAAATGAAGATGGGAAAAACCAAAAAGGTTTTTCGGTCTTAATTGTAATTTTACTACTAAATATGAGCAATTTCTTGATGTAATCAGCAATTTGTGTGCTCAGCTCTGTATACTCGATATATACCCTACCCTGCTTCTACTCGTTACTCGCTGCTTTTTCCTGTTCTATTGCATGTACCACTAGCATTTCAGTCATTGCATTTGGTTCTGCTCATTATTACAATGCTCTACTCGTTATTTTTAGTGTCTTTCTCATGAGGTTTGAGGTTTATCTGTCTGCTACTCATTGGTAATATTTATTCGTTACTATGCTTTGCTCTACTTTTGATTTACTTTTGCTCTTCATGTTAACATTCTCTATTCTACTCGTTGCCATAGACTTTTCTGATTTACTCGTTACTCGTTAACATTCTCGCCACTTTTTACCCGTTTACCTCTACCTCTACCTCTATCTCACTAACTATCATCCATTTCGTACATTAGAGTACTCGATACTCGTTGCTTTTTACTCGCTGCATTTTGCGTGATAATCATTCAGTTCGTCTCGCTGCATCTCATGGCATGGTCTCATCGGATTGCATTGCCGCAATCAGTCAATGCCATTTAGCTAATCCAGTCAATTTCCTATCGATCTCCCCGTCGACCGCCTCCTGCTGCTACTCGCATTGACAGCGCATTATAAATTCGTTAAATTCTAGTTAATAACTAGGCCGTAGCCATGTTTGCTGTTGTTGTTGCTAAAACCTGATTGCACATGACATAAAGCAAAAAAAAAAAAAAAAAAAAAAAAGAGTAAAACACGTCAATGCACTCATCATTGATGCCATTCAAGTGCCTCATTCAACATTCATTCAGGTCAAACGAGAAAAACGCAAATTAAGCAATTCAAATGTGAGTAATTGCAACAGCCACAGCAGCAGCAGCCACAACAGCAGCAGCAACAATTGCAACAGCGACAACAACAATGACAACAATTATTTATTTGTTTATTGTGATTTTCGCATTATCGCACTTTTGTTTCAATCTCAAATTTCCATTTTAAATTCTTTCAACTCTTAACATTCGGACACCTCCTTAGGCATACGTTTTTGCATTGGGAATTCGCAACTCTCATGGGGGTAAAAAGTTCCAATGCCAAAAGTGTTTCATGTTAACAGCAATTACTCAACCTTCATGCTTCGCTTTTAGCATGTTCTATTCCATATTCCATGTCACTTATGGAATGTAATCTTAATAGGGTTTGCTTGCCTCTATCTCTATCTCTATCTCTATCTCTATCTCTATCTCTATCTCTATCTCTATCTCTATCTCTATCTCTATCTCTATCTCTATCTCTATCTCTATCTCTATCTCTATCTCTATCTCTATCTCTATCTCTATCTCTATCTCTATCTCTATCTCTATCTCTATCTCTATCTCTATCTCTATCTCTATCTCTATCTCTATCTCTATCTCTATCTCTATCTCTATCTCTATCTCTATCTCTATCTCTATCTCTATCTCTATCTCTATCTCTATCTCTATCTCTATCTCTATCTCTATCTCTATCTCTATCTCTATCTCTATCTCTATCTCTATCTCTATCTCTATCTCTATCTCTATCTCTATCTCTATCTCTATCTCTATCTCTATCTCTATCTCTATCTCTATCTCTATCTCTATCTCTATCTCTATCTCTATCTCTATCTCTATCTCTATCTCTATCTCTATCTCTATCTCTATCTCTATATCTATCTCTATCTCTATCTCTATCTCTATCTCTATCTCTCTCCCTCGCTCTCTCTTTCTCTCCCTATTTGCATTATTTTGGCTCGTCTCTTGTATCCTCAGCATTGTGCCTACCCGCTGTCGCCCCATTAGTGTTTACAGGGTATTAAACATAATGTTGACATCAATTTTGTGGTCATTTAATGAAAATTAAGTCATTAGGCAGCTCGTTCAAGGCACAGTCCAACGTCAGATGGCAGTCAAACAGAGATAGTGAAATACATACACAGACACACACATACACAGACACATACACACGCACATAAATAGAGATATATCTTTATAAATAGAGCTGGATTAAAAACGACATAAAAAACAAGTAAGAAGGCTCTAGTCGAGACTGCTCGACTAGGAGATACCCTGAACCCTCCAAGCTGATATTCAAATTATTCTGCATTTCTTTTATGCACACATACATACACATGCATCCACACGCACGCATAAGCCCGCGCTCTGCTAACTGTAAAGTAAGCATCGACTGCGCTTGGGCTGCGCTGCTGTGTGGGCAATATTATGAGATTTTATTTGTTGAATAATTTCTTTTGTAGACGTACGATCTTAATGAAACTTTTAGAACATAATCATAAAGTGTAAATGTGTGTACATTCCAAAGCACAAGTCTCTAGTACTTCAAACACGTTTTTTACAAATTGGTGGCGAAGGGGGCGTGGTATCCAAAATCTGTAAATGGCAAAATGTGTGTATCTATCTAATGCATATACACAGTAAATCTGAAGTCTCTATGTCTAAAAGTGTTCAAATTAGGCTGAAAAAACAATACAAATGTATCGATTATCCTCGATAAAAAAGGTATCGAATGAGTTATCGAAAAAATTTGATAAACTTGTACTGCGTATGGTATACACGAGTCTACATACAAAATTTCAGCTCTCTAGCTCTTATAACTTCTGAGATCCTTTTGCTCATACGGACGGACGGACAGACGGACGGACAGACGGACGGACAGACGGACAGGGCTAAATCGACTCAGCTCATCGCCCTGATCAAGAATATATATACTTTATGGGGTCTGCCACGCCTCCTTCTGCCTGTTACATACTTTTTCACAAAACCATTATACCCTGATTTCCCATTTTCAATGGGTTCAGGGTATAAAAATAAAACTATAGACAAATTGATTTTAACGCACATTTTGTCAACGAATTTCGTTGTCACAGCTGTTGTTGTTGTTGTTGTTATTATTGTTGTTGTTGTTGTTGTTGTTTTAATGGCTGAGCAATTTGTAATGTCCATCTCAACCGCAAAAAAACATGGTCTATTTAGCAAATGGGCAAGGACCTTTAGCCCAACCAGCTCGAGGTGGTATGTGTGTATGTGTGTGTGTGTGTGTGTGAGTGGTCTAGGATGAGGAGGAGGTGGAGGTTGGGTTTGGGGTTTGGTGGTTCTAAACAGCTTGCACATTTTGTGGCACCGAAAATTTCGCAAACGAAATTTGACATTCAATTATGGGGCGGCCGATGGGCGTGGCATATGGGTAGCGAAATTGAGACAAATTACACGATAAGGCGTCAGCTTTCAAGAAAATCATTAAAAATCAATTTGCTACCCAAAAGAAATTAGATCGTATCTGGGATTGGATGATGAGAGGTGGCGTTGCAGAAGGACGAGGAGGAGGAGGAGGAGCAGGAGGAGGGGATAAAGTACAAAGAAATGCCCAATGAATGTAAGCAGAAGAGGAGAGAGAGAAGAGGAGGAATGCAAAGGAAGTGGATGAAGAAGAGAGAGAAGAGCGTAAAGCTCGAGACAGAAGATGAAAGAAAGAAAGAGAAAGTAGTCATAGAAGTGTAGAAGAAGAAAAACTAAGTAAACCACAATAATGAAATGAAATGAGGAGTGAGAAAAAGAAATAGAGAATAAAGAAAAGAAAAAGAGGGAAACAGAATAAGAAAACAGAAGATAGAAGCCGAAGAAGAGTATTGGAAAAGTGGAAGAAAACCGAGAATCGTGTAGAGGAAGAAGCTTTTGTGGAGAGAGTAACAAATAACAAGTAAGAAAGCTCTAGTCGAGACTGCTCGACTAGGAAATCCCCTGAACTCTTCAGAGAACTGATATTTCAATAATTCTTCGCGTAAAAGTAAAAGCAAAGAGAGAAGAAGTGCAGATGATCATTAAAGTTGTCTATGTGTATGCAGCAGTTCTCATTTGGTATTTGTATTTAGGTAAAACAAAGCTAGAATGCTCACAGCAGCAGAGAGCCTTTCCATTGGTCACTTGAAGCTCGACTGCAACGAGCTCTACTTGGCGTACCTTGAGTAAAAGTGTCGCTATATAAAGGGCAGCAGCTGCAGCATTTCTTCAGTCGTTCACCAGGCCTGGGGGTCAGCGCATTAAAGTGAAGCAGAGTGTGTGATCGATCAGCTAAGCATTAAAGACGTAGAGAAATTACGTAATGAAATTACGTAATGGAATTACGTAGAGGGAATACTTAGCGGATATACTTGGAAGAAATACTTCCGAAAGACGTAAAGGGAATATTTAGAAGAAATAGACATACGAATAGTGCTAAATCGATTCATCTCATTACCCTGATCAAGAATATATATACTTTGTGGCGACTGCCACGCCTCCTTCTGCCTGTTACATACATTTGAACAAAACCATTATACCCTGAATTCCCATTTTCAATGGGTTCAGGGTATAAAAAGAGAATTACTTGCAACTCCTTGATTATGTGATGCAGTCTTGAGCCTAAATTCAAGTTGCCTATGTGTAGTAATCAACTCGTAATACCCTAGCTTTAATAATCCCCCACCGCGCATAGAAGAGCATTCCAAGCAAATCTCACCGAAAATTTCTAGAAAATATTTTTGCAATTTGGCATTCTTGCGAGGAACGAGGAGGCCTTGTCGTAGGCAGCAGCATTACGTATACGTAATTTAGAGGTATTTCATTTTCATTTCATTTCATTTCCTGACAAGCGCTCCTCCCTAACCCTTTGCCTTAGTCTAAGCCCCTGATTTAATTCGTTGCTTGTGTCCTTATTAAGCAATGCCAAACTGACAAACGACTGAATGTGGAATTTTTAGCCATTACGAGAACCCCTTTGCTGGCTTAACTATTCCAACCCCTCCCCACCACTCGGCTAAGCGGCAAACAGGCCCTTCAACACAGCCCCCCTCTGCTGCCGCCGCCTCTGCGTTTGGCCCCCTTTTTAACACGCTTTGGCAGCTGCTTTAATTGTTTTTTAAACACATTTTAAGCACTTTTTGAATACGCGTCGCCAACTCGACAATAAACAAAACGTCAAGCATCAGCAAATATACACACGCACAGGCAAGGAGCAGCAGCAGCAGCAGCAACAACAGCAGCAACAGTAGCGGCAGCAACAGCAACAGTAGCGACAACTTAAAGCAGCAACATCCAAATCTTTGCCTGCGAAATAGGCGCAGTACACACACCCACGCACACACACACACACACACACACACACAACCACGCACACACACACACACACACACACACACACACACAGAGCAGCAGCAGCAGCAGCAACAGATGTAAACAGCAGCAGCAGCAGCAACAACCCAATCTTTGCCTTAGAAATGGGCACACACACTCATCACTTATATATATGTATGTGTGTATGTGTGTGTGCGTGTAAGTATGTGTTTGCAATTTACCTTGAAGTGAGCAGCGAGCACTTTTACTTTCTGCAGCCCAACACATTCAGCAAGCTGCAACACTCATTCATTTAATTTGCGTCTCCTGCGCCCTCGCAGCAGCAGCAACGACAGCAGCAACGACAGCAGCAGCAGCAGCAGCAACATAGACAGCGGCAACAGCCTAATTGTCGTCTAGCTCAAGTAGAGCGTTTGCCACGCCTCTGCCTTCTCTGGCGTCTCCCTTCGGCTTACGCCGTCTGTTTGCTGTCTCAGCTTAAAAAATAAAAAATTTTTTTTTGTTGCTGCTCTAATTAGAATGAAACGATTTTCATTTTCATGCATTTTCTTGTTGTCGTTTGCTCTTTACAGTTGTTGTTGTTGTTGCTGTTGCTGCTGCTGCTGCTGTTGCCCAAAAATGAATAATTTACGTAGCTGCTGTTGCTGCTGGCAGTGCTGTTGCTGCTATTGCTGCTAATGTTGCTGATGCATGCAAAATTCATAGAAATTTCCATTTTCATTTTAATTTTAAGCGCAGGCTCACACACACACACACACACCAACACATACATATATACAACTATATAGAACTGAGCAGTCGGCAGATTTAATTGCTCGCCAGCAATCAGCAATCATCAGCAGCAGCAGCAACAGCTTAGCTCCGTCTTATTTCATTCATTCAGCCAGCTCATCTTTATTACGTTTTTACGTTTTCGCTTGACTTTTGGCCGCGCTGACAACAGTTGCCGTTGAACGATTGCAGTTTCAACCGTTACTACTGTTGCTGTTGTAAATGTAAATATTGCTGCTGCTGCCACTGCCGCTGCTGTTGCTGATACAAAAGAGAGCAAGCACAAAAGGCAATGCAATCTAAACAGTTGCTGAGAGACTGGCCAGCTGCTGCTGCTGTTGTTGCTGGTCAACTGAATATTGCTGCTGTTGCTGTTATTGCAGCTGTCGTTGTTGCCGTTGCTGCTGCTGTTGCTTTGGCCTTTGGCTATGACAGCAGCACACCTACACGCACACACACACACACCAGTTGCCCTGGCAGCAGCAACAATTGCTAGCAAATTATTTTTATTTTACTTATGAAGAAACAGTTGTTGTTGTTGCTCCTGCTGCTGTTGCTGCTGTTGCTGCTGCTGTTGCATGTATATATATATATATATTGCTGCAGCGAAGTTCAATTGATTGCAATTAGTTGCTCTTAAATGAATTTCATTTACTGTCTTAAACATTTATGCGCTTGAAATGAGCCTAGAAGCCCGCATGTTGCTGTTGCTGCTGCTGCTGTTGTTGTTGTTTCAACAGTTGCTTTAGCTCATAAATAAATTGATTTTTTGCTTTTTGTGCGACAGCAATCTATCAAGAGATTTTTCATAGTTGCCGCTGTTGCTGCTGCTTGAAATCAATTGCAGCTACAACAGCAACAGCAACAGCAACTGCATAACAACAGCAACAGCTCATTTTTTTCAGGTCAGCGGTCTAAAATGTTCATTAATTTTATCGGGCAGCGAGAGGCAGCTCAAAAAGAAAATCGTTGCAACTGTCAGCAACAGCAGCAACAACAGCAGCAGCAGCAACAACCATTCGTTTCTTATTTATTTATGCTGCTCGCAAACATTGAAATTGCATTGCCAGCAAACTAAGCCACGCCCCCCTCGCCCACGTCCGCCGCCGCCATTCAGCAAGTGCGATGCAAATGCAACTGCCAGCGGCAGCAGCAGCAACTGCCACTCATCTAATGCACATTGCTAATGTGTTTGCGATGCAGCAACACGATAGTAGCAGCAGCAGCAACAGCAGCAGCAGCAGGAGCAGCAGGAGCAGCAGGAGCAGCAGCAAACCCGGCAACCAACAAGCGTGCCATAAGCTAAACAACATTTCATATTCAAATAGAAATGAAAATCAGGAGGCACAGTGAAGCCTCACTAAAGCTGAACTAGACTTTAAGCTAGGTGAAAACTTTGGTCTGCATCCAAACGAAGTTTCAATTGCGGGCAATATTTCTAGTTTGTTTTGCTTGCAGCAGAGTAGAGCTTGAATATTAAAGAACAGATACTTCTATCTGCATCTCTCTCTCTCTCTCTCTCTCTCTCTCTCTCTCTCTCTCTCTCTCTCTCTCTCTCTCTCTCTCTCTCTCTCTCTCTCTCTCTCTCTCTCTCTCTCTCTCTCTCTCTACCTCCTTCTGTGTTGCTATTGCTGTACTGTGCTTCGTCCATTTAAACTTTGTGCATACAGCTTCAGCTGTGTGAAATTTGTAAACACCTTTTAAAATACAGTTTATCTAATACTTTAAGCTGCTCTAGTATGCATAGTGAAGCTTCGCTAAAGTGAAAAGTTGTCCAAAAATTCTTCTGCTTTCAATATGAATGCTATGTACAGTGAAGCATTCAGCATACAATTCGGATTTGATTTACATTACCTTATCCTTAATTAAACTGTTAAAAGTCGAATGTGCACTGGACTGTTAGCTCAATTATGTTATTTTATCATACTGTTAACTGCATGTTAATTGTCTGCTAACTCATATTCCCTAAACAGCTAGAACTATGCTGTGTAAATTCAATGTTGGTTGCACATTGAAAGGCATTCTGCAAGTTTACATTGTATTTAACATTATGTAAACTTTATGTTAACTGTTATAGTCATCTTTAAGATTGTTGCTTGCATTTAAAGTCAATTCTGAATATTTCTTATTTTACTCTATGTTAACTGCACTGTTAACTGCGGCTTTCTGCTGTTAACTGACTGTTAAACGTCTTTAACATGCTGTTCACTGTCACCACAACATTTTAATTGCCGGCAACAGCAGCCGCTTTGATCCTAAACATCTAAATGCAAGCATCTTCGATTAGTAGCCACTGTTAAGCACTCTTGGCTGATTTATGTTAATGCGAGTGCTAAAACGTTGGGGCTACGTTCTACATTTAACGCACTTGCGGCTAGCATTTAAGACAAAGTCTGCAATTTGCTCGCCCACTTGACCCAGAGACACGGAGAGTGTTGCCGAGTCTAGGGCCGCCCAAAAGCCCCGAAGACCTATCCAAATGAAGCACTTGAGCTGCCGCCCTTCAATTTCATGAATAGGCACTCGCTTTTATTCACTGCTACGACGTTACGACGTTGCGACGTTGCGAAGCCAATGACCAACGCACACAATGACCTGGGTTAATAGATTTATGGCATTTACATATTCCGCCCAACTTGCATAAAAACTCTCGTTTTTCCTCTACCTCTCTCTTTTTTTTCGCTTTTTTTTTGATTACTCACATTTATTTTGTTGTTGCTGATGATGTTGATGTTGCGGGGCGTTTGAATGGGAATGTCAGCAAGTCGAGCAAACAATAAATAGCTCCACAGCTGGTGTAAAATGCTTCCAGTGGGGAGTATTTGCCTAGGAGATGCCCTAAATTGACGACTCAGCGAGAGCTTACCTTAACTGCTCAGACAACTACTGCTGCTGTTGTTATCGATAATTTATCGATTGCTGATCATTTATATATCGATAAAGGTGAGGTCTAGCTCTAATGCTTATACTTATGCTCTTATACTCAAATACTCTCTTATACTCATATAGCAATTTACTCTTATACTCTAATTGATTGTGATACTCTTATATTCCTCTACTCATACTGTAGACTCTTATACTGCCGCGTAGTAATACTCTTATACCTCAACCCAACTCTTCGAAAAGTTTTGACTGCTTGTTACATAAACCCTATCCGGCAGCAATATACCCTGTTTAAGGATTTGGCATAGGAAAAAGTTATAAAAAGAAAAACAAGCAGCACGGACGGGAAAGTGGAAGTGGAAGTGGAGGAGAGGAAGAGGCAGAAAATTTGCCTATTTTCGGGCGGGCAAGAAAAAATATTTGAATGGCGCTCGGTCGCTTGTTATTTTCCATTGGCTTTTGTGTTAATAAACAAATAATCTACTTAAGTTACGAACAATAAAAGAAATGTGGCCAACGACAGGGCCATAAAATTTGCCATGGGCCAGGCAAAGGCGACATACACTGAGCGAAATGGAAACGATAAAGAAAAAGGAAATAAGACCAAGCGAAATTTCGCTGGAGAGCTGTTCGAGAGTGTTAATTAGAGTCAAGTTGTGTGTAATTGTTTGCAGTGTAATTGCTGCAACTTGAACTGAACATGGTATTTATGGCTTGCTCTTCCATCGGTTTATGTCTATTTATATTGACAACAGTAAAATTTCGCTCAGTGCATGAACATAAATGGCAAACAATAAACGTTCACAGAACATAATAACGAAAAGCCACAAAAAAAAAAAAAAATTATTATTTTCACATAATTTACGCCAAACATTACAACTCAAAGAGACTAGAGAGAGAGAGAGAGAGAGAGAGTGTGTGAGAGAGAAGAAGAGAGGAAGATTGTAATTTAGTGTGCGTGGGCAGCACATTTGGCATTATTTGGCTTTTGCCTCGCTTTGATTGATCGAATCAAACATAAATGTTGCATTTAATTGGCGCTCATTAGGCCCCCAACAGCAGCAGCAGCAACAGCAGCAGCAGCAATCAGCAAGCAACAGCAGCAGCAGCAATCAGCAGCAACAGTAATCAGCAACATGCCCAAAAGTAGAGTAGCAATATCGCTTTGATAACAGCAACTGTTGCAGCAACGAGCAACGAGCCCAGCAATAGCATTTCAATAGCAGCAACAGCAGCAGCAGCAGCAATCAGCAGCAACAGTAGCAATCAGCAACATGCCCAAAAGTAGAGTAGCAATATCGCTCTATTAACAGCAACTGTTGCAGCAACGAGCCCAGCAATAGCATTTCAATAGCAACAACATCTTATAATAATGGCAGCAACATCGCCACGAACAAACAGCAATATGTCTAAAGGAAGAGTAGCAATATCGCAGCTATATCAGCAACAGCTGCTGCACTGATAACACAGCAGCAACATCTCGCTTCTCGCAGCAGCAACAGCTGCAGCTGCAACTGTCTGACACGCGTGAGCTTTTCACCTGCAGCAACAGCTGGCACGCCCACACACTACACTCCATTAAACACACACACACATGCACATTGCGCCTACCCGCCCACCCACTGGCACCTGCTACGCCCCATTTGCAGCTGTGTTGCATTTGAAATGTTTTTGTCGCCTTTGCGCAGTTTGCTTCGCATTTGCATTTGACTTTTGGCTTTTGTTTGTTTCCATGCTTTGTTGTGTCTCCGTTTCTTCTTCTTCTTCTTCTTTGTCGACGTTTTTCACCTATTTTCCGCGTTGCCTTTTTGCGGCTCATTTCACTTGATTTATGAAGCTGCAATGAAATTGGAGCGGCAACAGTCAGTCCGATCGTCTCCTGTCTCACGTTCTATCACTCAATTTGAATATAATCAAAAGGTGTTTGAAAGACAAATACACACACACATACATGTATATATCTAAATATTTATATGGAATATATTCCCATCTGAACACTTTGTGTTGTATTTTTAGAGTCAGTTTAATGGCTCGCCTGATTTATGGTCAGCGATTGCATGTTGGCTAGCAGTTAAATGCTTTATGGCCCTTGCGGCTGTCGTATCAAATTAAAACATAGAAAAAGGTGAGAAACAGAGAGTGATGGGGGAGTGAGATGAAGGACATATTTATATCAGCATGGGTTTATTTGTAAATAGAAAAAAATTATTATTATAGCTGATAATGAGCAATGAATTCCATAAAACAGATGTTTGAAATACCCTAGAGACCATGAATCTGGGTAATAAAATCTATAGAGGATATACGATTGTAGAAGAGTAGAGGAACATCAAATATAAGAGTACAGGTATAAGAGTGCGAGAGCTAATGGGTATAAGAATAAGCTTATAAGAGTGTAATTTGTAGAGTGTATAAGAGTAGGGGAATATATAGATAGATATACTTATATAGAAGATCGTAAAGGTAGAAGTGTATAAGTATATAAGAGTATAAGGAGATAAATGTCAACGATCAGCGAGTCATAAGTCTTATATAGTGTACGAAAGTATAAGAAAGTTGTATAACTATAAGAGTATTAGATTGATTGAGTATAACGACTATCTATGAAAGAAGAGTCCAAGAATAATCTGATCTATATATATGAACATAATATTGAAAGACCCGTTGGCTAATATAAGACTTGCTTCAGCAAAACTCAGTAGCTTGACAGCCTCAAGAATTATACGATAGATATATACATATATTCATACAATATATGTATGTATGTATGTGCCCCTTATACCCTATTAATATATTATATGCCATCAACCTATGCACTCTGGCTGCATTTTGCTCTAAAATTCCATTAGCTGCTGGCTGTCTCGATGCCCGACGGGATAGCATTATGTCTGGCTGGGAATGTGTAACAAAAAGAAGATGAAGAAGAAGACGAAGAAGAAGTAGCTGCTGAGACTGTCAACAACAAAATTCCACAACATTCATATATGTATTAAAAGAAATGAAAAGAAAAGCAAAGAAAGGCAAAGAAAGGGAAAGAAACAGCAAAGTTGTTGTCATTGCAAAAGTTCGCATTGCAATCAATAAGAAGAGACTTTTATCTCTCTAAGAGTCTCAGATGAACTCAATGTATATAAAGAATGCATGGGACAGCTCCTTAAGCTGTTTGTCTAGCCACAGGCGATGGAGAAGTAACGCAAAGGCACAACTAGAAGTTACCCTGTACGACATACATGTAAGTGCATGTACAGGGTAACTGTTAGTCTATCAGGAGTGTGACAATGCTAGTTCTCATTCTATTCCACTCTCTTTCTATCATTCTCTCTCTCTCTCATCTCTCTTTGCCCTTCTCTTTCCATCCCCCCATCGATCAATATACCCCTTCACATAATCATAATCATTTACAGGGTATTTCCTAGCACCAGTGTGCAAAAAGAAAGCAAGCAAACACCGACGACAGGCGACAGCATTTGTACATTTGTATGCCATTTGTAAGTGGGCGTGGCGACTGGCAAAAGGAGGAGGCGGAGGAGGCGAGCGCCGAGCGAACGACCAAAAGATGAAAGCGAAACAAACCACATAAAACGACAAACGAGACAAAACTGAACAACAACAACAACAACAACTGCAGACAACGAGCTGGGAGTAAAAAACAAAGCAGGAGAACTAAAGTAAAAAAAGCGCCGGGTGGCAACGCTGACAAATGTCAACAATGTTGATTTATTTGCGTTTACATTTATTTATGACAGAATGCAACATTTTTTTCCAAATGCAATTTCTATGTCTGCTCTGCCTGTGTTGATTTTGCTCTCTAGAAATGTTTCTGCATTATGCGAAGAACATTTTCTCTCATTCTCTCACTCTCTATGTATCTATCTCTTTTGCATTTCGCTTAAGTGTTGACATATGGCAACGCTGCATAGAGCAGAAAACTTCATCTACGTTGCGTTGCCTCTTGAGAGCACTTGGAAAATATTGCAAAGAATTCCAAAGGGCGACTGAAAAGAAATTGCAATCGTATAAGAGAATCGAAATTCCTTAACGGGAAGTGAATGTCAGGAATATCTTCTCTATAAATATTACAAATTGTTTACATGGAAATGGAAAGGGAAAACAAAGAACATGAGCAGGAGTAGTAGGAGAGATGGGAAAGTATAGGAATATATTGTAGTATTATTAAAAGTTTTCGTAAAACTAAGTATAAAAATGAGTATAAAATGCAAGTGTAAATATGAGTTGTATATGAATTCAAGTAAAGGTATAAGTGTAAATTCAAGTACAGGTGGTATATCGTATAAGAGTATGAACATACATAAACATCCTAACATTTATACTTACGTTTTCTTTGAATTTTCTTTTCGTTTTAGGTATGTGTGCCACGACTTGTAGTTGATATATCGATGCTTGGATTTCCATGGTACGTTTAACTCACTCTCACTCTCACTCTTACTCTCCCACTCACTCCCACTCCCACTCCCACTCCCACTCCCACTCTCCCTTTCACACAGCCACTCACTGAGTCCCTTTAGCTGGGGGACTCGTCTATTGCATTTCTGTGGAAATGGCATGCTTTTCGGAATTACCTTTCAATGCTTTTCGAATCGCATTCGCTCACTCTCCGTCATCTGTCTGCCCCTCGCCGCCCCTCGCCGCCTCTCTCTGCGCTTCTCATTCCCTATTAGATTTTTCGTTTATGTAATTTCCAAAATGGATTATGCCATCGTCCCGAGTCTTCCGTCCCTCTGTGTGTGTGTGTATGTGTGTGTGTGTGCATGTCTATGCATGTGCGGGCGTGCATTGTCCTGCCAGACAAGCTGGGCCACACTTTAGTACATGAAAACATGTTCCATGTTGCATTTTCATCTGTCAACGTGGCAATCCCAGCGCATTTGCAGCAGAAGCACGCCCCCCGCCACGCCCCTCGTTTACCTACGATGTCCTCGTTCGCGCTGCCCGACCTATTCGGTACAGCTTTACCTAACAAAATTTCGCTCTTTCGATTCCCTTTTGCGGCTCTGTTTGTGACTTTTAAAGCTTTTACACTTTTCCCTCTATTGACATGTGTGTGTGTGTGTGTGTGTGTGTGTGTGTGTGTGTGTGTGTGTGTGTGTTGTGTATTTGCAACATTTTGGCAAAATGCCATTATAATTATATGTATATTGAATCCATATATGAAATATGTTTGCCTGGCTACCCAACAACAAAAGTCAGAGCCCAAAAGAAAAAAGACAGTTCCACTAGAGAGTGCTCGGCTAGCTAATACTATATGTAGAACAACGACTCAGACTATGAGTCAATTCAGATAACTCTATAAACAACGTAGAACTTTAGATATCTCTTAGAGTTCATCAATCTCAAGTCAAGTAAGAAAGCTGATTACAGTTAGTATAGTTAGTATAGTTTAATCCTTATCCAGACTCTCAATCTGCTCTCCTTGGGCCCTTTCCAGGGTATACCAAACGTTACTTTGTTTTTCGCTTGTTTGCAAATAAATCAAATTGCTACCAGAAAAAAAAAAGCGAATACCCTGTGGAGCAAGCAAAGTTCTCACAAAAAGAGAGAACAAAAAGTGCCGTAACAAAATTTTTGTTTTTTCCTCGCGCTTGCCCCAAAGTAAATGACCTCTGTGCGGCTTATGTGTCTGAGTTGTAGGCTGCATGCCACACGATGCTTTGAAACACCTCCCCCCCTCCCCTTTGACATGCTATATGCTCGCCTCTCTATGCGCTTCTCAACATCTGTTTTCGCTACAAAATGCGTGACTTTCGATTGCAGTTCGAGCCAAGCCCAAGCGCCCAACGTAATGCATATTGCCTCTGCTTTCTCTCTCTCTCTCTCTCTCTCTGTCTGTCTGTCTGTCTCTATCTCTCTGTGGCTGTGCACTTCTTTGACAAGCACTGCACGCCTCGTCTGTCTGTGATTTTGAGGTCGAGTTTGTGGCTGCAACTGAAGCACTCGCAGCACATCCTTTGACCCCTTGCCCTCCCCCCTCCCCCTCCCCCTGCCAGCCTTATGAGAGCTGCCTTGTGCGCCATATGAATATCAATTCAGTTTTTGCGCGCTCACTGACCAGCGCTCGGCCCTTGGATTTTTCTGCTCTCAAATCAAATTCCTAATCATTTCTCTTTTTTTTTCTTTTTTTTTTTTGTCTTCTTTCCTCGTTTTGCAAATCAAAAATTCAATTGGCGAATTCATGAGATTGAATTAAATTTGCGTCATAAAAATATGTAATAAAATTATAAGAGAAGCGTCGATAGAATTTAACATGTGGAACAGGCCTTTGAGAGAGAGAGGAAATAGACAAAGTGTGAGGAACGATGGAATGAAATGAGATGAGGGATAGCAGAAGGAGAGACAAAACGTCTCTTGAACTAATTTAAATGAGAGCTAATACTTGACATTTCCTTAACATAGCTGAGTTAACAGTCTGCTGCTAAACAGTTAAGACTTTAATTACCTTTAACAGTTAACTCATTTGAATGTAAGCAATACCCGCTCACTGGCTGCAGAGCGAGAGTATATTGGTTCTTTCTCGGTCCAAATAGAACTAAATTAGTGTTTTTAATGAACGAGCATTTGGAGAGTTTTTACTCTAGTCCATTGTTTCATTCTTCCGCATATCCTCTGCACATTTGTCATAACAACAGAGATTATGCTAAGCATTTCCTCTTATACACCCAATTTCCCAAGCTCCCTCCTCCCTCCCTCGTCCCACTTTGTCTCTGGCTCATTTTCATTTTCAATTTGAACTTGATTACGTCTCCTTTAAGCCAGGGTCTCGCTGCGCTGGCAGACTCGGCACGAGATGTTTAATTGCCCACAAAAACGCAGCAACTATAAAAATTATACAGAATGCGATTTACATTAATTTCGTTTTCATTTCGTTTTCATTTCGTTTCATTTCGTTTCATTTCATTTCGTTTCGTTTATTAATTGGAACGTTATGTGGTTGCGCATTTAAAGCAACTCGCGAGCTCCAAGCACTCCAAGCATAAAAGCGACCCCAATCTCAGAGCCAAGGACGAGCTCACACGCAATGGAGAGGCAGCCCCAGCCCCAGTCCCAGCTCCAGTCCTAGTCCACGATTAAATCGAAAAATCCATAGAGTTCTCTATTCGCCCCACCTCCCACCTCCCGCTCGCGGTCGCTCGCCTCGTCCTGCTTCGTCCTTGTCATCAGCATGGTGCGCCATTAAAACTTACATAAAGCACAAAACTTCAACGAGTCGCAACTCAGATTGCAATCTAGATATACGCCTATAAACGCATACGAATATACATATATTATAGATATACATATATACATACATACATATATTAGAGTGTGTATTTATATATATATAGTTTGTATTTATTTTCTGTATTTATTTATTTATGTTGAAAATTCTTGTGTTGCCCATTAAAGCTGCCTTTAAAGGCGACAATTTGGTGATGTTAAATCACTGTTAAGCGACTGTTAGGCAGGTTATGTTGAGGTTATGTTGAGGCTGCTTCATAAATATTTCGTCTTTTGCTCAACTGATGTAAGTCTTCTCTCTCTCTCTCTCTCTTTGGCGACAATTTGGTGATGTTAAATCACTGTTAAGCGACTGTTAGGCTACTGCCTATGTTAACAGGCTATGTTGAGGCTGCTTGACAAATCTTCTGTTGCTCAACTGATGTAAGTCTTCTCTCTCTCTGCTCCTCCTCCTCCTCCTTCTATTGCCTTTTCGATTAACCAAGAAACATCTCAATCGAAACTTTTTGTATCTTTGGACTCGATTGAGTCCTCGTCTTCATTGCATCGCTTACCAGCACTGTCTTAATAAGTCGCCAGCACGCTTTTCCAACACTGTTCGCTTGGGAAATTGCCGTTGCCTTTGCTCGTCATAAACTTGATTAGAATTTGTACTCAAATTTTCTTTATCGCCTGGCGTTTGGTCCTTGGTTAGGTTCGCCCGCTGCGCCTAACGAGCGCTGCGTCCTCTAATGAAGCTACACCCGTAGCTCGTACCCCTTTCGCTTTGCCACGCCCATTCGCGCTGCACACACACTTTTCACTTAATAGATTTCTTTTTTTGTAATATTTTTGCAGCTTTTCTTGATACTTTTCCCACTTTCTTTTGCTTCCGTTTGCATTTCGCTTTGCATATTTTTAGGCGTCGACAAAATATGCAAACCTCTGCGTGTGTGTGCGTGTGTGTGTGTGTGTGTAGCAGTGGGCGTGGCAGTGTGTAATATTTTGTGCTATTTTGTAAAATTCCCCCAAGCCCTGTTTGGTGGTGTCGACCCGATATGCGGCCATAAAAGTCATTTCGTTTTCACCTAGCGCAAATGTATTTATAAGCAACAACAACAACAACAACAACAACTGGGCGACAACAACAACAAATAAACAACGACAGCAACAACAACTCAACTCAATGTTGGCATTAATAATAACAATTTAGAGCCCTGTTTTTTTTTTTTCTGTTTCGAGCCACATTTTCGTTTTACTTTTGTGGCGCCTAAACATGCCACGCCTGCGCCGCCAACCTCGTCCCGCCCCTTGCGCCTGTAGAAGAGTTGGAAGTAGAGGTGGAAGTTGCAGCAACTGTCCCCGTCACACACGCCAAGCGCCAAGCAGTTGAGCCCCAAAGACCGTACCAAATACCCTTAGCCAGAGTCGTGGGAATAGGACATGCGATCTCTGCCAGCAGGAGTGGAAATACTTGGTACATTTATAGTTTCCCTCACTCGGAATTCACAGTTCTGATATAGCTCCAAGACTTCAACTCTAGCTGTACCTGTAACTCTAGATACTTCCAACTGGCTTTGATTTCAACCTCCATCTCGTGCTCTCTTTCTCTCCCTCTCTCAATGTATATCTCATTTCAGCTCGTCATACTCTGGCTAGGTTCCTCCCTTTCCATGTCTCAACTAGAGATCAGCATGTCTTTAGCACTGATTCCAAATTTACTTTCACATTTTACCCTGATTCCCACTTCGTCCGTCTTCTCTGGCTCAATCTCTCATTGAATTGAATCTGACTCTGGCTTTGGCTTAATCTCTTATGCCGACTATAACTTCTGTTCCAGCTGCTGCTCACATTCTTCTTCCGACTTTCACTTGGTTGCCTCCGGCTCTTACACAGCCTACGGCATGTCATTGAATCTGTTTTCGCTATTTATTCTTCGCCGACTGCGAATCCGAACCTGAATCCGGCGTGTCCCTGTGCGAGCTCGTCGTCCGCATATCGCGTACTGCTTGGCCTTTTATAGCGCTTCGATGTCTTGAAATCCGTTTGGACCTAAGCCGTTAAGCCCTTCGTTCTCGTTCTCGTTCTCGCTCTCGTTCCGTGTCCATATCCACGTCAGCGTCACTTGAGGCCAGATAACTGGGTGAAAAGCTGTGCGAAATCTGTGAACCGCTTACAGCTTTAACAGCCGCCCAGTTCCAGTTCCACCTCCAGCTGCTGCTCCTGCTCTGGCTTGGGCTCCTGCTCCTGCTCCTTCTCTCAGTGTTTCAGGCTGATTGTCTGCGCGTTTGTCCTTAGCCTTTGCCCAGTTGTTGAACTGCCTTTGTGTCCACTCATGAACCTCCCGCTCTCTCTCTCGCACTCTCTCTGTCTTTCTCTACTCGGATTTTTAATGGCCTTTGGCCACTTTTGGCCTTTCGGCAATGCATTAAAAGACTAGCGAAAAATGTTGCATTTTATGTGCGCATTTTTATTGTTTTAAACTTTATCCCACTCTCTCCCTCTCTCTCTCCCTGTCTCGCTCGCTCTCTCTGCTCTGCCTGAGAGTGTCCTCTCACAATTTGGGGTCATAAAAAGCGCTTCCTTCTGTCGCCTTTAATGCTAAAAGTAAACGTGCCGCCTGCCAATCGTAAAAATCTTTACCAAAAAATGAACTCTGTCTCGCCTTCCCTCTTCCCACTCTCTCCCCTCCCCACGCTCTTTGTCTCACTTTATTACAGACAGTTCTCGAAGTGTTCAATTTATTCAGACACGAGAGATCCACTCAAAGTGTAGCTCGTAATAATTTGGTTGTGTGCGCCTGCAGCGCCATCTGGCGGCAGCTTATTTCGGTTTATATATGTATGTATGCATGTAGATATCGTTGCCTGAGATGGGGTTCTGTCTGTAATTGAATTATCTGTTCGATGGGGCACGCATTATTATGTTTACTTTTTATGTTCACTTAAAAATGAAACAGAGAATTTCTTTTGAAATTGCGTTGGCAACTATCGATAACAAATGGCGATAATTTATTGAAATACTTCACAGTAGTCACATGAATGCTTAATAGCTCCACTCTAATCCTAAATAGTTCTTGTTTATTGAGCGTAAATCACTTTGAAATGAAAAGCCCTCACCGTTTGCTTGGAACTATTCCATTAGTTAAGAGCCAATTAATCGATAACTTGCATCAGTAGCAAATTAAGTGCTATTTCGCTGCTAGCAATTAAATCGTAATTAGAGTTGATAAGAAATACATATACTTTAAAGGGGCTCTCAAGTACGCTTCGGGGTCGAATGAAGTTTGTAACCCTTGCTCGTAAGCCCCAGGCTCTATTTCAATTCCAATTGCTAACGAACCGCAATGTCAACCGCCCATGTGATTTAAATGGCATCATAATTAATAACACTTAATAACAATAAATTATGAACAGAGCCGCAGAACTTCTCAGCCTTCACTCACTCACTCTCTCCCTCTCCCTCTCTCTCTCTCTCTCTCTCACTCTCTCCTGTTTTAGCTGAAACTAGCTGAAATGAACCTGCCCTCTAATTGTGCTGCCACCTGTCAATAAACCAGCACCAGAACTGGGCCCCCCATTTCGAACGTCCCGCCCTCTTGGTGTCGCTCTCTCCCCGTTCTCTTTGCCATATGAAATTTGCAATTTACAGCAATTTCAATTTTTTTTTTTTTTAGTCGTTTCGTTTCTGCACGCCAGATGGCGCTTTACGCTGAAAGAGCCCATCAAGTGTTTTAATTAGCCAGACAAACCGTATACCCTGCAGCCCCCCCCAAAAGGCCTGTCCGTTATTTATGCCTTATTTATGCACAGACATTGCGGGCGGTCTAACGATACCCTAACTCTCCGAGGCGCCCCTGGTCCCCTAACCCTGATCCCTGATCCCTGTACGCCCCCTGTCCGTGGCGTACCTTTAATAGAGTTTTGCCTGTTGGTGGCGTGTCTGGTCGGCTGTTAATATGCAACATTGTTTAACTGATTGCAATTGGCCCACAAGCAACCCCCCACCGCCCCCAACACAACACTAGCCACAGCCCGAGAGTTCCCTTTCCTCCTGCTGGGGAGCAACCCCTGAACGCATGTGTGTCGACAATCTTTGGCTAATTTCATATGCAACACCCTCCTCGGCCTCTCTCCTCTCGACGCCCTTTGCCTGGCTATTCCAATCATGTCAATCCCCATTCACTTAGGTGTTGCCAACAGCTGCCGCACTGCAAATCCAACCCGTACACCCCTTTACCTCGAGGGACCCCTCACTCGCCCTCTCTCTCTCGCTCTCTGTCTGCTGCCTCTATTGAGGCCTGCATTTGACCCGAGCTATTGCACAAATTATGAACTGGCAATTGGCCGGGCTTAGCCCCAAAATTGTTCTGTTGATAGTTCCTCCCGTACTCGGCTTGAAACCCACTCAATTATATTTATGGCCCTGGTTAGGTAAAGCCAGCCAACTGCCTATTAAAGTAATGTCTATATGAAATGGGATTCGCTTGAATAGATAATGGAGATAGCACTATTTACAGAGAGAGAGAGAATGTATAATTATAGTATGACGGAGATTGAGAGACCAACTAATTGACAAGTCCTTTAAATAATCCAGCAATATTATTCGCTTCTCCCTTCACATTCATTCATTCTTAAAGCCGCTCTCTTATTCCAGAACACTCTGGATCTTAAGTTATTGCCTTCATTTAGAGGCAATTCCATAGCATTACCCATTGAGTTTCTGGGAGTAAATAATTAATAAGTTTTCATTTGTTAGTCATGCTTCGTCATTCGTTGTGATTCGCTTAATTTGTTATGCATTTAGGAAACTTTTAACTTTTTGTGGCTAATCAACTATTTCTATCCAGGTAAAACTAACTGTACACATATGTAGCTACAGCTGCAGCTACCTGCCCCAAGGCCCCTCCCACACATTGGAATTTATTTTAATTTTGCTAGAGCAACTCTTTTATTTGCATTGCTTTAATTTGTATTTGTTTTGCACATTAAAAATTACTGCTAAGGGTTTTCACCATGAGGGTTGGCTGCAGGCAGCCAGGAGAGGGTTGGGGCCTGGGGGGCTGCTGGGAAATGCATTTTGTTACCTATGCAAATGCCTGCAGCTTCTCGACGTCGACGTTGACAATGAAAATGCGCGATGGACCGTCGAGTCGCAGAGGCGCAGCTAACGAAGGGACTCGGGTGTTTGGGGCTGGCGGTTGGTGGTTAGGGGTCGGATCCAGGGGGGGTAGGTGTATGTAAACTTTAGCTTGCCAACAAAACTCACAGCCAGAAAGATGCAGTCGGAGTGATATAAAAAAAAGAAATACAGCAGTTGAAGCTTCAAGTGGGGTTGTATAAAGGTGAGGGGCTGCATTACAGCTAGGGGTAGGTGGCAGCAGAGGGTAGCTGCTACTTGCAACTGTGAAAATTTGCATAAGCAATTACGAAAGCGTTGCCAAGAAACAGCAGAGACAGAGCCAGTCGGGGGGAGCTAGGGGAAGCGGGTGAGTGAAGTGCAAGGGTTGGTGGGGGGTTGGGGACTTTTGACTAAAAAGTAAGCGAGTCAACAATGTCGCCAACGTTGGGTTTTAGCTTGAATCTAGTCTACCCCAATGCGGTCTGTTGTTGGCTTAAGCAAGGGGTTTGGTTAGGTCTAGGGGTAGTACTTAGGTTTCTGGGGTTTGTCGGGTTGTAACTCGACTTCGTTGACAAACGCCTGGTTTTAGGGCGCACAAATTTGCATCAAGAACAGCAACAGCAACAGCAACAGCAACAAGAACTTTGTTGCACCTGGGCAAAAGTCAGGTGGCATTAGAAACAGTAGCAAAAAGCTTGCAATTGTTAACCTCAGACAGAAAATGCAATTATTGGGAGTATTACGTAGATATGTAAGTGAAGAAGTTAAAAGGCTTGAGCAAAAAATAACAAATTTGCAGCTGAATCTTAAAGTTCATTAAAAACGAAAAAAAGAAAATACAACTACATACATATATGTAGTATATATTAATGTAGATATATTTAATAGCAGCATTACGTAACGTAAGAGAGGAAACAACGGCAGCAGCGGCAGGACTCGACGTTAATTTCGAACGTTCGTACATGCGATATTCCTTGCAATCGTTAAGTGGAAATCTTGAATGTCAAATCTTAACTACCATCCGTTTCGATTTCTAATGGTTCGCATTTAACTGTTGTTGTTGCTGGTCTGTCGCTCATTTACGACGAAAGCAACGGAAAGAACCGCAAATAACTAAAAAAAAAAAAAAAAAGTCAGTGAAGAGCAGCAGCAGCGACGAGGGAGAGACGAAGCCCGTTGCAGTGGGGAGTTTAGTTTTATGGCCACAGAGCGAACATTGACCACAGCGCAAGAGTCGTGTTGTTATACCCAGCAGCCCATAACACACACGCTATACAAAGGGTATATACATTAGCCAGTGAATGTGCAACAAAACAAAAATAACTAAATAGGCCTATATGTGTACATACATATGTACATATAAACAATAAGCAACTGTATAACAGCTACACAGCATCTATTAGTCTGGCATACCCTTTCAAATCACTTTAGCTCGCCGTTGTTATTCGCATATGGGGTGGGTTAGACTGAGGAGCATTGCTATATGCCTGCCAGGCAGCTGCTGACATTGCATACGAGCAAAAAGGAAGGAAGAATGAGAGAGTCAGAGTGGGAGAGTGGGAGAGCGGCGGCAGCGAGGCAGCGAGGCAGAGCTGTAGCAGCTGCTGCGCTTGTTGCCAAAAAGGGGGTGGACATAGCATAGCCCCTATGCGCGCCTTTCTGCCCATATCTATGCAACGCATAGGCAGCTGCAATATGTTTGCCATTGTATTGCACTAACACATGCACGCATACGCGCACGCACACATACATATGACATGGAGTGGTCATTGTTGTTGCGGTTCACACTCATGCATGTGCACTGGGTAATCAACGTTGCTCGCTCGCTCTCGCCTTTGGTCCAACTGTAAAACGCACACGCACGCACGCACACATGCACACATGCACACGCACACTTAGTAGAAGAGAGAACGAAGCGAATTCGATAGTTGCATTTGCTTTGCACGTTTAATTGGCTGCGTCTGCCAATCAACACGAATCGTTGACGCGCTCGCCTCGGCTCTTTGCTGCGTTTGTTGTTGGTTTTGGTTTTTGTTGTTGTTGATTCTTTTGCCGATGCAGTCAGCTGCTGTGCCATGCGCCCACTCGCCCACATTTGGAGTCGATTAGGCGCCTAATGAGCGCGCGCACTAACACAGTCAAAGTCGCACTCGAGCGCAATTGCCGAGCCATCATCATCGTCATCTTCATCATCATCATCATCAACAAGTTTGAAGCGGCGCCGCAACAAGTTTCGCAAAAATTAACTAAGTGAACCGACCGTGCAATACGCTGCTCAAAGTGTAATTAATAATTAAATAAAAAATAAAAAGAATTTAAAAACTTTATATTGAATTATGTTAAATTGCGAATATATGTATGTCTGTTTGTGTGTGTGTGTGAGTGTGAACTTGTGTTAACACAACTCTACAGTCAAGCAATATGCCTCGCGTGCTCTTCGTACAGTATGTGAAGTGTGTTTATTTCTCTTTTCGCCGCAAATCTTGTTACGCTTTGCTGCCAATTCAATTTTCGCCTCTGTTTACCATTTATGTAAAACGAAATGCTGCTGCTGCTGCTGCACAAAAAAAAAATGAAAATGAGAAAAAGAAAAGAAACACAAAAACAAAAAACGTTTAAATGAAATTTTAAAGCAAATTTATGCAAATTTCAACTATATTCAGTAGAATTTAATAACGAAAAAAAAAAAATAAAAAATTGTTTTATGAATAAAAATTGCAATCATGCTGCCAATATCAGCTGCCATAAGCGAATTGCTAATTAAAACATGCACAATAAACACAATTTTCAACAAGTGACCAACTCGCCGCGCGGCGCTTCCTGCCCCCCACTCTCAGTGCAATTTCACGTCAATTTCATTATATGTACATTCAATTTATGCATACATATATACAATATATGTATGTATATATATATTTATATTAATTTCGCACGCTTTTCAGATCGCCATCAGCAGCACCGTCAACGTCCACATCAACGTCAACGTGAACGCCAGCTTCAGCGTCAGCGTCAGCGCCAATGCTGTTGTCGCCAGCTAACGGTCACAGTGTAAAGTGAACGAACAACAACAATAAGTGCGCCCTCTGCTGGCCAGCAACAACAACAACAACAACAAATCAAAATAAACTTCGACCCTGCGGACATTTTGAAGCACCAACTCGCAACCTCGCCGCGCCGCACTTCGGGCCGCTCATCAAGTTCTTTTCAATTTTGATTCGCAGCAGTGCGCATCGAGCGTCAACGTCAACGTCAACGTCAGCGTCAGCGAGGAGCTGGCTGCACCAGCAGAAAGCAGCTGGTAAGTTTTGAACAATGTTTCTCCAATGCCTCCTTCTGCTCTCAATTCCCCCCCTCTTAAACTAACTTTTTCTATGCACCAATTTCACATAACAGTTATCTGTATACTGTTCTACATAGCTATATACATATATATATATATGTTTGTATGTATGTGCGACGATTTATATTTTAGCAACACTTTACTTTTTTAATTGCGCGCAAAAAACTTTTACAGACCAAAAAGAAAATGGAAAGAACTTTAAAATTTTCTTCTTCACAGTTATTTTGTCCTGCTGTACGCAAGGTCGGGCCTATTCGCTTGGACAAGCTGTTTGATTTGATTTGCTTAATTTGCTAAACGATAATGTGAAGCTGTTATACTGTTATACTTTCATATTATTAAACTGTTATACTAATATACGGATATACTTACATGCATATATTGTAGAAACTGTTATACTGTTATACTTTCATATATTGCTATACTGTTATACTACTATACGGATATACTGTTATACCTATATACATATATAATAGAATACATCTTTATAGATATTTTATTTTGCATTTTATGCATTCACTTGCAGGGTATTTGAAAGTCTATCATTTAATTGATTTCTCATCAATTTTCATTCAATTTTCTCGCTCTTTTTTCTGTGCCATTTGTTATGTGCGCTCCTCAAAGTTCTTCAATCACTTTTCATTCAAATTGGAAATATCAGCCAATTGACCGTCTTTCCCCATGCCACTGTCACTCACCACCCCCTGCCTTCCGCCCCCCCCCCTGCCTTGCGATATCCCTCTGACCATGCAATTCATGCCACGCCCACTTCCTTTTGTTGAACACTGTTGGCGCTGCGGGCATAAAAAGATTTTCCCAATTTATTTTATTGCTGGTGTTGCTGTTCGCATTTAGCTTTAAATTAATTCATGCCCTCGAGTATCTTTTATAGATGCGGCTCCTTTTTCTCGCTCTCCATCTCGGGCTTCTCCTCTTGCTGCTTCCCCTCCATCATCATCAATCGCTACATCCATCAATCCATGATGCTGTTACTTCTGCTTAGCCCCGGGGGAGGTAAAATTCTGAAATTCCTTTGATGTTGATTGTTGTTGGTCATTTGTTGATGGCTGCAAAAGGCAAAAGCAGTTGAGGCTTAATTAAATCGAGAAAAGCTGCATAAATATTAGCAAAAATATTTAATGATTGACATCAATCGGATGGCAAGTGAGAAGCATTTCGAAAGCAATTTATTTGGCTATTATTATGCGAATGATTTGAAGAATTCTGTTCGAAAAGTTTTTGTTTACTTTGCAAATTCAATCAACAATCAATCATGACTGATGAGAGAATAATACACATTTCATGTCACCAATAGAGTATCGATCACGCGCCTTATAATATAAGTTCCAGATGATCTAGGTTCTGCTCTCCAAGCAGTTCCAATTCTATTTACATTTTCATTCTTAATTAGTTATATGTTGGTTCCGTTATTTGTTAATGAACTAAATCCCCGTTCCAGCTCTAGTTCAAGCATCGTTCCAGTTACAGCTACAAGACAAGTTTCTGTTCCAGTTCCAGTTCCAATTCTCATTGCAGTTTCAGTTCCTGCAGCTCGATTCTCATCACTAGTTCCTGATATGCAACATTTCCCCAGTACCAGTTTGAGTTCTAGTTCCTATTTCATATTCCTCATCATTTTCATTTCGATTTTCTTTTGCAATTCGCTTTCGATTTTGATTTAGCTTTCATTTTGACTGTTGCCCATGCACAGGTCCGTTTCCGCTTCTGGTTCCGGTTCCGCTTCCGCTTCCAATTCCGATTCCGCTTCTCGGCAATCGCTCACATGACCTTGAGTCTCGAATCTGTTTGCCTGTTGCCATTCGAAGTGCTCCAGAGCTCTTGCCAGACATTCAAATGTTCGTTGACCCCTCTTCAGCTCACCTTTCCTCACACTCACACACACACTCACACACCCTGGTTGCTGGCCAAAAAGTTGTCCAAGGTCAAAGTCCGAATTGCGCTCATTTTCCAACAACAACAACAACAACAACAAACACACATTTCGAATCGCCCCCAAAAGGACTTTGATTGTTGTTGTTGCTGGTCGACTGCGTGGCATGCATTTCAAATATGTTTATTACAAAATGCTTGCCCCTTTACACACACACACACACACACACACACACACACACACACACACACACACACACACATACACACACATAGCTGTGCCTTGTACGACCTTTTTTAACTAGGGTTTTTGGCTCTAGCTAAAAAAAATTGTTGGCATTTTATTAGTAAATTTATTTTGCACAATCACACACACCAACCTACACACACACACACATGTTGCCCAGCCAACTCTAGTAAACTACAGTCCAACCCCCTAACGGCACCGCCCCCGCCCCTAGCTGTGCCTCTGCTTGGAAAAACTATTTCCGGCATTAAATTGTCTCTCGACTCTCGCTCACGTTATTAACCAATAACCTATGCCCCTCTCGCTCTCTCTCTCTCTCTCTCTCGCTCTACCTATCTCTATCCCACTCTCTCACACATAGAACCAATAGCTTTACTCATGCTCTTTTCTGTTTTTCGGGCCATTTAAATGCTTTTTTGCATTCACACACACACACACACATACTCAAATATGTACATGGCTTAGTTGCATTTAGTTAGGGTTTGCATACACAGATACATGTGTGAGTGTGTGTGTGTGCGTGTGCGTGTACGTGTGTGTATATCATCAATTGAGTGCTCTGATTTGTGTAGCTGATTTCATTTCGAATTGGAATTGAAATTGAAATGGAAATTCGAACAGTTTTTCGTGGAAAATTTAGTTGTTGCGCCTTTTCATCAGCTTCGATTACGCAGCTAACATGCCGTTGCTCCATATCCGCTATAAGTTCCGTGTGAGCAAAGCAAGATATGCTTGAAGACTACACTCTCTCGCTCTATCTATGTATCTCTCTCTCTCTCTCTGTCTCTCTCTCTCTCACACACATACACACTTACACTCTAAGATGGAATATCAAAATATACCTAAGATATTTCAAGATTTGATTACAAGGTAGCTTTTGGTCAAAGTCGAGTCGTTATTAAACTTGATTCATTACAGGGTATCACACAGTCAAAAAGCGTAAACTATTGAGAGTTATATATATGCTGTAGTTCATTCGTCAGCTCACGCTCTCATTCTCAGTAACTGAACATAACATGTAATATAATAACTGCTTAATGCCGTACAGGGTATTTAATAGTCGATTTACTTGAAGTTGAATATGAAATTTAAGTTTATTTATGAAACTGCTGGACAAACATTCCCCACTTCAATGCATTAGCAGCAGAGCTATGTTTTCATATGAGTCTAATTACAGGGTATTATGCTAGCTCAAGCCTGAAAAGTTTCCACTGTAATCGCTATTCGATTTTGGTTTTTTCTAATCTGAAAGCCGAAATCTTAAACTTGGAGCAACCTTTTTTATATTTTGATAAAATGCGATTGGCTAAGGCGAAATGCATAATTTATGTCCAGGGTATTAGCTAGTGTGTGTGTGTGTGTGTGTGCGAGTGTGTTCGTGTATCGGTTCGTATCGGTAATATCGTGATATTGTAATTGACCATTTTTATGGCCTGGCTATGTCAGATAATTGCTTTTGGCTTAGCGAACGGCGTTTGCCCGTTGTTCATTTGGTTCATTTGGTTGCCACGCACGTGCCGTGGGCATTGTTCATGGGATTTACAAAAGAAATAATGTTCTAGGGTTTTCACTACCCACACACACACACACGCGCACACACACACACGCCCTCAGACACCCTAGCACGCACACATGTACACACATTTCCCGCTGCAGTCACGACTCTTACATCATTTGCTAAAATCTCTCTTTTAAAATTCATTTTTATTACAGTTGCTTTAGGAATACGCCTCATTTGTTATCGATAACAATTTTAAGATAACGACAGCAGATGCAGAATAGTTCTAAACTAACCATTATGTAGGTCTACATATATTTACTAATAGGCACAAATATAGACCTTATCATTCGTCAATATCATGCGTTTATCGATAGATAAATATCGATTGAATTGCCATAAAGTCTGAACTTTCGCTAAGAATCCTTATAAATTAATTTCATCAGATAAATATCTGATTGTCACTCATTTACTTGAGTGCTTATCGATATTTATCGATAAACGTGCTCGTTTCGATATGTGCAAAACAAATTTCGCCTTTGCCCGTTACACACTTACTTGGGATGATCTGCATTAGTCGTCGTTATCGACATCCATGCTTCGATTGTTATCGTTATCGTTATCGCTATCGCTCTTTTTGGCACTGTGCTCGCGTCTCCATTGCTCCAAGATGCGTTTCTTCTGATTGAACCAATGGCGCGGACGCAACGCATTCGCCTCGATCGGTCCATCATCAGCTTGCTCCTGCTCTCTCTTTCGCTCTCGCTTGCACTCGGCCTCCTGCTCCGATTCCGCATGCTTTTTGGACTTTTTCGATTTCTCCGACTTGTGTGATTTGTGCTTGTGTTTGTGTTTGCGCCCATGCTCATGCCTATGCACGCTTGGCTCCTCAACTTCTATATCATCCAACAATGGCATGCTGGGCAGTTGCTTCTGCTGTCGTTGTTGCAGCAACTGTTGCTCTCTTTTGGCCTGCGCTGCTGCCGCATCCAAGTCTGTTTTCTTAACCGTTTTGTGCAACGTCTGCGTCTCCGAAGGTTCACCTTTTCGCTTGCCCCCATCATGTTTGGATCTTGACTTTTTGCTAGCTGCAACTGTTGCTGTTGCTGTCGATGTTGCTGACGATGTTGCAGGTGCAGCTGCAGTTGCCTCACGCCTGTGACTTGATTTGTGACTCTCCATTTGTCAGGGCACGTGTTGACGCCTTTGATACGCTTCGAGCACTGTTCGATTCGAGCCTCAGTCGTGTTTCTAGCTCGAGCTGAGGCTCGACTCGGCACCGACGATCTGCAAAGCTTCAGCTCGGCTCACAGGCTGACTCAGCATGGCCACGCCCACTGCCTTTTTGCGATTTACTATTCGAATTTCATTTGCGTTTGCTGATTGCATTTGGTGTCCTCTACAGCTCCCCACTCCTCCACTATTCCTAAGCGCTGCAAAGACAAACAAAGCCAGCAAAGGCAAAACGAGATTCGTACTTATATAGAACATTTCTTTGATTTGTAAATAATGCCCATTAATGCCAAGAGATCTAAGAGCTAGAGCTGGGGTGATATACCATTAGTACTTATCCCTCGAAAGGTTTGCTTATCTAGTTTTAGTCTTTATTCGCCAGAGGTGTAGAGCATATAGAATATATACAACTGTATGCTTACACTCACATTTACAGGGTATCTGGGCATCGGCTACTGACTTGTCTTTACATATATACATACACATATATGTATATGTATTTTGCCAAGCAGACTTCAAACTATTTATTTATTTAAGCTCGATTCCAATGAAGAAATAATGAATGCTTGTTTATACATAGACAATGCCCCTCTCTCTCCCTCTCTCTCTCTCTCTCTCTCTCTCTCTCTCTCTTTGTCGCTCTCTTCTAGCTAACAGCCAGCTAACAGGTGTGCAGAGGGCTTTTCACTTAAACTTATTAAATTCGAGTGAAACAAATCGAAATTAGACAAAACGTTGGGCATACAAGACGAAACTGAAATTTGACAGCGAAATGGAACAATGAGAGAAAGGGACAAGAGACTTGGCGACTCTCAAGACTCTCCTGACTAACAATAAAACAGGAAAAAGCTTTGCAATCCAAGTGGGAATAGCATTTTGGATTGCGCTTGCCGTTGACTTTACGTGCTGAGCCAGAGCGAGACGCCAGGGGAACGCAATGGCACGTGAAACAGCAGAACAGCTTATGAATAGCTAAAGCGAATAATCAACAGAAAGCTAAATTAAATTATTCAAATTAAAAATGAAACTAACTGGAAGGGCAAGCAGGCGACAGTTGGACAGGTACGAGTTTTAGCAGCAGAGTGAAACAATATGGAAGTGGAACATTGTAAATGACGTTGTGAAGCGTAGTCTCAACTATGTATAAATCAGTGATGTTATCTTAAGGCTACAAATGACACTAGTGATTGGGGAATGCTATGGAAATGGAACATAAAAGCTTTAAGAACGATTAAACTTTTAGAATGAAACATTGAATGAATGTAAACTTGGGTAAATGATACATTGAATCGCTTAAGTGTAAATTCAAATTGGGGAACAAATGGAATTGAAACACTCATCTTAGCATAAAATGTGCAATAAAACGTACTTTAGGCGCGTTTCGTTTCGTTCCCCACAGTGTTGCCTAGGGTATACAACATTGTTATTGTGCGAGTGTGTGTGTGTGTGTGTGTTTGCGCTTGTTCCCTTGGGGTAACAGCTGAGGACGGGAATGTGTGGTACGTTGAGTGGCGGAGCTTTGGAAATGTCACAACTGATTCAAAGGCTGGGACTGAGGGATTGGAGGCCTGCGAGAGACGCTGGCAACACGATTAGTTGTGTGGCAGTTGTTGGCAGCTCATTGCCCCCTGGGAACACGGCAATGGAACGGCAACCACAACAAAAAGGCGGCCGAAAAAAACAAAGCCCCAAAAAAGTACGACAGAGAAAAAGACAATTTGGCGAATTGGAATACTTTGGTTTAGTTTTCTGACGAAAGGCGGAGAGAGTAGGGGTGGCACCGTAAGAGAGAGAGAGTGAGAGACAGGGGAGAGAGCCATGTTAATCGTATAGTGACCATATCTGAAATGTCGGTAAATGCCATCTGACAACTGTCAACGGGGGAGAACAGCTTAAAGCTTAAAGCCCCAGGCCTAAAGCTGTTTGCCCGGGCGCGCGCCTCTCTACGCACTTCTCATGACAGGCAGCTTGTAAACAAAATTTATCACTGACAATGTTTTTTCTCATTTGCCCTTATTTTTGGTTATATTTTTTTTTTTTCACAAAATAAATAAGAAAACGACAGCAGCTGCTTTCAAGTGGATTAAAGAACAGAATCAGCAGCAGAAGCCAGAGTTGAGGCAGGGGAATGCGTGGAATGGGAGGTGGAGGCAGTGCCAGCTGTTAGGCGGCAGGTAGCTGCTCTTAACTAATTAGCAAAGCTTTTTATTTATTTCGCTGTATTAGCAAATGCTTCATTTGCCTGCAGCTGTTGGGCCAGGGAACTCATTCGGAAATAATTCAATTGATGGAAAAAATAAGACTTGAATTCAATGACAAAAGAACTGCGAGAGAGGAAGCGCAAAGGAAAATTATGTTAAATGCAGTGAGTGTTCACGTGGAACATTATGGAATTGAAACATCATGAGAAACATGATTAAAATATAGTCTCTGCATGATAAATAGCCCCATATCTTTATACAACATATTTTAGTGTTAAGCAAAAAGGTTTATTTAAACTCTGGCTGAAGCCAGAAGCTATTTACATATACATACATATATAAATAAATATACATATATGCATGTGTGTGTGTGCTCTGATTGCTGAGGAATTTGTTTGTTTCGCCCCGAGTGTAGAGCGAGAGCTTTTGCGAATCGAATTCATGTTGATTCGACAACGACAAACAAAATGCATTGAATCAAAATTTTCGAAATATGAATAAACACACACACACACAGACACTCGCACACAGACACACGCACTTACCTAGAGGGGAAGACAGAAGAAGCACACCTGTTTGCCTTACCTGTGTGGCAACACTTGTCGCATTACTTTGAATCGCTATTACAGCTTTCGACTGATGTGGGCGATGTTACCGATGCCCCTGTCATAAAGTCAACAACAGTTACTGCAAATAGTCCATGCACAGGTGTACGGGCAAAGCTTTTTCAAGATGCATAAACTCGGAGTTAATATAGATCTATAAATAGAGCTGGAATGGAGCGATAGGAGAGTGTGTGATGCCAGATAGTCCTGTCCTGTTAGTAACAGTTATGTAACAGTGTTGTAAAACACAAAAAAAAAACACTTAGCCTCCTTCCAGTTGAACAGTTTATGCTTAACGCTTGATAGATACAAATTTGTTTGTCTACATCAGCGTTATTTCCTCATGTTTACCAGACTTATATATGCACATGTGTGTATGTATATGTATGTTGATTTAGCTATATATACCCTGTAATTGAGAGGGCGTCCACGCACACATATTAAAACCTCAGGCGGCGCAAATAAACAAAGCTTTGGGCATAATTTTAGACCAGACTGAAGACAATATATAGCCATGCATATACAACTATATATAGATATATATGTGTGTGCGTGTGTGTGTGTGTGTGACTGCCATTAGTTACGATATATCAATTTTCTCTATGTTTATTTCGCCTCGTATCGACTGCAATCGTTTCTGCGTTTCGACTGTACTCACCCACTCCCCTCCCCCTCTACCTACCCATGCACACAGTCCCTAAGCTAGCTATGAGCTACCCCATATGACTTCGACCAGAGAACCACGCCCTCATTTGTAACGCCCCTTCTATAGGGCATTACTCGCGCGTATTTACGAATATGAGTTTACAAAAAAAAAAAAAAATAGAAATAAAAATAATAATAACAAGAAATAACTAGATATTGTATATGTATATATATGGAAAATTGTACAAGTAAGCAACTGAATTGCTCGACTAGCAGTTGCCCTATAATCGCTCTTCTTATAGATAGATAGATCTCTTAAGGTATATATGAGCTCTCGATCTCTCAGTCTTAATGCCTCTCTTACTCGCTCTCTGTTTCCCTTCTGTAGCTTAAGCCAGCTCCTTGAATGTCTCTTAACTATTTACAGGGTATATATGCATATAGAGAGCTGACATGGCAGGGCACAGAGCAACATACAATATACATATGTATATGTATATAGATACCCGACAATACGCTTTAACTGCGACTTGGATATCGAGGCAACAGTCTGCCCAGCCCTCTGCTCCAGCTGGGAGCTATCTGGGAAGGCATTGGTGGGGTGGCATTGGGTGAGGGTTGGGGCTATGTTGCTTCTTTACTGTTCAACTATTGACAGCGAAAAAGCAATTGCTCGAGCTGCATTGCATTTTGCGTGCAATTCGATATGCCAGCTCAACTTTAGCTGCTGTTGTTGTTGTTGTTGTTGTTGTAGCTCGTTATTTGCTTTATCTGCTGTTCGTGTTTGTCATTGTCCATTTCGCCTTATCGATAGTGGCATTAAATTTCTTGCTGGATTTTAGTTTCGCATTCGGATTTCTGTTTCGTTTACGCGTTCCGTTCGTGTTTCCGTTTCACATTTCTTGTTTTCCATTTTCATCTATCGATAATGATTATCGAATAGCTCTCAAGTGAAATGAAGTATTGTATTTGTTTAGTTGTTAGAGCGTTAAAAAGAAAAACACTCCACATTTGCCGAATTCAAGATGTTAACTGAACTGTTTATTGCTTAAAATCCTAGTTCTTATATACCTAACAGAGACTCTTAAAACTACTTCCAGTCACTGGAAGGGTGCATTTTCTCACACAACAAGTGCCCAGATGTTTACTTAAGTGTCCCTTTTTTTGAATCTTTGGGCCCAGGCTCACGTTACATTTACATATATTAGACGCTGCATTGGTCGCTGCAACTAAGGGATGACATATTTATTACTTTGTGTCGGATAACGCGCAGGTTATTCGAGTACTGTCTCTATTTTTATTATTATGTATGTTCATGTTTGAACATTCTGCCAGGGGCCCAAAAATGTTGTGGCTGTAAAAATTTTTATTTTTTGTTCGATGACTCGCAGGTCATCCAGTATTCCCATGTTTTCAAACATTCTGCCAGAGGGGCCAAAAATATATTTGCTTTTTTGTTTTCATTTTAATATTAGTTTGATAACGCGCAGGTTATCGAATAATTTTTTTTGTCGGATAACGCGCAGGTTATCGAGTATTTTTCTGTATATTTTTTATATTTCAAATTATATGGGACCAGGAAATGTTATAGCTTTTAATCGCCTCTTTACATTACATTTTCTTATTGTATATATGATTAATATTAATGCAATCAAAATACTTATTAACATAGAAGCATGACCTGATATGTGATGAAAATGGAGCCCTTTTAATTCTATATGGCTCTCCTTCATTTGTTGTATTGCTATTTGTAAATGCTCAATTTCTTTAGTATGATTTATTCTTGATAGTTCTAATGGGTTCCAAACTATTTTTGGAACGTCAACAATCTTTCCTACGTATGAGGGTGCGATTTTCTCGTATCTTTCAGTGTGAATATCATTATTATGAGCTATTATGGTCTTATCTCCTGATCGAGCTGTGCAATCTGATTTCATTTTCAACACACCCTGTTCTGGTAATTCTATTAGTTCTTGCTGTGCTCCCTTGCATCGTACGCTTAGCTTTTCATTAATCGGTACTTTAAATAACCACCTACTTTTACCTTCCAATTCAACCCAGTATGTTTTTGAATGAACTAATGTTTGATAGATACAGTTCGCCGGTCGGTTTGGCTTGAATGGTGATATTTCGCAGCTGTTATCGTTGGCATTATCCCAGGGCCAGTTACCTTCACATATGAGCTTGTTTGGTTGCCATTTTTTGCATTTATTGAATGTGGCTTCAGCCATTAAGTGGTAAGAATCAATTTCGAAGTTATACACTAAATATTCTGTTCTTTGGTGTACCATTATCATTTGGTCGTCATTGTAGACTGGTATTGGGATAACCTTATATAAATGAGATGGGTATCTGCTGAATAGCGGAATCTTGGCGTTAACTATTATTTTGTTGTCTATAAAGGTTCCTTTCGTTGTAAGTAATTGATATATTTCTTTTAGTTCCGTACCTGTCCTTTTCCCTGGTAAGACTAAATTCTCGGACAAACTTTCTTTTATCTTGGCTATTTCTTCCCCAAATTGGTAAGGCTTCAATATAACCGGGCTTAATCTGCTATGATTTATATCAATTAGCATATTTATTACCCCTGTTTGAATCTTGTCACATTCTTCAATTAAGGCATTTAATTGATTTGTTATCATAAAGAAATTAATTGCTTCCTTATACACATAATACGATTCTTTTAGCAATTCTGTCATATTGTCTATACGTATATTCATGTCATTGAAATGAATATTGATTTCCTCAGTGGTTCTTTTGAGTATATTTGCTGTGGAATCTATTATTGATGTCTGTTTCTCACTCAATTTTTTTATGTTATGTTGGTTGTCTAATAAACTGACCATGTTTTCTTCCATCTGTTCTCGATCGTCTGCATCCATTATCCCAAATAGCAAGTGATATAATGAGCCCATGAATTCGAAAGGTGCACGTTTGGTTCTTGGTTTATTTTGTAGTATAAATAGTTTGTTATTATCTTCTAATTCTGCTATTCGTCTTTTTGTATTATTTAGTATTATATTACATTGGTCCTCGAAACTCTGTAGTTTCGTACACACTGCTCTCATTTTCCCTTCTAATTCACTCCCTTTCTTTAGCATGTCAAAATATGAATCTAGGTTATAGTAAATAATTAGATCCCATGATGAGGTTACTATTTCTACTTCACCCATTGGATCTAAATAGATTGCTGAGTTGTTACCTAATTTTGAAATTGTTATCTTATCGCTTTTCGTTACTTCTGCACTTGATACCTGACAGAAGAGAGCTAAGACTAGCATTGCCATTAGTACTTTTAGTCTTGATCCTCCTTTCCCTCTGCTAGATTGTCTTGTGCTTCTTAGGTCTGAGTCTTCATTTTTTAATTCACCTAGCTGACAAACTTTATTGATTGGTCGTGTAACTAATCCTTCTTGAGATTTAACTTTTACGACTCTAACTTTATTATCTTGGCCTTTGTGAACTTCTTTTATTATCCCTAGTGGCCATCTAGCAGGGTGACAATTTTCATCCTTTATTAATACTATTTGCCCTTCTTCTAAATTTGGCATCTCTTTTTTCCATTTATTTCTTTGCTGAAGGGTATATAAATAGTCATTTTTCCACTTATTCCAAAAATCTCTCCTCATTTTTTGGATCAGTTTCCATCTATCTAGGTTTCCTATTTTTTCTTCTCCTGTTGACTCCACTTCACTTACTGTGGGTCTACCTATTAAAAAATGTCCTGGAGTTAGTACTTCGATATTATCGATATCATCCCCTGTAGTGTATAGAGGTCTGGAGTTTAAGACTGCTTCAATTTGACATAATAGTGTCGTCATTTCTTCAAAGGTTAAATTGCTATCTCCTATTACTCTTTTTAAATGATATTTTACTGATTTTACTCCCGCTTCCCAGATTCCTCCAAAGTGAGGGCTTGCCGCCGGGATAAAATGCCACTTTATTTGTTCTTTTTCTAACGTTGAAGAAATTTTTGTATTTTCTTGAATTGTTTTCTTAAATTCTTTTTCTAGTTTTTTAGCTGCTCCTACAAAATTTGTACCGTTATCAGAATATATGTTTAAGCATTTTCCTCTCCTTGCAATAAATCTTCTCATTGCAGCTAAAAATGCATCTGACGTTAAGTCACTAACTGCTTCTAAGTGTATAGCTTTTGTTGCCATGCACACAAATAATGCTATGTACCCTTTATACATTTTTTGCCCACGATACTTAGAACATTTCATATAATAAGGCCCTGCATAGTCTATTCCCGTATTCAAGAATGGGTATGACATTGTAATTCTATTCATAGGGAGATTTGCCATTATTTGTTGTGTGGGTGTATGATTATATCTAGTGCATGTAATACAATTACGTAAGTATTTCTTTAGACAGTTTCTGAGTCCAATTATCCAATATTTCCTTTGAATATAGTTTCTCATTACATTAATACCTCCGTGCAGAGTGATAGTGTGCGCATCTTTAATTATTAAGTTAACTAAATGGCATTTGTCAAGAATAATTGGATGCTTTACGTCAAATCCAATACTAGCCTTCTCTAATCTTCCTCCTACTCGAAGTATTCCCTTTTCATCTAAAAATGGATTCAAACTAATTATTTTACTCTTATTTTGTAAATATTTTTTTCCCAACAGCTTTCCTATTTCTGTTCTAAACTGACATGCTTGTTGTTGTTTAATAATTAGTATTCTAGCGTTATTTAATTCTTCTACTGTTATATATTTTTGTGGCTTTTGTATCGTTTTTTTGGTTATGATTTTAATAAATCTAATAATAAATGCTACTACTTTTTGTAATTTTTGCATACAAGAATATCGTTTGATTAATTCACCTATTATATTCTTTTCTGAGTTTTCTATCATAGTGTTAACACTTATTTTTTCTTCATCTACATTTTCTTCTTCTTTTGGCCAATGGTTCTTTGATTTGGCTAACCACTTTGGCCCATTCCACCAAATTTCGCATTCTACTAATTTATAAGTATTGATTCCTCTGGATGCTATATCTGCTGGATTGTCCTCTGATTTTACATGATTCCATTTAATTTCTGACATTTTCCTAATCTCATCCGTTCTTTTTCTAATGAATTTATTTTTATTCAATCCGTTTTGGATCCAAGCTAATGTGATAGTGGAATCACTCCACGCAAAGATTTCAACATTAATTCTAATCGATTCTGTTATTTTAGAAATGAGTTTTGTCAAAAGATGGGCAGCGCATAGTTCCAATTTGGGAATAGTTTTACGATTTTTCTTGGGATTAACTTTACATTTACTAGCTAACATCATTACCGAATTACCTACTTTAGCATATACTACTGCTGCATAGGCTTTTTCAGAAGCATCAGCAAACCCATGAAACTGTACTTCAATATCTTTTTGTATTTTGACCCACCTAGGTATTCTTAGGTTTTGTAGATGTTTTAAATTATCTTGATACTCTTTCCATTCTTTGATTTCTTCTTTGGATAGTTCTTCATCCCATTTTTTATCAGTTAGCCATAGCTTTTGCATAAACAGTTTTCCTATTATGGTCACTGGAGCTAACCACCCTAAGGGATCATATATTTTAGCAAGTGTTGATAAGACTGTTCTTTTATTTATTGTTTTAATATTGTTGTCAGTGAAACTAAATTTGAATTCATCTTTGAGGGGTTCCCACTGTAGACCTAACGTTTTTATTGACTCATTCTCTTCAATGCTTAACACCTTATTTTCTTCATTTCTGTCTATTTCTTCAATTATTTCTGATTTATTTGAAATCCACTTTCTCAGATTAAATCCTACTTTTGCTAGTTCACTGGAAACACATTCAACAATTTCTTTACAGTTTTGTATGGACTCAGCGCCTGTCATAAGATCGTCCATATAAAAATCTGTTTTAATTATTTCTTTAATTGTTGCGTTATTGCAATTATTGGCTATGTCTAAAAGAACTCTAGTGGCTAAGTAAGGAGCTGATGCAGTACCATAAGTGACTGTGGTAAGCTTAAAGTTCTTTAGTTTTTTACTTGGAGAATCTCTCCAGACAATATATTGAAATTCTTGGTCATGTTTTGCTATTTTTATTTGCCTATACATTTTTTCTATATCTGCTGATACTACATATTCCCAGCGTCGCCATTTTAATATAATGTCAAATATATCTTTTTGAACTCTTGGTCCCGTCCACATAATGTCATTTAGACTTTTCTTATTTGTTGTTTTTGCAGATGCGTCAAAAACTACCCTTAGTTTCGTTGTCAGACTACTATCTCTTAACACTGCCTGATGTGGTAAATAATATTTTCCTTCTTTATTTGTAGATATCATATGTCCTAACTGCAAGTATTCGTTCATGAAATTTGTGTAGTCTGTTCTTAATTTTTCATTTTTTTGCAGCTTTTTCTCTAAGCTAAGAAATCGAGCTATAGCTTGTGGCTTTGATTCTCCTAATTCATTTTCTTCTTTGAACGGAATTGTTACAACATATCGACCCCTTGAATCAATTTTTGTTGTATTCTGAAAATTTTTCTCACAAAATTCTATCTCTTTGACATCTTCTTCTTCTTCATTTTCTAATTCCCAGAACCGATCTAGGTCTTCTATTGCAATACTTGTCGCTACTATCGTTGTTTTACCTTTTGATTTTGTACAACCTGATACAATCCAACCAAATTCAGTCTTTTGCCCAAGTAATCCATCTATCTTTACTATCCCATCTTTTAGTACGTGTGGATATAAGTCTGCACCTATTATTATGTCTACACGACCTGGTTTATAAAATTGTGGATCAGCTAAAGTGAAATTGTGCCATTGAGCCATGTCTATATTTGCTTTACTAACTGGGAGAGCTTTCATTAACTTTGATAATATGATGGCCTCAACCCTAAACTGTTCTTTATTTGGCTCTCTAGGTTTTATTATTAGCTTAACTTTGTGTTTCGATCTACAAGTATTTTCTGATGAGACACCACTTATTTCTGTCTCATTTCTGATTCTGGGTAAATTTAGCAACTGTGCGGCCTCCTCAGATATAATTGTTTTTTGAGATCCACTATCTATTAAGGCTCTTAAGTTAATATAATTCCCCTTTATTGCTTTAACTTTAATTATCGCTGTTGCTAATAAGGCCTCTTCATTTGTTACTACTGTATTAACTTTTTCTGTATTTATATGTAACATTGTATGATGAGGCTTCTTACAAAAGTAACAATTCATGTTACTTGTGCATCTATTTGTATTCGTGTGTCTTAAACACTTCAAGCATAACTGTATCTTTCTTGCAGCATCCAATCTTTCTCTTGGGATCATTGCCTTAAATTTCGTGCATTGCGTGGTACTATGACCTACTACTTTGCATATAGGACAATTGTAACCAGAGTGAATTACTTTCTTTTCCTCCTTATTTGAAGTAGATAATGAACAATGTCGCTGATCTAAGTAGTCCATTACGTCAGTCAGTAATTGTATTTCTTTTGTCTTTTTTATTTGGCTTTCATATAATTGAAGTGCCTCTTTACTAAATTTTCTTAGTATTATGTGTGCAAAGATTTTATCAACTTCTTCTGAAAGTTGAGCCTTACTTTTAATTATATGTATTGACTCATTAATTGTATCAATAAAATAATTAATACTTTTGGATGAGTCAATATTTAAATTTGGAAGGTCCATTATTCGGTTCAATTGTTCCGAAAAAATTTTCCTTTTATTTTCATATCGCTTGGTAAGTAATTCCCAAGCGGTAGAATAATTATCTGCGGACCCCGTTAATAAATGAGCAACCATGCTCTTTGCTTCTCCTCGTAATGAGGATTTTAAGTAGCTGAATTTTATAGAAGGAGTTAAATCTTCTCTTCTATCAATAAGGTCGCAAAATAATTCAGCGAATAAATCCCAATCTTTGACATCTCCAAAGAATATTGGGACTTGAATTTTTGGTAGACCCGGAAGGTTATCCATTTTTTCGTGGATTATGGGTTGAATTGGGGTGCTATTTTTGGCTTCTAACGCACTGATTGCATTTTGCACATCAAAATCTAATTCATTAACCTCTTCGTCAAACATTTTGTTTGACACATATTTATTTCTTAGCTCCTGAACTAGCTTTGAAACTTTATTCCATAAATATTTAAGTTTATTCTTTCGAATCTCGAAGATTCCTACGTTCCCTTTTGCAATGTCCTCATATACTTCTACTAAATATAGTTTCAACTGTTCGACTTTGCTTTCAAACTCTACTTCTTCTTCAGAGCTTTTCTGAACTGTGACTGCTCTAACATGCCTCACATCTTCTTTATCTTCTTCTTTCTCAGCCCTCATAATTTCTAATTTCAAATCTTTTATGCTTTTCATCGCTTTATCAAATTCCTTATTGTTAAAGTATGCATGGTCTATTACCCCTACTTTTAACAATAAGGTATGATTATTTTCTAATTCTTCTTTTATTTTTTCTAACTCTCCTAAAATTTCGCTCGGTGGCCTAATTTCTTCAGATGAGTCTAGTTTTTTCAATCTGGACACTAAGTCCGATTGCATTTTCAAGAGCTTTATCACTTTTTCTGACAGCATTTTTACAAAATTTTTTTTTTTTTTTTTTAAATTAAATTACGACTTATCTTATCTTATCCGCGCTGTCCTCCTGTTGATCCAGTCTTCTCTGAAGGGGGCGCCTGATGATCTTGGTGATATTCCTCTTCCCGTTGGCCACTGACGGTTCTGATGAGTCGCTTTCTTTCGTCGAATTTCGCTGTAGTTTTACTCTGTCTCTCTTTTTGGATGGAGAACAGAAACCCTTTGGTAGTATTCTGCCTCTCCGCACTTTGCGCGAGAGAACAGAATTACTTCGATTTTTTGTGTTTTTTTTTTTTTTAACCGAATTTTTCGGATTTTTATTTATTATTTTTTCCTTCTCTCCGCACTTCACGCGAGAGAACAGAATCACTTCAATTTTTGTTTTTGTTTTTTGTTTTTCCCTCTCCGCACTTCGCGAGAGAACCGAACTTCTCGGATTTTTAATTTTTTATTTTTTCCGTCTCTCCGCACTTCACGCGAGAGAACAGAATCACTTTAACTTTTTGTTTTTTGTTTTTCTCTCTCCGCACTTCACGAGAGAACCGAACTTTTCCGATTTTTAATTTTTTATTTTTTCCGTCTCTCCGCACTGCACGCGAGAGAACAGAATCACTTTAACTTTTCGTTTTTTGTTTTTTGTTTTTCTCTCTCCGCACTTCACGAGAGAACCGAACTTTTCGGATTTTTAATTTTTTCCGACTCTCCGCACTTCACGCGAGAGAACCGAACTTTTCGGATTTTTAATTTTTTCCGACTCTCCGCACTTCACGCGAGAGAACCGAACTTTTCGGATTTTTAATTTTTTCCGACTCTCCGCACTTCACGCGAGAGAACCGAACTTTTCGGATTTTTAATTTTTTATTTGGTCTAGTCCCTTTTTGGGAATGCAGACCAGCACTACAAATTTTCTTTTTTTAAATTTGAGCACCACTTTTAGTTTATATATGTATATACTCTGTCTCTTACCACTGGTGGGGGAAAACAGAGTAATATACTATATTTTGTCTTAAGCTGAGTTTTAAAACTATCAGCATTAAGACGCTGGTTCCTTTCTCTGTGTCTCTTACCACGGGTGGGGGAAAACACAGAGAACGCCGAAGGACCAAAATGTTTTCTGTCTCTCCGCTCTTTTATGCGAGAGAGCAGAAAACATCCGGCTCGAAGGACCAAAATGTTAGAGCGTTAAAAAGAAAAACACTCCACATTTGCCGAATTCAAGATGTTAACTGAACTGTTTATTGCTTAAAATCCTAGTTCTTATATACCTAACAGAGACTCTTAAAACTACTTCCAGTCACTGGAAGGGTGCATTTTCTCACACAACAAGTGCCCAGATGTTTACTTAAGTGTCCCTTTTTTTGAATCTTTGGGCCCAGGCTCACGTTACATTTACATATATTAGACGCTGCATTGGTCGCTGCAACTAAGGGATGACATATTTATTACTTTGTGTCGGATAACGCGCAGGTTATTCGAGTACTGTCTCTATTTTTATTATTATGTATGTTCATGTTTGAACA